>CAOLHI010000896.1:0-600000 GCA_948474755.1 Ctenosaura bakeri
AACTTTCAAGTGGTCTGGTGGCTACGATAGGGGCATGGCACTTGTTGGTGTTGGCAGGCTTGGGGATTTAGGGCTCCTATATTTTTCCCTCTTCTCAGCGCTACTAGCGCACGCAGTTACCCTGATATATATATCCAACCTCTTGGTCTCGAGATCAAATAGGTTTAGCTCCAGTTTTGGTGGATTGTATATACATTTAAAGCACACTCGGCATTGCATTAAGTCCTGAGAGCAGTTTAATCCCAGCCAGGTTGCTCATTTAAGGCACCGGGTATTCCAAGCAATTGGCTGTTGGGGCTCCAAATTGATTAGCTGAGCGGTTTGAGCATTTATAGTAAATTTATTTTGTGCTGCCAAGGCAACTGTTATAGTAATTTTAATCAGTTTTATCCTTTAATTAAAGGTGGGAAGGCTATGCCAAATGAGTATTTTCTTGGAGTCTTGCTAATTTTAACAGCAGCTGAGCAACTGTCAGCGTAGTTTGCACCATGCTGAATTCAGGTCGAGGGTACTCAGTTTGGGGAATACAGACACTTTAATTAATCTGGTATCAGTTTAATTTTCTGTTACCTTTTAAAAAGGGAATAGGGGCCCCTAGAAATTTGTGCTAGGGCATACCTTATCAGTATCGGAATTTTAGCTGACTTGTATCATGCCTTCCAAAAAAGGGAACCAGGCCATCAAAAGGGAAGGCCCCTGCTAAGAGGTGTCCACCTAAATGTCCTTTGGTGATATCCTCAGCATCCTCAGACGAGGAAGAGGAGAGGGTGGCAAGGTCCTCCATTCTAGCACAGTTGGAGGAACTTGAGAAGTGCAAGGCTAAGTGCAGGAAGATTGGAAAGGCGCATGAGGGTGCAGTGGATTCCTTTCACCAAATGATTTTATCTCACCTAGAGGCCTTGGAAAAGCGTCTTCAGGGCAGTGGGGAAGAATCTAGTTCAGAAGCGGAGCCAACTATCTCCATCAATCTCACCGGCTCCGGGATCATCAGATGGTCTTCCAGCTCAGTTGGCTGAGTCGGATCAATATGGAGCTAACAGTAATGATGCAGGTGGGAGCAGTGCTTCATCAGGTCAGGGTTGGCCTTGGGGAGTATGGAATATGCAGATCCCCAGACTGGCTCTAGCGGGATGAGCGGGGTAATGGTTTACCAACCACCCCCTTCTTCGAATTTGTGGCCCTCAGCAGGGCATCAGCGGCAGCGTTGGCCACACTGGGCCACCACTATGAGTGTGGGGTGGGTGCCGTATAGTGCTATTCCCTTTGCAGACACGGATGTACCTTTGAGTGACCACTTATCTCAGATTACAATGGAGAAGATCCTCAAGGGTGAGTATGTGGACATTTTCACACTGCTCTTTAGGGAGCCTGAGAAGGAGTGGCAGGAGATGGATGACAAGGATAGGGAAAAGGTTATGCGAAGGAAGGTTGAGAAGACTTGACACAATTGGCTCTCTGGTTTCTGCATTTACATGGGCATAATAGTCAGAGCACAGTCCTACAGGGCATATGCCTTCGTGCACTATCTGGATATCATTCACAGGGCTTAAGCGGACTTCGTTGGTTACAGTATGACGAGGTGTTCAGGATGAGGGCTGCTGCTAATCCGACCCTTAGATAGGATCAGGTCTAACCACAGCTTTGGTCAACTTGACGACCCCTGCTAGGCTTATTCAAGGGGAGAGATCCCACAGTGGTCACACACTGCAGCGGGCTCAAGCGGGCAATCCAGCTAGGCCATCACAGCCTAACCAGGCAGGCGCACATGGCAACATATGTTGGGAGTTCGGAACTCAGGGTTCATGTAACCAGCACCAGTGTGCATACCAGCATGCCTGCTCAGTTTGCGGGGAGCGGCATTCCTTTCATAGATACCCAAAGGGGAAAAGTGCCAGAGGTCCCACGGAGCAGCCAGGTGCCCAGCAAGGTGGCAAGCATGGCCAGAATAGCCAAACTTTTCCAAAAGGGGCCCAGTCCAATTAAAGTGGATAGACTGGAGGCACTGCTCCTTGCATACCCTGATAAAGCAGCCGCTGTGTATTTGAGCGAAGGTTTTAAGTATGATTTTCGCATCCCATTTCAAGGAGTATGGAAGGCATACTTTGCTAAGAACTTGAGATTCATTGTGGGTACGGAGGACATTGTTAGGGATAAGATCAAGAAAGAAGTCAGTGAAGGTAGAGTTTTGGGCCCTTTCCCATTGCCTCCAGTTAGGAACTGCATGATTTCCCCACTGGGAGTTGTGCCAAAGAAGACACTGGGAGAATAACGCCTGATCCACCATTTATCGTATCTTAAAGGTGAGTCGGTCAACAATGCCATACTGCCTGAGCTATGCTCGGTTCGGTACACCTTCTCTGACACAGCAATCAGGTCAGTGCGTAGGAAGGGTATTGGTGCTGAGATGTCCAAATGTGACATTAAATCGGCTTTCCACCTCTTTCCTGTTCATCCAGCTGACATATCATTGCTAGGTTTCTTTTTTGAAGGTGACTATTTTATTGACAGAGCTATGCCAATGGGGTGCAGCATGTCGTGCTCTGCCTTTGAGAAGTTCAGCACCTTTTTTGAGTGGGTGCTGAAGTTCAGGTCTGGCCAAACATGGGTGGTGCATTACCTTGATGAATTTTTGTTCATTGGTAGGGCTGGATCTGGGCAGTGTGGGAGGCTTATGGCAGAATTCCACATCCTGGCCTCCAAGCTAGCAGAGATGTTCCCATTCCCGAAAAAATGGTAAAATAAAACTAGAGATAAGTTCAGGGTGAGTGATTGCTACCTTCAGCATCACACTCAAGCAGCAATATATTTGTGGTTGATTACTTTTTGTCTCCCCTTATTTCACAGTATGATGATGCGGCCAATAAAAAGAGGCAGTGTGACATCACATTTATACTTACACATGACTTGAGATTTGAGAGAAAACCCTCAATTCTTCCTATTTTAGGGATGGTGTGGTGAAAAACCATGACAGGGCCATTAAACCATCTTGCTAGACTGGTCCTTCTCTTGTTATCATTGTGTGCCTTAAAGTAGTTTTTGACTTATGATGACTCTAAGATGAATCTATCATGAGGTTTTCTGGGGCTGAGAGTGTGTGAGGCACCCAAGGTCACCCAGTGGGTTTCCATGGCCAAACGGGGAATCAAACCCTGGCCTCCAGGGTCATAGTCCAGTGATCAAACCACTACACCACTGTGACTCTTCCTGTTCATAGTAGGTCCACTGAATTCCAGCAAAATATATTTTAGGCATGGCAATACAGGACTATTAAATAACCATTAATATGGCAAGTGATGTTCACCTCCAGGTATCCAAAAACAGAAATGTGACACATCTTTTTTCTCATCTTCCCACTTTTAGGTTACAGATGATTAATACTGGCAAGTGCAAGTTTAGGAGAACCAGCCAGCATATTTGTGGAATTCTTTGCAGACAACACAAATCAGTGTTTGAAATTAAGCAACATTACATTTCAATTTTGAACAGAAATAAAATGTCCTACTGCCATGGACAGCCTATCTGCAGAGAATTAAGGGAGAAAAATTACTAAATAAATAGATATTACTTTTAAACAATATTGATTTCCACAATAGTTAAAAGTTTAAGCAAGCATTTTCTTCACAATGTCTTCACATGTTATCAGCACTACTTAAGATATATACAAATGAGAATGTGCTATCTTTGTTTTCTAAGCTAGTGTTCAAATGCAACTGCACAGTTGTCCACAACCAATCTTTGCTTCCTTCCCAAAATAAATTTGCTTTTTACTTTACACCCACAGTGTGTCATTTCTTTTCACTGAAAGGCTCCAGTGTTCCACTTACAGAAAACAATTTTATTGCCAAATGAAATAGCTTTATCATTCCATGAAGTGTCATCTACTATAAGTGTGTGGAGTAGCTGCCAAGATTTCTATGGCAATTTCCAAAGCAAATCCATTTTGCCATTTATTATGGTAGTTCCAACAAATTATTTTAGCAAAAATCTATGTCTGTGTATTTTATGTGTTTTTTCTGGAGCAATGTTTAGCTTTAGGTCTCTGCCAAGCTGATTTTGTGGTTCACACACCTCCATCTTGGACACATTTATTTATTTGGGAGTATAAATCTCACAGATTTATTCCACTTTGTAAAAATAGTTATAATCAGTCTCTTAAGAAACCTGGAGCTCCTTTGCTATCCACCTATTTCTCCTCCAAACTGTTCCCCATCAAATCTAGTTATCAATAAATATAGTATCTATTAACTCATGAACAGAAATCATTTGTATTGCAGTACAAGTAAGTGGCTACTGAGATCCATGCAAAAGGAAGGGACCTAGAAGGAAGGGCAGAGAGGACCGGAGAACCCCTAGCACTAGTGAAGGGCTTAGCATTTCCAAAACATTAATATGCACAAAATGCCTTCTGATGTAACCAAGAGTCAGCTGGTAAAGAAGAAGGAAAGATTCAGTAATGAAAATTACATTCCTGTTCCTTAAGGGTTACAGCTTTGCTCGGAAGTGATGAGCACAACTGAAAGCTAATGTGTAGAGACAGAATTTAAGCCAGGAGTAAAGACGGCAAGTCTGAATAGCAATAGCAACAGCAATAGCATGTGCATTTCTACACTGCTTATCAGCTAAGAGCTCTCTAAGCAGTTTACAGTGTATTAGTTAATTGCCCCAACAAGCTGCGTACTCATTTTACTGACCTGCGGAAGGACGGAAGGCTAAGTCAACCTGGAGCCTGGCAGGATCGAACTCACAACCTCATGGCTGCAGTACCAGCATTTAACCGCTGTGCCACCAGTGAGCTGTTTAATATTAATGAACTGTGGGGGGGGGGTTCATACAAAGTTGATCCCTTTTGAATTCAGTTTTTTACTTCATATTGGACCATTTTGAAACCTCTTACACTTAGAAAAGCACACTTCTCGATTCCCAGTCAAACTTGGCAGTTTGATAAAAATATGTTTAGTGAAGTTGGTCAAACCCTAATTAACACTACATCTGTGGGTGTAAGTTAATTTTGCTGTTGCTTAGAAATATGTGAAAGAAAGATGTCAAACATTCTAAGAACTGTTGACAGAAGAGGAGGCAAGCATTCATCACATAATCAAATGGAGAAAGTATGATGTGAGCCCCAGAGCCCAGATTTTCCATGCATCTAAACCTGCTAGAGTGGATCTGTCCTCCAGAGGTCAGTAGTACCCACATGTAAATAACACATTCTCACAAATCTCTTGGGATATTCATATATTTTTGTTTTCTGCTTATCTGTCTACTTCACAAAACTTGCAGTTCAAGAGATATATCCAACTTCCTTACTGTGAAACATTTGACTTTCTAAATGTACATAATCCAGAACAGTTTAAAAAAAAATCCCAGGATGGCATTATCCTAAATTTCTTTTTCATCAACTACCTTTGCCCCCCCCCAATCCCCCCAGCACTATACTGAAAATATCATGCAGCAGATTTATCCTCACACTAAAGTTGAAATTGCTGAATCTTAATTTTTCCAGTTTTGTTTTTCTTCCAGGTAAAAAAAATCTCACAATGTCTTTCCATTAAGACAGTCCATATTTTCAGCAGGAGAACATTTTTAAAGCTGTCATTGGATTAGGAGAAGAATGTAGTTATGACTGTACCAAACTGCCTCTAAGCATTAGATGTTTAGGAACTTTTGGTTCTGTGCACTTCCAAAGAACATATGAAGTTTCTCGGCCTGGATAAATATTAGAGACCAATTTATCTGTCTTGTGGTGAGAAAACTGGTAGTTCATGTGACCCAAAAAATAATAATTTTTTTTTTTAAATTATAAGCCAAAAGCTCTTGGTCATCTTGGGAAAATCTGAAGAAATCCTATTCACTATTGTGGGATTTCAATCTGTTGCCAGAAACAGAACCTGAGTCATTCCTGATATGGATTCTGCTCTTTCTTGAGGAAAATTTTGTCCAGAGAGATAGGAATACAAAAGTTTAAATCGAAAACTAATTTCAAGTAGAGCACCCTGATCCTCTGAAATCAACTGCTGAAAGCATTCTTAGAATCACACTTAGAATCACAGAATCATAGGATAATACAAGTTGGAAGAGACCACAGGGGCCATCCAGTCCAATCCCCTGCCATGCAGGAACACACATCAAAGCACTCTCAACAGATGACCATTGAGCCTCTGTTTAAACCTCCAAAGAAGGAGACTCCATCACACTCTAAGGCAGCATATTCCACTACCAGACAGCTCTGACTGTCAGGAAGTTCTTTGTGAGGTTCAGGTGGAATCTATTTTCCTCTAGTTTGAATCCATTGCTCCTTGTCCTAGTATCTGGAGCCATGGAAAACAAGTCGATTCCTTCTTCAATGTGACATCCTTTCAAATATTTAAACATGGTTATCATGCCCCGTCTTAACCTTCTCTGTTGCAGACTAAGTACACCCAGCTCCCTAAGCCACTCCTCATAGGGCATGGCTTCCAGACCCTTTGCCATTTTGGTCACCCTTCTCTGGGCACAGTCCAGCTTGTCAATATCCTTCTTGAAATGAGGTGTCCAGAACTGGACACAAATGAGGTCTGACCAAAGCAGAACAGAGTGGTACTATTACTTTCCTCAGTTTGGACACCATACTCCTATTGATGCAACCAAGAATTGCATTGGCTTTCTTGACTGCTGCATCGCACTGCTGACTCTCGTTCAGTTTGTGGTCTACTAAGACTCCTACCTTTCCCACTGTAGAAATTCATTTTGTTAGCTTTGGCCCAGTTCTCCAATCAGTTAAGGTCATTTTGATCCTGTTCTCTGGATTAGCAACCCCTCTCAATTTGGTAACATCCGCTAATTTGATCAGCATCCTCTCTAATCCTTCATCCAAGTCACTGACAGAGATGTTGAATAGCACTGGGTCCAGGAAGAACCCCGTGGCACCCCACTAGTCACTTCTCTCCAGGATGAAAAGCAGCCATTGGTGAACACCCTTTGGGTTTGATCAGTCAACTAGTTTATAAATCCACCTGACAGTAGCCATGTCTAGCCCACATTTTACTAGCTTCTTTGCAAGAATGTCATGGGGAACTTTGTCACAGGTCTTACTGAAGTCAAGAAATGCTATACTTCTTTAAATTGATTCAATGGGTCCCCTATAGCTGAGACTAGCAAATGGATTTATGCCGAAGTGTGTCATTGCACAAAACTGACCATGAGGCATTGCAACCACTGGAAGGGGTTCTTGCAATAAAAAATCCACATCATTCTCATTTATTCATTCTTTCTGATTCTCTCATACAGATATATACCTCAGCTATTATAATGATAGAATGCAACAGAAATCTTTGAAAAGATGGCAGCTGTGCTTTTTTTCCTAAACATGTTAGCGCTCTGCACAAGTTTCTTTGACACCAACAAAACCCATAAGGAACAAATTACAGATTTAATATTCAATGTGTTAGCAGTCTTGGGAAAACAAGACAGAGCTGTATAATACAACACAGAATACTGCAATATGAAACCAAGAAAGACATCCATAGTCTTTGTAACTGGAGTACATTAGAAAGATTTAAGGTAGCTACATAAAAGACGACAGGGGAATTTGCACACATTAATTGGGCAGCTCTTCTAAGGTAAAAGGACACTTGAAATTACACAGGCCTCCTCTTACAAAGACCCTATTGGTAAAATGGATTTGATTAAAATGAATGTGCTGAAAAAGAACAAGAAACCACAACATAACCTCATAATAATTTTTTTTTTAAATTAAAGTTTATTATTATGTTTTAATAAATAGATGATACTCATCTGGTTAGTACTTGGATGGGAGATGGCCAACAAATAGCAGGTACTATAAGCTATAATTCAGAGGAAGGAACTGGCAAAATCACCTTTGGGTATTCCTTGCTTAAGACAACCTCATGAAACTCATGGGGTTGCCATAAGGAAACAGGCAAATTGAAGGTTCATACATACACACACTTATCTAGCACTGTTATTTGACAGAAACAAAACAACAAACACCTTAAAACCTAATGACTGAGACCATTAGTGACCTGCACAAATGGACATGTATGTTCTTGTTACTGCTGTTTTTGTGGAAACTGGTAATCTTTCCCTCCCTCCACAATGTTCAAAGCCTCTTCCAACTCACTGTTTCACTGTGATAGCCCCCAATTCCATACCTAGGGAAGAGTGAAGGGGACTGGAGGAGCATCTGGCTATATGCTTATATTCTTATGCTTTTAACAATCATTTCATGGACAAACTCTTCACAAAGAAGACAATTTATATGCCTTCATTATAGCAGAATCTGACAATGGGGTGACCAGCAACTTAGTGAGTAGAATTTTATTGGATCAGTTTCATTTCATAAGTACTGCTGACGTGGACAAACTGCTAGAATGAGTAAGGAGGACAACCTGTCCCCTGTTCTTGGCTGGTTGTGCAGGGAGAATATGCAGCTAGATCTCAGCTGCAATGTATTAATAATGCATCTCTCAGGAGTGATGGAACAATTAAAAGAGGTGATGGAACAATCTCTTCTAAAAAAAGTTCTCTGTAGACCCTTTGGACTTTAACAACTAGTATCAAATCTTCCTTTTTTTGAGCATGGTAACTGACAGAGCAGTCGTCTTCCAGCAAGTCTTGCAGCAAAACTTGTATAATACAGGTTTCCTAGACCTACTTCAAACCAGCTTCAGAACAGGATATGGAGTTGAGACCACTATCCTTACCTTAGTGGATGATCTTCACCTGAACACCAACAGGGAAGTGTGTGCTTTTGGACCTCTCAGTGGCATTTCATACCATTGACCATTGTATCAATCTAGAATTCCTGATGGGGGTTGGGAAACAGAGACACTGTGCTTCAGTGGTTCTGGTCCTATCAGTCGGGTAGGTTCCAGATGGTGGTGCTTGAGGATAGTTGTTCTACCAAAAAAGGAGCTGGTATATGGCATATTACAACGCACCATTCTATCCTCAATGCTGTTTAACATCTACATGATACCTCTAGGAGAGATCATGCAGCAGGTTGCTATCAGTACACCAATGACACCCAAATATACTTAATGCCTTTAAATACAGCATCAGCTCAGGACAGTCTGTCTCCTCTGAATGAATGTCTGGAGGAGGTAATGGATGAGGAAAAACAAACTGAAACTGAATCCAGACAAGATGGATGGTTTACTGTTAAGGGTCTTAACCTGGGGTTGGATGTGTATCAACCAGTTCTGGATGGGGTTACACTCCCCTGAAAGACTGTGTTTGCAGCCTGGGGGTGCTTCTAGATTCATTGCTCCAAACAACAGCCCAGACAGATATGATGGTCAGAACAGTTTACTATCAGCTTCAGCTGACATACCAGCTGCTCCCTGTCCTAGACCTGGAGGACCTTAAGATGGTAGTGCACACACTGATAACTTCTCCAATGCACTGTTCATTGGGCTACCTCTGTACCAAAGTTAAGATACTTTAATTAGTGTAAAACATGGCAGCTGTCAGTGCCAGGCGGTGGTCAGGCAGCAGCAAGGGAGCAGGTTAGAGGTGAAGGGCTTTAATGCAGTCAAAACTCAAAAGTACAAAGCAAGCAGGCTTCTACACAGACTTAACAGAAATAGTCCTTAATGCAGGCAGGGCTTCCATTCAGTACTAACAGAAATAAACACAGGCTGTTAAAGTACATAAGGCAGGTTACTTCACCAAGGCGAACAGGAGGACTGGTCTCAGGCGCGGGCAGGAACAAGGCACGGACAGCAGGACCACGGTTGACCGACGGTTGTTGCTCCGTGCCTTCCCCAGCCCGGCGCCTGCCTCAAATAGCCCTCCAAGCCAGGCGCGGGCAATCAGGCATGGCCATGTGGCTGAGGGCTCGCAGTTGTGTTGTGCCTCACAGCTGCGAGCTCTCTGCCCTTCGCCTCCTCTCCAACAGGCGCCAGGACCGGCGGACGGCCTCCTTGGCCTGCTGCCGCTGCTGGAGAGGAGGAGGCGAGGCGGAGGCATCAGCCTCCTCCGGATCAGGGCCGCAGGCAGACTCCCAGGCCTCCCGCGGATCGGGGCCACGGGTTGGCAGAGCCCCGGGAGCAGGCCCGGGACCCGCCCACCCCGGCAAGCCAGCCGACGACGAGGGACTCGAGCCTGCAGCCTCTAGGAAAGTGGCTCCAGGCCCGGCAGCCTCTCTCATGGCCGCCAGGCCCGAGCCGTCGGCCACGGCGGCCTCCAGGCAAGGCCCCTCACCCGCAGCGGCCTCCGCGCAGACCCCGTCAGCCGCGGCGGCCTCCGCGCAGGCCCCGTCGGCCACGGCGGTTTCCGTGTAGGCCTCGTCGGCCGCCGCCGCGTCCGCCGCCGCTTCAGTGGCGGCCTCAGGGACAGCGACAGGCCCAGCCGGGCCCATGCCCCTGACAGCAGCCAGCCTGGTTACTGGTGCATCTAGGAGTGATCATAATATTCCTATATTAAAATCACCCAACTGGCTGCCAATTAAGGCAAGGTGCAAAGTGTTGATTGTTACCTTTAAAACCCTACATGGTTTAGATCCAGGTTATCTAAGGATTGCCTTCTCCCATATATTCCACCCCAGATACTCAGGTCTACTGTTGGAAATTTACTTCAGTCAGCTACAACTAGGCTGGCAACTATTAATGAAAAAGTCCTCTGTTTTCACCAGATGGCCCAAAATTTATGCAATGACTTGTCAGAAGGGAAGGATATGCTGTTTAAAGACTAATGTCTTTTGGCAGGTCTATCCAGATAGTTTTTAAATTACAAGTTTTAAAATTATGAATTGATTGTTTTTAATATATTATGCTTTTTAAATGTATGCTTTTAAACTGATGTTATGCTCTTTTCACTGCTTATGTATTTTTAATTGATGTTTGTGTTTTTAACATATGTGTCTATTTATTCCTGTATTTGAAATCATCATCATCATCATCATCATCATCATCATCATCATCACTATCATCATCATCAGATGCAGACTGTGGACATCATTTACAGAGATCTTTGGAGGTCCCCAGTGGATTTTGGCAGACATCCTTGGTCGATTACTTATTTTGCTAGTTGCTTACTTTCAGAAGATATGTATGGGCTTGAACCAATGTGATTGTACGGTGTATTGCAAAAATTGTGTATTTCATAAACATTGGTTTATAAATAATAAAAATCCATAGTTTCATTCTTTATTTTCATTATTCTGTTTCCATTGAGACTCCTCCTCTTATTGAGCTGTGTCAAACAGAAGCAACTGTTGGTTTTGATACATTTAAATACAAATGTATTATCTCATTCAACTTCCTGTCCTAAAAATGTGGAATATGACATATATGAGGGGGAAAATAAAATAATAATTAAGCCAATGTTTACAATAAAATATATATATATAAACACAAACCCTGTATCCTCTTGTTAAGGCCATTCTTTTTCCATACTCTGGTTATCCTATTTTAAGTGTAACATAAAGGAATGTACTGAAACCCAATCTTTCTTTACTCTAGCCTTAGCTAAGGCTGGAGTAAAGAAAGATTGGGTTTCAGTACATTCCTTTATGTTACACTTAAAATAGGATAATCCTTTCATGAACCCACAGAAGGAAGTTCTTCTGCCAGAGAAAAAAGGCCAAATTGCATAAGCTTGGAAGGAAGAGCATGTGATATGGTTGGATCAAGCAATGCCCTTGGGTGGCAATATTCCGATTCAAACTTATTCGCTTTAAAGCCCAAGTTTAAGGTCTTCACAGCCACAAGATGTGTTTTGCAGCAGCTGTTGTGTTTGCTTCAACATGTTTTGGCTATCATGAGGATACTGCTTGTGATACTCTTCCATTAGGATAGTGTTTAGTTGCCTGATACTGAAATCCTTCTCTCTTTAAACTGAAGGAAGTTTACCAATGTAGATATGAATAGCCAAGCAATGGAAACATAAAGAACTGAACAACATATCAAATTGAAATTTTTGGTTTGGAAGGAGAGGAAAAATAATCTGCTTAGCACAAACATTGACTTTGTAAGTGATTATGAGGAAGTCATTGAATTTGTCTCTTCTTTGTGCCTGTGATGAAAACAACCATCACTACCCCCACATCTGAGTCTTATAAATGCTGTGTTAATTTCTGAAAACAAAGAAACAAATTCATTAACTAACTCAAATGTATTAAGTGCTCACTCAACAATGGAAACAAATAATGCAGATGGTAACCTTGATTTGTAAATCTGGCAAAACAAGTAGGCGTTGCATTAACATTTGCTGGATTTGCTTGTTTGTTTTTTCCTTGAACGTCCCAATTCTAGCTCCAGCACTTTATGCCCATGAGTGCGGAGGAGATGTGGAAAGAACATTCAATGACTTGGGGTGGGGGAACATAGAGAGAGGCTTCTCAAGTATAAGGAAACCTCAGCAAGGCAACCCCCTCTGACTCTCCAAGCAGACCCAGAGACATATTCCTGGCCACCCTCCCAGCTCACCATTTTCCTTTTCTGCAGACATGAACATTAAGTGGTCAGGCAAAGGCAGGGAACAATCAAGCACCATCATCTGGCTATGGAGGCATCCTCTGAGGTCCTTCAAAGTTCCTAGAGCATATTGCCATCATTGCGTGCCAACTGTCAGAATACATCCAGATGATGATCCTCAATTTTTACCTTGTTGTCCCAGCACCCACTACTTGGTTATCTATAGTAGCGAGAGACAAGAAAATGGTGAATTTAGGGAGGTGAGATTTTCTCCCCCCTAAGAACATTTTCAAAAACTGCACAGCAGGGAGAAAATTTATTGATTTTTTTTTGTTTCCCTTGCATGAACAAAATAATGATAAAAAAATACATCCTTGGTCTGAATCCTATTTCATGAGGCCATTCCAGTTCTCCTTGGAATCAATAAGAACACAGAATGGCATAGAAATGTTCTGAACAGGATAATGATATCTGGAAAGCTCCCTAGTTGCTAGAGCACCCATTTTCAAGCCAGGGCAAAAAGAAATAACTATATGCCCTCCTGTCACCAATGAATTATGGAAAAAGAGATGCAAAAATATCCAGAGGGCTAGAAATTCTCCACTTTTGCCTTAGCTGATGTTTAATAGTTATATTTTCCATCTGTGTCTTAGAAGTTCTGAAAAGCTTCTCTGAATTATTCAGTGAGATCAGCTATAGAAGCTGAGCTTCTGTTAAAGACATCTCACCCAATGTTCCCATGCGATCTGTAATGCTGATGAATGTCAGCATATTCTAGACCCATTTTGAAAGAATATTCTACATGAACTGACCAGAAATCTTAGAATATGTCATGTAATGTTTGACAACATCCAAGACATTCAGCAGATGTTTCACTATGGTACATGTTCCTAGAAGAAAAAAGGTATTGAATGCTAGTTCAGATGAATCATCCAACCTAATCTCCACAATACATCCAAAACCAATAGCTTTATCCTAAATTAGCAAACAGTGATTACCAATGTTGTATTAAAAAGCACTAAATGCCCTTATAGATGTAGTCAGCCTTCAAGGAGCAAACTGTTTCCATCTCCACAGATTAAAAACTGAAGACACACCCATGTTGCCAGGAAGCCACAAAAGAAATGTGCAGGTCCATGAAAAACTTCACCACCCACAGAAAGAGACCTAGCCAGCCAAATTACAAAAGCTCTGAAAGAAGCAAAACACTACTTACAAAGACCAAAATATTAACTATACCAGCAGGGTGAAATGCGAGACCATTTATTTTTGGTTACTCCAAAGAACACTCTATTATCTGTGGCTACTTAACGTTCTGTTCATTAGAGTATACCTATCTGTTTGGTTTGCCTATAAACAGGATAATGAATGCTTAGGAGAAAAGAGACCACCATGGAAAAAAACCACAACTTTCTTGGACAATCTCTTTAGTTCATTTCTTACTCTGCTACTTAACTAAAGGGAACTACAAATGGCAAAAGAATTGTGCTTCAAGCTTCTAACTATAGACTTTGTAGTCTGGCAAATTCACAGGATGTCATTACAAGAATTTCTCCCCACCAGGGAGAAAAAAGGGCTTGTAGAAACAATATTTCCACAGTCTGAAAACAGGCGTTCCATATAAAATACAAGAGAAGAAAAATGTCAGAAAAAGAAGAAAAGAGAAAAATACTGATGACACAAGAAGACTCCTTTGTTACATGACTCGCTTATTATAACAACTCTACTAGCTGACAGTCTATTTCTGAGAACAATTCAAGGTATTGGTTATAACCTATAAAGCCCTATATGGCCAAAGTCTAGGCTATCTGAAGGACTGTGATCTTATCATAACAGCATGTCTAAGCTTGCATTTTCACTTGCATTTCTTTTTATCTTGTAAGTCACAATGAGTCCCAGTTTTGGGGGAAAGATGGGCTATAAATAAAGCAATACAATACATACAACAGGAAATATACTTTGTTAAAATGTAAGCAGTGAACGCAAAAGGAATCTGTTTACAGCCAACAGAGACAAATTTTAGTCTGTTAGCAACATGCAGGATTCAGTACAACTCAAAGTATTTAGAAGTTTCACCTTAAAACTGTCTGCCATTTGATACAGTGATTTCATGTGGTCGTCATCTAAGATTCTTTAATTAGTTCTTATTTATTAGACGTCTGTATTGCCCCATAGTTTCATGTCTTTGTGTAGTTCACAATATGGTGGCACTATAAAACATTACATAAAAACCTAAAAAAAAATCTGTATTAGAATGAAATCAAAGTAAAGCAGCACAGGACAGCAGCAGCAAGACTCCAACCAAAATCACATTACAGTGCCTGTATATGTGGAGGTTCCATTCCAGGGAACTCCCATGAATGACAAAATTCAGGAATGCTAGTGTCCCATTATATTAAATGGTGGTGACATGCATATGGATGCTTCAGCATGGGCATGTTGCCACAATTTTAGGCACAGGATGCAAAGCAGTTATGGACATTCAAATCTGCACATGAGGAGACCATGGGTAAGGAGTGCTCACTGTATTCAGACTTGCTGTAAACTGACCAGTAAGCCTACACTCCAACTGTCTCAACTTATCAGAGACAACCTTGATTAATCCTTTGTTATCCCACTTTTTCAGCTGCATTTAAAATGCCCCAGTTTCTTTCTCTTCCTCCCCCTTTCCCTCTTTGTCCTCAGCTTATTTCAACCGCTGCACCCCATAAACCCAGCAGCAAGAAAAGAGAGGACAAGTGGAGTTTTTGCCCTTCCCAGTTGGCTTAGGCAAAAGGAAACTGCTGGAGCCTCTTTTAGTTTGTGTGTTCCTTGCCATCTTGACCACAGAGTCTGATGTTGTTTGGTTCAAGTGTCCTGGGTTTTATCTGTGAAATATTGGATGATATAAGTAAGTTGCTCATTATTGTTTTTATTTTGCAGTTGCTCGAAGTAGATACTGGGGCACTGGGAAATAAAAAGAAAACTCCTGTGTCCTAGGTTATTGTTTCTGACTGTTGTTAATGAAGAAAGAGTGTCCAGTTCATGCAGTTTTGTTATTATTCTGTCTGGCCTATACATGGGCTGCTAGGAGACTGCACAAGTGGAATCTTAGAACACATGACTGGTTTATACTAGAAAATGTCTCAGGAGGGGCAGCAATGTGAACTGGGACCCTTCAGTAATTACTGTCATTGCTGAAATGTACAAAAGGCTTTTCCAATATCTTGGCTTTTCAGAAACTCAACACAGATTACAAAAGTCTAGTCACTACTGTGGTAGGAAAGCTGCTCTAGCATTACTGCGTGTGTTACAAACTGATCAGGATATTTTTCAAATAATTGCAATGAAACGCTAAATTGGAAGTAGAGGTACTTATTAGTATTGAACATTGCATATGTGAACTATATTAGTAACCAATCTGTAAGGGTGAATGGGTTTGCTCAAAGTTAATTGTTAAATCCAATGTTAGTCCTACCCAATAAAATCAATGGGACCAGTTAGTCACAAACAACTTAAGTTCCATTTATTTTAATGGAGCTACCTCAGGTAAGACCAGTGCTAGATTTAGCCCTAAGTAGTTCGGTGACACACAGTGCAGTCCTATTCTATCCTTCTGTTTTGTAGTATGTCCCACTACTCAGTGAGGCTTACTCCCAAGTAAATATGTATCAAATTTCTGCCTTATTTTAAGTGCTCTGAAAAAAAATAAGCTGAACTCAGGAATGAGAACATATGTTTTTCATTGGCTTCTGTGCTACTGTATTTGTTGAGTCTCTTTTGTACAAATAAAGAAGGAAAAGGAGAAAGGTATGATACAACCACAGCAAATAATGAAAACTGGGTTACTATTTGCAAGTGTTTCTTTTATGATGAGAAGTTTTAATACCATAATTTCTTCATTTAAAACCACTCACATCAAAGGAAAAGTCAAGACCAACACCTTTTGATGTTCCTCAAATACAAATACAAAAATAATCTTTTTGTTTTCATAAACTAAAAGAGAGAGAAACTACTGTGTAGTTCCAGCACAGTAGGTCTGTATTTTTAGCTTACAGCAAAGCTACCATCAGGTGAAATAAAACAATGAATCATTGAGGGAAATCTTGTTAATTGAACCAGTCTGGCCCAATGCAGCCATTTATTAAATTGTTAAAACAATTTAGTAACCTCAAGGGCAGTTACCAGCACTCAGGAAAAAAATGGGAAAAGATAATGTCCTCATGATAATTTTATAAAATATTTATACATGTCTGTAAAAATGAAAACATTAGTACAAAACAAAGCATCACTGTTAAGAGGTTTATTAAATGTATCTGGCAAGTTCATAAAATGGTCAATGTAAATATTATATACAGTTGCTAAAATTAGCTACAAATAGAAATTGATTGACTTTCCTATAAAATACATTAACAGTATAATTCTGTATATATCTATTCAAAGATAAGTTTCATTGAGCTTAATAAAGCTTTCATGTACAGGACTGCAGTCTTTATTTCTGAGTAAATGTGCATAGGATTTATTTGTTCTTCTTGCAGCTTTATTTCCAAACTACTGAAGAACAGGTTGCTTACCTGTAACTGTAGTTCTTTGAGTGGTCATCTGTGCCCTCACACATTAGGAGCTTTCGCGCCTGCGTGGTAGCGTTCGGAAGATTCTAGAGCTTAGTAGCTTGGCGGGAACCCCTCCCCCATGCCAATACTGCGCATGCTCCTCCCGCCGAGCAACGGTCACTCCCCAATTCTGTGGTCCGCTGTAGAAACCTAGGGACTTGAAAAAGAGGGGATGGAAGGGGGGTATGTGTGAGGGCACAGATGACCACTTGAAGAACTACAGTTACAGGTAAGCAACCTGTTCTTCTTCTTCGTGGTCTCTGTGCCTCACACATTAGGAGACTGTGTAGCTTACCGGTTGGATGGCGGGTCAGGTCCTAGAGAATGGAAGCCAACACCTCACGTCCAAACCGAGCATCTCTGCGAGACCGGCAGTCGAGCCTGTAGTGGAGTACGAAGGTTGATGGTTGGGACCAGCTTGCCACATGGCAGAGTTCATGCAAGTCAACTCCTCGCAGGAGGGCTGCAGATGTCGCCACAGCTCTTGTAGAGTGGGCCCGAAGAAAAGCTGGCGGAGGTTTCCTAGCGAGCTCGTACGCCAGCTGTATAGTCTGTACCACCCACTTGGAGAAGTGCTGGGTGGACACCTTGTGGCCCCTTCGACATCTTCCATAGCACACAAAAAGGTGCGGGGTCTGTCAGAAGGGAGCAGTCCTGTCTTTGTAAAAGGCAAGAGCCCGACGGACATCCAAGGAGTGTAGGGACCGCTCCAATGGTGTTGTCGGGTCTGGGAAGAAGGTCGGCAGGATGATGTCCTGGCTGACATGGAAACTAGACACCATCTTTGGTAAAAAAGAAATGTCCGGCTGAAGAACCACCTTGTCTCTGTGAAAGATGAGGTAGGGCTCGTCTATCTGTAGAGCTGTCAGCTCCCCTGCTCGCCTGGCCGAGGTGACAGCAACCAGGAAGGCGGTCTTCATAGTAAGCAGCCTGTGGTCAGCGGTCCCCATGGGCTCGAAGGGCGATCTCTATGACGATATTCATCGGACTTTGACTCTTCTGACCTGTCTGGGCCTCCAGGTAAACCTGACCATGGCGGTAGTGGCGGCGATACCGGTGGCGATACCGCTGGGTACAGGTGCTGCAGGCCCTTCAGGAACTGTTTAACTGTATCATTCCTGAAGAGGGCTGCCGACGGGGATCGTGGCGGCTCGTATGCCACGATCGCAGCGAGGTATACCTTTAGTGATGGGAAGGCCAAGCCCTGCTGCTGAAGGTGCAGTAAAAAGTGGAGGATGGTAGGCAAGGCTGCAGGTGATACCGTGTCCCTTCTCTCTTCTGCAAAGGCCGCGAAGCAC
Organism: Ctenosaura bakeri; assembly: GCA_948474755.1. Classification (NCBI taxonomy): domain Eukaryota; kingdom Metazoa; phylum Chordata; class Lepidosauria; order Squamata; family Iguanidae; genus Ctenosaura; species Ctenosaura bakeri. Next base: position 18,307 of record CAOLHI010000896.1, read on the forward strand.
CGCCACTTATAGTGGTAGTTGCGACATGTCGACTCCTTCCTGGCCGCTGTCAACACGTTGCCGATGATGAGGTCGGCTATGGCGATATCCTCCAGGCTTGGAGGGCCAAGAGTGGCAGGTCTGGATGGAGTATGTGGCCGTCGGAGTGGGACAGCAGGTCTGGCATCAACGGGAGCCTGAACAGTTGGTTGCGGGCGGCCTGGAGCAGGGGAGCAAACCAGTGCTGCCTCGGCCAGTACAGGGCTACGAGGACGACGTCTGCTTGGTCGGCGAGGATCCTGGATATCACTCAGCCGAGGAGGGCAAACGGAGAGAAGGCGTACAGGAGTCCCTTGTTCCACCTGAACTGGAATGCGTCGCCCATGGACCCTCGATCGTGACTGGCCCTGGAACAGTACCGACAACACTTCGTGTTCTTGTTGGTAGCGAAGAGATCGATCGTCGGCTCGCCCCAGCGGTTCCAGATCATCTGGAACACCTTGTCGAAGAGGGACCACTCATGGTGGGAAGAGGTGTCCCTGCTGAGCGCGTCTGCTGTGGTGTTTTCCTGCCCGGCCAGGTGAACAGTCACTGAATGGATCTGTAGCGGAACGCACCAGTCCCAAAGATCGAGGGCTATGTTGAGGAGGGTGGTCGAATGAGTCCCTCCTTGTCTGTTGACGTAGCAGACCGCCGTCGTATTGTCCGTCAGGATCAAGACCGTGCGGCTGACCATGAGATGGCGAAATGCCCTCAGTGCTTTCCAGATGGCGAGCAGCTCGAGAGCGTTGATATGGAGAACGGTCTCGTCGTTGATCCACCTGCCTCGGACCCTGAGCTCGTTGCAGTGGGCTCCCCAGCCGTAGAGGGAGGCGTCTGTCGTCACCGTGACCTGTGGAGCTGCCTCCCTGAAAGGCATCCCCGACAGGAGGTTGTCGTAAGACTGCCACCATAGCAGGGAAGGACAAACCTGTGCAGGCAACTGTAGTCTTATGCCCTGGTCGTCTTGTAGCGGGTTGAATGCTTGGACAAACCAGTGCTGGAGAGGCCTTGCACGTAGCCGGGCGAGGTAAGTCACGGCGGTCGTGGAAGCCATGTAGCCAAGGAGCTGCTGGATCCTCCTGGCTGACAGCATCGGGGCAATGTAAGCTTCCAACATGGCTCAACGTAGAGTCCTTGCCGGGTCCACTGGCAGGTGGGCCCTGGCCGATATCGAGTCTAGCGTTGCCCCGATGAAGTCAAGCACCCTTGCCGGCTCAAGGTGGGACTTCTTCGGGTTTACCTGGAGGCCCAGACAGGTCAGAAGAGTCAAAGTCCGATGAATAGAGTTTCTGTCTGCAGGACGCCACCAACAGCCAATCGTCCAGGTAGGGATAAATGGAGATGCCCTTCATCCGCAGGTAGGATACCACTGGGGCCATACATTTGGTGAAGTCCCTGGGCACGGTCGAGAGTCCAAATGGAAGCACCTTGTACTGGTAGCAGGTGCCATCGACTGCAAACCGTAGGTACCGCCTGTGCTGCGGGCGAATGGCGATGTGGAAGTAAGCATCCCGAAGATCGATGGAGGCGAACCAGTCCCCTTGACGAAGGAAAGGGAGGATCGAGGATAGCGTCACCATCTTGAACCTTTTGGGGCGGATGTGCTTGTTCACCCCTCTGAGGTCCAGAATGGGTCGAAGGGTTCCGTCTGCCTTCGGTACCATGAAGTACCGGGAGAAGAAGCCGGTGCTGCGGGCTGAAGACGGAAGTCACTCGATCGCCCCTTTTTGGAGTAAGGACTGGATCTCTTCCAGCAGGACTGAGCTGGCCGGGATGGAGTAATAGACGCCTCGCTGTGGAATACCTTGAAACTCTATGGCGTAGCCAAGACGGACGATGGAAAGCACCCAAAAGTCCGTGGTGACCTGGCGCCACTCCGTGAGATGTCTTGCCAAGCTCGGTTGATCTGGAAAAGCTGCTGGGAGGCTGAAGGTTGGGTGCGGTGGCGGCCTGCGTGGGTGGTCAAAACCTGGACTTGTTGTCGGACGAAGATTTCTTCGACGATGTAGCCGGACGTCGCTTGAACGATCTTCGCGCCGACGAGACCGACGACAGTCGGGACTGTCCAGATTGAGTGGACTGCTGCTGGAAAGAGGAGAATGAGGATCTGCGCCAGGACTGGCGGGAGCCGGAAGACCAATGGACCTGGGACTGTTGGTGCATGCCCATCTTCTTGGCGGTGAGACGTGCCTTGACTATGGAGTCCATGGTCTTGTCGGTCACGGTATTGAACAACCCCTCACCATCAAAGGGGAGGTCCTCAATCCGCTTCCAGCTGTCCTCATGCAGTCCGGACGACCGCAGCCAGGCATGTCGGCGAAGTGCAACCAAACCAACCATCACCTTCGAAGCGACCTCCACAGCATGCTTCGAGGAGACTATCTGTTGGTTGGCTATAGCCACAGCCTCGTTATAGAGCTGGCTGGCGGCTGAGCGGTTCTCCTCGGGAATTGCTGTCAAGAGAGGGGCGAACTGGTCGAGGATGTTTCGCAGGTATGCTGAAAGGCAAGCCTGTGTGTTGGACATCCTGATGTGAAACGAGGAGGCGGAATAGAACCTCCTGGAGAAGGTGTCCAACTTACAACTTTCGCGGTCCGGCGGTGTCGTATGTGCCCTGTTGCCTCCCTTGACTTGTGAGGACTCAACAACAATAGAGTTCGGTACCGGATGGCTGAAGAGGAAGTCCGCCTTCTCCTTCTTCATCCGGTACAAGTGCTCCAGTCGCTGAGGTATGGGCTGAGCCGTTGCCGGTTTAGCCCAGGGCTGTTTCACGGCCTTGAGGAGCTTCGGCAAAATCAGCAGTGGAGCGGTGGCCTGCTGTTTAGTCTCCACATAAGAGAAGACGGGATCGTTGTCCTCCGGCTCTGGCTCAGTCACCTTGAAGCCCAAGGTTGCTGCCATACGGAGCAAGATGGCAGAGAACTGTTGGATGTCCTCTGGCTCCGACTCCGGTATGGGGTCCCCGAAGCCCAGCGGTGGTGACTCATGAGACGCTGGAGTAGAGTCCGAAGACTCTTCGCTGGATTCATAGGACTCAGAGGATGAAGTCTGAGACCTCTCGGCCGATCGCTCCTGAGATGGGTCCTTGGACGCCCTTCGGGAGGACTGATGTGCCGCCGCTGCCAGAGTAGCCGCTGCTGTTGCCGCCGCCATCGTGGTTGCCTTTGTCATGGTGGCAGTCCTCGATGTAGCTGAGGATTTCACCGGGAGGGCCGCCGACCTCATCGTTTTAGTTGCCACAGTCACGGTCATGGCCTGACGGGCTGGACGCCTCGAGGTCGTTTCCACTGGCTGGGTCGCAGTGGAGGTAACCCTTGGTGGAGGCGACATGGCTCAGTAATACAGTGAAGGCTCTCTCAATCTCCAATAATGGGGAGACGAGGAGTGACTGTAGGAATGCTCATACCGGTGATGCTCCTTCGGTGAACGACCACGGGAGTGGTCGTACCTATGAGCCTCTCTAGTCGGCAAACGAGACCGACGGGCTTCTCTTGCTGGCGATCGAGAACGCCTGTGAGGCACCCAACGCCTGGAGTCGGGATGGTACCGATCCCGGTACGATGGAGAGTGGGAATGGTAAGGCGCTGGCTGTTCTCTCCATTCAGACTCATGGACGCACCTGGCGATATGAGAGGCCGAGGTGTAGTGTGAGTCAGAGGAACGGGGGTGCGGATCGTCACGCACCTCCCGGAGCTGGGGAAATGGCGGCCTAACCATCCGCTCTGGGGAGCGGGATGCACTTCTGCCCGAGGTCGAGCATTGTCTGGGCGAGGCCGGACGGTAGCTCATCTCCCGCTCTCGTCGGTCTGCCAATGTGTGGCGACTCGATGGGTGCTCAACCGCCGTTAACACAGGCGGGTCCTCCAAAGGCGAGGCGGGCTGGTCCTCTTGGGGCAAGTCCTCCACGAACTGCTCCTCATTGGACAGCTCAACAATCTCGCCATGCTCCGATGGCTGCTCCTGTCCTTCCACGAGCTGAGTCGGGGGCGGAGTCAGAGGATGGGCCTCCTGAGGTGGGGAGCGACGTTTCTCCTTCCTCCTTTTCTTCTTCTCCGTCTCCTTCTCCTTCGCTCTCTCTGAAGCAGGATGCTTCTTTTGTGCCGCAGTTAGCGGCTTAGAAGATGCAGAGGCCTTCTCGGCTGCAGGAGTCCCCTTCGATGTCTTAGCCACCGCCGACAACTTGGGGATCCTTGGGAGCGCCGAGATGGGCGTCCTCGACGTCGGTACCGAGCCCGATACCGACGGAGTGGAAGGCAGGGCAGCCGCCGTTGCCGTAGATGGTACGGTCGCTCTCGATGCCTCCGACATCGTCGCACATGGAGTCACTTCCCTCGCCCTCAGCGACTGTTCCCAGAAATAGGATTTAAGTCACGATGATTGATTACGGAGGGTTTGGGAAGTAAACTCACGACAGATGGGGCAAGACCTGGTGTTGTGGGTCTCGCCCAAACAGAAGAGGCACTCCGAATGTTTGTCGGAGAGAGCGACCTTCCGCCCACACGACGAGCACTTCTTGAAAAGTGCAGACATAGAATGGAGAAGTCAGAGTTCAAGAAAAAGACGAAGAACGATGAAGAAGAAGGGGGAAGAAAATCCAAATACCAAATCTGAAGTCTGAAATCCGTAAGAGAAGCCAAAAACGATCCAAAATCTGAACAAACACCAAGCCAAGGTAAAAACTGCAAGAGAGAAGCCACTGTTCGCAACAGTGGATGAAAAAGAACTGGGGAGTGACCGTTGCTCAGCGGGAGGAGCATGTGCAGTACCGGCATGGGGGAGGGGTTCCCGCCAAGCTACTAAGCTCTAGAATCTTCCAAATGCTACCGTGCAGGCGCGAAAGCTCCTTATGTGTGAGGCACAGAGACCATGAAGAAGAACAAGTAGTTACGTGCTACAGATCTGAAAAGCCAAGCTTCTGAACCCACAGGCCCAAGATCGAAAGGCCCTTCAGATGTTGGACTGCAACTCTGTGTACCGATTAAGGTTGCTGGGAGTTGCTGTCCAACATTTGCAGAACACCAAGTTACCCATCCTCATCTAAAGTATCTATTCTCAGTATGTTCGGAACTCAGATACTACTCAGATATTATCCATTTCAGTTTTAAATAGTATTTGAACACTAAATGTTCCACTTTACTCCAATCATTATTACTTTTAAATTTGATGGTTGTTGGCATCCTGATTGCTCTTCATGTTGTGGCAGTAGCAAACAATTCATTCTAGTGGTGATGGTGAGGTGTTTGGCTAAATATTTCATAAATAAGTAGCTGGTCTCCCTTATTATACAGCTACCAAAATGTGAACATCCTAATCTTGGAGGATTATAGATTCCTCACCATGGTGTAGTTCTTGAGAGAACATGTTGAGTAGCATGACACATGATGAGCCACAGAGAACATGATATATGGAGTTCTTGAGAGAGTACAACTCTACAAATTCTGGGGTTTCCTACACATGTATGATATTTCCTTCGCTGTCACAAAAGAGGAAAGGGGCTAGCATCTCCTCACCCAGAATATTGCATGTTCTTTTTTTTTTAGTTGCTTCTGACTGACTCAAAGAAAACTCACACATTCTGATTATGCAACAGCAACACAGGGACATTAGTTTCTGCAAACATCATCAAGTATGTTCTACAATTTAGCCTCCATTTCCCGTCTTCATGATCTTCAGAGCACAGGCTGGGCCTCACTGGGTCTAGAGCAGCCAGGTGTCTTATATCACATTGGACAGCCTGGTATTTCCGCCTGTGTCTGGAATGGTATCTTCCTCCTTGAATGTCCTGTAAAATTCTGGTAATCCAGAATTCTATGTTAAGATGGAGTCTTTTTTCTTTTCTTTAAATTTAATTGGCAAGACAGCAGTTAAGCTCTGCATGCACACTGAGACCTGAAATTTCAAGTGCCTCTCTTGTAGACATTTGAAGGATGTGTGCCATATATTTATGGAGGAGAGATTATGGATGCATAATTGCCCCTGCAGGCAATATTCTGAGGGTGGGGGACAGAGCAGGAAGTGCTATATAAGCTTATATGTCCTCTGTGAAGCACTGGCTTGAGAATTTTGTAAGTTTGGTCTTTTTAGTAACAACGGAGTGAGAACAATTTTTCTACTCTGATCTTGTAAGCATGTGTGCACATATGGACACCAACCCCTGGCTGACTGTTTCCATTGGATCCAGCTACATGAATCAGCTTTTCTAAAACAGATTTGAGGTAGGCCAGTTGCAGGAAGCAAGGAGTGGCCATTGCATTAAATGCTTGCCAGCTGTTAGTTCTATTCCCTGCTTTGGCACCAGTGGTGCTCTCACCCTGGGAACTGAGATCTTTCTTCAATATATTGTTCTTATCAAATACGCTTTGAAATGCCCTTCATTGACTTGGATTTCTTAGCAGAACTCCTCTCCTTCACAATGCTGTATTCATCTTCTGTTTGACACCTTTTCCTCAAAAAACCCCAAAAGTATTTTACAATATTGAAGTATACAAAGGTTGAAAACATGAAAAATAAAAACAGTGGCCTAAATCCAATGCCAGTGAAATTGGGACTGTCTTCTTTCCCCAGTCCTGATCTAGGCCATCTGTGAAACCAAAAGCCTACTCCAGAGTGTTTCCCAGTAATATGAAAGTGCAGGTTAAAGATGAAACATGCCTTTCATTGATAACTGAGATCCTTGGCCATATAAAGCTTTCTAGATTAAAACCAGCAGTTCTGAATTGGGCCTGTGCAACCAGGCCAGAACAGATGTTAACACTCAAAACTTCGGGCCTCTGCCAGGGTGGTTGTTTAATTCTGCACTAGCTGCATTTTCCAAGCAGTTTGCAAAGGCAGTCCCATAAGTACGCTGCAGTCATTTAACCTGGAGAACACCACAGAAAAGTACTTTGAAGCCAGGTTGTCCCTGTCAGAAAGGGGAGTACTTGGGCCATCAGCTGAAGCTGGTTGAGAACACTATGTGCCATGAAGACCATCTGTGCTTCAGGGAGAGTAACGTACTGCAGAGATGTCCCAAATTACAAATCTGTATCTGTAGGAGGAAATCTGAAATGGGTAAAATATCTGGCAATCTAGTGAGAAGAATCATCCGCTAACAGCATTTCAGTTATTCAAACTGAGCCTTAGAGTGTATCCACACTATACAGTTATAACATTCTGATACCACTTTGACATGGCTTCATCCTATAGAATCCTGGCATTTATAGTTTGGTGAGATTTTTTGAATTCTTTGATAAGACGACTGTAGTATGCTCCTCTAACTACAGTACTCGTTCTTTATTTTGCCCTTATTATATAGCTAGAAATCTTTATCCTTCTGTTGTGGAACAGTGCAAAAGAGGAACTCATTTCTTAAATGTGCTTGTAGAGAGCATGATAAATTACCATTAATTCAAAATCATATGCCCAATCTACACTCCAGTTCTGAAAATCCAGGCAGTAGAACAGGGAAGGGACAATTGTGCATTTCAACTGTTTCCTTAACTGGGCTTCTGTTGAAAGGACTTTGACCTACCATAAAATTACTACATTGTAACATGTAGAACCCTCTTCCGTTGTACAAAAATACAATACAGTTATATCTCAGTTTAAAAAGTTCATACCTTCCTGGATATTACTTTTTTGACATAAAATTTGGTGCCAGAGGCAGAAATAACATGGAAAGAATAGGGATAGGTTTCTATGCCACAAAAAAGAAGAGCAGTTCAACAAGTTTCAGCAACATTTTTTCTTTTCAAAACTAACAACATGCACATAGAAAGTGAAACAAACAGGTCAGGAAACCTTGCATAATTAAATGAACTAGCCTGAACCTTCCAGAGACCATTTCAGGGCTACTTCTGAAAGGCACCTGCGGTGACCTTTCGTTTCACCAACTTCCATTTTTCTTATAATTTCCATTATGGTGGCCAAACTTACAGATCTATTTTTTTTTTAAATATAAGTAGCTATATTATAGCTAGTGCAGCAGGCTTATCTGTTCTCCCATTTTCTTTCTGTTTTGCTGTTTGTGCTCAGCAAGGGATTCTGGAGGGATTCTATTGTAGGTAGGCACCCACAGCTATGCTAGGACAAGCTAGAATAGGACCCCATTCCTTCCCAAGTCTATACTCCTCCAGCCCTCTTTCACTATCCTCCCACTGTTAATGCTGCCAAAAAGCTTCCAGCTTCATCAAGAGAAGGGACCAAGCTCAACCAAGAGAAGGGAGACTTTGTAAAAAGGAGCTTCACTATCAGGGGCTTTGTTAACTGAGGTATTTCTTCATAGCTTCCCCTGAGTGTGCAAAGAATAACTATTATACAGTCATCCCTCCACATTTGCTAGGGCTGGGACACATGACCCCCCTGAGAGTGAAAAAAACATGAATAACTCTAGGCCCTCCCAAACCATATTTAACACAACTATGATCACCATATTCAACCCACTGTGGATTCTTTTGAGGCATCAGGGTCCTTTTACAAAGCAGAAGTGGCTGGTTGGTGGGGATGATGATGATGATGATGATGATGATGATGATGATGATGATGATGATTATTATTATTATTATTATTATTATTATTATTATTAATTTGTATCCCGCCTCTCCATATGGATCGAGGCGGCGAACAACTTACAAATAGCATGTATTTCGATACATTTCTATACATGCCCCCAACAAGCTGGGTACTCATTTTACCGACCTGCAGAAGGATGGAAGGCTGAGTCAACCTTGGAGCCCGGCAGGATCAAACTCACAACCTTGTGGCTTGCAGTACTGGCATTTAACCACTGCGCCACCAGGGCTCTTTACTGCCATCTCCACTGCTGCACCATTTTTAATAGCGACTTACAAGCCTTGTTCACAGTTTCTCAGTCTCAAGAGGCTTGCAGTCCCTATTAAAAAGGGACTGCACAGGGAGGCAGCAGAGGTGACAGCAAATAATCCGTGAATAATCAAATCTGCAAAAGTGAAACTCGCAAATGTGGGGGGCTAACTGTATTTATTCTGTTGAATGAAAGATGCACGTGCATGTACTGGTATATTCCTGTCATATTTTGACCCAGTGAAGACAAAATAATTGTACATTGCTCAATACTGTTAAATATTTGAAGAAAGAGAAATACTACTATATTATTTATAAATGTTATGTGTTTGGTGCAGAATATAAAACATCTTTGACTTAAGCCTTTGTAACCAATTACTTCCACATTATCATTTTGATGCATTCAATTTTATTTCTCTTTCCCAGACAGAGAGGAGGCTGAGTTCAAAACAGATATGAAAATGCCAAACAATGCTGTTAATAAAAATTGCATTCATACGCAGGAGTTTGATGAAACCACTTAGAAACTGCCAGCAAGATGTGTTTATTTAAATTCCAAATTAACTGGCTAAAAACCCTATCTCCCCTGCCCCTACTGGCCCCTGGCCCCTCTAAAAGACAGACTGGTGTCAGTGTTTACTGAATAGCAGCAAGCACCTGAGTCAGACTTAGATAGCCCCTCTATCATGTTATTAGATGGATGGGAAAATCTAGTGGCTAAACACTGAGCATCTATTTTAACCTTTAAACAAGATACTATCGCTGGCAGGGTTGAAGGAAGAGAGAAGAGAAAACTCTTCTTCTAACCCTCTTGTTTAACTTCAGACGGATGTTAATGGTACAAAGCCAGTGAAGTGATAAATAGGTTCTGGCAAAGAATTCTTCCTACCTTGAGCAGTACCACAGTTTATCGTTAGTTTTAGCTATTCAGAACAGGAAATCGGGGAAGTAGGGTGATGTGGTCTCAGTGTAAGTTCACAGATATTTCTTTGGCAAATACTGTGTATGTACAAAAAAGAAGCATAAAAAGTGGCTTTATTTCATGAGCAGATTCATCTCCAAAGATCTTTGGGGGAAACCCAGCAATAAGAGAAGCCTGGGCCTGAGTTAAAATAGCTAGTGTATTCACTTCTTCACAGTGAACAAAGGGCTCGACTGATTCACCAGACAAGCAATTGGCTAATTTTACACTGTGGGAAAGATCACAGACACTCATACGCAAATTAACAGCATCTGCCACTCCAGCTCAAATGAGGATTAAAATGCTGCTCTTCACTACAGTCATAACTGGAGCAGTTTTATTTTCATACTGATGTTTATAAACTCTTTGATGGCTCTGAGGTATAAGGGGAATCTTCTGTCATTGATGAAGGCTTACTCACTTAAGCGAACATAATGGAATACACTGTAAATATGTACGCTGCAATTAAGGGCTGTGAATAGACATTCCTCCATGTGTACACAGATTCTAAATAACTCAGTTTGTGCCTTATTACTCAAGGGGAAGATGGAAGATGTAGGTAGATGTAAAGAGAAATCATGTGAATTTCCCCACTGACATAATTATTGCTGATGGCAGCACTATTGGCCCAAACAGAAACCCAACACCACACACAGAGTTCTTCCAAACCAAGTTGTCTTTTTCCTTTGATAACCTACTTTAAAGCAGTCTATGATAAACATAGGCCCTTTTCACACGGCATTTGCCATGCAAAAGAGGGCCTGGAGTGTCACCGATTGCGAGGTGCGATCTGCACGATGCACTCACAATCACATGACGCTCCAGGGGCTGGCAGGGGCCAATCGCACACCTTTTCATTTTCGGCTTGAAGCCAAAAATGGTGCACGATCGCTCATTGCTCCCGGAACCCGGGCGCACTTACCTGGCGTGAGGAGCCTCTGGAGCTGTGCCAGTTGCGCTTCCTGCCCTGTGCAGCCTGGGAAGGTCCCAGGCTGCACTGCGGAAGGAAGAGGCAGGGCTCTCAGACAAGCAGGCGGCTTGTGCAGAGTTGAAGCAGAAGGGAGACCCTTTCGGCAGAGGTTGCTAGTGCAATCCCCACACCCCAGCGCCGGAACAAGGTAAGGTGCGGAAAGGGCCATAGATGTTCTTATGTTCAGGCATAATAAGGCTCCAGAATATCTGTGAAATGCTGCGTGATAACTATCAATATATAGTTTGAATTCTATTGGCAGAGTCATTAAATCATAGCATCTATCAACATGTTAACTCACTAGTGAAGCAACTGATTTGGTGGCTCTCCTCTCATTAGGAGTAGCTAATAGGATACAGGCCTGTACGTGCTCAGAAGGCATCTGTATTTGATCATAATCATAAGATGACAGAGAAAAATAAAGGTTTTGACAACTGCACTTCCTGTAAGTTAAATTAAAAGTATCAGTGGGATTTGTTTCCAAGGTAAATGAATTCTGGAAGAAATACTGTAAATTCTTTGTAAGCTTGTACCAAAAACAGAAAGTAATACAGCAGTTTGAATTGTACCAACATACATATATATATTATACGTATACCAGAAAATTACGTAAGGAGGCTAGATATTAGTCTGAAATGTTCAATGCTTTTGTGATTTTTCAAAAGTCCTTACAATTTTTAAAAACACATTGTTTACGATTCAGGTAGTTTCCCTGTCCCATTACATAATGTTATATTTCAACATTGAGGAAAAAATTGAAATATTTCTGTGTAGCATAAAAAAGAAAGGTACATCAAAACTTTGTGGCCTTTTGTATTCATATCAACAAGTTGTTTTTCAAGATTTTGTTTCATTTAGAGATTGTCAGCTCGTCCTGAATGATGAGCGTTCTGGTTTATGCCTCTTTGGCACAGCAGTTTTGAGATTTACATTTTTAGATCTAGCTGTATGCCCAGTTTCCAGTGCTAGTGTAGGAATGTTGCTTAGCAAAGGCCTCCAAGAAGGTACTTCCCCTGTCTCTAAAGCCATTTCCGCACTAGACTGTTATAGCGCTATTATTCCACTTTCAACATTCTAAGGAATCCTGGGGTATGCAGCCTCCAGCTGGCCCCTCCGGAAACTGCAAACCCCAGGATTCCCTAGGATGTTGAAAATGGAATAATAGCGCTATAACAGTCTAGTGCGGAAATGGCCTAAGATGAGGCATTCTTGCACTTCAGAAGCTTCCTGCATAGGATACTTTTTTTCTTGGGGAGAAAAAAACCCCAAGCACTACAACTTTGTGGTCCAAGTTAAGTAGGCCTGTTTAACATTATTTATCTGTGGTGTAAAGGGATTATCAATGAGTCATACGCAGACTCTAACAATGTGGGAGGAGGACAATGTGAGCTTTAATGATACATTTCCTCTTGAGGAGTCAGGCCCTGGTAACACTATTCCACAGAATTTAGTGAGAGCCATCTGCATGAATAACAAACAGAAGTCACTGGTCAGCCATCAGGAAAAGAAGTACAACCCTTTATTGTGATGCCACTTCACTGCCTAACACCATAAATAGCATGCTTCCTGCTGTTCTGGAGTGCCACCCTGGGTGTGCTGTATTTCCAACATTCTAAACACCTTTCTACTGGCTGATGGAGTCAAAACCGTGGTTTGGTTTACTTTTCATGTAAATTCAGGTAACATTCCATCACTGTGAGAGAGTGATTGCCACATTAACAGAAAAGCCTGACGTGACCACAGAGCCTCCCCCAGCCAGCTCTGTGTTATTGCCCTGATACACAATAATTAGCAAACAATTTCAGAGTATTGAACAAACAATAATCAAAACTGTGAGCAGCAAAATCAAACTCTAGTTTTCCTGGTCTTTAATTGCCAGCAATTAAAAGCTCATATCCTGGTTGCAAATTTCATCAACAATACTTTTTAAACATTTGGGTCTTGTTAAAGAAATATTCCATATTCTTTTGCCTCTGGCAAAGTAAAAAAAAAGCTTTGCAAGATATTTCAGCATATAAAAGTAGGTGCTCTCTGCAGAATCAGTGTTGATGAGAACCATACTACCGAACAGGAAGTTCAAAAGACAGAGAATGGCAGATGAGAGCTGCTCCATCTGTTCTGGAAACATATAACTGTACAGCAGAGGCCAAAACAACTGACAAAGTGAAGTCATTATTCATGGAAAGACTCTGAACCTCGGCCATTTGTCAGACACTTGACTGCTGGGCCCAATGGGCCTGCAAGCATCTTACACAGTTTGGTGCTCTAATAACTGTCATATGCTGAGGTGTCACTGAAACAAACCGCTGAAATTTGGGTGTTGGGGCAAGGATGGGACACATCCATTATGAATTCATCTCATAGATCATCATAGATTGATCCGAATTTAGTTGACCCTCACAAGCAACAAAGATGCCTCTTTATAAAAAATAACAGCAGAAAAAGAGGAAGAGGACATAATAATAATGAACTGAGATGCACTTACTAGGAAATTTCTCAGATTGTTGCATTGGACATGTGAATTGCACTCAAAATGTGAGTTTTCTGGAAGTCAAATATTTCTATTTCAGTAGCTCTATGACTCAGCACTAAGACCAAAGAAAGTATGCAACTCCTCAAATGTATGCATCAACAAATGGAACCAATAAAATTACATTATGAGGTTTGCTCTTTTCATATGTTAATATGCATGAGTTTTTAAAGAGAAGCAGCAGAAACAGAGATACTTTGGATGGATCGCTATGATCACTTCTAAACTGAAGTGAACACTAATGGACTTTGTGGTGATAGGGTAGCCTATCACCAGTGATTATGTTAACTGCCTGGCTGTCACAGCAGGAGAGTCAGAGAAGAGCTTTGGACTGTGTTGGTAAGATTTAAAAGTGATTGAGGATGAGAAGAAGCAAAAAAAGATGAGGTTCAAACACAAAAGTGAAATGGAAGTGTGAGTGGAGGAAAGACAATCTCCATTACAAACTGGGAGGCAGTCACATACACCACATACACAGGAAGTCCTCGCCCCTCCCGTCTGCTGACACATGACTACCTCACCTGTAGTTCCTCCCTCTCTGGACATTGCCTTATTTGGAAGGGGGGGTTGTGATTGGGGGAAACCTCACATTACCTGCATTACCTGCCTTTCTGGACATTTCCTTATAAGGGTGGAAGTTTCTGGACTTTACCTAATATGGGGCAGGTGGTCTGTAATTGGTGGAAAAATGCCACAGTGGGTGTGTATGTTGTTTACCTGGATAAAAAGGCCTTGCCAAATCCCTACCCTTTGTTCCAAACCTCTTTGGCACCCAGCTGCAGCCGTTTGTATACTTTTATACGTTTGTACTGAATAAATCTGGCTGTTAGCCTTGGACCAAGAAATGTCTGGTCATTTGCCTGTTTCTCAGAAGAATCTGTCCTTCTTAAGGGCGTAGAAGGTGACAGTTGAAAGAAAGATAGGAAGAATACCAGAGGGGAAATTCTCAGTGGAAAATAGAATTAGTGTACTAAATGAGATCAGAGTATAGACGATGCAAGACCATGGACTGTTAAGGGCCATTTCTACCCTACACTGTTATAGTGCTATTATTCCACTTTCAACATTCTATGGAATCCTGGGATCTGAAGTTTAGGGAGGTGCATTTAGAATTCTCAGTCAGAGAGTTCTTTAGCCTTAGTAAGCTATAAACCCCAGAATTCTACAGGATGTTGAAAGTGGAATAATAGCACAATAACAGTGTAGGGCAGAAATGGCCGAGTTGTGGAAGGCTGAAGTTCACAAGGAAGCCACCAGCAAAATAGTTGACTTCAGGCCTCAAACCAAAGTTCTCTGAAATTTACTATGAGCTTCTGAAGGGTTCTCTTTTACCACACAGTCTCTAGCTCTGCAGGGACAGGGTTCTTCAGGGAAGTCACTGAACTTTATTAGGAAGTGGCCTTGTAGAGGATTACAGACAACCTATTCTAATTCCAGACCAACAATCTCCTTTTTAATTGAATATATTAGGTCAAAGGAGTGTCCTGCACCATGTGTCAGTCCAATGACATATTGAGAAAGTCTGGTGGTCATCACAGCAGACATTAAGTCTGAGAGGGTTTTCCAAACTGGCTATAAAGGGGCTGTTATATGGAGTTCCTCAATACGAAGTCTGAGGCAAATTCAGCTAGCTTAGAGATATGCAGCAGAGTAGCCAGTTTACTAGCGAAATGCCTGCTCTTTCTCTCTAGTCCCAAACCACGTCCAACATTCCTGAACACCACACTCTTGTCTGGTCACCTAGCAAGGATAGTACACACTCCATACAGAAGGAGTAAACAGCACTTTCTTCCTTGAGTTTCTGTGTTACCCTATTATGGATAAGGACAAAGAAGAACACAGCAGTCTTGAAAGCAAGTCTTCCAAAAAGCAAATATTCTATTTTATACTACATCCTTCAGTTTAAATACAGTTAATTAAAGACAATAAAATCACAAAAAAATAAATTAAAACTACAGAAGTAATAAAACGCAAGCATAACATTTGAGTTTAAAAGAAACAAAGTATCTACAAACATGTTTCATTTTCCACAGCTATGAAAAATTTCTTACACTGAACAATGTATTGTTTAGTCCTTGTCATTTTTTCCTTTCCTTTTTATGGCAATCCTATAGAAAATATGAAGGGAGTCTAAATCTTCCTGTCATTGCTCATTATATGTATTTCACAAAAAATGACACTTTTAGCAGAAGCAATGTTCAGAACATTTATTTTGGATAAAGACACTCCCAATATAATAAACTTTCCACCCAGGTGACCTTGCTGCCAAAACTGAAGCTGAGTTATAATGTGCTGGTGGCTGTTCGTGCCTCAATATATATATATTTTTCAAATTCACTTTGACACCTCATTTTGACTGAAAGGCATGGAAATGCTATTACAAATCTGTTAAAATTGATATGCACATAAATATAAAATACATCTACACACACAAAGATCCAAAGGCTCCCTCTCCAAATGTGGAAGGATAGAGAAAGAAAACTGTAATTTGATATTCATGAAATGAAAGATGGAGTGCAAAGGTCTCACTAAACTACTCAGAATTCTGAAATTTCTACCAACAAAATTAGCTATATAATTAATAAAACAAGATACACAGTTCAAGTATACAGCTGTTCCTCCTTATCTGTATGCTGTATCCACACATTCCACAGCTTGAAAATATTTTTTAAAAAATCCAAAATCAAACTTTGATTTTGCCATTCTATATAAGAGATGCCATTTTACTACCCACTGTATATAATAGGACTTGAGCATCCACAAATTTTGGTATACATGGGGTGTCCTGGAACCAAACTTTAGCATATAGGATGGGGACACATGGCTGGATAACAGTATGTGTGAAAAGGATCTAGGAGTCTTGGTAGATCACAAGCTGAACATGAGTCAGCAGTGTGATGTGGCAGTCAAGAAACCCAATGCAATTCAAGGTTGCATCAATAGCAGTATGGTGTTTAGATCAAGAGAGGTAATGGTACCACTCTATTCTGCTTTGGTTAGACCTCGTTTGTAATACCGTGTCCAGTTCTGGGCACCC
This sequence comes from Ctenosaura bakeri, assembly GCA_948474755.1. NCBI lineage: Eukaryota > Metazoa > Chordata > Lepidosauria > Squamata > Iguanidae > Ctenosaura > Ctenosaura bakeri. The sequence goes on from CAOLHI010000896.1 coordinate 34,625, forward strand.
CAATTCAAGAAGGATATTGGCAAGCTGGAGCACATCCAGAGGAGGGCGACCAAAATGGTGAAGGGTCTGGAAGCCATGCCCTAGGAGGATCGGCTTAGGGAGCTGGGTATGTTTAGTCTGCAGAAGAGAAGATTAAGAGTGGACATGATAGCCATGTTTAAAAATTTGAAGGGTTGTCATGTCGAGGAGGGAGCAGGTTTGTCTTCCACTGCTCCAGAGACTAGGACAAGGAGCAATGGATTCAAGTTGCAGGAAAGGAGATTCCATCTGAACCTCAGGAAGAACTTCCTGATGGTCAGAGCTGTCCGGCAGTGGAATATGCTGTCTTGGAGTGTGATGGAGTCGTCTTCTTTGGAAGTTTTTAAGCAGAGGCTGGATGGCCATCTATTGGGAATGCTTTGATGTGTGTTTCTACACAGCAGGGGGTTGGACTGGATGGCCCTTGTGGTCTCTTCCAACTCTATGATTCTAAGATTCTATGATTCTAGATACTGAGGGCCCACTGTATGCATATTTAACTCAGAAACAAGTTCCCATGAACCTAAATAGATTTAACCCCTGGTTTGTTCGTACAGAACGACAACCTGGAGCAAAATCCAATTTCATTGGTGAACATAATGGAACTTGATTCTCCCTTTCCCAGTGCACCTCTGTAACACCCCAAAACTGGCTCCAGACAGTCTCCCCTACACACACTTCATAGAGATAAAGGAAGCTCTAGTAGGGAGAAGGATATTCCATCTTAGTTCTGCTCAGTTTTGGTGTTCTGCTAATGGAAGTCCACCACTGGATCTTCATTTGCAAAGTTATTGTTCACTGGCAAGTCAAAACAGTCCTGCCCCTTCATTTTGTTGTAGTGGGGGATTTCAACATCCACATGGAGACTACTCCATGAGGAGCAGCTCCAGACTTCATGGCTGCCATAACAACTATAGGCCTGTCCCAAGTAATACCTGGTGCCACCCATGCTGCAGGATATGCTCTGGATGTGGTTTTCTGTTCTGAGCAGGATGGTGGTGATCTAGGTGTGGAGGAACTTTCTATAGTTCCATTCTCATGGACTGTTCACTACCTAGTGGGGTTTAGACTCACTGGGATTTGGAGCTTCCACAGGGGTGGGGAGCTGATTAAGATGGTCCACCCAGGAGGCTTATGGATCTGTATAGATTCCTGATGGCTTCTGGGGAATTTCCTGATTCCTTGGCAGGTGATCCTGTCAAAGCTCTGACTGATCTCTGGAACAGAGAAATGATCAGGGTGGTAGACATGATTGCTCCTAAGTGCCCCCTCACACAAAGTGGAGTCAAGTGAGCTCCCTGGTTTACTGGGAGCTGATGGTGATGAAAGAAATGGGATGGAGAATAGAGCAATGTTGGCAGAAGACTTAGAGTGAGTATGACCAAACATGGGCTAGACTGGCAGTGAAGAAATTATACTTTTCTGCCATCATTGCATCTGCACAGTGCTGTCCAACAGAACTGTCTTGAGTGATCAGGGGCCTTTTATATTCTGGCCCTCAAGAAGGAAATAAAGACCACTCTTCAGTCTGCTGTGATGAATTTATGAGACACTTTGCAGACAAAATCGCTTGGATTTGCTCTGACTTGGTTGCTGTAGTTGAGACAGGTCCAGTAGATATTATCTGGGCACCCACTTGTCCTGTATTATTGGATTCATTTCAATTGGTGCAACCTGAGGATGTGGACAGGATCCTTGGAGAAGTGACAGCCACTACATGTATACTGGCTTTTGAAAGCAGCCAGAGGGGGACAGGCTGACTGGGTAAAGGGAGTAGTGAATGCATCACTGAAGCAAGGAAAGTTTCCAGCACGTCTAAAAGAGGCTGCGGTGAAGCCACTACTTAAAAAGCCCTCCCTGGATCCCACCATTTTAAATAATTATCAGCCAGTCTCCAATATTACATTTCTCCAACATCACATTTCCAGCCTCCAATATTACATTTCAATATTCCATTCCAGTTCTGGAGTGTGCAGTGTTCTCTCAGCTCCAAGGGTTTCAGAAAGAAATGGATTATCTAGGTCCATTTCAACCTAGCTTCAGGCCTAGTTATGGGATAGGGACAGCTTTGGTTGCCTTGATGGATGACCTGTACAGGGAACTCAATAGGGATAGTGTGTCCCTGTTGGTCCTGCTGGACTTTTCAGTGGTTTTCAATATCATCGACTGTGGTATCCTTCTGGGCCAATTCTCTGGGGTGGGACTTACGCAGTGGTTCCTGTCACTCCTGGAGGAGAGAACTCAGAATGCTCACCTGGCGAGGACAAGAGAGAGATCCTTCTCAGAGGCTGCTCCCACCCTGTGGACCTCTCTTCCACAGGAAACTAGGCTGGTCCCTTCCCTGTTTTAATTTCACAGGCAGGCAAAGAAATTTCTTTTTAAACAGGCCTTTAATGGGTGTGCAGGAGACCTTATTTGTTAGCTGTTTTTAAAATGTATTGTAAGTTTTATCATTGTATATATTTTTCAATGTTTTTAATTGTTTGGATGCTTTTAATGTTTTTTAACCTTTTGGAAGCCACATTGGTTCCCACTTTGGCAGGCAAGGCGGCATATAAATAAAATAAAATAAAATAAAATAAAATGTTGAAAACTTCATCTACATCTGTAACAAATAACTGAGTGTAAGCTTCGTATCCAATACTTATAATACCAAAGGTAGGTTTCATAGTTTAAGGAAGCTCAAGGAAAGATGTTATTTCCATCTTCTTCTGTCCTTACTGCTCTTTGAGTTTCCTAAAAAGCCTTTCATGAGTCAGAAAACTTTCCTGAATTGTACAGGATAGGATTGGATGTATTCAGGAGAATTCCATTCAAGGAAATTCTCTTACCCTCTGAGATGTTCTTCATGGGATAGAAACAGTTATAGGAGGTACTACTTCTACTAATTATCCTCTGCTTGTGGTAGTTAGGATCTTTGCCACTGGATATATGCATCTCACAGGCTACTCAATAAGACATTCAGATAAGTGGGAGACGCCCTTCTCTCAGTCCCACCACCCTCACAGGTGCATTTGGTGGGAACACGAGAGAGGGCCTTCTCAGTGGCTGCTCCTAGGCTCTGGAACTCCCTGCCCAAAGAGGTTAGACTGGCACCCTCCCTGCCTACCTTCAGGAAACAGTTAAAAACATTCCTCTTTCAACAAGCACTTTATATGTAATTTCTATCAGTGCTGGTCATTTTAACTGTTATTTAATTGATATTTTAATGCTGTTTTTATATGTATTTTAACATGTTTTAATTATTATTGTAGTTTAATTTTTGTTTTAACTTTTGTATATGACAGTTTTTAATTATGTTTCTTTTAATGGCTGTAAGCTGCTTTGAGCCCCTCGGGGAGAAAAGCGGGATAAAAATAAAGATAATAATAATAATAGTCATCCATCATCATCATCATCATCATCATCATCATCATCATCATCTGTTCTTTCAATGAGACTTTACAGCAGTTTAACACAGCAGATACATTGTACCCTAATCATTTAGGAGGGAGGGACTAAGGTACAAAAATATTTGCAAACTCTTTAACGTTAATCTACTTGACATATATTACTAATCCTCCATTTCGAATAATATATCAGACTTGCATATCTGAAATCTGGAAGTCTATTTATACAACAAGGGCTGAACCCAGTAGATAACCCGTGATTTTTTTCCTTTCTTCTTCCTGTCATTCAGTGGCAAAATCTTTTTACCATTATTAGTTACATTATGTATCACTGTCTTTACAAGACTTTATAAAACGCACTTGTGCATCACTCAGGATTTTGGATTAAATTATTTACAGAGCCACCATGGTGTAATGGTGTTCAAATCACTACACCATGGACTGCCACACTGAAAGCCACTGTTATGTAGTGGTTCCAGTCATTCATGGAAGGATGAACTCAGAAGGTAGTGCTGGGGGACTCCCATTCATTCCCTGGCTGTTGGCCTGTGGGGTTCCTCAAGGTTCGGTTTTGTTCCCCATGCTGTTTAACATCTACATGAACCCACTGGGAGAGGTCATCAAGAGTTTTGCAGTTTGGTGTCACCAATGTGCGGATGACACCTAACTCTACCTCTCATTTCCATCTGATTCCAAGGAAGCTCTCTCAGTGGTGAACCAATGTCTGTTGTCAGTAATGGACTGAATGAGGGCAAACCGACTGAAACTCAATCCAGAAAAGACAGAGGTGCTCCTGGTCAGTTGAAAGGCAGATCAGGAAATAGAGATGTTGCTTGTGCTAGATGGGGTCACAAACCCCCTGAAATTTCAGGCTTGCAGCTTTGGCGTTCTCCTGGACTCAACTCAGGGCCTGTGACACACACCTTGATTACATTCCGGTTGGACTACTATAATGCACTCTACATGTGGCTGCCTTTGGAAATGATTAGGAAACTTCACCAGTTCAAAACACAGCAGCCAGAACGCTGACCAGGAACATTCACAGGGAGCACATAACTCCTGTGTTAAAACACACTCATTGGCTACCTGCTCGTTTCTGGGCACAATTCAAAGTGCTGGTCATGACCTATAAAGCTCTATATGGCTTAGGGCTGGATTATTTGAAAGACGGTATCTCCCTAAATGAACCTGCTAGAGCCCTCAGATCTGCTGAGGAAGACTTTCTCTCAGTCCCGCTACTGTCCCAGTGAAGACACAGGAGAGACCCTTCTCAGTGGCTGCTCCCACCCTATGGAGCTCTCTTCTGTGGGAGGCTAGGCTGCCCCCCCTTTCCTTCCGCTGGCAAAGACATTTCTTTTCAAGCAGGCTTTTAATGAGTGAACTGGGGAGCTTTTATTTATTTATTAAGCTAGTTTTTTTAAGTTGTAAGTTTTTATACAGTTTCATATATTTTTGCTGTCTTTAGTTGTTTTAAATGTTTTTTAAACTTTCTTGGAAGCTCCATGTGTCCTGCTTTGTAAGAAAAGGCAGCATATAAATACTCTAACTAACTAACTAAATAAATAAATAATCCCCACTCATCTATGAAAATCCTCTTAGTGACCCTGGGCAAGTCACACTCTCTCAGCCTCAAAGTAAGCCAAAGGCAATGCCCTGCATAAATCTTGCTAAGAAACTCTCACGATAGGTTCATCTTAGGGTCACCATAAGTTGAAAGGGACTTGAAAGCACACAACAAGTTCTCTTCTTAAAGTTTTAGAATCTCTTGTTTTATTTTGAAAACATTATCCACTCCCCTTTCTTTTTGTTATGGCTTTGATTCTAGGTGGGTATGCAGAAGATCTTGATCTGAACTCAACACTTCCAGAGTCCAAGTCCATATTAGCTTTTATGTTATGTCAGGGCAATACAAGAGAATAAATTCTGCAAAGCCAGAGTTAAGCAATATTGTTTCAGCTTTTATATTGGTATTAGACCATTTTGTTGTTGCTGTGTGCCTTCAAGTAGTCTCTGACATATTGCAGCCCTAAGGCAAATGTACCACAGGAGTTTCTTTGAAGATTTCTTCAGAGGAGGTTTGCTTTTCTCCTCCTCTGAAACTGACAGAGTGTGACTTGCCCAAGGGTTTTCATGGCTGAGCAAGGATCTGGTCCCTGATCTCTAGAGTCACAGTCCAATGCTCAAACCGCTAAACCACACTGGCTCTCATTAGATGATCTCGTTCAGCACTATCTCTTGTTACTCGTAACAACTCTTTCTTAGCCCTGCTGAGACTTTTTAATTGGAATTAAAGAAAAATGCAGCCAGAGCTATTTGCATGCAAAGCATGTGTTTTTCAAAAGGCAGGAAGACAGATTTAATGGCCTGGATCCAAGAGCACTTCCACTCCCTGAAATAGTTCCATTAGCAGAACGAGGAATGGAGCAATGCTACTCCCACTCCAACTCTAGTCTGCTTTTAAATCTGCTCTAGAGCACTGGAAAACTGATGCATATTTTTCAGGTGGTGCAGAGGATTGCATGAGGGAGGAAAGGAGCAAAAAAATCAAACTGCACTAGCAGAATTATGCTACATTTGACAAAATTAGATGTAACCTAATGTCATGGAAAACATTTGAGCACATGGCTTTATTTTCCAAGTAGACAACACTTCGGCCCCAGGTATAGTCTTACGGTATTCTCTACAGCTATAAAATGTCCAGAAATTTTGAGGCTATTGATGTTTTTTTTTTTCCAGAAAAAAAATTAATTTTCAGAAAAATAGGGAAAATGCAGTATCACTCCTCCCCACTCTCACAGCTTAAAAGTTATTTGGTTACTTAGGAATATAAAATGTATTATATATAACTGTTTGGTGCAAAATTATCATATGTGATATATTAAAAACACAGTTTATTCAGAATATTTGTTTTTAACAGATTATTCTGCTTTTGATTAGAGCAAATATTCCAGAAACACAATCTCATATAAGATTTTAAATCCAGCATTATTTTAAAAACCTCCTTTCTTAATAAAATGGATCAAATTGAACCCATTTTTTAAAGTCCTACTGAGTTTTGCTCTGTGGGGCTTAATTTGAAGTAAGTGTGCTCTGGGCTCTCAGGCTATACTTTACATTCTAATGACTCCAGAATATCACCATTTGTATTGCTTTGCTATGTTACTTCTATCCTTCATACCAAATTTTCTGTTAAATAAAAAAATGCCCAGAACACATCTGCTTTGTTAACTGTGGTATAGCTACATGTCACAAAAGCAACAGTACTTTGAATAGCACCTACCAGACCAAGAAGGGCTTTACAACACGTTGATTTGTTGCATGATTGCACTGCCTTAGTTCCATTTTTGACCTCTCCTTTTCACATGATGTCATTACTCTCCCATTGTTGGATTGCATTCCCATCATTATTGGGTTATTTCTTTTCATTCATGGGAAATACCTGTGAATAACGTTGCTTTTCCACTATTGCCTATTTGTGAGATCATTCTGCTGCAGTTCCAACACTGCAGCAGTCCTGTGATGGCACTGGACACTGTTCTCCTTCTGAACAAGTCCCTTTTTGGACAGTCCTTCTTGATCTTCCCCATCTGGGTAGCAGAGATATTGACTTCAATATGTACAAGCCCCTTTCTGGACAGTGCATTATGATCCCTCCCCCACCAGCCACCTTCTCTGGTTAGCAGAGCTATCAACTTCCACAGGGCATTTTGTGAACAGTCCTTCATGATCCTCCACTTTTGGCAGATCTGGGAGAGAAGGACAAGCTATAGCCACCCTGCAGCAGCACAAGCAAAAAGGAGGAGGAGGAGGAGGAGGAGGAGGAGGAGGAGGAGGAGGAGGAGGAGGAGGAGGAGGAGGAAGGAAGGAAGGACGGATGGAAGAAAGGAAGGCAGAGTCAGCTGCTGGGGACTCCCAAATAATTAAAATCATGGAAGGTAAACCCACGAAAGTTAAGGGCTCACTGTACAGTGAATGTACTAGATAGTACAGAAGAAGGGAGGCAAGCTTGTTACCCCAAAACACGGGAGTAACAAGGGACCACTAATGATGCAAATATCTCTGTTCAAAAGTGGGGAATAATAATTAGCTCTAAAGAGGAGGCCTGTGAGAGAGCGGAAAACTTAATGAGATCTTTTCTACCAACATTTATGGGGTCACACAGGAAAGAACCAGCTGAAGATTTAAAATGAAGACTAAAAATGCGCTTTCATTAACAAGATTCTCACAAGCACGCATAAAACTCAATCATTCACACACATGCATGAGGACTAACTGAAGGAGAGGGAGGAAAGTTGGGATACAGGACATTGAAAGATTTGGGTGATATTTACCGGTCTGGAGAGTAGCAAAGGAGAGCAGAGATGTGGTAGGCACCTAAGGACAATTCTTGTTTTGGCTTTTGGAATGGTGAAAGATTGCACTGGACAGCCTGAAATTAGAGGTTTCTTATACCCCAAAAATATTCTGCGAGTATGGGTGTGAATCATTCTCCCAGCCAAGCAAACAATGGGAGCTGCAACACCAATAGTGAAGTCCTGACAGAGCTAATGGTCTTAGTATTTAGGTGACAAAAGAGTAATGGCCATTGTAATAGCTAAGTATTGTGGAGAGGTGGGGAAACAATAGGGAAATATCCAGATGTTTGGGGTCAGGATTAAGATGATCACAATTTGGTGGGGTTTTCCCCATTTAACTTTGAGAGGTCTGGCTCATTAGCATAAGCTTATTGTCTCAAAAATGGCCATGCTATTAGCCTGACAATGACTTGGTTCCTGCCTAAGAGATGTGTACAGCTGACCTGCCTTGCAATCTCACATATGCAGTCAGTAATCTGCCTCTTCCAGTGTCGCCTTTCCATCACCACAGGTATCGTTTATATCAACACCAATTAATGTAGTGCCAATTAACTAATACTTGTCAATTAAACCATGCCAATCATGGGGTGGGGAGTGCCGTAACAGGCTCAGTAGCATGATGTGGAAGACCACGTGCAGGAACATGCACCACAAAACTAGCAGCATAGCATTATTGCAGAGGCAGTGTGATAGTGTTTGTTTTCTATACTGGCATGATTTCATTTCTTTAAATAACACAATTGCTGTTGGACAACAGGCTGGTGTAATAAAGCCCAAAAGAAAGTTCAAATGAGGGGAATTTTGCTGTGCTGATTCCTCCCAAGATTCATATAGCTGCAAAAAAAAAAAAAAATTGTCTACCACTGCCTAATTCATACATTCATAAATCATGGTACTGCTACTCCTGGTGCGCACTTCAAAAATATTCTTCATCCCTCATCTTCTTCCCTTTCGCTTGGATCTAACCCTTGAACTTGAAATTTAGTTCTGATATAACATTCCCAGTTTCCAAATTCTTAGGGAGTCTCGGGGAGAGGCAGGTAAGAAATTATTATTATTATTGGCCCGGTTGTGCTGCTTCCTAATTACATAACACACATCCTGACTGAAAAATACATATTCTACAACTCTTAAAGTTTCCTACCTAAATTTTTAATCAAAATAACATTATTTAAATCCTTATCTGCATGTTCACTCAGAACAACCCAACTGAGTTTAATGGACCCTACTTCCAAAAATGTATAGGCCTGCAAGCTTAGTTTGAACTCTTTTGGAGCCTATATGACTCACAAATACCATTCTTACACTTTTCTTTAAAGAAAAATATGTGATTACTCTGAGAAGATTGAAAAACTTGATGAAATTTTTGCAGGTAAACTGTTGTATGCACACATGATACGCATAATTATATTTTGCTAAAGTGTCTTCGCTCACATTTGAGCAATAATTCACAGTACTGCCACTCTGTGAGTGCACTCAAAACTATTCTCCATCCTGCATCTTCTTCCCTTTCCCTTGAATCAAACCCTTGAACTTGAAATTTAGTTCTGATGTAACATTCCCCGTTTCCAAATCAAGAAAGTAAATATTGCTGCCCAGATCAATGGAACTTGCTTTCCAGAAAACAATTTTAGGACTCCCTTAACAGATTAGGACTGAACTTATACCACAGTCTCATCTAAATAATCACTCAATTAAGATGAAAATCTGAAACTACTAATTATGAGATATTGGTGAAAGGTGGCTGATTAGTGGTGATGATTTGACAATGATAAAGAGGTCATATTTCACAATCAAAACAGTTCAAAGGCTTCCTCTGTCTATAATTTCCATCTCTGGTTTCTGTCGCAGGTCACCTAGCGTGTGTTAGATAATCTACTTGTTGAAGTACTTCTCTCCCCTCTCCAAAAGATTTAAGATGCTGACACTTCCAAACATTAAAAGTTATAGTGCATCTTTGTTTTAAAGATCAATTAAATCACAACTGTCACATTCAAATAAATAGAAATTTATTGCAGCTTAAAGTTGCTTTTGTGTTGTTTACCTAACAGAAGTTGCTTACCGTAATAAAAAGGTTACAATATTCATTACCTTTGATGAGATTCAGGTAAACAGAACTCCTGGAGGTTTCAACCCAGAGATACCTTTTGTAAAGGATGCAAATTTACAATGTGATGAAGAGTTATATTTATTAAATATAGCTAATGACACTGAGTGGAATGCTGTCGCCCAGTTAACATTCTTCACAGGCTCTCCTCACAGAGCTAAACAGAACTTCAGTTGGAGGTTGGTGGGATACATAACTGCCTACACAGCACATAATTATAATCGTATAACACGCAAACCGAAATAGAGACACAAGCCATGTATTACACTGACTCCATGGGGCAGGAGCAGCCTCAGTCACTCCCTACATGTACAAACCTTCCAGTTGTGTGAAATAAGATGTAATCTAATCCAAACACTTGGGCAGGCATGCTTGTCATGTGTTTTAGAAAGTTTTTGGCAGTTTAGCATCATTTTTTTCCACCAACATTAGGGTGCATTGAATTTTCCCTACATTACTCAAGTTGTCACAACCTCTCCTAACATTCACAAGGGTCAATGAAATTTAGGGTGGAATTTTCATTAATTGTAAATTAAATAGTTTTCCCATCATTTTTAACTAAAAGGATATTCCAAATGAGTATCTAGTAAGTTCAAGTTGTTGGCCTCGAATTATAAACTCCCTAGGACCATAGGCAAACATTTCTTCAAAAGTTATTGTGGGCATTCTGGAAAAAATGGGTTCCATAGCCCATCATTTGAGAAGCATATAACATAAATGAGCTCCTGGATAAAGATTTCTCTCTCTTTTTTTCCAAGGCCATGATCTAATAAACTGTTCAACTATCTCAACAGGCCCAGCAGGACTTCAGATGTTTGCTCACTGAAGAGTAGTTCAACTGACAGGTCAGGTTTGAATCCTGATGGGAGTTTCAAAGAAGTTTGTGATATAGCTTCAAAACCAGCTATTTAAGGCAAGTAAATTGCACTGGGCATATATAAGCCTTTAGACATAACTGGAAGAGCACTCTGGACTCTGGCCCAGGTATATTTTTTAACACAAAGGCCAAATCTTTATTAGAACAGACAGCAGTGGATTATAACTGGAGAAGCTCATCTGGATTGCCTTTAACAAGCTCTCATTCATGCTAAAAAGGTCTGCAGCTTAGACCTCAACAGTAACTTAAAAGAAACTGCACTAGAATTATTTTCTCAAAACATTTTTAAAAATTCAAGTATATTTGCATTCCTCATCCTTTTAAGAAAGAGAAATATATATCTCACATAATAAATCTAGTTAAAAAGCTATTTTATTCCAAATAAGTTACCATGTTATTAATACAAATGTTAATATTTTTCCATATGTTTTAAAAATGGCTAACATGAAGCATGTCAATAAAGAAGCATGTTGATAAAAATGTGGATTGCAGTAAGATCTTATACAAAAGGGTAAGATTTAGGAAAGCTGAATCTATTACTTTCCCCATTTCAAATGCATTTAGAATTTGAAAGGCTCACAAAGAAATCACTAGACTTCTAGTCTCTAGACACACAGAAAGAAGTCAATACTATTCTGAATCTGCTAATCATGGTTCGAAAAATCATAAGGACTGCAAGTCCATGAGAAGAGAGTATATCACCTAAACATAGCTGGGAGACTGAAGAGTGCACATTATGTCTTTGATGAGGCAAGATAACAGAATAATTAACAATTAGGTAGCTGAAGCAACTAACATTGAGCAGGCTCCACCAAGAACTTTACCATTTTAAATTGCCCAAAGTTATGCTAATTGGCCAACTATCCGATGAGGTGGAAATGCTCAATAAATACAATCATGCCAGGTGAGTAATGCTTCAGTAAATTAAAATGTCAAAGGGAAGACTACCTTTAGGATTTTGATTTTCTCTGGTGAGACATAGCTGGAGCAAACTCTGTAATACCATGCAGAAATCCAGAAAATAATTGGAACCAGTCTTCTAATAAATGCATCCCCCCAACTCATCTTTTTTGATAAACTGGTCAGATAAGCAAGCAGCACATTTATAGTTTATGCATTTGCTTCACTTTGATCAGTAGTCTTTCCACGCAATGCAGACACTCACGACCATATAACAGACCCTTCAGCTTAGCTTTCTTCTTTGATACCCTGAAGGTTTAAATTTTTTTAGGGATATGCAAGCATTGTTCAAATCCAAACTAAGAAGTAACTGGAAACCTTACTCAACCATTTCATCTGGTTTGCCGAAACATTTGAGCCATCATTCTTTGTCCTGAAGCTACAATGACATCCTATTTATCACTTAATACATCTTACCATATTACTTGATGGATTGGTATTTTAGACCTCAGTTAAAACATACTTTTTTCAAAAATATGCTTTTGAAAATGATCACTGAAATATATTTTAAACCTATTTTACCCAACTCACGAAATTGTTGAAGCAAATTTATGGCTACAGTGAGGATGGATCTACCTCCTTCCATTTTTTCAGCAGTATCAGAGATATATTAAAAAGCACATCCTTAAAACTGTGTTGCTGACACAGTTTGCGTGTCCAGCCTATTCACTGTACCAATTCTGCCTGTTGTGTCCCCTGTGCTATTAAGAAGTTTGTCATCCGAAACACCAAAGAGGCAGCTGCAGTCCGAGATATTTCCATAGCAAGTGTCTAACTCATATGTGTTGTCCAAGCTGTATGTTGAGCTTCACTATAGCGTGAGTTGTGCTATCCATGGCCATATTGTGAGGAACTGCTCCCGTGACGCCCAGAAGGACTATACCCTTCCACCTAGTTTCAGGCCTGCTGTTGCTGCACCAAGACCACCCCCTAAGCCTATGTCAAATTTGAGTGATGTCAAATTACAAATACAAATTACAAATACTGACTAAATAAATACCTCTTTAAAACTGCTGCAGACATTATGTATCCAGGTTGTTCAAAGCAGATCAAGCATCTCTTCTTAATAATGGACAACATTTCCACTGTAACATATATTTTAAAGTTTACTGTGTTTAGTAAGGCCCAGGACAAGGGACTGAAATTTTATACACACACACACAGATAGATAGGCTGGATTCTTAATTGATTATAGATGATTTCTTTCTATTCCTTAACAGCAGCTTTGTTTGTAAATTCCAAACACAAATACCAGGTGGAAGGTTAGAAACAAGGGTTCAGAAATAAAAGCTAAGCTTAATGAATGGGAACAATTATATTTTTGATTGTTATCTGCCATCAAGTTCCTTTGACTTATGGCAACCCTATGAATGAAAGATCTCCAGCAGCCCTGGTCATCAACAGCCCTGTCCAGGTCTTGCAAACTGAGGGTTGCAGCTTCCTTTATTAAATCAATACATCTGTAATGTGGTCTTCCCCTCTTCCTCCCATCTTCTACTTTCTCCAACATTATCATTTTTTCTACTGAATCATGTCATGTCATGACATGCCTAAATTATGATAGCCTCAGTTTAGCCATGTTGGCTTCTAAGTGTGAATTCAGACCCCGGTTGTTCTCAGATGCATTGTTGTTTTTCGCAGTGCATGGTGTCTGTAGAACTTTCCTCCAAGACCTCAATTCAAATGTGTTGATTTTTCTTCTTAACAACTTAGTTAACTGCCCAGCTTTCACAAGCATTTATCCTTTGCAATGGCCTAGTATCTGGATAAGCACTTTCTGATAAGCACTTTGGGGTCAACATTACCTCTTGCTTCATTTTGAACTGTCTCATCATAGAGTTTTCAAGGTAAAAGACATTCAGAAGTTCCAGTCATTCTAAAAGTTCTTTATGAGACTTTCTTTAACTGACATGACCAAAATTGATATTTAGGCTTAGAGTGACATCTGAAGCAGTTCCATGCACATAATGGTTCAATCAGCAAACTCTGGAACTTTTTTTTTTAAATGCTGTTTAATCCATTTTGCATAAAACTTGGTGCAAAAAAAATCCTTGTGTTATATATGTTACTACTCAACTTTCTTTTATTCAAAACATCATCTGGCCAAGGCTGGGTAAATTTTCTAGCAACTAATAAAATGAAATACATTTATCCTGACAATACAGAGACAATCACCTAGGTACACTGATGACAATATGTCCCCCACCGCCCCCACATGACCGTGGGTGGCGGGGGGGGACGTTTCTTTGCCACCCTCCCGCGAGAGGAGAGTGGTCTCGGGGGGAGGCGGGGCTGGAGGGAGCTATTTATGGCCACCTCGCCCCTCCCTCGGCCTCTTTTCGATCGCTGCGACCCATCCTCCCTCCCTATGGTTTCAGTGTAAGATAGCTGGTCGCTTCGGGGCTGGGTAGGAATTCCCCCCCCCATTTGGGGTTTTTTTTCACCTACCCTACACTGCGCCAGGGGTTGGGTAATTGGCTTTTAGGGTGGTGTCTTAATTTGGTCTTAAATAGGGTCTTCACAGATAAGCTCTCAGTTATCAGGCCCGGTATGGGGGGGTCTAAGGGGTCGGCGAGTACCTATGGCACCCTTCGGTGTAGGATAAAGCCTATCCTTGAGGGGGGCCCTGGGCTCACCCTACTCATCCTGCGCCGGGGGGATGGGCTTTCGGGGCTCACCTCACAGAAAAGGGCCAGCCAAAGTCTTAATCCACCTTCAGCGGTTGGCTTTGGAGCCCGGTATCTCGTCCCGGGCTAGGGGAGATGGTCGGGATGTGACCCTTGCCCTAGTCCGTACATGCAGCTGACCCCCTCTTCTTCCTCAGGTCAGAAGTTCAAGTTCAAGTTCATGTAAGTTCAAGTTCATTTCCCCTTGATGTTAATTAGGCACATTAATAAATTGCCCTAGTCAACCCAAGTCCTGTGTGTGATCTCTTCTGTTCGTGGGTTGGGTGGCAAATCACACACAGAAGAAATTAAACATCAACTACAGCAGCAGGCTTTAAATTATTTGGACCCTTAACTGCATTCCTCAGAATTCTTTACCCCTTCATGGAGATCATTCCAGCAGCTCCCAGCATAAGCACAGTGAAGACTTGTTGTGGAAATTTATGGTCAAATATCTTCTGAATTCACTGTAACCTCAGATTACTCACAAAATCATAGTTATTTCTGCCTTTTTTTCTTATGTAATTTACATTGGAATAATGGACTCAACAAGCTTAACAACTGGAACAATCACTGGCAGTTTTGACAAACTACCCATTCTTGTCACATCCTATAGGGGGTTTATTGTCAGGGCAGGCACAAATCATTCTGCTACATTTGGAAGACCAAAAATTTTGGCCTACCACAGAAGTCACAACATATAGCATCCAAAATTATAATTCTTTTTTTAAAAATAACTGGTACATAAAAATATAATATTTCAGAAGTTTCCCAGGGAGCAATTCAAGAAGATTCTAGCAAATGCAGCTATCTATACAATGTGCTTCAAGTGACAAATACTGAATAAGAATAAGGCATGGTGAGTGTTAAACTGAAGTAATAAAAAGAATGAAGAGATATATTTCAAACTTCCATCTTCAGTTTCAAGTTTAGTATCTTGTCAAGCTGCCAAATATATTATGCTTTGATTTCAGGACTAGAAATCTTAAAACAGTCAGGTAATCACCATGGAAGATTTGCCCTCCCAAGATACAAGCACCACATATGACATACAAACATTTTGAACATTATTAACAAGATGAAATGGGATGCATGGAGGCTTGAACTTATCAAGTGTTTGTTTGTTGGACAGTCTATGTATTTTTCACCAGCAAATGCAGCAACTTCACAGGGCTTAGAAACTCTTTCATTAACCACTCTCACATTGCTTATTTGTTTCTGTTCTTTTTCTTCTCCACTCCATTATTCTTATTTCTTAGGCCCTTCCCACACCTGATCTGCATCCTGTGATGTCCCAGCCTCTTCTCGGCATTCCTTCTTTCCACAGTGCAGCCTGCCTCTTCCTATGCTGCACTGAGAAAGTAGCCTATTACCAGATTACCAGATTTTTTATGGTAATAGCATAACACACAATTGCAATAGTGTGGGGATGCAACAGGAGTAGGATTGCAACAACATTGCGCAGTAGCATGTGTCATAGACCAGCCTCAATGTGTCCCCATGCCGGAAAGCGGCTGTAGTGCTGAAATGGCCGTAGTCTTTGTTTCTCTCGCTTCACTCTGATGGTTGTTCAGTCTTTACCTAAGTTCAATCTCCTCCAACCCTCTGCCTTCCCAGGCAGCAAGACCTTTTCCTTTTCCTTCCCTTTCCCCCCACTGTTTGTGGGGTCCTGCAGAGGAAAGACAACATGGAACTGCCTTTGGGCTCCACTCCCCTCTGATTATTAGGACAAGTTAGGGAAGTCTGCTGACTAGTGACTAAAGACAATCTACAGACAGAGTTTAATTAAGTAAATTAATCAATCCATTTAAAAACAACATAACCCTGAGATGCACACAATAAGGGCCCCTTGGCATACTAACAAGTTTCAAATGTTAAGGTTTCACAGTTTTAAATCTATGGCAGAGAGAGGTGCACACACAGCCATACATTCTCTTTCATTATTATAGAGTATGGTAATAAAACTCAGTAATTTTGGAGACGTTTCTGATCCAGCTAAAGCTAAGCACTCCAGAAAACTGTGACACTAGACATGAGTAAACACATTCAAAACAAGAACGCCTGGCTCAGTTCCTAATTTGTTAACTGGCACTCAGATGGATATCTGTCAAATTCTGGCATAATATAAACTACGATCTTCACAATGAACCTTATTCACATTTTTGGTCCCAGTTTCACATGGTTTATCAAGCCTAGAATGATTATCTGAACCAGGCCTTTGTCTCTCATAAACAATTGATTCTATACAAAATATGGCATTACTGAACAAGCAAGGCATCAATGAATTTCACTAATAAAAACTATTGTTCAATCACAAGTCAGTAAATGCTCTGATCAATGCATATGTATGCTCTAAATATAGCATTGTGATAGTTGAACTCCTTGTGGTTTTGAAGTCTCTGTACGTCTGCTCTCAACCAAAAAAATAAAAAAATAAAAATCTACAATGCATTTTATTATTCCTATGTAAAAACCTGTATGATATCTAGTTTTTGGAAAAAAAATCTGGAACACATCAAAATTAAGAGGATCTAAATCATGCCCAATGTAACTGTCGAAAATATTGTACTACTTCCAGGAAAAAACTGGACCGTAGCTATATAGTTTGGAGGTAGGTTGTGCTTAAGATTCATATGATGTCATAGAATCTGGAAGCTGTAGACTTCCAGCCAAGAAAAAACAACTTGAAACAATCAGTAAGTGACTGTTTCAGACAATGATCAATTAGGCCCTTTTTCATCAAATATGTTACAGCAAACAAGAATATAACCAACAGTGCAGCAGTTAATTTTATTGATTACTTTGCTGCTTTAAGATTCTCAGCAGAAGATGCTAAGAGATCCAGAGTGGCTTAATGTTAAGGTCTACAATGAGCTTGTGATACAAAATGGGAAAGTACAACAAGACATTGTATTTCATGCTAGGTAAGTGTCCCAGCCCAACTCAAAAGCTTTACCCTCTATTATTGTAACATTTTCCTGTTTCTGAACAGCGCACATCCAGTCTGGCAAACTAAGCCAGTAGAAGAGTGTACTCATGTTTTAAATATGTACAGATTGCTTTTTGCCAAACCATGGATTCTTTCCAAAGAAGCTATTTGTATTGGGGGTGAGGGTGCTAGATGGGGTAGGATTAACCATCAGATGTCTAACTTTGCTAAAAGAATGTGGATTAATATTAAGAGCAGCTTATTTGCCAATTATAAAGTTTACTTAAATGCGGTGATGACCTCTAAATGCTATTGTGCCGCTGTACTCTGAGAAACATAACTAGTTAATGAATATTGCAACATATCAGTTTCCTGCTCCAGTTGGCTGACTTGTTAAATTGGCAAGAATTCAGGGGCCTGCAAATGTGAAGGCATATGTCTCATGTTCAAGGAAAAGAGAGAGACAGATAACTTCACATTATAAATAGCTCCATAAAAATAATCAGGTTTAAAGCCAGCTTAGACCAGGTGCTGAAGACAGAGTAAATATATAACACATGATAGCAAATAAAAACTAGAGATTTAAATGGAACTGTAATCTAAATTCCATTTTGAATACCAAACTAAAATATAATCTGTAATAATGTATATGTTTATCCAAAGAAAGAATGATATCGCCTTAGACATAACACTGCAAGATTTATCAATTAAAAATAAATTAAATACATCACTCAAATCATCTTGCCTTCTATACTGATTAATTCTGAAGTACAGCCAGTGTACATGTTGCTGCACTTTGCCACAGCTACCATAATTTATGTGGAATTTAGGAGATACAAACAATACTTGTTAGCCATGTAATGGCTGATGAAATACTGCAGGCGTCCTTGCCTTAAGCAACAGAGTTCACTGAAAACCACATCTCAATTCACAGTAAGGACCTGGGAAACAAAAATCCAACCCTATCTATAGGCATATGTAGAGAGGACCTCTTGAAATTAGTGAAAGTTAATCATAGGGAAACAAAAGGACTTAAGTTAGTATTTGGAATTTTCTTATCACTTAATATATTACTTACACGAGTAACAGAAAAGTAATCTAATGATCCTGTTCCAGTGTTGGACCAAACCTTTCTGAAATCAGATTGAAGTTATTCTCATTGAAGTAAAGATATATCAATCTCAAAAGAGAATTAAAGTAAGCTCACCAAAACACAGCCTTTTTGCCTCCTATCTCTGTGTCACATTCACCTGTGTCACATTTCACTGTGTAACCAAGGGTGGACAACAATGACAGCTCCATGGGTTAATTCCCCATGCTTTAAATGAGCACCTCCCTGTTTATAACTGACATCTGGCAGCAAACTGCTACAAGTAGTTTAAAACAAGCAAAATGCTTGCTTTGAATCCCCCTCCCCCTTGCTGCTGAAATCTAGCAATTTATTGCTGAATCTTGACAGCACAGTTTTCAAACACATGTTGGGGGCTGTAAAAATGGCTTCGTGGAAGTATAAGTGGCCAGTGGGCTTTATGTTTCTTACTCCTAGTTTAAGCAGGACCTCCAGGTATTGATTTTGTTAGAAAGTCATATTTGCCTTCTAGTGTGCTGAGGAATTGGGAAAGATAGATGTTCTTCTTTCAAGAGGCAGCAGTTATCTGAATTGCCTGGAATTGTTTTATACAGGTTTAATTGTACTTAAATGTCCAGAAGGTGGCGCTGGGAGATCCTCTCAACCATACATCATCCTTGCTTCAGAACCTTGCAAGATTCCAACTTATCACCCATACCTTTCACTAATCTGCACAAAACTGCGGAACCATTCAGCGGTTAGAGTTTTCATCAGCATGTTGATTTATTATTCAGCCAAAAACCTGCCAGAGCACCTTACATGATACATAGTATGACATTCCTTGGCTTGAGACTAAATTGAACACAGAAGGAAAGGTGGGGGAGGATTTAAGACCAACTCTTATAATAAACCAGCCGTATTGAAATAGTTCAAGCACGACTAGTCTATCTCTCCTCTCTAGAATCATGTGAAGTTATAGGTAGGTGGGTAATATTACCTTATTTATTTACAGAGGATTTGTACCCTGCCATTCATCCACAAAGGTTCCCAAAGAGGCTTGCAATGACAGTCAGCCCTCCATATTTACTAGGGTTAGGGGCACAGGACCCCCACAGAAGTGGAAAACCCACAAATATCAAAATATGTGGATGTGTCTGTGGAAAGAGATCCAAGGCATGGTGGGGAGAGTGAGCACCCAGGGTACATATCAGGTCAGGGAAAGGAGAGAGAAAGGGAGTGGGTCAGCATAAGGGCCCAATACTTCATCTATTGGTTACTCCTTCAGTGTGTGCAGAACATTGGGAGAGGTTTGTGGTGATGAGAAATTGGGCTGCAATCCATGCTTAGCTGGTCAGGCAGCATCTGATGGAAGAGGAGAAGGACCAGAGGTGGGTTTTCAAAGGGCTGCATGACCTCATTGGAGCTGCTGAGAGGGAAGATTCCCCTGGAAAAGGAGTGGTTGAGGTGGTGGAGCAGGGGTTGGAAAAACTCACAAATAATCCAATCATTGAAAGTGAAACCTGCAAATGTGGAGGGCCAACTGTAGTGAGTTTGACAGTTCCCTGACAGTTCCCAGACTTGACCTTAGGCTTACAATCTAGTAACATAATTTGTAATGATCATTTGTATTTTAATGTTTATATTGTGATGGTATGGCTAGGAAAATACACACACACATTCCGCTACAGGTGTAGAACATAAGGAGAGCGTGTATGCATATGGATAATTGGTTGAGAGAGCCATAGTGGGAGATGCTGGTGGAATGATATGGTGACAGTGAAAAGGAGAGTTTCAGATAGGCTTAGGTTTTGGTATAACACAGAATGGAAAGAAAGAAAGACTGAATGAAGGTTGTGTTATCAGTTAGTTTATCATGTATTAAAAGAAACTGCCACTACAAATGTGCTAGATGATAAATGAAACAATATCTGTATTATTGTGTTCAATAAAATTATATTTATTATTCATCATAATCACTCCTGTAACCTGATTACTGTGCTGGTTGCGTTAAAACAAAGAAGATCCTAACAACCAAAAAGAACAGCCTTCTACAAAGCATGGCCTTTTATAGAAGCTTAGTGGACTTGAATCCTAATGGCAGGAGTCTCTTAGGAAAGTGTGGAGACTTCTGGTTGGATCAGCACTAGTAGTGGTGCATACGTGGTTCATCACAGGGTGCTAGACCATTCCCCGACCATGATAACTATTAGTAGATGAGAACTATCAAATTGAGGTTTGGTCCACATTTCTGTTGGTTTTTATCTAACACAGGTAATTAGGGTTCAACCAAACTAGAAGACGGTCATACTTTGTCTGAACATTTGTAGCATCAAAGTTCTTTTTGATCAATTATTCTGTAATATGGAAAGCATTTTAACAAATTAGGCTGGTAACTCACCAACAACTGGAAATGAGTAATTTGGTTACAACGATCCCTAGTATTTGGACTACTATAATGCACTGTTTTCCTATCTGCATGTTTATCCAAAAGTCAATCCCATCGGTTTCCAAGAAACCCAGTCCCACATAACCTGCATAGGACTGTCATCCTGGGCTATAATCTTAAACATATTTGCAAATGTAAATTCCACTGCTCGTAGAAGTACATACTTCTGCATGGGATTCTCCTCTAGAACTACATTTTCTAGAGGCAGAAATTTCAGAAATGGTATGTTGTCCCCCAAGTTCAACAGGAAAGGAAGGAAGACCTCTTATGGCACTTTTAAGTCTAACCAATTTATTTTACCATAACTTTTATAGACTTCAGTTAGAATGGAACTAGAGTCCATGAAATCTGATGTTCACTGGATTCCATAAATGGTCTTACTGACATTAATTGCTTAGTGTTAAAGGAGTCACAAGACTCCTTCCTTCATTTTAGATTGATACAGCTCTCTCCCCGAGTTCAAAGGGCATTAACTCCCTGCAAACTCACAGCTAGAAAGACATAATTCAGTCCTGATTTATTTACATGCATTGACCTAATGGTTCCAAGTCTTCTTCTCTCAGCTTCATACAGTTCATTCTACTACAACATACCACTTTGCTAAGGTTTGGGAAACAGAATTTCTTTTTACTAAGAATCTAAGCTAAACGACATCAGCAGTTTGTGACAACTCTCAATTTGCCATAACATGACACAAATTAGTGTTGACCATATTTTAGACTTCTAAATCCAGGTCTCCTGGTTGGATAGTTTAGTCTTCAGTCAGTGATTAGTGACCTTCACACCACCTTCTAAAGAATCTGTGACCTAAGACATTTTCCTGAGGGTTTATAAAATAAGTACTTTTGAACAAAGAAAAAAAATCTCTCATCTTATGAAAATTTATGTTTTAGAATTGCTTTGGGTTATTTTAGAGTAGTATTTTAAATGTAACCTCTTTACTATAAGTGTTCTCCTCACAGGATGACTCTGAGGCATTATTTCTGTTTCAAGGTAGCAAGAAGCTACATAGAACTGGAGCAGTAAAAAGACAGGACCAATGAGATTTACTTGTACCCAAGTGTTGTTAGTAGCTTTATATTTGAGATTTCTCTTCATCTCTTCTTTATTACAGATAAAAGAAATCTCTTTTTCTGTGTAGATTTGTATGATGAATTTATACTAGAAAGGAGAGTCTCTAGATCTGAAGTCTAGAGTGATTCTGTGGTTTTAGGACTTCATATTGCTTGTCCATTGGCTTTTTTCCATCCTGTGGTTATGAGACAATGATGGTGGTGGGGTGCAGCATATTCATTTTAGGACCCCTGGCATATTCTCTCCTCAGTTACCGGCCTATGTTCCAGAATTCCCCCACAGCTGCAGTTGATGGAGATAAAGTAGATTTAAATTAACATTTTAGCACTGTTTTACAATTGTATTCAGATGTGAACAGGTGTTTCAAAATCAATGCAAGTTACAAATTTCAGGCGCTACTTTTAACGTTCCTATTTTCTTCTGCAGCTGCCAAAGAAAATCTTTTAACTGAAAAATATCGTTCGCCATTACAGTTACAACAATTACTGGCTTAAGCTATTCCTCTTGATTTTTGCTGGAAAAGGTGATGAAGAATATAAATCTGTTGTAAATTAAAACTATGAGAAAACCCAGACATTCAGCTGTCCATTGTATTGGAACTGCCTGCTGTAAACAAACAATTTTATCATGTAAAACTATAGTGCACGTATTATTTTAAAGTGATGCCAATATGAGAAGGTATTATCCTCCTGTCACTTTATTTTAGAACATATTCAGTCACCAAAATTAAAGGAAGTGCCTTAAAACAACTTATTACAGTACTTGCATGTTTCATACAAAAAAAAAAAAAAAGATTCTACTGAACTATACACATGCAAACAATGGGCAACTGAGCATCCAGTTCCTAACACTTGCCAAAGCCAACCAGTAAGTGACATGTAGATCAAATCTCTGTACAGGAATGTAGATCGGGGGGCAAGACAGGGATGAGGAAGCTTCCCCTCCAAATAAGAATTTCTCTTCTCCACTAAAATTTTTCCTTCAATCCTCAAATTTCTAGCATTGCAGAGCGTGAGACTGCAGAAACTGTTCATAGCTACAACTCTTATATTTGATGTGCTTTCATTCCCTAACTGTGCATGCCCCTATTCTTCGGAAGCCTCAAATGTATCTCTGAATGCACAACTGAAGTCTTACAATACTGAAATGCTACAAATTTGGGGACCAAAGAAAAATTTCATAGGGGGGCTGAATTCTTATGTGGAGATGCAATGCCCTCATTCCCTCCTCCATGGCTACATCCTGGTTCCTGTCACATCATCCAAAATGTTGCTAAATCATTTGTTTAGAAGTACTGGAATTACCTCTGTTCCAGTTTTGTATCAGATGATCAGACCTGGTCCTAACATAAAGAAGAGGGGACAAAAATGCTGGGCTAGGGGGACAGCATGCTACCCAACCTTTCTGGGTTCCCTACACTGGTCTCCTATATCAGGTGTGGTAGAGAATATTGTCCCAAAGCCACTGCTAAAGTGAGATCAGTGCCTTAAATACCAAAAGGTACTGGGACAGGCCTAGAGCTGTTGCAACCTATCTGAAGAGGCCTACACGAACACTGCCTCAGCTATCACACGGGGCTTTGGGATATCAGGAACAGTATGTACAATTCCTTCTTCAGCTGGAGACACATGTGAGGACCTAGCTAGGACATATGTCTCTAGCTGGGCTGGGTTAAAAATGTTTGTTTCTATCCTTTTTGAAGACTCTTCAAACACTACAGTTTCTATATATTAAATTATTCCTTCCTTAGGTAAATACAACTGTGTCTTCATCCTAATGTGTTTTGTGCAGCACAAAATTGAAGATTTAATACAAGGTTGAACCATATTGCTTTTTCAGTGTTACCAGCTGAGATGCTTCCAGCTGTATTCAGTTACGGAAAGATACTATGCATTTGTCAATAGTATATCCAAAGTGGTCACCCCCCCACCCCATGAACAGATGTGAAGTCAGAACTAAATATTCACTAAGGATACATTGGTTCAATCTGTTAATGTCTCAAATTTATTATGGTACACATTGCTCCAACTCATTCCTCATGACTGGCTGCTGCTTGCAGGGGTGGGGAAATGCATATATTGATGAGGTTGGGACAAGAGTAAGCTGAATTAGTGGAAAAGAACAGGGAAATTCAACATAGGGCTGCCGTCCTCTGCCACCTTCCACCTCATCTGAAATCAACATTGGGTCCACCTGTAATAGCAATTAGGGTGATGGGCATGAGACATAGGGCCCTTTGAACAATGGTCCTCATCTTGGAACTCTGTTCCAATTGATCCCTGAAAGACCCATGATTAAAGGACAGGGCCTAAAGACTTATCTCCTTATCTTGATCTATAATGCAATTAGAATTCAAACAGATACAACTGTGTACATCATGAGAGGGGAGAGTGTAGCTTCTTGGTTACACACATCCCCTGAACCTCATCTTTGTGCTTCTTGGAAGCCCGCTGGGAGTCCCCTAAAGCCTCAGGTTCAAATCCCCTGAGATCTTGGCTAAGCATGGTTGGGCATAATTACTACTTACACAAGAGACCACCAGGAAATACCAAGGATCTCCAGGTAGGGCTTGGAAAGAATCCCCCCAAAACCCTGAAAACTGCTGCCAGTTTAGAGTTTATAATGCCAGAACAGATGGATCGCGCAGCATAACGCAACCTACTACGCTCCTAGGTTCCTTAAAGGAGGTTTATAAATCTCTTAAACAAAGAAAGAAAATAATACATAGTTATACCTTATCATGCAATTAGGAAATTCTCAATTTTAAAGGAATTCTGAGGAATCATGTTATTTACCCTGTTTCCCCGAAAATAAGATATACCCATAAAATAAGCCGTAGCAGGATTTCTAAGCATTTGTGCAATATAAGCCATACCCCGAAAATAAGACATAGTGATAGGCGTGGCTATACAGCGTACCAGCACAGAGCGGTAAAGAAGATGGGCAGCCCTTCTCATCTGCCCCATCGTGACAGCTGCTATCTCGGAGGTGACCAGAGAGGTGCAGGCAGCCCGATCAACAAGGTCGGCTCCCCCTGTCAGGTCCTGGTCATTCTGTGCGTGCTGCAAGCTGAGCCATAGGCCCTTTCTGCATGTGGGGGGTGGGAAATGGGCGAAAACACCCTAAAACGGAGCTTACTGGCAGCCGGGTAAGTCCGTCGCCA
This sequence comes from Ctenosaura bakeri, assembly GCA_948474755.1. Classification (NCBI taxonomy): domain Eukaryota; kingdom Metazoa; phylum Chordata; class Lepidosauria; order Squamata; family Iguanidae; genus Ctenosaura; species Ctenosaura bakeri. The sequence goes on from CAOLHI010000896.1 coordinate 59,678, forward strand.
CGTGGAGCAGGGCAAGCTCGCTGCTCCGCAGTCCTTCGGCATCCCATATGGCGGCTTCTGGTTGGTAGAGGCTCTCCACCAACTGGAAAAGCTTGCCAGTCGGAAGCCCGCCCCCGGCAGATCTGCAGGCACGCACTTGCGCGCGCCTGCAAATCCGCATCAGAGCCGGGCGACGGAGCAGCACGGGGCTGCACGCTCCGTGCTTTTTAAAAACCTCGAAAAAAGTCATTTCCACACTGGGCTTCTGTAATGGTGCAGAGCGACCTCTCATGGAGGTCTTCTGCACCCTAGAGTGGACTGGTGTGGACTACTTTTTGTAGTTCCACACCAGAATCCACTCAGGAGCGGCTGGAACTAGCTGCGCTGCGTGTTTTTTAAAAATCTCTTTTTCGAGGTTTTTAAAAAGTACGGAGCACACAGCCCTGTGCCGCTCCGTTACCCGGCTCCGACACGGATTTGCAGGTGCACGCAAGTGCGTGCCTGCAGATCTGCTGGGGGCGGGCTTCAGGCTGGCGAGCTTCTCCGGTTGGTGGAGAGCCTCCACCAACCGGAAGCCGCCATTTGGGATGCCGCAGGACTGCGGAGCAGCGAGCTCGCGATGCTCCACGTGGCGATGGACTTACCCAGCTGCCGGTAAGCTCCATTTTAGGGTGTTTTCACCCGTCCCCCCCCACATGCGGAAAGGGCCAAAGAGGTTTTAAAAAAACACACAGCGCAGCTAGTTCCAGCTGCTCCTGAGTGGATTCTGGTGTGGAACTACAAAAAGTAGTCCACGCCAGTCCATTCTAGGGTGCAGAAGACCTCCGTGAGAGGTTGCTCTGCACCATTACAGAAGCCCAGTGTGGAAATGGCCATAAATATAGATTGTTGTACCATACTTAATAAAAATAAGACATCCCCTAAAAATAAGCCATACTATGTTTTCTTGAGGATAAATAAATATAAGACAGTGTCTTATTTTCGGGGAAACACGGTATGTGTTTGTGCACACAGACACAGAACACCAGTTTTAAATGCTGCCATGGATGTTTGTAATTGATATAGCTGCTTATGATTATTAACTAAACTGATCATTATCCACAAACATCTGATGCATAGAAATGAATTACAAGAAGAAAGTAACTGCTTACATTTTCTCTGAAGTCTCCGGTGCAGGCACAATGGAGGAAACAGTATTTTTGCTAATGTGCCAGAAGAGTGATACAGGATGGCTTTGCTTTTGTTCTCAAGTACACCAGACATTTTTCTATCACGAGTTTATGCTATTAAATAACATCTGTATTATGTTCTGCAGCAATTGTTTATTTTGTGTCTCTCATACAAACAACTTACATTGGATATGGTATTATTCTATGTCTGGCAGGATTTAAAAGTTGTTACAATCAAGTTTTTATACTATGGAAAAACTGAATAGTGGCATATTTGTGTTATTTGTCACATGTTCTCTAATCATCTAAATTTTAGATGATTAGAACATGTGGCAAGCAACACAAACTTAGAATGTAGATCCTAAATTAAAGTATCTTATGATATACAAGCAAAACCTGTTTCCATACAAAATGTTAATTTTGGCATTTCATGACTCTTGGACAACATATGACTCTCTCTCTCTCCACATATTTATTTGAATAATACTATCAAGTAAGCATTTTAAAAATCAGCACATCAAGGACAACAAGTTGTACTCCAATGGATTTGTTATTTCATTATGCATAATATAACTTACTGCTTAATAAAAATGGAAATCATTTATGGAAATTTAACTAGCAGTTACAACAGGAGCCTTCACACAGACTATGTTGGTTTATAGCCCATAAGTAACGTGGATCCTAAGTTTTATTAAACAGTATCAAACTGAGTTATACAAACCCTGTGTTTCCTTTGTTTTTCCCCAGATGTCTGGGGCAATGGGAGCTGCAGTTCAAGATATTCAAAGATTTGAGGAAGGATGGAATAGTTTTACAATGTGTACCTCCCATTATTCTGCTTCTGAGATGTTACTATGTAGGGCTGGTCTTTCAAATGAAGCATGAGCTAATGACATCTATTTTGCCACTCTGCCTCATGTGAGTCATTTTAAGAATAATAAAACAGACTCGTAGAACTTTATGCTGTTTCTTTTTTAATCATTTTATACACACGTTTTTTCATTAATACGCTCTATCTTCATTTTAGACTTGTTTTCTATTTTGCAGTGCAAAAGAGGACAGATTATAACGTGGACAAGACTGTGATTTACTGACTATGCCTTTTAAATAAATTTTTATCTCTCAAAGCCAACTTTACATCGATCAGTGTATCATGTCTGATATGAAATAGTCCATACAAAATCCATGGAGTTGATCCTATATACATTTGATCCTAAATACAGCGAGAAGACTTTACTTACAAAACAGGATGCTTTATTTTCCCCTTCCAGCTGCATCCCTATGTCCTCAGGACTGAGAAAGCCCAAGGCCTGGAGGATGTTCTGGAAAAGTATGGGATGTGCTGTAGTGACAAGAATGGGAGACTGGGGAAAGGGAGGGGTGCAGATGCTTCCATGACAAGAAGGATCATCAGCTTTAAAATCAAACCCCTGGATTTCTCCACATACTCCTGGCTATAGTTATTATTGTTATTGTTATTATATCCTGCCCTTTTCTCAGTTTGGATCTCAAGGCAGCTTACAACAGGTTAATAAAACATAGTTAAAATTCACAAAATATAAAAGTTAAAAAATGATTTAACTATCCAAAAAAATTAAAACCAATTAAAACTATGAATCATTTAAAAACAAGAGAACAGCACAGCAAAATAAAAGACAGAAAATCCAGCACACTATACAAGCTCCGTCCTGCCGAAACAATCAGTCCTCAAAGGGCTGTGGAAACAGAAAAGTCTTTATCTGTTTATGGAAAGAGAGTAATAAGGATGCAAATCTAACCACCCTGGGGAGCGAGTTCCAGAGCCATTGTTAAAACACTTTTCCCAAAGAAAGGCTACTCAAATAAAAAGAGGCAACTGTTCTACCACCTCTGCTCTAGTTGCATCTAGGCCACCCGTACTCCAGATTCCTCATTTTTTGTTTACCAAGAAAAAGCATACCTTCTACTCTTTGTTCATCTGTTCACTGTTCTACACATCTTTAAAGCCCAAGAACAGTCACAGACTCCTTTAGACTGCAGCCCTATACGCACATACTTGGAATAAATTCTACTAAACTAATTAGCTCAGTGTGGGCTTACTTTCAAGTAGGAATGGATAGCATTGCACAGTCCCACAAAACAATCCTGTATGGGTCTGTACACAAGTTGAGTCATATTTTAGTTCAATGGGTCTTATTCTCATGTAAGGGATTATATTCACAGCCATGACTGGATTTCTTGCCCTTCACTAGATGTGTCTGCTTGGCATATACACCAAAGTAACCAATATCTTAAGTATATTAAATCTGATGGAATTTTATGACCTAAATCAATTCTTCTGGTGAAAAAATAACTTATATTCCCTGCAAGGGAATCAAGAAATCTACACTTACCTGTTATTTTTTGCAGTACGGTAGATAGTTCGGGTTCACCACAAATAGATTGGACAAGGGCTTCCTTTACTTCTCCTTCAGCCTCATCTAACTCCTTTCCAGTTTTAATTTCTCCAACTATGGAGTAAATATAAACCAGCAACACAAGGAGATCTTCAGGAGTATAATCATTATCTGTCCTGTCATTATGAGACTTGATGATAGGTAGCAGTTGGTTCAAGACACTAGGTAATGTTGACTCCCCAATACTCTGGAAACAGAAGCAGAGAAGAACAATGTGAAAAAAATATTTTACCAAGAAAATTAAAGAATTAATTTTTAGGGACTTGAGGATGCACATACTCAAATGTCATATACCTCATTGTTTCAATTTCTTATAACTGTTATCTCCCAATCCATTTTGTAAATTAACACTATTAGAAATTCATTTGTCTAATCCAGCCAAAGCGTTAACTGCCAACTTCCATATTTGGTACCCTCTCCCAACCTATGTCAGCATTTCATAGTGGTTTCAGGGATAGGAAAAGAACATATATATTTAAAACCTAAGAACTTAATTTTGTGTGGCCAACCTGGACTGTAATCAAGGATAAGGTATTTTTGAAATGATGACAGTTTTCAATAACACTTTTATCACATTTGGAAAAATTTACATCTGCCAGAGAATATGTATTTTTGCACTACAGTCATCCCTAGGCTTAGGGCACAGGACTGCTGTGAAAGTGAAAAAAATGTGGATAACTCTAGGCCCTCCCAAACCATATTCAACAGACAAAAAAAAACTATGACCACCATATTCAAGCCACCATGGATTCCTCTGAGGCATCAGGGTTCCTTCATAAGGCAGAAGTAGGAGTCCCGCAGGGCTTACTGCTACCTCCACTGCTGCCCCCCACCATTTTTAATGGGTATTTGCCAGCCTCATTTGCAGGTTCACAGTCTCACGAGGCTTGCAGTCCCTATTAAAAATGGCATAGGGAGGCAGCAGAGGTGACAGCAAATAATCTGTAAATAATCAAATCTGCAAAAGTGAAACCCGCAAATGTGGAGAGCTGACTGTAGTAGTCCTTAATAGTCTTTGCTACTTCCACCCTCTGTAAAACAGCTTAGAGACTGGCGGGGGGAGGCTCTAACTCTCCATTTCAAAATGTTGGGGCTCTTTCAACACTAATGTCCTTCTCACTGGAAGTCTATAGTTGGACACAAATGTCGTGACAAAAGTTTCAGTCAACATTACAGTTGGTACAAGTAGGACAGAATCTGTATGGCAGCCTCCAATTTACCTGTTTGTTTGTTTGTTGAAATTTGTATTTATATTTGTAATTATTGTGAGAGTGAAAAAGAGTGTGCTTAAGAACTTTTTAACGGCCCATGAAAGATTCCACAGCGAAAGGGGGATTGTGTTACAACCACTGCCTTAGCCCTTGCACCTGAATCTTTTTGGCTGTTGGTTAAAAAAGAGAGAGAGGAAAGAGCACCAGTCACAGCTGTAGAACCTGGCCCAGGTTTGAACTCTGAATACTTTCACTTTTAAGAGCAGCATCTATTTGTTGGCAAAGAAGAGAACTGAGGAATCACCAGGGTCCTGTAACCAAGTCTCCAATCCTGAGATTGAAGAAGCCTATGCCTGAAACAGCATTTAAAGGTATTTAGACACTTATACCTAAAGTAACCCCTCAACATTTTCAAGGAAATTATAAAGCACTATTCACTGGAGAAACCTAAACAGTTTTTTCACTTCAAAAGTAAATTCAAGCTAATATAATAAAAGGATTACATAATTGGTAGGGCTGCATTTTATGCAGAAGCAAAAGTAGTTGAATTTTGCCACCTCTTTGGATTATTTTTGTACTATTTGTTCTTTGGTTTTGAAACAAAAGCAGCAGTGCCACTCTAGTCTACTTTGGTCGCACCTCACCTAGAACATTGCAAATTTGGGGCACCACAGCTCAAGAATGATATTGACAAGCTGGAATACATCCAGAGGACTAAGCTTATCAAAGGTCTGGAAACTAAACCCTACAAGGAATGACTTAAGAGAGCTGAATACATTTAGTTTAGTCAAGAGGAGACTGAAAGGCGACGTAATAGTCATCTTTAAATATCTGAAGAGATGTCTCATAGAGGATGGAACAAGCTTGTTTTCTGATGCTCTAGAGACTAGAACATTAACCAATGGCTTCAAATTACAAGAAAAAGGATTCCACCTAAGTATTAGGAAGAACTTCTTTACTGAAACAGCTGATCGACAGTGGAACAGACTGCCTCAGAAGGTTGCGGAGATCTTTAAACAAAGGCTGGATGGGCATGGTTCAGGACAGTGTTTTAGTTGTGTATTCCTGCATGGCAGCAGGCTTAACTATATGGCTCTTGCAGTCCCTTCCTACTTTAGATTCTGTGATTCTTCTCCTACTCATGGGAAACAACAGGAACTATAGAGGCCCATGGAGACTATAAAGGCCATTGTGTGGACTATTATTTTAGAGGGAACAATTTTCTGCACATTTCATACATTTTGAAGACTAGGGTGGGAAGAGACATATATGGCTTCCTAGCTATGAGTTCATGGAACCTAACAATTCTCCATGCAGAATGCCTTATGAATGGTCTAAGGCCCTTTCTGCACCTTACCTTTTTCCGGCGCTGGGGTGCGGGGATCACGCGAGCAGCCTCCAGCGAGAGGCTCTCATGTCCCTGCTGCTTCAGCTCCACATGAGCTGCCTGCTCGCACAAGAGCCCCGCCTCTTCCTTCCGCAGTGCAGCCTGGGAGCTTCCCAGGCTGCGCTGGGGCAGGACGTGCAACCGGCACAGCTCCGGAGGCTCCACACGCCAGGTAAGCACGCGGGGCCCAGGAGCAATGTGCGTTCGCGCACCATTTTTGGCTTCCAGCCGAAAATGAAAAGGTGCACTATCAGCGCCCGCTGGCCCCTGAAGTGTTGTGCAATTGTGAGTGTGTCGTGCAGATCACTCCTCATAATCGTGTGACGCTCCAGGCGCCCTTTCACATAGCAAATGCCGTGCGGAAAGGGCCTAAGACAGGAATGAGTAGTATGGCTCTGGGGTTTCATGCACCTCCCGTACTTTTTTACAACCTGAAATTGAATCCAAACTCCCTAGATGGTCCTTTGTGTGCAGAAAAGGTGATGGCCTCTCTTGGAAGCCTCCAAGACTGGCAATTCATTTTTTTCGCTGGGGTGCAGGGTCCCCCTTGCAATGTATGTCATACGTCTTTTTGAACTAAATTGGACATGGACTTCTACTTTTCTGGGGTTTGTTTGGCATTTTTGGCAGCCCGTGCAGCCCCTAGAGAGTTGCAAGGGTAGAAAGCTTGCCCTGGACACACAGTGGTTGCCCAGCCCTGCTCTAGGGATATCCAGTGTTGCTGTATTGAAGCTTCGAAGTTCTGCATCAGTGGAAAATCACTGGAAGCCTCTGTAAGCAGCTTTGAGCTTTCAAAAAAGGAAACTAGATTTGAATCAGGAATACAGCCTGATCCCGGACATGGCAGGCACTTCCAGGGTAACACATGCAAGATGTTCCACGTAGGCCTGCCTTTGAAGAGCGTTCAGAAATGACAAATTAGCATAAAATGCTTTGTCCAGGTTGTTCACAGGGGCCACAGATAGGCGAATGTGGTTATCTAAATGAAAAACCTATACTAACTTCCAATTTGCTTCTGAGTCCAATTCAACATGCTGTGGCTAGTCCTTGAAGTGCTTTATGGTTTGGAGTCAGGATATCTGTAGGATCAGCTGTTCCTGTGTGAATCTGCTTGGTCACTGATGTCATCAACACAGCTCAGAACACCCTCCTGTGTGTTCCAAATACCCCAGAAATGTGCCTAGCTGGGAAAGGGACAGGGCAACTTCATAGATACACCTAGGCTCTAAAATCCTTTCCCAAGTGAAGTTCCTCCCACTCCCTTTGTCTTCCATAGTATTCCATAGGGTGGACAAACAGTTGCTGATTTTTTTATTTCAAATTATTTCAACAGCTGTGCCTAATTATTTTTCATGTATGTTTGCATTTTTTTTCTTTTCTGCTTCATGTGTCATGCCTGTTTGATTGCAAATTACTGTTATTTTGTTTAGTTATTTAGTTATTTTACAACGGGTACATTACTGTTATGTTGCCAGTCACTCCTGGAATAACTAATGAAAAGGCAGTTTATTAAGTAAATAAATAACGAGTGTTACAATAAATAAGAAAATAAATACTAATTTAGTTTAGTGCATGAGCACCAAACATTGCTGCTCTTTGTAAGCCACACCTTTTGAACAGAAAGACAACATCATCATTGCAGAGAAAAACACAGACTGATTGTTATATATTCTCTACGTAGGAAGGCAGTTTATACTTAGACCATTGGGCATCTAATATTGCCTATAGCAGCTGGCAATGGCTTTCTGGAGAGAGCATGTACTGAAATTGGGTCTGTTTTCATGCAAGCCACAGACTCTAACTCTGGGTGATGATCCTTTCACTACAATACATTCACCCAGAAGAAAAATTTGTCATGTCTAAAGAGGAATGTTTTACGTAAACAAGCTAGCTGAGATGTAGCACAAATGAAAACAGGGAATAAGTGAATGCCTTTAAGGAGAACGCAAGCACCACAGAGAATTAGGAAATTTGTTTCAACAAAACCTCCTAGCAGTTTGTCACTAACTAGCCACCACTCCTAATGACTTAGGAGTTTTCAGAGTTGCTACACATCAATCAATTACACTGATTGAATGGCCTTTAAAATGCAAGATTTAAAAATGCAACTACCCGTGACCCAAATTTCCTGCCGGTTATGTTGGCCTCAGGTTGGCCTTGTTTGTCTATCATCAAGGGGGCTGGTAAAAATAATAATAATCATAAAAAAGGTCAGTTCTGAGACTTCCAAAGCCTTTGTAAAAATAGTTAACACTGTTGAAAGTGGTTCATACCATGACAACTTTTTGCTATGTGTCTTCTCATATTATTAGGATCAGTATGAAGACTTTGCCCTTGTGTTTTCCTTTTTACAGGCCTGTTTTGTGTTAAACTGGAGCTACAGAATAATATGCTGACCCTAAATGAGAAGCAGCGATGTCTGCTGACTATATTTTGGCAGGTGGGAGGACATACGGGGAGCAATACGTATTTTCCAAAGGACAGCAACAGTATTATTTTGCAAAATAATATGTTTATTCACAGAATTGAGGGGAAGAAAGTACTGTCACAACCATTAAAATATTTTTAATGTGTTTAAAGTACTATAACAGTAAATAGGTTATCCAACAGTTAAAAATATAGATGGGCTACCTTGTGACATTTCAACTACTGTGTGGGAGAACTGTGCCCTCCCTCCCTCCCTCCCTCCCTTCCTTCCTTCCTTGCCTTCAAGCCCACACTTCAATGTGGTGTATCTTGTGAGACTATGGTGCTAACATTACCACAGAGCATGAAGCAGTCAGATTATCTAGTACAGGCAACACAGCACAGAGAACAAAGGGCCCCACAAGAATACTTGTTAACTGCCATCAAGCTGACTTTGACTTACGGTGACCCTCCGAATGAGAGACGTCCAAGTCACTGCTATCAACAGCCTTGCTCAGGTCTTGCAAATTAAGGGCCATGGTTTCGTTGACTGAATCTATCCGGTAAGATGGTCTTGCACTTTTCCTGCTGCCTTCCACCTTACCAAGCATTGTTGCCCTATCTAATGAATCATGTCTTCTCAAGATATGTTCAAAGTACAACAGTCTCAGCTTAGTCATTTTGGCTTCTAGGAAGTCTTCAGAGTTAATTTGCTCTTGGACTTATTTATTTGACTTTTTGGTAGTCCATGGTATCAGCAGAATTCTCTTGCAACATCCTATTTTAAGTGAGCTGGTTTTCTTCCTATCATTTTTTTTTCACTGTAATACAGAGAATTTTCTTGTTATCCATGTTCATAGTCATACACAGAAACTGGAAATATAACGGCATGGATAATTCTGAGTCTGGTATTTAACAATATAGCTTTCCCTTTAGGATCTTGTCTACAAGGAGACTGTCACCTCTTACTACACAAGAACACTATTCTTTCCTAACTCTTCACAGGACTCTATTTCTAAAATGAAAAACAGTTTAGGTGATCTGTTTGCCTATTGCAGATGTATGCAGAGTAGAGATGTCATTTTTGTGTGTGCAAGAACAAAGATTTCCAAAAGTTTTGACCCTTCTGGGCAGAACTGTGACCATTTCTGTGCATTTTCAGTTATCTCTTGCATTCCAAGACTTTTTTTTTTGGTAAAATAATATCTTTAAAAACTTGTGGGTTTTGGTGCAAAAGAATTGCAAAAAGTCCACTGTTTTCTGCACAACGTCCTTGGTTGTTGTGTTTTTTGTTTTTTTTATACAGACCCACATTTTTTGTGCAAACAAGTATTTCACAAAAAATCCTAACATGAAAAAAATGTTACAGTGGTTCATCATTTTCTTGACAGGATGTCCTGATGTATCCAGACACACTATCTTAATGAAGATGAGAAAATTTGTGAGTATTCTTTATAGCCCTACTCCAGGGAGATGTCATTATGATGACAAAGTACCTATTCTGAATCCCAGATTAACTGTTCTTTCAACATTTCATATTTAATCCACAGTTTCAGGTTTTATTCAAACAGTCACTAACTATTGCTCCTAAATCTCTAATGACTGAGCTGTAGCCCAGGCTATATATTTTTAAGAACTTGCCTGGTAGCCTTAAGCAACCAAGAATTGCATGTGAATGAGTAAGGCTGGGGAAGGAGAGATGAAGGACTCTGTTCCCTCTCTAAGCCTAGCACAGAAACAAAATGGGGTGCTTAAGTACCCTCGTGCACACCTAGCATAAAAGTGCAGCTTTCCATCTCTCCTCTGCTGTAGACTGCTGCTAGTAGACTAGTACTTCTATTTGACAGCAAGTAACTTTGATGGGCTTATATACCTATCTGTTCTAGTCCATTACAAGCTAGATCAGTGATTTTCTACACATTCCAGTAGTACCTGGATGCAACATGTGCCTATTCGTTGCCCTTTAAAATAAACTGAGGAGCTTTCACTGAATTACAAAATGTCCTAGTATGTTGTTTTCTGTCAGAACATAACAAAGAAATTAATACTGTTCTCTTACGTCCAGCGAATTTCATTTAGAGGTTGCTTTTAAGTTCTAAGATGGCACTTGCTCATTCATTGAGGGCAGCTGCCTTAGCATGGGCAGAGACAACCCTCAGAGATTTGTCACCCTTACTATGAAATATTTTTGGACAGAAGATGGTTCAGAAAACGTATCAGCCAATCTCTCCACACATTCAGAATAGACATCACAAATGACAAGACATGTAGAAGCAAAGTAATTTGTTGATAACTCCATCAGACCTAAAATTGTTATAGCATTACATTGGGACATAAAGGAAGAAAAAGAAGGCATTAGCTGCATGAAAGAGCCAATGTCTCATACCATGTCCTTACAAAAAACAAAATAATTTGTTTTGTGTATTTCCTATGCAAAAATGAAAAAAAAACAACCCCATACCCATTTTGCAGCCACTGTTCAAAACCAGTCACATTTCCTAGTCCCTATTTTGAAAACAGTTTTAGTGAAAAATAAGCTACCACTTCCAATTAAGTTTACTTTATTCCAAAGCGAGAAAAGCATATATTTCTCTCTTGGAAACATTTTCCAAAGCCCTTCAGGGAAGCAGAGACAGCAAGATCGCAGTAAGATTAGATTGTGCTACTGACATGTCTAATGCTTATTTCCCCAGTTATTTTACAGAAAATAGTGCTACAAGAAGTCTTTGCAATCTCTTTCCTTGGCTCCAGGGTCACTCCCACTCTCTTCAGAATTCCTCCCTTTTTGAGTGGCAATTTCCTGCCTTCTTTAAACTTTCAGCCTCTTGATTGCTCTGGTTTCTTCTCAGTGGAACCTGTCAGATTCTGCTGTTGATTTTATTATGCCATAAATGGAAGGCTTAAACACAAACAACCTTTCTCTAGTAACAAATTAAATACTTGTATTGCCAGATGGAAAACCTTTCAGAGCACACACAAGCGCATGCATGCATACACTCACACCCAAGAGCATCCACACAAACTTACTTCAGCAATTTTCTCTAGTTGTGATACTGGGCAACATCTCACTATATTTTCAGCTATTTACAGGTAAACACACATTTACAGCTATTTTGCTACAGTTTACTGGTTTGGTGGTGGACCAAGAGGAATAGGATGTTGAAACGTTTAAAAAGTACACAGAGAAAAATATAAAATTAAGTCTGGCTTTTGTAAGTAGGAATATTGTCAAAAGTCACTGCACTGTAGTTCCCACTGTAATCAGAGTAAGTGCAACCAGCAGTTCTCCCACAATAGTTTTAAAAGCAGGCAAAGATTAACCGTGAATCAGTTCAGTCCACGACAAAGCCCAATCGCAGCAGCACCTACACTGTTTGAAAAGGTACTGAAATGGTATCCCAATACTGGCTGCTCAGAAGGATTAGCTCCTAAAGGAGACAAAACAACAGCCCAGGGCTGCACTCCTGTCAATAAGACTGTGTGTTAGTGGAGCAATGTCTCTTTTGCTGTCTCAGGCCTACAAAGGGACCAATAGCTGTATGGAGGAATTTTTCTTATTACCAATGCATTTCATTGGGCTTTAATAGTTTGTTATGTTGCGAAAGACAGAAACCTTGATTTTTTTAATTTTTAAAAAAAGGTATATATTGCGTACATTTTGTCATTGCCGTAAACCACTTGAAATAATATTTGGGGACAAACAATGTGAAGTTTAAAAGAAAAACATCCGAAGTAAAATATTAGCATGAGTGTAGGCCTCTATAGTGGGAAATGGTGGCAGATATAATACAACCTACTCTGTAGTATGGCCACACAGAAGGTCCTAGGCTGCTCTGTACCTTGCAAACCATGAATGGCAGAATGCTGAAGCAGCTCTGATACTGCTTGGGACATCTAAGCAGAGCAATATCTAGATACAGTTTGGGTTTACCTGTTGTTTTCTATGATTAACTATGTTTTGTTTTAATACTGTTAACATAACTCATCCATGAAGGGAGGTAACTCTCATTATGAATTCTTGTTCATTTATATTAGAAATTGGCTCTCTGATGGTCTTTTCCTTAAGAATGAAGTCCTTTGGCTCAAGAGTATTCAAGAATTATTCTTCAACAAAAGAACTGGTCAAAATATTTTGTTAGACTGAATACAGACTAAGACTTTTAAAGAATGTTAATTAGCTCATACCTGTAAGGATATCAGTGTTTACATCCAACTATTGTACGTCAAGGACCTCTGGCTAATTCTCATTATTTGTACTTTTTGCTTTTCAGTTCTCAGTCCACTGAATACAACTCTCTGCCTCCTCACCAAAGCAGCATGTGTATAATAATTTGCAGAACTTCATGCAGCTCATAACATTTCATGGATCATAAACCATTTTAAGCCATAATAAAATTAGTCTTTAAGGTGCTACAAGATGCTTTGTTTCTTTTGCAGCAACACGGCTATTCTCCCAGAACTAATTACAAAGCAGACTAATATAACTATCCTCCCTGAAACTGTTGAACTGAACTGTTGTTTATTTTCAGTGATCCAGTATGCAGCTCCCTGTTAGCTATCATATTGGGATATAAATTTCACCAAGAAATTTAAATAAATTTAAATAAATAAATACTGCTGAAGTCCGACATATATAACTGATTAAGAAAGTTTTAAAAGGTAAAATGAAAGAACTATCAAATGTCATGTGTTGCTCATGCTATTGGCAAAAATCATAGATATAAGACACTATCTATAACAGAACTGCAATGATGTTCTACTCTTTTAATGTTGTAGTGTGCATGTTAACAGATTCTCTTTTCCATTGCAAAGTAAGTGAGAGTATACCAACTTTACCACTTATAAAAACATTCTCTACATCAGTCTGATCAGTGAAATTCCTTGGCTTTGCAATAATTATAATTGCCACCAGGTTCAACAACCACAGGGGCAACCTTGATCCATCTATGCTGTTGCCACTCACCCAGCTGCAAAGAATAGTTTAAACAGAGAGTGCTTCCAATCTTAACTTGTCCATCAAAACTGCTGGTCTTCAGGGGGAGATACAGTAAATTCATGCAGTGGGAAGGGGGAGTATCAAGGGCAGTAAGAAGATCACAAGTGCTAACTATAGATATTGGCTGCAGGGTTCAGTTTGGGAGAGTTGCATCCACACCTCTTCCAAATACCCAAAATTTCCACAGAATTCAAGACAAGTCAATGCTTTTATAGATAAACATAAAGAAAACTCCATGGAAGGTTCACCTTAGGATCGACATAAGTCAGAAATGACTTGAAGGCACACAACAACAACAACAACAACAACAACAACCAAAAAAATGATGCAAAGTAGATAATAGCCTCAATATTAAAAATATTCATTGTCATAATCACCTGGTCACTTCAGCAGCTTGTGATAAATTGCATAAAATAACAGAGCATCAATACAGTGCTTTCTGAATGCTCCAAGATAGTCTTACAGTAATCCTTAAAAACATATGCTAAAGTAAGGAATCTTATCTCTACATTACAGAAGAAAGAGGGTACTGCAAGAAGGATGCTTATGTTTATCCCAGAGTTTAGAAAGATAATTTTTATGGGCTAGAGGAAGCAACCAAGAAAACCACCTCTGAATATCCCTTGCTTGAGAAAACCTTGGGAAATTCATGAGGATGTCATGAGCCAACAGGCAACTTGAGAGAGAGAGAGAAAGAGAGAGAGAGGAAGGGAGCCCTTTTAGAATCACCATGCTGATCAGGGATTCTGGAAATCCTAGTCCCCCAAAATAAATTTCTGGTTCATCCCAATGATTTCAGAGAGGAAGAGACATTTGAATGAAAGACTTCAGAGCTCAGAGTTCATACTCTCAACCTATATAACACCATACACAAGTTTATTCAGGTGCTGTTGTTTTATTGTCATCACAGAGCCAACTTATTTGCCACTTTTTTTTAAAAGCTGAGAATGCAAGAATACAAGATCTGAGCACAGCTGGTGTCTCTTTAAAACTGTAAATGAAATTTCAATGCACCAATCACTTTTGTCTCTGTTTTCTGTCCCTATGTTTCTGCTTCTGCTGTTTTTCTCAGCAACAAAAATAAAATTAATGGTAGGTGGTCTGCTATCACTGTGGAAAAAAAATGTGTTTTAATTAGCCAAGAGCACTGAAAAAGATTATTGTGCAAATACTGGCGAATCTTCAAACAAGAGCACATGCTGTCCATTTTATTCACAATGAAAAAGTTCTTAAGAGAGATTTCGATAAAGATTTGCCTCCCTCCTTGTAGCCTGCATTTGTAATGTTTATGTAAGTGAGGGATATAAATCTTTTTCAAATGAACCCCACTGTTCTCGAACCAGACTGCTTGTTATAAACTGCCTGTTTCCGTTTTGCCTGCTTAAGCAAGCAATGCTGAGCCTTGCTCTGGACATAGTGGAACTAATTTAATGTGTTCCAGGTTTGATTCCTGACTCCCTCCTTCCAGATTTTACGAGTAGATTTTACACAGTGGATTACTGCTGACTTTAACAATGATTCATGTGATAAGTGGGGTTTGATTTGATTTGCCATTACAGAAAAGGTGCCCTGCCGACAAGAATGCCACCAACGGCTGTTAAGAACAAAACACAATCCCAAATCATAGTGAAGAGAATTTACTTTTGGGGTAGGATTGCAAAACACAAGGAACCAAACACACAAACACAAACAGTCTTACAAAATGACTTCTAAATCCTTAAGGAAGACTAAGCCTATTGTCTTGGTAGAAAGAAGACAGATGATTTTGCAAAGATGGCTTTATTTGACTTGGGAACAAGCCAACAAACACAGCATTAAACTATTTTTGTGGAAGCAAAAGGATTTGTGCTTATTCTTCAAAACACAAAGTCACCACAGGAGAAAACAACTAAATTGCAACTCTTTGAGCTGCCTAAGATTCTGCTCCTTATTGTTTCAACAGTAATTATCTAACAAAGACAACCACAAAGCAATTAGCTACACATACTTGTGCTTCACACAAATGCATCTATGCAATGCAAGATACTTTAAGACTGGTATGGTGAGGTTAGAATCACCAGCTTTATAAAAAAAAACCTCTTCCAGTTACATATGTGTTCTCTCTCATTCACTTTCTTGGTGAAATGGGTACATGCGGTGTTTAGTCTGCAAACTAATTTTGTATCTGAGTGAGCATTCCACTTCCCACTTAAGAATAACAGTAGGTGGCAGTATTGCACTAAGTTTTTCACTTGACCAACAAACAAGATGCCAGAGGTAGGAAAGATTGAAGATACCTCTGTATTGTATTTCAGTCTTGTCATAACAATTTTTCAAACACAACAAAAATAATGCTGAACTACAGCAAAATATTTTCTGGGCTTTCTTGTTAAAGAAAACATGTTTTACAAACAATGCAGAGATTAATAACAGATATATGTTCTTCCTGCTGTCTCAGAAACACAATTCAGTGGCAGAACATGGAATGAAAGAGTTCTTTAAAAAATGAAACAAATCAGAACATAAGGGCAGTACACACTTGATTGTTGAAATAAAATATATCTTTTAAAGAAATGGAGAGTTGTTGTCAAAAGATTTTGCACAGATGAATGTTTACAAGTCCAGCACTTTTCTTCCATATAAAAGAGCTTTTTCATGCTGGATAACCCTTGGCAGAAGTGTTAAGTAAGGAAGCAAATTGGCATTGGTTAGAAGCGCCATCTCAAATGCTTTTCATTCCCTTTGGGAAAGTGCAAAAAAACCCCAAACAAACCCCAAACTCTCATTTGCCAGGTCTTGACACTAGAATCAGTCTACTGAGTAATCTCTATAATGGACAAAGGGCATATGTTCTAGCACAAACAGTAATGCTTAGTCTTCTTCATTTCTGTAGGACTAATTGGCTGATGGGATCTTTTTCCCAGTCTCAGATTCCCTGAAGCTTATGAATGAGGAAGGAGAATGAATAACCATTACACAATGAAACCGCTAACCTAAACCCATTAATGTTTAGCAAATAGAGAAACAGGCTAAAAGAACATCACGGGAACATAAAAATAAAGAAACAGATATATTCTTAACATTTCATTGCCACAGTAATGGGGTAGTATCAAGAATCTGATTCTTGTTCTGATCACAGTTCTGGGCATTAGATGTAGACACAAATTCCCATTTCAATATAAAAATATGCAAAGCCTGTTCAATAAACATAATAATACCAACAGGAATATGTGAGTTGAGGCATGTTAGCGTCATCTCAAAAGGAAAAAGTGAATCAGGCCCTCATGCTAAGAGACAAGAGAGCATGTTTCATGTTTTTGGTTTTCTCTTGTTTTGCTTTGCCTCCCATAAAATGTACCACATCCTTTCCTATTGATTACAAGGAGCTGGGAACTGATAGAAAGAGAAAATGCCACTCCATCACACCCAGTGCAGACATATTTTATTAATTAATTGACACAAGGGGGGAAATCAATTCCAGTACTGGATTTTATCCCTGGGGACAACCATAGAAATTGCAAAATGTAAAAAATCATATCACTCACTCTCCTTTTGGCCCATTTCACAGGGTTGTTTGAAGATGAAGTCAGGAGGAGAGCCATGTGTACTCTGCTGAGCTCTTTTGGAGTTAAATGGCATATGCATGTAATTAATAAATAAATAGGGATGTTTTGCAGATATTTTTGTACCTCCCTGTCGGCTGCGTGCCTATAGCAAGCCTTATATCTGGGGTACTTGTTTAAACAAACAAGGACCTCCAAAAAACCTCTGGCAATAAAACTACAGCCTAGGGGAAAAACAGCCACTTCAAACTGCAATAAAGAAAAAGTACAAAAAGTTTATTGCAGATAACAAGTTAAGGCATTTAGCAAAACATGATAAAGTAAAACAGCAGAGCAATATACAAACCAACACAGCAAGGAGACACAAGGAAAGAGAGAGAAAGAGCAGTTTCTCCAAACTGCTTATATACACTCTACGCAGCTGTACATTATTACTCTACAAGTGCCTGAGTCAAACACATAAAATTAACATACAGCTGCGTAGCCTCATCTCACTCTACACCTTAATCTTAAAGGGCAAGATCAGAAGAAGCATCAAGTAATACTAACCAATTACATATCTTGACACTCCCCTAGCAGTTTTTTTTGGGGGGAGGGGGAGGGAGGATTGTTTTATTTTGCAAGGAAACAGACAAAAGTCCAGAGTAGTACTGTCAGGCCCAAGGACCTCTCTCAATACATTATGACACAACATCAATGCAATGAGAAGTTCCATTCAGATAAAAACTTAAAATGAAAACAATATTTTCTTGCATAAATAGACAGCTGAATAAGAATATTCTTGCCTACTTTATGATCACTGGGAGTAACAGAGACACAGAAGAGATTATCTTAAGAGATGACAGGGCACAAGCAAAATCTTCCTCATTACCTTTATTGTTTTAGTTTTTTCTTTTTATGATTTTATATCATTTTAATGTTTTTAACTGTTTTAAATGTGTTTAATGTGTTTAATATTTTTTAACGTGTTTTAATGTGTGTTTATTGTTGGAAGCCTCCTTGGGTCTCGATTCTGGGAGAAAGGCAGCCTACAAATATAATCAATCAATCAATCAATTTCCTGCATCTAAGTCTTATAACCAAGCACTGGCCACAGAATTTGTCACATTCATTTACTGACTTCTACTACCTTTTGTTTCATTTCCTGAACACTGAAATTCAAGTTGAATCAGTGAGCATGTATCCATCAAAGAGGATGCCTGGAGGCCAAGTCATTAACAGTAGAGGAAATACAAGTGACAGTGATGTAACATACTCTGGGCAGGGCATGTTCTTCTACATATACACTGACAAGCTTTTCAGGAATATTGCCCCTTTGAAGGTTGGGGGTTTTTTTTTTGGCATATAGATCGGGTTCCAGAGAGTTACTTTGAGCAGCCCCAGTTCCTCGTGCCTGTCCAATGGAGTTTTCCTTTGTTTCCCCCTTGAGATGGCAGATCCTCACAAGCTATTTTTCAAACATCCCTCAGGTTCAAAACTGCCTTATTAGGATTAGGAATGGAAAACAAAAATTGAGAAACATACATACACATTTTTTTTAAGGTTGTGTAGCTTCTCATATCCTGGTCATATGGTTCAAAGTTCTGGTAAAAATACCTCAACATCTATTAATTGACTTCATAGCATTATATATCAGCATCATTTAGCAAGAGGAACAGCTAGCTAGTAGGTATACTTAGAACAAATACAAAGCATTGCACTTTTAATAGCCAATGTTTTGCAGTGTCCACAAACCAAAAGTAGAAGAAAAAGCTTACTTAACAAGATAATTGTGTTGCTGCAAAGTTATCAACACAAAAATCTTTTAAAATACTTAAACTGCTGCTTATAAACTAGTCATTACTACTATTTGCTACTTCTGGCAGAATGTATATTAGGTCTATACGTGATCATTTTTCAAATTGGTTAACACCGTGAAAGTCTTCCACCCAAACTGGAGACATTCAATAAGTTAAAATAAAGGCTAGAATGTGGTTTGGTTCATATGAAGTTACATTAATAAGCATCCCCAACATTTAACTGCATGGTGATATATGTTTGAACATTCTAAGATTACAAATAGAAGCTACAAGAACCAAGATGAAGTTCTGTGGGTGAACTTTTCAACTTGAATTTTTTTTTTCAGAAAATGGCCCTTTACAGGGGCTAATTAAAGACACATTTCTGTCAAGACCTTCGCTCCTCTCTGGTTTTCATTTTGGATTTCTCACTGTGTCAAAAGTCACATTGCAAAAGGGAATTCAAGTTTATTATTAAATCAGGAGCAAAGACCCCCCTCCCATTTTTTCAGCAACATTCTTTTGATTTAGACTTTAGTAATCTGCATCTCCAAATAAGATTGTGTTACCTACACCTGAGGATCAAATGTAAACAGACTCCGGGAGAAAACCTAATGGGGAAATACAGAGTACTCAAGTTTTGCTGCCAGGCTTTCCTAGAAGAATTGAAATTATCTGCAAAGAAAACCAACTAATCGAATTTGGGCTAACCCAAACCCTTGCCCAATGAACGTCCCTAGAAATATTTATTTCAGGAAGAGGAAAACCCTGTGGGAAAAAACACTCTTAATCCTGTCTTTTAAAAAGTTGTTTGCAACTACTCGCCAACAGTCATCCAGTATCACTTTCTTTCTTCTTAGGAAAGCCATGATAACCAAGCATGATGCAACCATACTACTATGCAGCCAATCTGCTCTGGTTATGTTCAAAAACATTTAAAAGAAAATGAAGCCTATTTGGAGCAAGGACAAGTATATGACCAGTATGCATCCCATACTGGTCATAGAGATGGTTCTTGTTTGATGGGTTGGATGCAGAGAGATTCTTACTGGAAAGAAAGGCCTGTTAAAGCCTTTTCGCTAGCAACAGTGGAAGTACCCACTTTAGGAGGATGAGTTTATAAGAATCAAGTGGAGGCAGAAAGAAGGCTTTAGGATCCTGAGAAAGGAGGACTATCTATTAAAGAAATCCATTACTTTAACAGAACAGCCTGATGCTCAGTGAACTATTTTGGAAGAATAAAGACAGTAGACTGACATGCTCCAGGACGTCCGCCTTCAAGAAGAGAGAGAGACAGAGACAGAGACAGAGCATGGAAGAGGTCAGAAGCAAAAGTGGTATATTTAACCCCAGGTTAGTTCTTTTTGGTACAACAAAGGGCAACAATTGGAGTAATCCTGGCTGAACCAGATTGCATAATCTGCCCATAATGCTTTGGGATAGGCGGCAGACAGAGGAAGGAAAAGAAAGGTCAAGTTCCTAATCTTTCTCTGACTAAGCCATTAGTCAGAGCCTAGTGGACAAGCGAATAGTGAGAACAGGTGCAAAGGCAAAAGCTGCTGCATCTTCCAACAGTTCCAAGCAACCAAGGAATACTCTAGCATTCAAGTACTGTTACCATCATTTTCTTATAATCTTGAAAATCATCAACAGGAAGGCTGTTCCCTTTTAAAGCTGACAAAATATTCACAGAATGGCAGACCTCTTTTGGACTCATTCATAATTCCAAGGAGATACTATTCATGGATGAATCATTTAAGACATCGTTCGCCACCCTTCATCATATCGGAAGGAGGAAAAAAAGACAACAGATTGAACAATTTAAAATTGGCAAATGAGAATCAGTAAAATCTCTTAAGGCATATGGGTAAATAAAAACATATTATACTGTATATCTATGCAATCATAAAACAACAACAACAACAACAACAACATCCCGCCTCTCCCGACGGATCGAGGCGGTACTACAACAGTACATCAAATACATTAAAGACAGAAAGACGCCAATGTAAGGACAAAACAAATTAAATTTTATGAGGGAAACCTAGGGTTCCCAATACCAAGGGCTTCTTCTAGGGGAAAATTAGCAGGCTGAAGGAGATGCTTACCAGTTCTCCCCTACCAATTCCTCCTCCTTCTCTCTTACTGTTGTTTTAAATAATTTTCTTTCCCAGCTATATTATGAAACTGTATGTAAGCCTCATGGAAAGAAATACCTCTACTCTTAGGAGAACTGGTACGGGTAGCAGAAGTTAAGTTCTCTTTCTGACCAAGCTTCCAGTTTCGCAGTGAAAATTGTTGAGTTCTGCCCCACAGAATGAAAAGATAAGTGTGTCAAATTTTGGATTTCTAGCAGAGATTATACACATGCAGCAGGGTAGATATTCTTTGCAAGCAGATTGAAGAGACACACTTGTTAACAGACACCTCAGACTTGCCTTGCTGACAATGTTCTCTTCCAAAAGAAAAAGAAACAAGGGGATCAACTATGTTTGATCTGATCCTCACCAACACTGTGAGGATCAGGTCAAACAAGGCAGATGTACTGGGAACACTGGGAAGTCAACAAGGTAGATGTAGTGGGAATATTGGGAAGAAGTGATCAAATCTTCTTGGTATTCATTATACATAGGAAATGGAAAGCTGAGTGTAGCTGAAGCACACTCTGGACTTTAAAAAAGACATTTTCAATAAGCTTAAGGAAATCCTGGGTGACATTCAATGTTCAGAAATAGAGAAAAGAATATGAAAAATGGGAATTTCTTAAAGGTGAGATATTGAAGGTACAATTATAAACATTTCCAGCAAGAAAGAAATGGCTCAGGTAAACTGGAGTGGCTGCATAAGGCACTTTCAGCTGATCTTAAATTTTAAAGTAATATGTATGAGAAAGGGAGGGAAGGGAAAATCAACAAGTACAAGAAAGCAGCTAGTCTTTATAGGGAGAAAGCCAGGAGGGCTGATGCTGAGAATGAGCTCATGCTTACTCAGGAAGTTTAAAAATAGTAACAAGGGAGGTGGGGTTCAGCTATGTTTGAAGGAGGAAGACGATCATGGGAATTATAGGTTTTCTGCATCGCGAAAATGGAGATATGCTGATGGATAACAGAGAAAAGGTGGAACTGCTCAACTTGTACTTTTCTCTGTCTTCCCCAAAAGAAAAGTGTTCAGCCTTGTGAAAACCAGTGATGTACTTAAATCTTTTACTCCAATCTCAAGTCTCTACCTTCAGGTCTTAAGTCAAGTTTCAAGTTCTTGGAAGATACTTTCAAGTCAAGGCTCAAGTCAAGGAGCCAACTTTATACCCCCACCTGTCATATTTGCTGATGTATAAGACACACCCCATTTATACACCAGCAAATACTATTTACCGGTGTATAAGACACACCAACATATAAGACGCACCCCATTTTCAAACAGTATTTTTTCAGGAAAAAAAGTGAGTCTTATATGCTAGAAAATACAGTATATTCCAGAATTTCTGGACAGAGTCAAATAAAGCCAATTTAACAATGTAAGTAGAGTCATCCCTCCACATTTGTGATTTTGCCATCTGTAGCTTCGGAAGCGAGGGATAGGATCCTTTTTATTCCCCCTTCCCGAAGCTGGAGGCTTTTATGTCAGTGGGCATAAAAGAATCTGCAGTGGGGATTAGGATCCCCATTACTGAAGCTTCAAGAGTTTTAGAAAAAAGGACCATTCCTCCTCAAGCCCATTGCCTAACGCATTTGCTCTTCCCCTCTGAGACCCATGCCCTGTGCTCTGGGCCGAATCTTGACTTCTGCTGTTAGGAAAAGTTTTAGAAGGCTCCTCTGATATGCAGCAGGGACTGGCTGTTGAGCACACCTCAACCTTGCCTCAACCCTGTTGAAGCATTGAAGTAGAAGTAGAAGCGTTGTTCAAAGTTGTAATTTTCTGGATGGATGTATTATGCTACTGAATCAAGGGCAACAAATCAGTCACTAAAAATATACAAGTCACGAGTCGAGTCACTGCATCACTTATTGCTGAGTCAAGTTTAAGATGAGTCACTGAAGTGACTTAAGTTTGACTTGAGCTCGAGTCAATCCACTCAAGTCTACATCACTGGTGAAAACAGAAAACAGAATTACAGTTGGTCCTCCACATGTGGGGATCTGACTTTCACAGATTTGATTATTTGAGAGTTTCTTCAGACCCTCCCCCTCACACTTGATGCACTTCTTTTCCCAGGGAATTTTCTCTCTAAGTGGCTCCAATCAGGCTCACAGCCCTTTAAAAATCCACCTGGTCCTCCTCTCCTCCACCAGCTGCTGCCTGACCAGCTAAGGATAGCTTGCACCCAATTTCTCAACATCACAAACCCTCTCCCAATGTCCCCTCAAACCCAAGGAAGGGGATGGACAAGAGAGAGGCAATATAGGGCCACCATGCCAACCCATCCTCCTTCTCCCTCCTTTCCCTAATCTGGTTTGGACCCTGGGTGCCCATTCTCACCACCATGCCTCTGTCCCCCCAACAAAAAAATTAAAAAAAATACACAAACATTTTGATATTCATTATTTTCCCATTTTTGTGAGGGTTCTGCACCCTTAACCCTAGAGAATGTGGAGGGTTAACGGTAATGACGAAATTGGCGGATGCAACCTGGAACAGGTAAAGCAAAGATATGGGAAAACCTACATTTTAGAAATGAATTCAACTCTCCCAGGGCCAAATGAACTATATTTAAAATAACTTGCAGATTTTATAATCTCAGTCTACAATATCTGACAATTCTTGGGGAATGACTGTGGTCCCTGCAGAGTGGAGGCCAGAAAATGCTGCTGTCATCTTTAAAAAAAAAAAAAGAATGTGGAAAACTAACAAATAGTCAGCTTGACAATAATATCAGGAAAGATTCTAGAATAAAGTATTAACCTGAATGTTTGTAAATATTTAGATGTTAATGGTATAATTGCTAAGAGTGGGTTTCTCAACAATATCAGTAGCATATGTTGATTTTATTCAGACTTTTGATAAGCTTCTCCCCACCCTGCAACAATATTCTTGCAGGTAAGCAAGATGATGCTATTGTTAGGTGGATTTGTCAATGATTTATAGAATGAATCCAAAGAATGCTCACCAATGGTTATTCATCATTCCACAAAGAAGTGACAACTAAGATGTTATAGGGTTCTGTCCTGGCCTACTGCTGATCAATATCTTCTATATCTTTTCAGAGGTCTTGGATGGAGGCCTACAGTGGATGCTCATCAGATATGCAGATCACACCAAATCAGGAAGGGAAGTTTAAGATGCAAATTGTCAAGTCAAAATGTGTTTGAATATATTTAAGATAACAAAAGATCTGGAAACCAAGCTCTCATAGGAGCAGTTGAAGTAATGGGCTATGCTTGGCCTGAAGAAAACAAAACTGAAAGGTGATATGACAGTCAGCTTCAAGTATCTCCAAAGCACTATGACTTGGAAGATGGAAAAGGCTTGTTCTTGGTTTGTAAAACCAATGGATTCAAATCTGAACAAAGCAGATTCTGACAAAACACCAGGAAGAACATCCTAACAGTAACTGTTAGTGGAATGGACTAGGTCAGAAGATGGTTCTCCCCTTCTTGGTTGGTTGGCTGGGTAGTCATGTGTGGATTCCTGCACTGGTAAGCTGATAAATTAAATGATCTGTGGATTCCCCCCCCCACTCTATAATCCTATGATTCTACAATTCTCTAGATTGTGTCAGGGTTGGTGGGTTTGTTTGGGGTTTTTTTCTGTTTTTGAGGGGAAGCAAGGAGACAGCTTTTCTTAAGAAAAGGCACAGTAAATTTGAAGAACAGAGGCATTTTTATGTTGTTAAAATTGTGTTTATCTGCAGTTCATAAGAGGGGAAGGGAGAGGAGGAAGAAGAAATGATACATAAATTTTAGGATATGTAAAACTTGCCCCCATTATATGGCCAGAATCCACAAAATGCAAACAAAGCCATTTTTTTTAAACAATTAGTTATGTTTACTCAAAGGGGACTTCAATATTGTTTTTCTTAAAAATAGCAGCATCCTATTAAGTTCGCCATGTAGCATGACAAACCGCTTTTGAAACTAGGAGTTTGAGGAACAGCATATGATACAGCATAGGGTCAGCAAGGTCAAAAGTTCCAGAGAGTCTACAGACTGTAGGGCATGCAGGAAGTAGCTGTTAGGATCTCAGCCAATGCATTTTGGAATGGACTATTAACTTAACTGATTCCTATCCGGGTCAAAGGGAAAACATCTGAAATTGCTTCACAAATACAAAGATGGCAATCAAAACATATTATTAAAGAATAAAAATGTCAACCAATCCTGAGGTATAAAAACACATGAGATCCATTGCAAGGCAGCACTTCCCAACTATGTGAAAGATGTTCTTGTTATCTTTGGAAAATCTGCAGTTTCAACATATGATTTGCAGTAGAAGTTAACTCAAGGGCAATAATGCAGGCCTCCAAGCACAAAAATCTAACTATATTTTTGAAAAGCTCAGATGTTCACCAGATCATCCTGATATGATGACGACACACAACTTACATTGACTATGGTAAATTTAGTATGTGATACCAATTATTAAAATGTTTCAAAATATTCAATAAAACTACTTTTCCAAATTATTTTCTCTCTTTGAGACTATCTTAAAAGTTTCTTACCTTCCAAAACCATGTTATTTAGATAAAATATATTTCTTCCTCTTTAAGACATGAGATTGTACAGGCATCTAATAAGCCATTACATTGCTATATGCAGAAATGTCACTCCCTAGCTATATGAAGAAATTCAGCTCATATCATTTACATTACAACTAGTCAATTACTTTAAACACATGACCACTCTGGAAGGTAAACTGAAATGGTCAGAGGAAAAATAAAAGAATACAAGTGAGACATAGAAGTACAAAGGTAGTTTGGTATCTAGATACAGTACATGCTTAGACTCTTCAATTACTCTCAACAAAGACCAAGGTGTATTGGTTCATATTGTACAGCTGGGTTTCTTGGGATTGCAGATTAAATCAAAATTATAAAATTAAAGTTTTAGCTCAGCATTTTGGCTATTATTCAAATCACTAAGATGTAGAGATGTGACAACAATATTAACTGTATCACAAGGGAAAGTTACAAGCATAGAACAGCAGTCACTGAGAAAATCCAGCCATCCATGGTCATATGGAGAAAAATGCTCCAGCATCTTTATATAAAGAGACACACGACAATTTCTTACTTGCTCACATAGCCTGCAACAATACCCTTTGACAACTATGCACTTAGGACACTTCAGTTAATTCTATATGTGTCCCACGTCGTCACTGGTATGCAAAAGGCATAAAACAAAATGAAAATTGTACAAAGCAGTTATAATCAACGGTATACATGTAGCATATACATAAGGATCATTTATGTTATTAGAAATCGGTAGGTTTAAAGCTGGTTAAAAGTGGTATTCCCAAGACAAATACCACTGGAGCAAAAACAACATGTCAGCCATTAGATGCCCTTAAACCCTCCCTTGAAATAGCAAAAGCTGTATCACTTCTGGGATTCGTGGATGACACATATGATCTGGAGTCATTTCAGTATGACATACAGTCCTGTTTTGAATTCAGAATAACTTTTGTCATAAGGAGAACTGAGGATATGTCTCCTAATCCTTTCATTCCTATCCAAATGAACCAGTAAATCACTTATAAAAGGCAGGATACTGCTCTATTCTATGGAATTTGTACTACAGTAGTGGTTCTCAGGTCTGCCTAAATACCCTAAGATCCTGGGTGATCTTAGAAGCTAAGCAGGGTCAGCCCTGGTTCGTACATGGATGGGAGACTGCCAATGAATACTAGGTGCTGTAGGCTGTATTTCAGGAGATGGAACCAGCAAAACCACCTCTGAGTATTCCTTGTCTAAGAAAGCCCTAAGAAATTAATGGGGTCACCATCAGTCAGCAGGCAACTTGAAGGCACACACGCGTGCACACATCAGGACCCTTGATGTGGGGGATCAACAATATTTTTTCCCCAGTGTTCCAGAGTCCAGTACCATAATTGTGCCCATTGCCTATAACTCTTTCCCTCTCTCATGGAAACTCTGTGAACCAGAAGCTGATCGCTCTTGGACTGGCACCAGTCTAAGGACCAGGACTTTGAGTAGCACTGTGCCACAGGATTCCACAGAATTTTAATTCATTCATGTTTTTTTTGATTAGTATATGAAACCCCAAATGAAGCCATTTAGGATGCTGTCAGAATGAAGTGTCATCAGTTAGGTGAGGACAGTCTTCCCTATTTCTCATTTTTATCTAATGCAAGTGAGTTGATACATGATGAATGGGGTATGGAGTCAGCAAAACTCAAGTGAAATAAGACGGAAGTGTATGTGTGTGTGTTTGGGGGGGGCAAGTTACCAAGAAAGTAGTATGCAATTCTTAATTCCTTTTAGTTGCTTTTGTGTAGTCCAATTGTCTTGATTTAAAATTTTAAAAAACTTTTTTTGAACCTATTTTTGTAAACCACTTTAAAATGTATTTATAAGCAAGATAAAGTTACTGTTTAAAGGTGTAAAATCATGCTGAAAATAAATGGGAGAGTGCAGAGAAGAGATATAACCAGAACCATAAGTGAACTAAAATGACACACTGTACTTCCATCTCTGAAACTAAACAATCTTGAGCCTGGCCAATCTCAAAATGGCAAACTGCTTAGGCAATCCACCTATACTATTTTGTACTCTTTAGAAAAAAGCCAAGATACACATGTGATAAATTAAACAAAATAAAAGAAGGGTTGAGATTAAAAACTGTTGTATTTAGAGCAGGACTCTAAAACTGCTAGTTACTTAGTCCTTTCCCTAAGCACAGGCACACTTTCAGAGTATTAAAGGGCCTATGAATTTTTTAAAAAATTTTTTCTGGGTCCTCAAGGCTCAACTCTCCCTAACCACTGTCCCATGTGCTTGAAATAAGTCAGTGAGTTCTACTTCAGAACACAGAAAACTGCAAAGTCTTATGGATCATGCAATTCAGAATAATTATTGTTTGGCTCCAAAAAAAATGAGTGTGTACATGGGAAGCAATTATAATGCTGGAAAAGAAAGTTTGCTTTGGCTCAAATTCTTACCCTATTATAAAGGCTGGAAGGCAATGGGTATACATCCAGAGATGAGTATGATTAGGAAAGAGCTTGGTAACAAACTGGCAATCAAAACATATATTTTAAAATGTTTGCTTGCCTTCTGCCCTTCCTTTGCTTTTCTCCTCATGAGGAATATAGAACAATACACTGCTATTGCTGTTTCAATTGACTTTTACACAATGCTGAACCTGCACTTTCACATCTGTTCAAAGACATTACAAATGATATAAGCATACTTTATACACCATTGTCACAATCTGGTCAGACAACTTTTAATACCATGATCCTATCCACATAAAGGAAGAAGACTCCATTATATTCAAAGGGGCTCACACAGGAATTGCAACTTCAGTTGATTTAAATAGAAGAGATTTCAGCAAATGTTTAATACTCCCATTGAGGTCAACAAGCCTTAAAATGGATTAACTGCATGTACATTGTGTTCAACGTAGCAAAGACACTACAGAAAACTGGGATGGTAGACTACTAGGGAGCAACTGCTGTAGGCTCCTTGGAAGAAGAAGAAGGTGGCAACGCCAAAGGATGAAAAGCAAGAATCTTGGGTATTATCTACTCCTTTCTAGAAAAACAATACAGTTCATATCATATTTACCTGCACAAGTAGCCTTTCAAAGGCTAAGAAGTTGTCCCATTTAGCACTTTGAGGATGTTTTAGTGTTTGCACAACAGCCAGTGCAATCTGCAGAAGCCCACAATGACTTTCAAGAGCTTCAAAATTTCTTTTAAAGAGTTGGATATATGAGCTGAGCTGTTCAGGTGTGACTCTACCTGTGAAAGGAAAATAATTATACATTATAGGCATTTCTCAACAGCATACAAACAGACAAAAGAAACAAATTTAACTTGTGAGCAGCAACCCTTAAGCAAGATCAAACAAGCTTCCTTATTTATTAAAGACCTTCTTCTGTATAATGTCCTTATTTTGTCACTTGCATGCCCCCTAGTAACCATCTAATGCTTATCCAAATGCACAGCACATCACAAATATAAACAAAACTTATGAAAAATAAGAGCACACACTCTCCTAAAATCTCCTCTTGTTGATCATTTTGGCCTTTGCAGTCCACCTATTCCCAATTCCTAATAATCACAACAGAAATTGTTACCTTAATCTAATGGTTATAATGGATGTCATTCTTGACTTGATAGGAGTGAAAAACAAAAGGTGAGTTTGTGTATGTGTACATGTTACAACCCAAAGTGATGCCTCACAAGGTCAACAGAACTATGTTCCCTGCCACGAGTCCAAGGGTGCATGATACTTCCATCTATTCTCTCCCTCATTTAATGCAGATTGGTCAATTGGACCAAATGAAAACCACTGCTACTGGTTTCTTCCTGCCTCTCCTAACTTCCTCATTGTACAAGAGGCTCATACTTTCCTGACAGAGCTACAGGACACTTTTTTTCACTCCAGATTCAAACTTAGTTTTCAGAAACAGAGCAAAAAATGTTAGCATTCCAATATATCGGATTGCATGCAAAGTCCTGTGAGCAGGAGGAAAATTGTTAGTAGTGATATTTCTGTTGGGAATAGCAATCTTAGCATGCATTTTGAATTCACTGCTAAGTTTGGTTGCATGATCGTTGTAGGTTTAGAGGCAAAGCCTAGACTAAGGCCATTTCCGCACTAGGCTGTTATAGTGCTGTTATTCCACTTTCAACATCCTATGGAATCCTGGGGTTCTCAGTTTAGGGAGGGGCCTTTGAGCAAACCCCAGAAACCCACAGGATGTTGAAAGTGGAATAATGGCACTATAACAGTCTAGTGTGGAAATGGCCTAACTTCCTGTTTGTTTGTTCATGCCCACTCCCTTCCTCCTGCATGTAGGCATCCTTTTGTTCTCAAAGGGCTTTTCTTGCTGTTTACTATCTCTCTTTCTCTTCTCTTTCTCTTCCCTTCCTTCTTGAGAGCATGTGGTCTCAAGTGCTCTAGTAGAGATGCTACACTATCAGCATGTAATTGCTTATTCTTTTTCTTACTCTTCTTCAAGAACATGTACCTGTGTAGATTATGCATAAGTATCCGTAGGTAAACCTTTATGTACTTTTAACCAAATTGTTTTGTGTTTACTTCTCAGCTAGATTTAAGTGTGGAGGATGATTGAAATAGTGGGCTGGTCTACTATTTGAGCTTATGTTTGCGCATTACAAATGCTCTGTTAAACAGAGAGATTCACCAAATCTCTCTCATTTTCCAATAATTTCACAAACCCTTTAAAAGACTTCATATGGAGTTTGAATCAGTGGGTTCTGCATCAGTTCTCATATTGACAGAAAAAGAAGAACATTTTTTGGATTTAGTTTCATATTTCTAAAACCCCCATATCATGAGGACTATTTTCCTTTTAATCACAGTTCCTTTGATCTTTTGGATCCAAAACTCAAGTTCTTTTAAGAAAATTCAATGTGAAACATTAAGCCCAAACAAAAAATCAACAAAATATCATGTACATCAAACTGACAATACTTTTCCATGGGTAAAAGTTAACAAAAGGGTCCAACACTGAGCCCACAAAAGTTTAAAACACAACCACAATCACATGTGTTTTGAGACTAAACATTTGAACTTCCAGTCATGCTTTATTTCCTTTAAAGCTGTGTCAAGTACATTGATATGGTGATTTGAAAATGTCAACCCTTATGTTTTGCGCTGATTGCTTTCTTCCCCCTTTAACCTTAGCACTGATGATATACAGCATTTTACTGAAAATCTACTTTTTATATATAAACACACACACAGTACTACCATAAGGATGGAAAACTTCTTTCCCCTTCCAATCAAAACATTATTTTTAGGGAAAGCACAAAATATCTTTGCTGTTATTGTATGCCTTCAAGTCATTTCTGACTTAGGGTGACTCTAAGGTGAACCTATCATGGGTGTTCTTGGCAGAATTTGTTCAGAGGAGGTTTGCCCTTGCCCTTCCTCTGAAGCTGAGAGAGCATGACACACCCAAGGCTGCCCAGTGGGTTTCCATGGCCAAGGAGGGATTCAAATCCTAGTCTCCCTCGTCCTAGTCCAGTACTCAAAGCACTATACCACACTGGCTGTAAGGTAATAAAATCCCTTACAATGAAAACACCTCTCATAGTTTAGAGAACCTGATTTACCACAGTGACAAGACCCATAGGTTGAATGTCAGATCAGAGTTTGGGAAGATGGCAGCTGTTCAGGCTGTGATCCTGGATGAGCATGCTGACCTAGCGTATAACAGAAATCTGGGAGAAGAATCCCTTCCCAGTTTATCCTGCCTAGGTTCTCTGTGCAGTAGTGAGACCTGGGGAGCAAGAAAGCAGAGTTGAAGTGATTTGCTATTATTCTATTTCTCCTGGAGTGTACACCATCCTGCATTTTCCATTTTTGAGGGTGTGTATCTGAACAGAATAGAACTGAGGATTCCACCAGTGTACCTCACATCCCTACTGTCCAATCAACTGCCTTTCTGAGCCAGTGGAATGGACTGAGGATTGGTGTTGGAGGACTTCAACAACCATACTGTGGCCCTCCTAAAATATGGCTTTGGATTCCAAGCCAAACATGGCTATGGAACTCCCCCAACTGGTTTCTGCTCCATTAAGTCTTTAAGGCATACACTGGACTTGCTTTTCTGTGAGTGGATGATGGAGATCTGTATAGATGTATTTTCTACCATACTATCATCGTGGACAGCTCACTGTTTGGTGGGGTTTAGACCTAGTATGACTTGGAACACCAACAGAACTGGGAACCAGTTAAGACACTTTGGGCCAGAAGGTTGATGGATCTGAACAGCTTTCTGGAAGATCTCTGAGATTTTTCTACTACCTCAACAGACAATTCTGTCAAAGCCCAACATGGGGAAATGATCTGAGTAGATGACACAACTGTTCCTGAACATCTACCACTGCTTTTAAAAAGCCAAATGATCTCCCTTGTTTACCAAAGAGCCATAGTAAAGAAATGAGTGGGATGGCTACTAAAGCAAACTGGCTGGAAAGTTCAGAGTGAGTCAAACCAAAAACAGCCTGGCATGATTTGAAGACCACAACAGCAGGGAGTAATTTATTTTTCTCTGCTACAGTCCCCAAGTGAGCTCTTTTTGGGCTGCCAAAGACCTATGATGCCCTAGCCTAAGAGACTGAAATGTAGACTACTCACTGTGATCAGTTTGCCCAACATTTCACAGGCAAATTGCACAGATCCACTCTGACCTGGCAGCTGTACTTGACACAGGTCCAGCTGATATAATTTTGCCCTCTGCTTGTCTAGTTATAATGAATATCTTTCTATTTGTGTAGTCTGGGGATATGAAAAGGATCCTTAAAGATGTGGGACCATTGCCTTTCCTGGCTTATAAAACATCCAAGGGGACTGACTGAGTGGATGATGATGATGATAAACATTTTTCTCTGACAGTATGTGGTTCCAGTCCACCCATCTACTATATAAAAGTAAAAGTTTGTGAGTGTTTGTCTGTTTATCTTCATCAGGCAGGCACAGATCTCATACCATTGGCTGTGTGAGGTGAGAAGACCTCATATGATTGGCTGGCTGTGAAGATTCTATGGAATCCTGGGGTTGGTAGTTTAGGGAGGGTCCTTTAGAATTCTCAGACTGAGAATTCTTGGGCCTCAGGCTGGTTGCTAGGGAGATGAGGCCTACCAGCAAGAAGAAGGGCAGTGTATTCCCTCAGAAACCAAACCTCTGTTATGTTAACAACTCTGAATACAGGCTGGGGAATTAGAGACACAGGATCTCAAATCTGTGTATTTCAACAGCATCTAATGCCTAAGGTAAGGTAATTCCTAACAAGAATTACCTATGAGAAAATAAAATCCCGGGCAATGCTGGGGAAATATGCTAGTATCTAGTAATTCTGATTAAGCAGCAATGAGACCTCTGTTTCAAACAAAAGGTATTCCTGAACTCCATCCCATCTGATGCCATGACCACTGGCCTATTGTGTCCACTAGGGCTCCATCCTGTCCCCCATTCTATTTAATATACACATGAAACTACTGGGGGAAGCTGTTCACAGTTTTGGCATTCAGTACCACCAATTGTTAACAACCCTCACTGCTACATTTGCTTTCCATTTAATTCCAAAAATGTTGCTCTAGTTCTGAATCAGCATCTGATATTGGGAAGAAATGAGGGTGGAGCTTAATCTGGAGACAAAAAAAAGGGACTTCCAGTAAATTATATGTGAAATCACAAAACAGGGAATCAACCTATATTGGATGGGTCACAGACCATTTGAAAACTCAAAATCAGAATTTGATTATACTCCTAGATTCAGCTCTGACTCTGACACCCAGGTTTCAGTGGTGGCCAGAAGTATGTTTGAGGCTAGTGTGCCAATTGTGCCTGCTCCTGGAGACGTGAGATTCGGTCATTTTGGTCATAGCAACATACACCTTAGTTACTCCCCCTTTGGGCTAGCATACATGCTGTATGTGGAGCTAGCTATAAAAAGTATTCAGAAACTACAGCTGGTTCAGACTGCTGTGATCAGACAACTAATTAAGGGTAAATTACAGGGAATAAGCAACTCTCTTGCCATAAAAGCTTCTCTCATCAACACTCTGATTCCAGGTACTGTTCCATGGGCTGGTGACCTATAAAGCTCTATACTATTTTGGACCAGCTATCTGAAAGACCATAGTGTCCCATACAAGCCTGCCTACACATTAAGATTTGTGTCTGAGTGGAGAAGCTTTCTTCTTGTTCCTACCAGTATTAGAAATATGTCTCATAGGTAGAGGAGAGAGAGCCTTTTCAGTAGACACTCCTAGGCTCTGGAACTTCTTGTCAAGGATGGCTTCCTTGCTCTTGTTCATCTGTGGTCTTTTTATTTAGACAGGCCTCTGCCATTTCAGTTTCATTGCTGTTCAAAGGATTTTTACTGACTGGGTGCTTCTCTTCTTATTTGTGTATCTTTTACGTTTGATTGCATGTGTGTTATTTAAAAGTTATTACCTACAGCCTCCTTCAGTGGCTTTTATTAGAAAATGGAAGGACATGAAATAAATAAATAAGTAATAGAAGGAAAGGCTATTTGTGATACGTTGTGTGTGGTGATCCTTGGTGTTTACTGGGGAGAGCCATAACGACTTGTGCTTTTCTCACAGATTTGACTTCTAGCCTTTCCTGGTATAGCGTCCAATAACACTGTGTTCGTTCTGTAACCTTACTTCAAGCCCAGTGAAGCAAAAAAGCCGAATTAGTCCTTCTAAAGGACTAGAAGCCTAATTAGTCCCCCTGAAGAATTGCTAAGGGCAAGGACTTACTGTCTGACTGAAGAAGAAGATAGGCAGCAACAGATAAATATTAATATAATGTGAAGTTTTGTATATGTGTGCTAAAAGAGTGTGAATAATCTGTCCTTGTTGTTTTCAGATACTGTTTACTAGATTCATTGTATTTGGGAATGGATTCCTAGGCTAACATGTACATGGAATGACACCCTGTTCAAATAATCACCTGAACATATGGAGAGTGAACAGGGAGAGTAGGGATGTAACCAAGCATGTGAGTCCTGGAAATAAGCTAGACCAGGGCTTTCCAAACTGTGTGCCGCAACATGTTAGTGTGTTCTCTGAAGTGTGTAGATGTGATGCCTACAATCTTGCAAATGTATGTTATTATTTAGAAACCATATATTTTAAAAAATATATGAAAGATTTTCATGAGATATGTTGTGTCCCCATACATTTTGTTATTACAATTTATGTATGTGTCTGTATCTCTTATAACTGGTTCATTTAATCTCTGGTTTGCTAGTAAAATGGAATTACTGTGCCACGAAATGATGCATGTCTAAAAAGTGTGTCACCAACATGAAAAGTCTGGAAAGCTCTGTGCTAGACCTTCTCACATCAACCAAACAAAGTACAGGAAGGTCTCTCACCTGAAAAACTGTCCTGAAAATGAGGAATATATACTACAAAAACTAACTAATGTATGCAGGATGTATGTAATGAATATCTATAATTACAACATCCAATAATTTCAAAATATATATTGTATAATTAAAATGTAAATGTGAAAAACCTAAGGATGCTAAAGACAATATACTGGTAACTGCAAATACCTATACATGATACAAAAAACAAATTAGAAATCAAATATAGCTATATCCTCAAATAGTGAACAAAAATATAAGAAACAATAACTAGAAGTATATGTAATTCTCTCAATAAGGAATTTATAAAAAGTCCAATTATAGGATATATAGTATTTATATTACTGGATGTTGTACTTATTATATATATTCATTACACACATTCTCCATGCATTAGTTAGTTTTTGTAGTATATATTCCTCATTTTCAGGACACCTTCATACATCAAACACAAAGGTCGAAGGAGGATGCTGTAACCATGTTCAAGTGAATGTGAATATGATGGGGGAGCTCTGTCTTATTAGGGTCCCCAAACACTTAAGCTCTGTAACCACAAATGATGGAGTTTTTTGGGGAGTGTCTATCTGAAATGCCAGTGCAGCCTGGAAGCAGACTGTTAGGCAACCAGGATAGCACCACAGGAGAGAAACCCAGCACAGTAGTGTGTGAGACAGACTTGTGACTGACAGAAGTTATATAAGGCCAGTATCTCGGTGCATGGTTATTTCTTCAGTGAGAACATAGCAAGGAGATAGGGAGCAGAATCCCTCAGTCAGTCAAAGAGTGTGACTGTGCTGAGAGGTTTAATTCTCAGTGGAAGCCTAGCAAGATGCAGAAGAGTAACTGAACCTTTGTAAAATCGGGTCAGAGAGTGTGACCTAGACTGGCGGTTGAGCCCTTCGTGGAAGTTTAGCCAAAGGGTTGCAATACTTGTGCTTTATATGACAGTCTAAAGATATACTGGTAAGTGGACTGTTCAAAGAGCGCACTGAAGAAATGTATCAACCTTGACCTGCATATGAACTCTAATACTTTATTCTTACTGTTATCTTAATAAATATTACAGTTTATTTTTATAAATACTGACTTGGCTGAATTGTATACAGTATATAAAGTAACACAGAACACACACTATCATAAATTTAATAAGTGGTTCTAGATAAACATTGAAAACACTTACCCTTTTACACAAAGGTGGTGTTATAAGGTTGGGAGGAAGAGCTGTATGATAAAGAGAAGGTGCCTTATCAGATCAGAAATAGCCACACCAATCTGAGAGAAGTAAAAATCTGCCACACCACATTCAACCAAATGCAGCTACAAAGCCCTCTTCAGACCTTTGCTTTTGACACATGAAGATCAATTATGCTGTTGAGTGCACAGGGATGTCCATGGATGAAGTTTACATGGTGCACTCAAGTCCCCACCACTTACATATACCCCCACATGTTCAGGCAAACACACAGACAGGACCAAAGTCATATGCAACTAGCACATGCCTGTTTCAAACAAGTTAGGTTTTCCTTTTTCACATTAAGAAAAAGCAAGGCTTGATCCTTTCAGTAGTCTCACTGACTGTACTTTGAAAGTCATATAGATTGAGTATCCCTTATCTGAAATGCTTGGGACCAGAAGTGTTTTGTATTTTGGAATACCTGTGTTTGCATATACATAAAATACAGCACTGTAGGAGATCTCTCACGAATGAACAAGCAGGAATGCTACAGTTGCTGGCTTGAAGGCACAAGCAGGCAGCTGGTGAGCTTTCCAGAGATCTCCTGTACAGTACTTTATCGTTTTTCAGGTGCCTTATATCCTCGGTCTCTCAGATCCTCAGTCTCTCTCCAGCCTTGCATCTTATACACAACACAAGCAGTGAATGGATGAGGCTAGAGGCTGGAGAGAGATGGAAGGCTCTGTGAAATGGCAGGGGAAATAGATTTTTGCCAAGCACTATGCTTGGATTTCTGCCATTTCACAGATCTTCACGTTTCTCTCCAGCCTCATGTCTTGTTCACTCACTACTTGCATTATGTATGAGACATGAGGCTAGAGAGAGACTGAGGATCAGAGAGACAAACGAGTAAGGGTGCTGCAGCTGCTGTTAAGAGGCCGTACACCCCCATACTGTGATATGGTTTAATTGGCAAAATATTATATAATTGCAAGATATATTAATTGGCGTTGATAACTAACGTACCCTGATGTGACTGTATTGCCAAGCTGGACAAGAGGCAGATGCTAGATGAACACATGCACTGCAAAGTAGGCCAGGCACCCCCTCCAGACGGTAGCCAGGTCATAGTCAGGAAATCACTAGGTAACTCCAGAGATAATAGGCTTAAGCTAGCTTTACTGACTCTGCCAGTTAAACAGTAGCGACTGAGATGTTCCCACCAAACTTCTGATTGTTTGAACCCCTCTTCTCACTGACCTGTACATCTCTCCATTGTTCTCACACCTATCTAACCATTACAGAGCTATCATGACATCCATTAGTCCTTTGTCACCTAACACTAAGATCGTTAGCCTATTCAGGAACTATCTGTCCACTCTCTGAACTCCATTGTTTACTCGGCCAGAAAGCCCTTACCCTCCAGGCAAAAATCATGTATTACCCCCCCCCCAGTTTTAGCCAGTTAGATGCAGTACATCACTTCCTGGTAGCCATGCTGTCACTCCAATTCCCAATTGTGTACTGTCCTTAGATGCGAGTCTAAGCCATGACATTGCTGCTTTTTTGCTGCTCTCAGAGACCAGTAAATATTACCTAGTACGTGCTGAATCTTGCTCCCTAAATCCTTTCCTCCCCTTTTCCTTCAGGTAGCCTTGTGTGACTGTGTGGTTGTTTGGATCCTGTGTGTGTGTGTGTGTGTGTGTGTGTGTGTGTGTGTGTGTGTGTAAAATCAATTCCCCAATAAAACACATTTGAACTTCTTTTGAATCTCTGGCTGGTTCTTCCCTGAAAAGACTCCATAAATATTGGTGGAAAGATCTTGTTAGGTTACTTTCCTCTTGCAGGCCTCCTAATTTGAGTTAATATTCTCCACCTTTGCATGGAAGTGCTAGCATTGTGGACGGAGCCCTGAGCCACCCATGTTTTGGGGTAACACTGCTACCTCAAAAATGGAAGCAGGTGGCTGGCAGTAAAGTTTAAATTTTTGGAGGTTTACAGATTTTGGATTTCCAGACTAGGGATCCTCAATCTTTATTTGAAACAGGCATGCTTTCCTTATACCATGCAGACTATACTTGATCACTGCCGAAAAGACCTCATGAGAAGTGGTCTTGAGTTAAGGCTCCATAGGAGCCTTGACATTCCTGTAAGACAAGTGTCATTAAAAGAAAACATCATGCTCCAAGATAGACTTATTAGTTCTCAAAATGTCATGTCATTAAAATTTAGAATCCCAAAGGACACCATGGTTCCTTTGCCTAGACTTTACAAATGAACGAGGTGTCAAAAAGGATTGCTCAAGCAAATGCTAAAGGTGTTTGAAAAGATGTAACCTTCCATTCTGGACCTTATATCTAGTTAATTATCTCCTCAGGGACCAATTAATAGGGGAGTAAACTTTGAGGAACTGAGAAAGTGGCCTCTTTTCTGAGGATAAAGGTCCTGCCAAGTATTTTAAATTCAGTCCAGTTTTGTTGGTGCTTGACTGCAAAAGTCCCCAGCTTTCAGCTGATAATCAACAGTAAGTGGTTCCTTATGTTCCTCTCAGAACTCTTGGATTTCACAAACTAGACTGTGGAAATAGAACAACTTTGCACAATGTCACAGTAATAATAACAAGTATTTGTCCTTTATGAAGCACTTTGCAGTGGCCAAAGATTGTACTATATAGTTTTTTCCTATGTCACTCACCATGGCATTACTTGATTTTAGTGCCTTACCTCTCCCTCCCCAACAAGGTATTTGTCTACCCCTCTGCCAGTCTTCTTTTTCTTTTCCCCTAAAATACAGATGAACAGCAGCAGTGGCTCCTGCACTTTGCTGACAGCAAGAGAAAAGAAGGGATGTTCGAGGCTGCAGCCCTGCACCATTTTAAACTGAAATATTTTGCCACATGCAAGGAGCAGGCAGCAAAAGGCATCAATCAGTCACTGCCTTTGCAGGCCTGTGATTAATGAAGTAATAGAATGAGGGGGTGGTCTACTTGGTGCCCTGGTGCCCTGATTGGCTGTGTGACCCCAAGGGCAGCAACTGATTGGTTTGGTTCAGTTCACCGCCTGCTTTTCACTCAGGAAAATGCTACAATTTAAAATGGTGTGGGTTCTCCAGCCTTAGCCAGCTACCACAACACCTCCCTCTCCAAAGCAGTCCTGTGACTGCACCGTAGCAGGCTGTCAGGGGATTGTTTGCCCCACCCATCCCAAAAGAAACAATTAGCCTGAATGAAAACACAAACAACCAAAAAACAGCAACATCAATGCATTCCCTAAATATGTCCTGTTTCTGTACCTAGACCATTTTGAGACAAAACTTTTTTTCAAGGTGATACTTTAAAAACGTTCTGGATATCGTATTTCTGAGGTTTTCAAAAGGCTATTCAGACCTGCTTTGCTCCTTTCTGAAAGAACACAAAATATTTTGGAAATACTCTGATGAGTTTTGTTTTGGTTATTTGGCCTCAGCCTCTGACCTGAAGGGTTTCAGAACAGTGTCTGTGCACCACCACCAGTACAACAACCCTGTATAGCAGGGATGGGCAACTCTGAAAGGCTACACCCCTCCACACTCCCTCTCACAAAAAAATGGTCCCAAATTCTCCAAACATTCCCTAGGGGACCATGGGGGACATATTCACCATGTTTGGGGGATTCTCTGGACCCTTTAGGCCCAGCAGAATCTTTTTTCCCCCAACAAAGTCACTCTTGGGCCTAAATTGTTTCAGAGAGCCACAAAACATGATGGAAATCTCCCCTCATAAACCCTAGAGGGCATTTTGACCCTGGAGAGCAAGGTTCAATTCCCCACTTGGCCATGGAAACCCACTAGACGATCTTAGGTGCATCATACACTCTCGCCTCCAGAAAACCCTGTGATAAGTTCACCTTACGGCCACTACAGGTCAGAAATGACTTGAAGGCACACAACAACAACAACATTGACAAACTACCATCCCAAGTGATTTTTGGAAATTCTGGACAATGACCAGAATAACTAAAACATTAATAATCTTTGCACTTGTGACACATGGGCCTAAATGTATTTTTAAAATTATAGTATCACTGAATACTGAATGTACATGTAGTCTTCTACCAACATCAACACAGTTGTTTCTCTTTAATTGTGTCTACATAAACTTTAATTGTGTCTAGGTTAACTATGTTTAAAAACAAATCCACTGCCAGAAAAGTCACAATAGTTGGCTCTGAATTCAAGTTAAAATATTTGGGCTTCATATCTTCCAACAAACGCTTTGAGTTTATAGAGATAAAGCATCATCCCAAAAGACACACATGTATGCACAAACAGGCCATTGTCAGCCAATTCCCTTGTTGCAAGAAAGAGTAAAGTCAGCCAAATGGTGCTATAACCGTATGCTGCCTCAACTTAATATGCAAACACTACCCGCTACCAACATATTATGCTTGTAAATGTCTTTATATGGGATTTAAAAAAAACAAACACAATGTCTCCAGGGATTTTTTTTAACATTTTATAAGAGAAAGTGAACGATGATAAGCTAAGTGATGCAAACCTGGTATTATTATAAATCTATCAGTACAAATTTCTAATCTGACAGCACTTCTATATCAGTTTCAGCTCTTCGTTTACAACTGAACATTAAGATTAAAAAAATTTATAGGAACAATATTTCCATTCAGTTGGAAGTTATGCCAAAATTAGCCAAAATAAGGCCCATGAAATAGATCCTGCTGGCCAGCATCAATGGGCATGTTGGGAGCCATACACCTCCCACATTTTGATATGGTTTGATTGGCAATATATATTAATTGGTTTTGATATAAGAATGTACCCTGATGTGTCTGGAAGGCCCAGTTGGACAAGAGGAAGACACTGGTTCAACACATGTACCGCAAAGGTAGGTCAAAAATCCCACCCAGGCAGCCTGGTCATTGTCAGGAAGTTACCTGGTAGCTGCAGAGGTTATAGGCTTGAGCTAAGCTATAACAGCTCTGCTGTCAGACAATAGCAATTGATGGTTTCAACCTTTGTCCCATCAACCTGAAAATTTCCCTCATCATACCAAAGCCTGTCCACTATTATAGAGCTATCATGAAACCTATTAAGTCTCTGTCACCTAAAGGGAAGGCCATCAACTCATTCTGGACCTCATTGTGTCTGTTGCAAACTTCTTTGTTTACTTGGCCATTTACACATATGTCCTTCAGGCAGATTTTGGGTATAAAAATCCTTCATTTTGATCAGTTGATTGCAGTACATCAGATGCTCAACACCACTATGTCACTTTGAACCTCTGTTTGTACTGCCCTTAGACACAAGTCTAAGCCACATCACTGTTTCTTCACTACTCTTCTGGACTGGTGATAATTGCCTCCCCAACCCCCCTGAAACTTCACTATCAAGCTTTCCCCACTTTCCTTCAGTTAGCTCTTGTGTGAGTGCATGACTGTTTGAATTCCCCTCAATAAACACAATTTACTTTTGAGCCTATGGCTGGTTTTCTCCAAGGACCTCCTAAACAATGGTGGAAAGATGCTGTGTTACCTCACCTCTTGCAGTCTTCCTAGTTAGAACTAATTTACTCCCCATTTTTGCATGGAGTTGCAAGAACTGCTGGAGGATCTCAAGGGGTACCCCATCATTTGGGGTAAGAGGCAAGCTGTGAAAACTTGAGCATACAATTATATTCAGTGAGCCATATATATGCAGCATTTGTCCATCCATGACAAGGGACTGTGGCTACATCCTAGACTGAGATAGACAAGAGTAGTTTTCTCCAGAACTAAGCAGGGAAATTCCAGCTCTTAGCTCTGATCAATGATTTGTGATTAGAACAATTTAAAGGCTTTTCAAATGTATAAACCTATATTCAAATCTTTTCTTTAGAACTGAAAAAAAAGAATAGGGTATTTAAACTTTACATGCAAAGAACTGAGCTATGCTTTAAGCATCAGAAAGTTGTTGCACTGCAGTTTACTTCTGCAGAGGCCTCTCTAAAAGTGATCCACTTCCCATCTAGCAGCCTGTTAGATGGGAAGAAAGAGACAACGAAAGAAAGGAGTGATGGACAGAGAGGAAAGGTGTAGGTCAGCAGCTGCAGGCTTCCATGTGAGTTGCAGCAGTTAATCTGTTTTTTAATCTGAACTTTAAAACAGTTATCCAGCGTGCTGAACCTATTTTGGAGCAAGGGTCCAGCACTTTGAATAGTTCTTTTAAGGTTTGTATCAAAGCTTAGAGCAGATTCACCATCACAGTGACAAGGCAGCTGGCAGCTGCCACTACAGTTGATTTATTTTTTGCTCAGTCTTTGTCTATCACCAGATTCATCCTGACCCATACCAGCAATCCACCCTGAACCTATTAGCTGCTGCTTTGACAGAGAAT
The DNA here is from genome assembly GCA_948474755.1 of Ctenosaura bakeri. NCBI lineage: Eukaryota > Metazoa > Chordata > Lepidosauria > Squamata > Iguanidae > Ctenosaura > Ctenosaura bakeri. The sequence continues at coordinate 102,158 of CAOLHI010000896.1, forward strand.
CTCAAAGAGCAATAGCATCACAAAAATTATTATTAGTGATTAAGTGTGGGAGGGGGACAGAGAAAGCATTCCACAGCAAAGATGTTGTGGCAGACACACCTATCTTGTACTATTTTATTTCATTTTTGGATAAACTTTGCATATTATGAGCTGGTGGGGAGACACTACTTTCCAGTTTGTTGCTGTGTGCCTTTAAATCGTTTCTGACCTATGGTGACTCTAAGGTGAACCTATTCTGTGGTTTTCTGAGGCTGAGAGAATGTGACTTGCTGAAGGTCACTCAAGGGTTTTTAATGACTGAGCAAGGATTCCCGGTACTTTTTTTTGTAAAGTTCAAATCTGAGGTTGTGTATCTCCCCTTACAATGAGTATAGTACTATTAATAACTATGCTCACAGAACATATGCTAAAATTTGAATAAACTATAAGCTGTGCATGTTTAAGGTTCAATTCAACCACTATAAAAGTGTGCGAAATAGGAGGCACAAGTACCTTGTGCTTCTCATCTCCCTCATATCATAATGTCCAAAGCCATTCATATTTCTACCTTTTCCCTGCTTCTTGGATGTTCCCAGACAAAGTTCAGACATATTTTATCCCAAGAAATCTGCCATTTGCTTTGATGTACCCTCCCTTTTTTTGCCAGATAGTTACAGGCTACTCAATGGATTTACAGTAGCCTTATCCCAGTCTCTTTTACAAAGCTTGCTGTATCCATAGATTGTTACTATAGCCTAGGTCTGCCTTGTGCTCTTTAATGAGATGCTTCAGTCTTTCAGGTTGCATTCTGCATAGTTTACCAGGAAAGAACTGAGGATGCTTTCTTCCATTAATGGGTGGGGTGGGGGGGTTAGAGTAGCAGAAGAGAGCACTTTGTTTCTGTTATCCTCCTGGTGTTTCAGCTTTCGTTATTCAACATGCCAATAAAGGGACATAATAAAGGGATTCAGCCTGAGTTTAGATTTACTGTCCTCTGTTAAAACTGCCAAGCAAAGCAGGCCATTTCTGAAGCCACAGAACAACATTTGTAGCAAACTGTCTTTCGCTGCCAAATAATATGCTAATAGCAAAGCTTCAAACAAAAGCATCATGGACATGACTTTAAGAAGCATTCTGAGATACGCATCTGATCACCAATGAGGCTGAGAAGGAAGTGAGGACTGGGAAAAGAAGCAGTAACACTTCTGCTTGAAGGAACAACACTTCTTTGTTTTGGGAAGATGCATGCAGAATAGAACTTTCTTTTGGGACTGAATATTCTCAAGTGTGTTAAAATACTATAACTGATGAAACCTAGTGAGAAAATAAGAGGGTTGCACTTAAAAGTAAATCTGATTGCCTTTTGGATACGGATAACTACTTTAATTTATAGACTTTTTTTTAAGGAGTAAGGGGATTACTGGATAAATATAGCTACTAGTTTTAAAAATAAATGCCTAAATCAGTTTTCACAGAGTGAAAAGAATGTATATATTTTTGAAAAAGAAACAGAAGCAAAAGTAGTCTTCATGGTCCATGAGAAAAACACAGAAAACCATAGCTGTTTTTTCCATCTTTATTGGCACCAATCAAAATGTAATAAAAAAAGTGTGGAGATTTCAAGTTCCCCAAAACTCTTCATTAGAGTAGGTGATGTACAAAAGAAGTATGGAGATAAAGAAACAGATAAGAACAGAAAAGTTAAAAAACTGGGCCAGATGGTATAGCCATAATATATGTAGTCCATTTTGAAGTTATGCCCATCTTGTTGATAGTTTGAAATACTAGATGTCTAACTGTGATGCTGAGATAAGCTTACTCTATCACCATTCCCAGAATAACTGTCTTTGCAATTTTGCTGATTTCAGGTTGTTTATGTCATCACATAAACTCATACTTCTCAAAGGCTGTAGAAAATATTCAGAATTAATCCTGTTTCTAAAAAGCATATCCACGCCCATAGCTTTACTTCTGCATAACAGAAGATGGGATACATGCACATGAATCCACATCTCTACCTTCCATCACTAGCATATATCTGAAATACATTTGGGATTTTTTTTTTTTTAAAAGTGTTGTTTTCCACAGAATTAAAGTAAATCAATCTATTATAAAGTAAGAGTTCTTCCATCTCACTGCATTCTATTTCCACACCTGCAGTAAAGAACTTAGAAAGCTACCTTGTCAAAAAGGTTCCTGACCTTTTTGATGGCAGGAGAGACTCGATGTGCATTAGGAGACAGGTATCGATAAACTCTCTGATGCTCATGAGCACTGCATTGCCAACCTTGATACTACAGCTAGATATAAATGAGTTGCAGATGAGTTCCTGATTAGGTGATGGAGAAAGGCGGTTTTAAAATGCACTACTTACTGAGCAAAGAATCCAGAAGCTGAAAATTAGTTCTATAGCATATGCCTGCATGACTTGTGATGCACCAGGTTAAATGGTGCTCAGAATGTTTTTATACTGTGCCCCTAATACAAGGGTTGGTTGTGAAGTGCCTAACAGTGTCACACTACCCATGAACTTTTCAGATGGGTGTAAAGAACCAAGCTCCTACAACTTGTGAGCCACCAAGCTTAATACCGGTCAATAACTTTTAAATATTAATGTGAAAAAAATAAAAACAAATCCTGTATAGTTATTGTGAGAATTCTAATAAGACTTGTATCCTAGAATGTAATGTTGGGCAATGATATCTATTTAATTAGCTCAGCACAACGTGCCTAAATTTGCTTTTCTTTGAAACAGCAGTTCATATATGTTAAAATCTACTTTAAAATACAGGAACTCGGTGAATAATGTGCTTTAAAGCCACCTCTACCCATCATCACTTCCACAGCTAACAAAGCTTGATTGGTTCAGCAATAGCCTGGGGCCAGTTTTTACAAGGGGGTTAAAATGATCTAAAACTGTTAACACAGTTTGGATCCTTACAGTGAGAAGACTGACTTTTTTCTCAGCCTTGAATATAAAAGAATTCAAATGAAGAAAGATGTTTTGAAATGCCAAAAGTCAAATGAAAGCATTTATGAAATCCACTGGAGTTAATCTGCTGCTGCTAAAAAACACATTTATGGAAACATGGTTCTCAAACAGCTTTTGAGATAAAATTATGCACACCTTCCACATTAATTCTAGTATCTGAGTTTACATACAAGCTCTGCTTTTGAATAGCTGGTCAGTAAAACGGTGCTTGAAATCACAATTGGTTCCCAATAGTCCTTTGTCCTTCCTAACTGTTTCCAAAACCAGCCCACACTAGATACCTCCAAGCATCACTAGAGCTAATATGGGTCACTGAACATGCCTTTGCCCCTTGGCAAATCTGTTACTCTACAATTGTTTCCAGCCTTCTCAGAAGCAACTGAGAATTTACTGACTAATGTGAGGGACAAATACTTTCAGGAAACAAACTTAATTCAGTGTTACCATTGTAACTATCTTATGCAAACTCCAATATGGTAGGTTCTTTAAAACCTATGCATGAAGTGCTTTTTCAGTATTACAAGACCTAAGCTGAGGAAGACTGAAGTTTCTTTTCAAGCAGTTGCAATCCTGGTCCACTCATAGTATACAGCTACCACAGCACATTTACCTAAACAGACCAGATTTGCCAAGGGATGCTGGCAGGACTATTGCAAACATCTTGCCCTTCCCACCGTAGCAGGTAATAGCATACCATTCCCATGAGAGATTGCTATTAAATAACGGTGGACCCACGTATATATATTTGGGCCAGTATTGTCTACACCTGGCAACAACATTACTTGTGTACACGCCACAATGATATTCAACACGACAACACATTCAACATGACAACAAGCCTCATCATCTTTTTCCACTTCCAGAAAGAATAGTTTACAGTACTCAGTTGAAGGAGAACTGATTTAGCATAGTGGCTAATAGAGTAAACTGTAGATGGAAGACATTCTCAGTTCAAATCTTGCCTTAGCAATGAATTTGCTAAAAAGCCTTAAATATTTGCTTATTCTCTCTCTCTTTTTTTAATTTTTATTTTGTTATATAAATTAAGTGCAAATTACAATACAAATTACATGTTTTGCCTCTTTTCTCCTCCCCCCAGCCTAACCTGGAACGGTATTTGATAATTAATTTCTTCTTCTCTTTATGTGATATATCATTTTAACTCTTTCATTCACATCTTCATAGCCCTCTCTCTCCTTTACAAACTCAATCAGTTTCTCCCATCTGCTGGACCAGTTCTCTTCTCTCAGCTGACCTAAATATAACCTCTTCAGCTGACCTAGATATAACCTCAGCTGCTTATTCTCAACTTCACAAAGAACCTGAATATCTGACCCTACACAGCAAATTAACATCCAATACAGTCTTACAGAAATATCTACACACTCTGCATCCCAGCATTCTCTAAGCTCATGATATAAACCACCAAAGACAAGAAGCATTGTCATACATATATCTGCATTATCAGCTGACAGGTCAGACTTCAAGAGTGAAACTGCTTGAAACCATTATAAAATCTGAAATCAACAAGCTTCAGAAACATGACCCATCCCAAGTGTTAAGAACCTCAGGTTCATTAATAGTCAAATGACTTGAGAAAGATTAGTGCTGATTCTGTGAGAATAATCTAAACATTAAATGGTCAGACAAAGATGAGGACTGGCTGTTGCTATATTCTGCATCACAGCTAGGTATGGGCACAAAGGTGCTCTCCAAAACGTACCCATGCTCATCTTGATTGGCAAATTTTCTCTGCTTGCAGCTTCCACTAGGTGTCTCCTCACTTCCATCACAGCTTCCTTCTGCTTGAGATTCATTAAGGACTCCCACAGAGCTTTAGCAGCTGGATCACTATAAAAACAGAGGAAGAAAAGCACCCTGGTTTACATGAAACATCTGCAAAAACCAAACAAGATTCCTTGAGCTTACTGACTTGTAGAATGTGGATAGCTTACTTTCAAGTATGGAAATTAAATTCAACTTTAAAAAAGTCATTCTGTCTTTAAACTCTAAAACCTAATAGTCTGATATGACAATTATAACAGTCCAACGCATCCATTTTGTTTTCAGTGGTTCTGCAAAATCATTGTGTGAACAGCTTAGGGGCGGTTCAAACAAAGGATCATAACTACAGAGAGCAACATCATGCATCAGCACTGCAGGCTATTTCTTAATTGTCTGGAACACACCATAGTAAAAATTGCAACTGGATGAAGTCAGTTTAGGCCTTCCTTCCTCAGTGTATCTGTATTCTCTCATGAGAGCACATTATAAAGCCTAAAAGCTGTTAGCCAGACAGGAAAGAAAAGGAGACCTTCTAAAGCAGGTATTACATGCAAAATACTGTGAACTCTCTTGAGATCATGGATAGAGCATAGAGCAGAAACCTGGGTTCAAATTAACCTTCTAAAATCCACTGTTCCATCAGAGTACATGCTTGTTCAAACAACATAGCTGTTAACTGCGCATTAACATGGTTTAATCACTATATTTATATATGTATACCTTTATACGTTACAGAACCCTCGAACAGACTCATGTTTTAGAAAATTACACGGCAAAATTTATCAGACAGTTATGACTCATCTTTTAATATTGTTCATGCTCACAGTGGTGCACCTTAAAATATTCCATAATCCACAATTTAGCATTTAATATTTAAGGAATAGGCAAGGGGAAACAAAATATATAACAACAGGAAACCTACAGCAACTTAGAATCACAAAATCATAAAATCATGGAGCTGGGAAGAGCCACACAGGGTGAATCTAATCCCTCATTCAGTGCAAGAACTCCAGCTAGAACATCTCCAGTAGGTAGCTGTCTAGCCTTTTTCTGAAGATGTCCAGAGACAGACACCCCACCACTGTTCTAGGTAACTGGTTCTACTGTTGAACTACTCTTACCATCTTACCATCAAGAAATCCTTCTAACAGTCAATCAAAATCTACTGTCCTATAATTTAAAACCATTAGACTTGGTAATACCGTTTGAAGCAGTAGAGAACAAACCTACAACCTCCTTCTTTTACAGCTCTTCAGAAATGTAAAGAGTACAGTCATGTCACCCCTCAGTCTTCTCTTTGCTGTGCTGAACAGGCCCAACTCCTTCAACCTGTCCTCATGTTTTGTTCTCCATATCTTTTATCATCCTGTTGCTCTTCTCTGAACCTACTTCATTCTGTCTATATTCTTAAAATGGTGCACCCAGAACTAAACACTGTACTCCATATGAGACCCAGCTAACACAGAATATAGTGGGATTACTACTTCCCTTGACTTGGAGGTATTGCTACTGAAGATTATTTCAACCAGGGTGCCAGAAGCTGAAATTATCCAGTAGCTATTACACATTTTTCAGTGTGCTATGCTTACAGAGCAACAGAGGATTTAGTGGAAAATGAGATAGAAGTGAGCACCCTCGAGGGCAGAGTGGATACTATTTTTGAGGCCCCTGAAGCTCTGTACCAGCCCATCTCAAACACTTAATTAAAAAAAGAAGAAGCATGAAACCATGCAGAAAATCCTCCAAACACATAGAGGGTTAGGTCTGTTAGTCTATAGTAACAAAAAATATTGTGGCATAGAGATACTGTGAGATCCTGCAGCAGCAAAGAATCTCCTAAAATCTAATTGATTCATTGCAGCTTTTACACTCTAGAGGTGTGCTACTCAGACTTGTGGTATGCAAATTGGTGTTGGTTTACAAGTCACTATGCTACCATTCTGCGATGTCTTTCCAGAATCTTGTCCAGAACAAGCTGGATACAATAATAAAAGGACACAAAGATAGCACTGGTTCTTTGCACATCAAATCCCTTACGAAGCACCCATCAGAAGTCTTTTTCATCATCTGCATGACATGGTATACTCAGTGGGCATGTTATTAACTACCATCAAATCAAGTTCGACTTATGGCAAGCCTATGGATGAGAGGCTGACAGGTCATCCTACCTTCAACCATCCTACTCAGGTCTTGCAGATTCAGGGATGTATCTTCCTTGATCGAGTGTATCCATCTGTAATGTGCTCTTTTTCTTTTCCTATTGCCTTCTACCTTATCAGGCATTATTGCCTTTTCTAGTAAGTTAAATCTTTGCATGATATGGCCAAAGTACGACAGTCTCAGTTCAGTCATCTTGGCTTCTAGGAAGAGTTCAGGCTTGATTTGCTCTCAGACCCATTCATTTGTCTTTTGAGCAGTCCAGGATATCCACAGAACTCTCTTCCAGCACCACATTTCAAAGGAGTTGATTTTCTTCCTATCAGCTTTTTTCATTGTCTCCCTTTCACAGCCACACATACAAACAGTAAATACAGTGGCATGGACAATCCTAACTTTAGTATTCAATTATATATCTTGACAATTGCTGCTAAGAAGGAGCCCTGGTGGTGCAGTGGTTAAATGCCAGTACTGCAAGCCACAAGGTTGTGAGTTCGATCCTGCCGGGCTCCAAGGTTGACTCAGCCTTCCATCCTTCTGCAGGTTGGTAAAATGAGTACCCAGCTTGTTGGGGGCATGTATAGAAATGTATCGAAATACATGCTATTTGTAAGTTGTTCGCCGCCTTGATCCATATGGAGAGGCGGGATACAAATAAATAAAATAATAATAATAATAATAATAATAATAATAATAATAATAATAATATAATAATAATAATAAATAACAATCTTGCTGCTAATAACATATATTGAATCATTTTCTGCCATTGTTTATCATAGCTGGTATCTTCTTGCCAAATTCCAAGTAAAAACAATTCTGGGTACTTAGCGATCTGGCATTTCAAAATGTTTTGTATTATATTCTGTTTCCCCAGTAGCTTTTTGAGCAGCATGCAATGTAGGATACAGCATATAGGTGAATATATTGGCATATACTCACAGAGAAAGCTCTATAAAAACTGGGTCCAAATGCCGATGAAATACAAGATTTACACTCAGTAACAATTATGTGTAACGTTTTGTAAAGCTTAAACATAATAAGCAAGGAGGCGGCACATATCACCAATACTTAGTGATAATGTGATCATCAAAGCTGTTCTATGATCACTGGGAGTTTTCACCTATCTGTAGCAGGAATCTATAGGCCAAAGTTGGTGTAGCACCACAGAAAGCACCTTGTGAGTTTGTTCCCCAGTCCACTTTCTCAGACTCTACTCTCCTATCTGACCGGTACAAATTATTTAGCTGTCACAGGAAAAAATACAAACACTTCTTCCTGTTGCCTTCTGCCTGGTGTAGTTCTTATGACACTGACCAGAAAAAGTCCAAGAGATCCTTGACACATTAGGCAAAGCAAGTTTAGGGGATGATAACTGTGAGGGTCTTCATATGTGTTCCACAAGTCATTAATTTAACAGTAAGTATGAGGAATCCAGTGTAGTTCTTCTGTCAGTGGTATAATAAACCCTAGACTTAGGCTCTTTCCACACGGGGAAATAACATGTGGTAGCGCGACCTCCGTGGGTGGTCGTCTACACGGTAAAGTGGATTGGGGTGGATTACTTTAGAGTAATTCCACACCCCAATCCGCGCCAGGGTGCCTGCAAGTGGCGGCGCCGCATGCTTTTTAAAAACCATTTTTTATGTGGTTTTTAAAAGGCATGGGGTGTGCAGCTGCGTTGCAGCGCCTGGTGTGAATTTGCAGGTGCGCGCAAGGGCGTGCCTGCAGATCTGCTGGGGGCAGGATTTCCAGCTGGCGAGGTTTTCCTGTTGGTGGAGAGCCTCCGCCAGTCATCAGCCGCCATTTTGGGCGTTGCCAGACGCCGACGAGTGTGGAGCAGCGAAACACGCTGCTCCACGTGGCGATGGATTGAGGTAAGCTCCGTTTCAGTGTGGCTTACCCCGTTTCTCCGCCCGCATGTGGAAAGGGCCAAAGTCAGCTTTGAGCTTCAGGCTGGATCCACAATGTCTGTACACACCTGTAGTGGAATGGGAAACAGTGGTCCTGATTAAAGTTTGAGGCTAGTTCCTGCTAACTTCTAGTTGTGCAGTTTCCTCCAGGAGTTTTTTTCTCCATGTTTATATAAGTTCTTGGTTCTGCAGGCTACACTCATTCCCTAGGCCAGGGTAGGAATCATGTAGTCCGTCAAATATTGTGGGACTTCAAGTTTCAGTAGCCCCATCCAATATCTCCAATGCTGAGAAATGCTGGGAGTTGTAGTCCACTCTGGAGGGCACATGATTAAATCCCTTCTCTAAGTAGAACTGAAAATAAGGTCATCAACAGCTTTCAAAGTGCACACCTACTTAACAAAAATTCTTCCTACATATCTATATGTACTAATTTTATGACCTTCCAAGTTTTCTCAATCATTTGAATAAAAGCACAATCTAAGGAATCTTTATGTGTCACTAAGTTTAATGAGGATTACTCCTTAGTGACTATGTTCAAGACAGCCCCTATAGCATTTCAATCACTCTTCTTTTTTATTTTGTTTGAGGGATTGTTTTTCAAATTTAAGAAGATATTCCCTGAATACAATATTTTAGCTTTTTGAAATTCTATTCACATTTCATGTTGTGTTTGCCCTTCTCAGATCTATTGTATTCCTTGCAGTGAGAAAAGGAAAATATATATATTTATTATATAATTATAAACCCTCTCCCTCCTTCAACATACTTTTACACTTTGTAGTTTAGAGCCATAGGAAATGATGACAGTTAATAGTATACTTTGTTATTGTGGGGAGGAAAAATGAAATACAGACCCCTGCCTTAATCATACTTAAGTCTGATCTATAGCAATATTTCTCTGTACATGAAACATATCTGAGAAACATAAAGCAAAAATACTGGACAAAATTGTGCCACACAAGCAGATACCATATGCAAACACGGTGGCTTTTCTGGAGTGGAAATAAGTGTTCTAAATCCCCCAAACATATTTGCTTAACTTAAGAGAATCACAAGATAGAAAGAAGAAAAAAATTAACAAATTACCAACATTTTCGTGAAGATTTTCTCTCCTTACTAACTTCCATTACTGTCCATAGCAGCGTTCTGCAACCTGGTATTCTCAAAATGTATTAGAATTAAACTTGCATGATGTTGACAGACACATCTTGAGGAGATCAAGTTGTGGAAGGCTGGTCTCAGAATTAAATATAGATCATTGTTATTGCATTAAGCCGTTAACTTCAAAATAAAAACAAAATAAAATGCTCAGAAGAATACTTTTAGTAAGGATGCAAATTCATTGCTGAATCATGCTAACATGAACATCTCTAGTTCATATGCTTTTTGTTGTTTTTTAAAAACAATTTCTTCCCAAAGCTGTAAGTTTACTTTGTGGTACTACTGGGAACTCTTGAAAATATGTTGATAATTGTATTACCAAAACCCAAGCAGAAAGAAATGGCAAACTGGCATATTTAAAGACGTGCACTTTCTAAAGTAGAAGTTTTACAAACATGCTTCTATTTACAATAGATCAGAAACCTGACCAGAAAAAAGTTACATTTATTTCTACACATAGAATCAGCTACCTTGTGTGTGTGTGTGTATGTGCCTTTGGGTTTGAAGACCAAAAAGCTAGGGTAGACAGCAGCAGGGTTTTTTTTTTTTTTGCCCAAGCTTACAAGGAAGGGCAAAATTCTACCCCCTCTTCTTGCCCTCCCAAGTTAATTGAGTACAAACTATCTTGTACCTTGAACTCAGTTTGTAACAATTGAAGCTGAGGACAGAAAGTGAAAGTGGGTAGAAGAAAGAGAAACTGGGACATTTTAAAAGCAGCTGAAAAAGTAGGACCATAGAGGATTACTGAAACTGTCTCTATTAAACTGAGACAGTGGGAGCATATGATACATCACTTGGTGACCAGACAGTAGCAAAAATGATACCTAAGAAAACTGTTAGTAGCCAAAAAGAGTAGCCAGTTACAGACTTCCCATCAAAATACTCTTTCATAAGAAGATACTCCTTCACCTTTCAGATCTGGATCTGGAAACTGCAACTCATTTTTATATCCTGAGGTTTTTATATTTTACTGAAATGCATGATATAGAGTATTATTTCAAAGCCAGCACTTGCTGCATATTCTAAGAGGTCTTCTTTACAGTAGCAGCACCTTGATAGTAGAACTCCTTTTTGAGAGAAGTCAGGCTAGCCCCATCATTGAGCTTCCAGATGCTGGTCACAACTGTACAATTTAATCTGGCCTTTGTTTTTTTGAAACTGCTGTTTAAAGAATTTTTAAAAAATATTTGCATGATACACCATTCTAGGCTACCTAGTGGGCAGTAAAGCAATTACGTACCTCGCAATAAATAAATAATAAATTTGTATCTTGACATAACTAGTCTTCATTTAATTTCTCAATATAACAATTATTATAGATCAAACCTGATTCTCTTTAAATTGATTTGTGATTTTGCTCATCACCACAAACAACAATAACAATTTCTTACTCTCTCTCAAAGTAGAGAACAGCAACAAACTAGATGCACAAGGTCTAGAACAGTGGTTCTCAACCTGGGGGTCGGGAACCCTTTGGGGTCGAACGACCATTTCACAGGGGTCGCCGCTCCTCAATCCTGCCCCCCTTTTAAAAGAAGGTGGCCTCACAGCCAATGGGAGCAGTGCTTCTGAGACCCCTGCGCTGGGAGGAGGGGAGAGGAGGCATGCTGGGCATTTCCCCGTCTTTCCCTGCCTGGTGGGAAAGCACTGGAGGAGCCTGAGGTGGAGCCGGAGGTGCGGAGAGCGGGAGGAGAGAGTTGGAGCCTGAATGTTAAGGCGGAGGTGAGGACACCGAGAGGAGAGAGCTGGAGCCGGAGCGTTAAGGCGGAGGTGAGGAGAGGAGACCCCGCACTGGCGGGAGGGGGAGGGGAGGAGTGCAGCCAGGCACAGTTAGGCGCTGCTTGGACGCTCGCGCCTGCACCCTCCCACACACACGGAGAGCTTCCCCTTCAGTGTTCCCTTTCCCCTTCATGCCGGCTTGCAGAGTCAGAGTTGCTTGCCGGGGAGAGTGAGCAGCCGGGTGTTGCTTGGACGCTCGCACCCGCACCTGCACCCCCCCACACACACAGAGGGCTTCCTATTCAGGGTTTATGGCGCTGCAGCGGGACGTCTGGGAGGTAAGACCCCGTCCCCTCACCCTCTTCGCCTCACGCTGATTCATGCCAGCGAACAGACTTGCTTGCAGCTGGGCTCTGCTTGCTTCCCAAAGTGGCGGGGCTGCAGCAGCGGCGATCGCCCGGTCGCCCATTCATTCTGGGCACGCCGCTCCATGGGAGTTGTCAGTGTGGCTGTCGCCTTTAGTCCGGCAGGCAAAGGGGGAAACTTTCCTGCGGCGGATCTGCCATCCGACAGGGGAGATCGGTCGCTCCGAGACTGAGAACTTGGTTGGGAAAGGAGCAGGGGCGTCAGCCAAGGGCTTTGGTTTGTGTAGTAAGAGCCCCCGAGGCTCCTTGGTTGTTGTTGTTGTTTTTTTTGGTTTTTTGACCCGAAAGCGCTGCTCTGATCTGTCCTGTGGACTTTGGCCATTTCCACATTCCAGTGTTATAGCGCTATTATTCCACTTTCACCATCCTATGGAATCCTGGGGTTTGCAGTTCAAACTGCAAACCCCAGGATCCATAGGATGGTGAAAGTGGAATATAGCGCTATAACAGTCTAGTGCAAAAATAGCCAGGATGACTTTCTCCTCTCGCTTTTGTTGTGCGTGGACCCTTGGCGCTTGCCACACACACGTGTTGTATTCTCCGCCCTGACTGTCTTCATTCCTCGCTTTTTGTATGTTCAGTGTCCGCACTCCCTTTAAGGGAGGGAGGAAGTGAAACAAAACGCGTCTGCTTATGCCGCCGCCATCTTTCTTCTCTCCCTGTCCTTTCCTCCCTGCGCCTCGTGTAAAATGTGGGCTGTTTCGGCATTGCCTTTGGGAGTGACTGGCTTTTAGGACTGTGGAAACCCAATATTCAGAACTAGAACTACGGCCTTAATTCTGGCATTGATGGACGCTTTCTGTACTTAAAAAAAGGGGGAGGGTTACCAGTTTTTAGGCATTAGAAGTCTATCCAGAGCAGTGATTTAGGGCAGTGTTTCCAATCTATTTGATGTTGGAAATAACTAACTAACTAAATAATAAATAAATAAATAATAACGAAAATGATTTTATGGTTGGGGGTCACCACAACATGAGGAACTGTATTAAGGGGTCACGGCATTAGGAAGGTTGAGAACCACTGGTCTAGAAGATCTGAACTAGAGACATGTTGTATTGGCCCAAGCCAGAAATAAGTATCCACAGTATTAAGGTGTACATGTACAGTTTCCAAAACACATATCCTGTACAGGTAGATGTGACAGAGCCCGGCACGTTGATTCAGCTTCAAGTGACCTGAAACATACTTGTGACACTATATAAATTGCCCACATGGACCACTTGTTTAGCAGGCATACTTGTAGACTCAGCCTGAACAACTGGACCCACCACATTTCCTTCTGTGCTCCCAAAACCTTTGTTCAATCAGCTTGTCTGTAATTGTAAATTAGGAAGGACAATCCTGAAAGGCATTCAAAGATTATATTTCAGAATATTCTCCAAGCTCTGAGGTCTCTAAGCAGAATTCTTCTAGGAAAGAGACTCTATGTAAAAGTCACATTTTTAGTAAATGGGATTGAATGGTTCCCAGAGATATTAACAGTGGTCTTTTCAGACTAAAATATACTGTATCAGCTTACAGTTTGGCCTTAGGTTTTAATCCTGTCCTTGTCAACAAGATTTCTGACTGAAATTCATTAAAAATCAATGTACACGCTGGTTTGCAATAAATGTCAACTGGAGTCTCCTGGAAACTAACAGGAAATTCCTAATCTTAAGATAAATTGCAGTTCTGTTTTAATGCAGCAGAATGCAAAGTACTGAACCATGTAAATGACGCAATTAAATGTAAAGTAGGAAATTGTTCTGAAGAAGGGGAGATTCTGAGCTCCCATAAGCAGTTTTATTTTGGAAGTGGATGTTATCTGTGTTTATCTTTACCATTGATTTAATATATTCACAGATGTTTCACTGTCAGTCTATTTTGAAGCCAAACTAACAAAAGACAATGCTAATGGAACACCAAAATATAGCCCTTCCGATTGTGCACATAAATGTAAGATTGCATTACACTGAAGTCCAACTAAGAAACAAACCCAGAATATAGCTCTCAGACTTGAATTACTATAGTTAAAAAGGCAAGAAGCCAATTCAAACCACACACTCAAAATGTCCTCAACTACAGCCCATAAAGGCAAATGCTTTTGTTTCCTTTCTGTGGAGACAAGGTTGCAATGAGAACAAAATGTGCCCACTACCTGACAGTGACCGGTTCAGTTTCTGTCGAGAAGCATCCCACCAAGAAGAAATGTTTAGGTTATCATTCCATACACATTTAGCTCAACATGATGCTGCTAAGCATTTGGTTAGCATTTATTAATACGCTTACAGCCCCTTCACTTCAGCCTTTGTTAGTAAGTGGAGGCATGAAAAAGAGTTGAACTCCTTTGCCATCCAATTTGATAGGTTATTAGTTTGTAAAATATTAAACAATGGTTGCAGAGAATCCTAGGCAGCCTCCCTCAACCTGGTGCCTTCTAGATGTGATGGTCTTCAACTCCAGTCATCTACAGGGAGCGTGGCCAGGGGTGTAGTCCAATACATTGGAGGGTAGCTGGTTGGGAAAGGCTGGTCAAACTCATAAGGTTCAGAAAGGCTGATCTGAATGAGAATAAAGTGCTCTTCTTTTAAAGCACCTGTGCTCTTTCTCTAAATATAATTATTAATAGAAAACACTGTAGACTAAAGTGAGTAATATGTGGCCAGCCCACAGCCAGTACCTCCATATGGAGTGTTTCTGGGTACCCTCCCGCTGCTGAATTTGTTGCTGCTGCTATGAAACCAGCACCTCTGTCCGCTGCCACTTCTCTAACCTATCTTGTACTCCCACTAGCGGAATTATCACAGTATATACTTAACCCTTACCCTCCATTAACTACCAAAAGCATATGCCAAGAAGTGCCATTCACAGCCCCTTGCACCCTCTTCAACCTTTTATTCTCCAGAACCTCTTCACAGAATCTACTCTGCATTCTCACAGGGCTCTGTAGTGTAGAATATGCTGTCGCTCTTCAAAGATGTTGATATCTATTCATGTTAGGAAAACAGCATGTACATTACACAAATACCACATCATGCGTAGGCAACTTACGTGTTTTTTACTCAGCGAGCTGTACACAACTAGAAAGCAACATTTAGCTGCATCACGCAGAGTATACAGTACACATACATGTGACAAAAACAGATGTAGTCCTCCATGTTTATAAAACCGCCATTCATTTGGTATCCTGTGGCTAGTAAAAATCTGCTATGGAAAAACCATTCAAGGAAACTTTTGTAACATGGACTTTGGCTCTCATTTTTCAGGTTGCTAATATGGTGCAAATTACTAATACACGTGGCAAGACCTGGCTAGTAAAATGTTCTAAGGACTGGTAATATTTATTTACATTGAAAAAAATGGAGAACATGATGGTTTCCTATACAGAAAGGCTATCCATGTGGGAAGTTTTCACACGTAAAACCAACATTTGTACAAGACCAAAAGTCTGAAAATATCCAATATGACTTTTCTCAGTTATGCTAAGAAATGCAATCTGATACAGTTACTAATTCCCAACTTCCTAGTCTCCAAGCAGTGTCCTCTAATAGTATTTAAATTCTCGTAATTTTTCCAAAGCAAAACATGTAAACGCCTACTTTAAAAGCCAGACAGCCAAAATTAAGGAACATAACTGTTTTCTTGAGTAATCTAAGTTTGTATCCCAGTTTCATTCCAAACCCTCAAGCCACTCTGATGGTGTAATCTGCTGTAGACTCAACTGTGGCTGTGTATGTTGGCACATAATCAAAAGTTAGGAGGTTATTATTTGATCTAAATACCCACAGAGTAAGACATATAGTGCAAGAAGCAAAGCAATTGTTTTCAGTCTTCTCTCTGGGCAA
Source organism: Ctenosaura bakeri (assembly GCA_948474755.1). Taxonomy (NCBI): domain Eukaryota; kingdom Metazoa; phylum Chordata; class Lepidosauria; order Squamata; family Iguanidae; genus Ctenosaura; species Ctenosaura bakeri. The sequence goes on from CAOLHI010000896.1 coordinate 118,116, forward strand.
TCTGTAAATGGTTTTTCTCCCCTCACCCATTTTCTGCATCCAAGAAAGGAAACTATGCCATAGTGAGATCAAGCAAACCAATTAGTCCATTGATATCTCAAGGGCACTGGGCTGGGAGAAGTCTCATGTGAAAAGTTAACAGAAAATAAAGTGTATTCCTTTGAAAGTGCCTGTGTTCCTCCTCTCTTTCTTTTTGCTTAATGTAACAATTAATGGGAAATACAGTAACACATAACCCACAGCCTGTATGAACAGCCAGCAACCCGCATGGATGTTTTTGCACTCCCCTTCAGCGAAGTGTTTTCCCTTCCTGCTGAATTAAGGACAAGGCTAGCATGGCATAACCAGCAACTTATTCAGTGCCTTGGTTAGAACTTATAAATACTTTTTCTGCAGATAGAATTACTTAAATTATTCTTTGCAACCTGCTTTGTGTTGCCTTGAGTTCTATTAGAATGACATATAAATCCAATATAAAATTAATTTTTGCTCAAAATTAATTTCAGAATTAACAAGCGATGTTGCTGTTTGGCTAGGCTTTGCAACTAAATCCAAAAAGGCTACTAGCCCATAGAATATTTTTATTAGCTCACCTGCCTCTGCATATTATATATGTTCTAAATGCATGCAAAGAAAGAAAAAGTCCCTGCTGGTCATTTGAAGAAAATGCATAATTACTGCAAGAGATCAGAAGAGGAACTATTCAGAAAGCTGAAGAATTAGATGTAGCTACTTTTCTACCAGTCAGCATATCTTAATGTATGTGCCGTAAATGCAACCCATATCCACAATTTAAAGGACAGAAGAGATATAAGAAGAGATTTTGCACTTACAAAGATATATGCAGGATTAAAGTGATCCCAAGCTATCCAGGCTTAAAAATCTGATGCTGTGGCATTTACAAACCTGAACTTTATTAAGTCCTAGCTCCTAGTAATTTTAAATATTTTTCTAGCTCTGTAAAGGATACCCTCAATATTGGTTGATATTAATTCTGAGAATAAATACATTTAAGACTAAGGAGTTTTTGTACAGACGTTTTTTAAAAAATGTTTCATTAGGAAGTCTATATCCTCCCCTCCTCAAGAAAGAGATGTGTATCTTCAGCATCAAGTCTACCATTTGATGTTAACTCATTCCATCCAGTTCAATGAGTCTGAACGACAAGCTGCAACAATGCTTTGAAATGGTCTATTTTAAATGACATATATAACTATACAAAAATGGGTTGTAGAATTTTGATCTAGAAAAAGATACTTACACAAAAGGGACAGTTCATTCGGAGTTAACAATTTTACGAAGGAAGTTGTTTTCTGTTTTCCCTATAGATAAAATTAATTTTAGGGGAGGGGTGATGTCTTCCAGGAAAAATAAGAAGAGTTCACTATAGTTCAGAGGGAAACATATATGTGGGGGGGGGCAGTGTGTGTCAGCTTGCTTTGCAAAGTATCTGAAGTGGAGAACTGGCAGCTATTTTCTCCCAATGTGCCAAGGACAAGCATCATGTTTGTGCCTATTAGCTGCCATTGTTTCTTTTTTTTTCCTGAAAACTCTTCAGCAACCACTACAGCGACCAGCACTTTGAGTAGCACTGAACTAAGAGTAGTACTCTTTCCTCCATAACAGAAAAAAAAGCAAAGCATGAATTGAAAAGAAACCATGTTACGTTATTACTTGTCCAGAACGACAAAATGATAACTTTTTAAACTGGCAAAGTTTTAAGAAGGAGCTTCAGTAGTTATTGAATGTTAATCAAGATGCAGAAACTGAGTGCATGAGTTGATTTTAAGAAACCCAGTGGCCTCAAGTTCTTCTTAAGACAACACTTTTATTTTATTTTTATTTTATTTTTTTGGTGTAAATGGATAAAGTGGTTTAGACATATGTTTCCAGGGCCATGGTGTGTGGAGACAGTGGGTTTTTCAATTGAAAACATCTGCGAATATCCCAAGGCTATAACATTCCTGGAGTTCTTCCAGATTTGAGTGGCAACAACGGCTTGCATGTCTGAGAGGGGGCAAAGGGAAGTATTGTTTTTATTCAGTTGAAGGTAAAAGTCCCCAGAAAAAGTCTGTTTTGTTACTTAGAGAAAGAGTGAAAGAAACAGCACACTACAATTTATTTTCCCTAGGAAAAAAAAATACATTTTAAGCAAACACCCAGGCAGCCAGATTTCACATTTACAAAATTCACACAAAGGTATGTGTGAAGGTATGAAGGTATGACTTCACCCACAATATTAGGAATATTGCTGAAATTTAAAATTCAGATGTGTAGATTTCCAGAGGTCTACAAATTTGAGTAGTCTTGATAGCCAAGTCAAAGCTTGTAGCCACCTAAATCCTACCAATACCTCTTCCTGGACAAGTGTCAATTAATCTACTTCCCTGAGTAAGTGTGGTCCTACCCTCCGAAGAATATAAAGATACTCAAGACCAAACCAAGGCCCCTTTCAGAAAACACAGTTGTAGCCCCTATGATTCCACTTTTAACTAGCACAATTCCATCCCATGGAATCTTGGGATTTGCAGTTTAGCAAGAGCGATTTAAAATTTTCAGCCAGAGAGCTCCAGTGCATTGCTGAACAACAAATTCCACGATTCTGTTAAGATGCAGCTAAAGTGAAATCATAGTATAATTATATAGTGTGAAAGGACCCCTGCTGCGTCTGCAGGCCTTTCTTGCTCTAGAGCAGGAAATGAAGGCAAGATAGACTGGACATCTCTGTTTGAATGCCGGCCACAAATTGTAGGCTATTTCACTGTGTGGTATGAACCCATTTAGGTATGAGCCCATTCTCTCCTCATAGATACTTACTGTAGAAAGAGGAGAAAGCCCAACTCAGCTACAGGGACAACCTCTGCATTCTTTTGGAGAAGTGGAACAGAGGCTTGTTTTGGTGCTAGGTGAATAGATGATTTCAGCACATCTACTTGCCTACTCCCAAACCCAAAGAGCTTAATTCTCCAGCAGAGCTAGAGTGGAGCTTGTTTTTAGTACATCAAATGCTGAAAACAACTGCAGTGATTATTCACCTTCTCTTCAACTTCACAATGGACAGCAATGCTAGAACCTGCCTCCACACAAACACACTTTGGAATATTCCAAAATGAAGTCAATGGAATACTTTCCATGATGAGGGTAGAGAACAGAACTGGGGACTTGCTGTCTTGTTAACTTTTTGTCAAAACCCTGAGTCCAAATATAACAAAACAAACCTTAGTTACAAAAAAGATGAGCTATTATATTTACAAGTAGCAGATGATGGGAAAACATGCCAAGAGCTATGCTTCCTGGTAACTTCGTAAGTGTGACAGGATGCACAGAGTACAGCTGGAGATGTTAAATCAGATAAAATGTGCACACAAGACTGCCTGCTGTGGTCAGACAGCCTTCAAAGTAGTGTTTTAACTTGCCAAACCCACAAAAGTAAGCCTGTATCTTAAAACTTGAAGCAAGGATTTCCTGCAAGACAACATTGTGTAAGTTTGCAGCACAGGACAGGCATATTAAGCCACAACATTATCTGTTTAATAATGACCTAAGGGAAACTTACCACACATGAGACATTCAGACACACAATCACAAAATGTTCTCTGGATTTAGAATTCCAGATAAAGTTTTCATACTTTAGTGTCTGCGATAATGACTAAGTTGATAGGTTTAGTCACTGGATGTGTATGATATAATTCAGCTGTCTACAAAACAAAATGTTTACTAAGGAAAAACATTCCATCTTTGTTATTACAACACTGAACACCAGCAGGAACTTGGCAAAGCTAAACAGGATCTTATTTTTCCAGAGAATCCAGGAAATATAACTACTATCGGTCTTCAGCTTTTTCAGACCAAGGAATTGTTGTGCATCACAAATCAGAATCATGGGATTTTTTGGGGAAAAAAAGTCTGTGTCATCCTATCCCTATCTCTCCTCTGTATGACACGTAAGGACTGAGGATACCATTAACAAAAGAAAAATTGGGGTACTGTTGCTTCTTCAATGTCCTACCTGGGCACAACCCAAAAGCAAGTCACAATCTGCCAGTGGCCATAATCCATACATGGACTGCAGATATCTTAGCAGATATAAATCACTTTCAGCAGGTGGCAGCAACTCCCAACCAGCATTTTCAACTCTCCAACTAGAAAGTACAATTTATACCTTTCTTGTGATATGATCTTTTTATTCCCCACACAGTGGCAAAGGAAAAGAAAAAAGATGAGCCAGATGGCAGATACACAGTCAACTACCCAGATGTGCAATTTTTTTCTGCCTAAGATGAATCCTTAGCTTTAGCCTGAGGCTTGTGTTACATGCCTGCCAGATCCCTTGTAATAATTCTAAAATAGTACCAAATGTTTTAAACATTAAAGAAACAACCTCATATTGGCCCCCAAAGCCTCCTAAACTACTTTACAGATAAAGATGTGGGATAATTAATGCAGATGAAGTGACATAGTCTACAAAACAGCAAACAATTCCAACTGCTTGCCACTGGATGTCAAAATTCTAACATACTACATTAAGTGTGTTTTTGGTTTAGAATGAAACATTAAGGGCTGCTTTTTATTATCAGAACACAAAAATCTTTAATAAAAAGCAGCCCTTGGTTTTATACAATGTCATTTTTAAAAAGTCCAGTCCAAAAAACTTTTGTACATTTGTATCCTCTAGAAAGAGAATCAAAGACCAGTAATTGTGATGATGATGATGATGATGATGAATGAACCATCACCATCTATGTTGCAAGAGTGACAACGTTATGCTCTTGAGAGGCTACACTGGCCCCTTGTAATTCTTTTGGGATCTGCAGTGGGTTTCCACAATCCATTGGGGTCCACTGTATCCCACTGTTGTTGGTACCACTAAAATTCAGCAGAAATAGTGGCAGGTTGATAGTGCCTGCAAAGCCTTGCTGTTGTTGTTATTGTTGTTGTGTGCCTTCAAGTTGTTTCTGACTTACGGTGACACTGAGGCAAACCTATCAAGATGTTTTCTGGCAGCTGAGAGTGTGTGATGTGCCCAAATTTAGCCAATGGGCTTCCATGGCCGAGCTGGGAAGTGAACTCTGGTCTCTATGGTCATAGTCCAATGCTCAAACCACTACACCATATAAGGCCTATGGGCCATATATTACTCATCTCTGATCTAATGTATATAAAAGTAATGTAATCTAGTATAAATAAAGATGGTCTAGGTACATTGAATACCCATTTTAAGTATTATTCTTTAATGATGTCACAAATTCATCACAAAATGATTCAACAAATTACTTTATCTAGCGCATTTCGTTCAGTGTTAGACAATTCCAGCCAGGTGTTACAGAGGATGACCAGAAAACATTTCCACTAAGCTAACAGGTAAGCAAACATCATATGGTTCAAAATGGCATGGACCTAGGTCCTAGATTCTGTGTTAAAGTGGCTGCATAGAAAATGTGATTAGAAGAGGCCAAGTCCAGGAACTCTATTGTAATATTATAAAATGATATTATCTAGGGTGCCCAACTGAATTTTTAAAAACAGCCTAAATGTTCTTCACATAAAAAAAAATGTGGATCTGGACAGAAACTTTGGAAAGTTGAGTTCCCACCACATGCATGTTGGATCTTTGCCCTTCCTGGCTCATAAAAGTGGCAAGTATACATATGTGCATCTGGACAAATTGGTAATATATTTGTATATATTAGAAAAAAACCCAAATAATCTAACTAGTTATAGTTCAGTATTGTTGTTGTTGTGTGCCTTCAAGTAATCCAACCAATGATAACCTTAAGGTGAAACTGTCACATGATTTTCTAGGGCGTAATGCACACAAGGCCACACCGGCAAGTTTCTGTGTCTGAGCAGAGGATCAAACACTGGTCTCCAGGATCATAGTCCAACACTCAAACCACTACACCACATTGGGTCGCAGAATAGCTGGTACAGCATAACTGAAGATTAATCAGTAGGGAGAAAGGGCATGTGAGCACATACAGCATTTTGCCTTAAGTTCAAGGATCAAATATTGGATTTTTCCACCCCTACAGTATGTCAAAATAGCAAAAACCCTAGGAATTTACATTTTCAGGCTGAGCAAAAAACAACTAGCTTGCAAGAGAGCAGCAGCACTCATATTCCCACTGTATGATCAAGACGCATGCATACATTTAACTTCTTTATTTGCAAGCACTGTTTCTATGGTCTGAGTTTCAAATAAATGTCATGTCATAAGTTGTGTTCCATAAGCCCAAGCATAATTTCACATGTGGTGAGACCAAGCTATAAATACATGATCTTTCAAATTCACAAACACAGTTTATTCTTGGCCAATTAGAACCTGAGTGTCCTATAAGACCAATATTAAGCCGTTAAAGGCATCCATTAAAGAATTATTTGACATCTGCCATCTCAACCTTGAAATCTGTACAAGTCAAGTTATGCTATAAAAACATCTTCAGATCCTTTTTACTTATGTCATTACGTATGCAATGCATTTTTCAAGCAATCTACTTTTGTGTTTTAAAATGGCAAACCCGTTGCTTTAATAGAAGAAAAAGGCTGATGAAAGAGCTGTCAGTAACAAGGTGCTGACAGCTGAATCTACATTCAGGGACTATAATCAGCGCCAAGTCCATTTTCACAGATGTGGAAGCTAGTTATTCAAGGGACGCTTCCTGATGCATGCAAAACACTTTGCTCATGTCTATATGGAGCAGAGTAGATCTAAATAAAAGACATGAAAATACATTTTGGCTGCCTTTAATTATTTTTCCTTCATTTTATATAAAACAGAAATTCTGATACCACAGCATTTATGGAATTCCCTTTCTTCTGCATCCTTTTGATTTGAAAAGATATCTCTTTTTAGTACATAATCCTCTCTCTTCCTCCTTTCCTTTCCTTTTCTCTTCTCTGGCTGTTAACCAGATTTACTGAATCTATTTGTATACCCAACAATCTGCTCCAATAATGTAAAGTAATACTGGATATTAAAATGTCAAATGATATTTTCTTCCAACATCTCCAAAATTATTTTTATCACAGCTAATGATTATACTGTATTTTCAGCTGATGTTAAAACATATACTTAACAGTATGTTTTAGATATATATACACCATCTAAAATTCCATTGGTTAAACCTAAACATGTTTAAACTGTCAGTGATAAAAGAGTTGTCAAATGATTCATCATCAGTGGTATTGTAGCTACTGTGAAACTGGAATTAGACCTCACAACTTCATATATCCCACTGAACACACAGCAAGTAACAGAGCCTGGAAAATTATTTTTATGTTGACTATAAGAACATGTGCAACAAATGCTGTTATTGTCCTTGGTTAAGTAATGAGTCTCTCTGGGGAAAACATTCAATGAATAAAGTGTTGCTTTCTTCAGGAACTGTTCTTTACTTTGTGCCAGCCTTGTATTGGATAAAGTGTGATGCTATTAAGATGTTTGTCTTACTAATAGTGCACTTATGGCAAAAAGGAAAACAACCCCCTATGTTAAAAAAATAGGGTTATATGAAGCATTTCTTAAAATAGGTGAAAGTTAATAAATATAAGCTGATATTAAGAATCAACTGAAAGACTTAAAAATTTAAATTAGGCTTGATATAGTGTAAGATTCTTAGTATATTTTAACCATGGTATATCAGACCCTCAGTGAGTCTTATGTCCCTTCTCAACCTTCTTTTTGCCAAAGGATCCTCTTCTCTGTACCATCCTACTCACTGAGATTTTATGTGAAAAGACAGCTCCAAATTCTACTTTTGCACTATCACTATAAATCTTGTTGCACTGGGCAATTCTACAGGAACTTGCCAAAGCATCTTTCAACCCCTGTCAAAATATACACGTATCTGTTTTTAAAAGCGTTTGTTGGGCTTTGTTACTGTTTTGTTAATGCTGGAGATGTCTCTCAGGTTTTCTTGGTACTAAGCTTTTTCTTTGCCTTTTTTTAAAAGGACATTTCTATAACACATTTCATTTTTTTAAAAATCCCAAGGTGACTAACAGTCAAAATAGGTCTTTAGTTGACAGTAAAAACATTCAGCAATGGAAGCCCTCCTCATCTCAGTGGGGAAACCATTCCAAAGGTAGGCTTTACAGCAAAGAAGTGTTTCCTCTGCAGCACAAGGAAATGACTTATGCCGTGGTCTAATAAAGAAAGCCCTAAGTGTTAACAATGAAAGAACATAGCTTCTCTCAAGGAGAATGTAGCCTCTCCAACTTATCCTGAGATGTTTGGACTTTATAAGTTAAAGACAGACACCATCCATGCCTCAGTATCTCTTTTTCAGCACAGAGTATTCAAGGTAAGAGACCCCAATAAGGAGCTTGGTTGCCGTATTCTACGCTAACGGCAATCTCCAAAGTAAAACCAAGGGTAGAATACATAGATAGTATTGCAGTAGTCATAGCTAGAGGTCACAAAAACAAAGATCATTGTCTATCACTGACCATGAATGGTCCTAGGTACTACAGCACCTGACACTGGTAGTGGACAGTCTTTGCTGCTGCATCCTCTAGTGAAAGGAACAAATCCTAAAGAAATATGCTCAGTAGCCACCTATTTCTGTATGGAAAATGTTACTGAACCTAGGGCCATTTCCACACTAGACTGTTAATAGTGCTATTATTCCACTTTCAACATCCTATGGAATCCCGGGGTTTGCAATTTAGGGAGGGGCTTTTGAGGATTCCAGGATTCCAAAGGATGTTGAAAGTGGAATAATAGCACTATAGTGTAGAAATGGTCTAGATAGATAATTCATGAAACTCACAATCGCAGGAATCAACTCAACTATCCAAAGGGGCTTCATCTCTTTTAAAAAAATTTGTTTGTTTGTTTGTTTGTTAAAGGTAAGTATGTTAGCTTTGAGCATTCTTGGATTAAGCTAGAAATGCAGCCCATAAATCATACATATGCAGTCAGTAGATAATGTTCTGGCAGACTGAAGTTGGCTCAGCTGAGAACAAGAGTGCCAGAACAACTAAAGCTAACAAGAGTGCCAGAACAAGATTCAGAATGAAAGTGCTTATGGTCTGAAGCCATACAGCATATCCCAACATTAAAATTGAGAGCATCTGCTTGAGTACCACCTGCACTGTATATCCCACAAAAACTATATGTAGTCTGCTGCATGTTTTCTAGAGAAGAGTTAAGGAACAGCCCTTCAGTTCTTTTCAGACTTCAGCTCCACTGGCCCCAAGCATCTCATGGTGAAGGATCATGGGAACGGTACCTGATATGCCAGCTGCGCCCCTTCCTGGACCTGGAACACCTAAAAGCAGTGGTACATGCGCTGGTAACTTCACGGCTTGACTTCTACAATGCGCTCTACATAGGGCTACCCATGTGCTTAGTCCGGAAACTTCAATTAGTTCAGAATATGGCAGCCAGGTTGGTCACCGGAAGATCTAAAACTGACCACATAACACCTATTCTGAAGTCTTCACACTGGCTGCCTATTAGTTTCCGGGCACAGTACAAGGTGTTGGTTTTTACCTTTAAAGCCCTTCATGGCTTGGGGCCAGCCTACCTGCGGGATCGCCTTCTCCCATATAATCCGCCCCGCACACTAAGGTCCTCTGGGAGAAATTTACTGCAGCCAATCAGAACTAGGTTGGCTGCAGTTACCCAGAGGACCTTTTCTTCTATTGCTCCCAAACTATGGAATGGCCTGCTGGAAGAGACTCAGCATATTACCAGTCTTGACTGCTTTAAAAAGGCAGTCAAGACTGTCCTCTTCCAACAGGCCTTGCTGGACTAGTGTTCCACCACCTCTCATCAACTGTCCTCTTGTTTTTAATCTTGTCTTAATTGCTTTTAATAGTTAATATGTTTAGGGGGTTAGAAAGGTGGGTGGGTGGGGAGGATGGGGTAAATTTTAATGTTTTAATGTATTTATATATTGTTGTAATGCCGCCTCGATCCATTGGGAGAGGCGGGATAAAAATAATTTTTATTATTATTATTATTATTATTATTATTATTATTATTATTATTATTATTACCTCCTCATAAACATCAGGTGGGCACAGATTCCCCCCCCCCGTCCTGCTCTACAGGGAGTACTGAACTTACAAATTCAACTATTATAATGGGCAGGATCAAGACACACACACACACACATAGGAACATAAGGACTTTTTTGTGTATCCAGGGGAGTCTCCTCCTTCCTACAAGAACCCTTACCCCCACCCCTGTTTTGAAAGAGACAGACTTCTAAGCAGCAGTCCATTAAATATAGCAGCTGCCATCAGAGGTGAAAACCAGAGACTTTCCCACAGTACACAAAAAAGAACACACGGTCTCTCATGGATTCCAGCCATCATTTTGATATCCTGCAACAGAGAGTTTTCAAAACTAATTATTACTGCCAAAGTTTAGCTACCAATAAGCGATGAGTTTTAAAATCTGTAGGACTACTCATCAGCATCCAAATGGGATATGAATTCATCATAGAGAGTTACCATTTGTTGTAGAATAGTCATATCTAAAGCCCTGGATAGATGCCACATTTAAAGCCATGGATATGCAATACAAACAAGGGAAGAAAGCTGGTAAGGTGCACAAGAATACACGTGGTTCTTGATGGATCTTCCTTGTTCAGACCTCTCAAGTTAAAGCTTTGTCATTTGCACAGTTCTGAAGAACTCAAAAAGTTTTGTAAATTTTCCATTGGCAGCCAAATATGGCATGATTATCACTTTGTCACCATCAGATCACTTCATTGTCAATGCAAAGCCCATACAGGTTTACACACCACCATAATTATGGTTTATTATGGTCTACTGTATTTCACGGTCTATAAACTGACATGTGTTTATTTAGAAAAAAAGATTCACTCCTTTTTAAAAAAAAAGAAATCAGCCCACATCTCCTAATGTATCAGAAATGAATAAAAAATGATAGCAGCAAATATTCTCCTTGGAAAATTCTGCATGTGACTAATACTACTGAAACAATTTTTAAGATACTCTTGCATTTTCTCTGGTGATTGTTTTCAAAATCCAACAACATAATAGGCATACAACTGTTTAAATTTTAATTTATATCTTTAAAGAATTTCATTGTTTCCTTAGGGTTAAAGAAAGATCTCTGCCTTGAATAACTACACCAGCCATAAATATTCATTAAATCTGTTTGGTAACTCTAAACTGAGCCCAGATGTTTTGGCTGGAGAAAAACATTTATTTTAAAACGTTAAATACAGAAAACTGTAGAGGAAGGAGACCACCTTTCTCCACTATCCCAACATAAAAATTTCTTTAAAAAAATGAAATACTAATCTATTTTATGAATGTGCCTCCTAAATACTGAAGGTCTATCCATTATACGTATGTATTTTTATTTAAGGAACTCTTAATTTTAAAGAAGTCTTATTTCTGGCAACAAGTCTTTTATGAACTACATCACTAGTGATGCTCAGGCAAGAGCTCACTGCCATAATAGTAAATCAGTTCCAGTATTAACAGATTTATGTTTGCAAATTATAAGCTATAAATATTTATTCAGGAGTATTTTATAAATGTAACTAATTAGGATAAGTAAACATTTAGCTTACCTCAAATTTCTACATCTTCAGGCTTCTTAATCTCTGTGGTTCTCAGTTTTCTGAATCTGCCTTCTCTAAGCATTCCCTCTGCCAGTTTTCTTTCACATTTTAAATTCCACCCTATAATCTTCTGTTCATTAGACCTTTGCCCAATCTAGTGTTCTCCAGATGTAACTGACTACAATTTCCAAGATTCCAACCATGTACCTGCCAAACGTTCCAATTTGGCAGGGATAGTCCCAATAAATCCTCTACCACCTCACTTTTTAAGCTGCTTTTAAAATGTCCCAGTTTCTCTCTTCTACCTTTGTCCTCAAGCCTACTTCAACTGTTGCAACTGAGTTTCAAGCGCAAAAATATTTTGCACTCAATTAATTAAGGGGGAGGGGAGCAGGAGGGGGTCTTGTCCTTCCTAGTAGGGTCAGGGAACCGGAAACTGCTGCAGTCTCTCCTAGGTTGTTTGTTCTTCCCCATTAATAACTTTTGGCATCTTGACCAGACTATGATGTTGCTTGGCCATACTTACCCTGGTTTTCATCTGTGAAATGCTGGAGGGTATGCAGTCAACCATCTTCTGGGGTCCAGGTTGAGGATGACTTCTTGTGTTTCAGCACTATTTTTCTAGGCCCTTACTTCTTCCATTCTACTGCCTCCACAAATCCTGCTTCCTCTTTCTCCAAGTATCTGCTTCCACAACCTACAATTGAACATTCTTTCTGCCCTGTCTTTCCCGACTCCTGGATCTTAGCAACTGACCAACAGCAACCAAAGACCATTCTATTTGACCTATTAAGGACACCAGGGACAACTCAACAAGTAACTGACTGAGTTTTCATCACCATTATAAAAAGGAACATAAGAAGCTGTCTGGTCCATTCTAGTGTCAAAAAATTCATAGATCATTCTTGTAATGAAAGCAATAGTGTTGTCTAACAATGTGGTCACTATCAAGCTTCATAAGGCAAGGAACCCACCAATATCACAAAGGAAGGGAACTTTCAGCCATGGCCACAACTTATTTCTCCTTGCTAAAATGATGTTCACAATTGTGATGGTGGAAGCAAAGTGGAGCTTCAACACTTCTTTATTGTTATAGTCAGAGAGTGGAAAGATACACAAGGCAGAGACCATTAAAGCCACAGGAGATGTCTCCACTGATCCCAGTTAGCCTGCACAGAATTTGGTACCAGAAGGGAATGCCTGCCTTGTTGGTGCAAACTGATCTAGCTACTGCATCTGGCTGAGACTAGACATTCCTAGAATGTCATTCTGCCCCTTTGGACTTGACTGACAAGCCTCTCTTGGCAGTGGGCATGATCTGAGCTCTAAGTGCATTGATATTACTTCAGAACTTACTTCATTGTTCTGTAAGTAATGAACTTACTTCATTAAGTTCAGCACATTGACTGGCAGTGACTCTCCAAAATTTCAGACACAGGAGATGTCAGAGGCTAAACCAGAGATCTCTTGCATATAAATCATAAGCTCTAGTAGCTAGTTACAGCACTGCTCACAAAATTCCTAACTATACTGTAATGCACATGGCATGACAACTTAAATCACTATTGGGATTAAGGCCTCACACAATGTGACACAAGGAAGAGTAATACATAGGACTATCCCCAAAATAACTCCAAGCCCTGTCAGACAAACTGTCACTGTTCACAAGAGGAGTTCAGGATCAGACCTGCTCCTCAACCACAGACTACATACTATATAAGATCTACCAAAAGGTAATTCCAGAAAAGAGTATACAAACCAGTGCTACCAAAGCATCTTGCCAACAGGGGAAGATCCTTCTCTCTCCTTTTCACTGTTTGTTTTATACTGCAAGTCACCATGCCATTTAGGAACTGTTCTATGTATCTAAATACACATGACTTAGATCCAGCCACTGGAGACCCTGTATCTCCACATACATATCTCCACATATGAGCCTGTCTGAGATATTCTGGGGAAGCCTTTCTTTTGGCTTCACTACCTTCATAGGTATATCTGAGAGGGCCTTCTCAGTGGTTACTCCTGGGCTCTGGAACCCCCTTCCAGGAAAGGCTAGACTGGCACCCTCCTTGTTATTCTTCCATAGGCAGGTAAGACTTTTTTTGGGGGGGTGGGGAGGTCAAAGAACTGACTGACATGCAATCAAAGGCTGTGATTTGTGGATGTCTGACCCAGCCTATCACCCATATGCGAGATGGAATAAGTCCTCTTCTGTCCTACTTACTATCCTGGCTTGGATTTCTCAGAGCTGTCATTCCTTTATTTCCTTTATTCCACAATGGATTTGCATACCATATTACAGACACAAGTTGTTATTGCTACCTACTAAATTCTCTTATGCATGCGCCTACATTTCCCAGTAAGGATATACAGTGTCTGTATCTTTCAACTTGAATTGATGAGTAAATGAGTAAAACGAAATGCTATTGCTAAGTATCCATGATTCCAGATCCTAGTGATGATGATTTGAAAATACAGTAGCATTTATGCAAAAAAAAGGAAAATGTGTGTCAAAATGAATAATACCTGCAAAATCAATCTTCCAAGAACTATCATGGGTGGTATAGAATTCTGAAAATAAATAAATTTTAATCTTCACCACCCATGAAACACATCAGATAGACATGACCCATGTACTTCAAATATGTTCTTTAAGTTGAATGACCAGTCTCTGACTAGACAACAATAAACATAAAGTCTCAGACAAATAAGAAAATCACATTTGTGAGCATTCAGTCTTCACTTTCAGATTCATCCAGCAATGAGATAAAATCTGCTTCCAAGAACACATTTCTTATGCTTGAATGAGTGATGGTGCAGGATTCAAACATCATATGGCATTAGGCCAAATACTCCTGTACCCACCCCACTCATTCAGATTGGGAAATTGTCTTACTTTGGTTGTGCCAAACAGCCTGGTGCTATAATGTTGCAATCTGCATCATCAGTCTGAAGGCTTGTGAGTTCCAGCATGTTGACCATTACATCATTCCTATGACCCTGAAGTTTAGGAAGCACAGAGAGAATCTTCTCTGCTAAGTTGTCACCATGATGACCAACTGTTCCTGAAAAGATAAAAAAAAGATCCAGCTGAAGGCTATTCAAAACCAATACTATTAAATAACAGCATATTTAAAAAGAATATCTGATCAATGTCAAAATTATGAAGACAATTTTATATGCTGGTCCTCTGAAAGATCTTTTAAAAAACAAAACGAAACAGCCTACTACTACTACTAACACCAAAGCCAAAAAATGCTTTTACTATCACCACAACTAAGAACAAGAATGTAAAAAAAGGAATGCAAAGTTGCATACAGCTGTCCAAAATATAACCTGCAAGCTGCATGAACCTCAGTTCTATTCTGTACCCCTTCCAGGCCCTCCCACTAAACATGCCACTGTACCACAAAATCTTAGTGTGATGTGACAAAGAAAGTCTGCAAATTAATTTAATAAGAAGGAAGACAGTGAGCAAGCACCTTATTTTAAAGTGCAATCCTGCCCTTGGAGGTACAGTCTAGCTCTAAACACAGCACAGTTCTAATTTTGCTTTTAAGTATACAGCATTCTAGGCACCAAAACACTGACATTCGACAGCATGGTAACCAATGTTAAAGTAAAAATGCATCTTATAACACAGCAGTTTGTTTACCAAGCAGGATATGAAGATCAAATTGGTCAGAAAATATCTTGCATATCACTGTAAGCTGATTCACTGGCGATATATAAGGTATGCCCTTTGTTGTTGTGTGCCTTCAAGTCCTTTCTGACTTTAGGCAACCCTAAGGTGAAAGTATCACAGGGTTTTCTTGGCAAGATTTTTCAGAGGAGGGTTGCCTTTGCCTTGCTCTGGGGCTGAGAGAGTGTAATTTGCCCAAGGTCACCCATGGTCAAGAAGGGATTTGAACCTTGGTCTCTAGTATCCTAGTCCAACATGAAAATCACTATACCATGCTGGCTCCCCAGATAGACCCTTACCACTTAAGAAAACTCAGCCAAAATTGTACAAATGCAGTAGTGGTGCAGAAGTAAAATTTCTTTAGTAGCATCACTGCCATGGAATTAAACCCAGAGTACACAATATGGAAGAACCAGCATGGTGTAATGGTCTGATTATTTGACCCTGTCAAGTCAACTTCAGCTTATGAATGGGAAACTTCCAAGTCGTCCCATCCCCAACTGCCCTGTTCACATCTTGCACATTCAGGGATGCACCTTCTTTGATTGAGTCTATCCACCTGTATGCAATCTTACTGCCTTCCACCTTACCAAGCATTATTGTCTTCTCTAGTGAGTCACATCTTCTCATGATATGGCCAAATCAAGACAGCCTCAGTTTAGTTATCTTGCCTACTAGGGAGAATTCAGGCGTGATTTACTCTAGGACCCTTTTCTCTTTTTGACAGTCAAGGGCACCCATAGAACGCTCTTCTGGCACCACATTTCAAAGGAGCTGATTTTCTTCCTTTCGGCTTTCTTCATTGTCCAGCTTTCACAACCATACAGAGAAACTGAAAATATGATGGCATGGACAATCCTATCTTCAGTAATGATATTCAAGATCTTGTCTTATTTCCTTTATAGTTCCCCTTCGAAGTCCTAGTCTTCTTCTGATTTCTTGACTGCAGTCTCTATCCTGATTAATAACTGAGTCAAAGTTGGAAAATCTTGAACTATTTCATTGTCTTCATCATTTGCTTTAAAGTTATGTAAATCATCCACGGTTATTATTTTTCTCTCTCTTAATTTTCAACTGTAAAGGTACCTGCCTTTGCACATTCTGCCCTGACTTTCTTCAGGAATCATTCCAAGTCTTTGCTATTTTCTGCTAGCAGGATGGTATCACCTGCATATCTTAAGCTGCGGATGCTCCTTTCATGCCCCCTTCCTTTGAGTCTAATCCTGCTTTACATATGATATGTTCAGCATATAAGTTTAACAGATATGTGATAACACGTAGCCTTGTCTGAGCCCCTTGCCAATTGGAAATTGTTCTGTTTCTCCCTATTCTTTCCTAACAGTAGCCTCTTGTCCCACATACAGGTTATGCATCAGGACAATCAAATGTTGTGGCACACTCATTTCTTCAAAAGTAATTCACAGGTTTTCATGATCTGCACAATCAAATGGTTAGCCATAATCTATAAAACATAGGCTGATTTTCTTTTGAAATTCTTTGGCACACTCCATTATTCAACGTTTGCAATATGATCTCTAGTGCTTCTTTGTTTCCTGAACACAACTTGGACATCTGACATTTCTCACTCCATTACACAGTGATAACAATATTCAAATTTCCAGTTGGCCATGGAAACCCACTGGTTGACTTTGACAAGATACACTCTCTCAGCCTAAGTAGAGGGCAATGAAAAGCTTCCTCTAACTAAATCTTGCCAAGAAAACTCCATCATAAGGTGAGCATGTCAAAGTCAACCTGTATACATCAGCAGCAGCAGAAACAGCAACAACAACATTATGTTCAATCAAATTATGTCAAGTGTTTTATCATCTGTATACTGTCAACCTTGCCATTTCCTCATTATCAGCTCCTCAGAACAGCAAGGATCCGACATGATTGTACAACATGCCCAAGTTATAATAACCTGAGCCATCTCCTGATTCACAGAATGAGCTAGAGTTTTGTAAATACCATCAGCCCAACCATCTGGATCTATAAATCTCCAGGATCTGATTACTGAAACCAGTCCTCCACACCTGTAGAGGTTAAAGCATATAGCCCAGATCAGCAAGTGCTCAGTGGGGGGAAAAAATCATTGTCAGCTCCATAGCCCATAAATCCCCTTCTTCCACTGCAGTGAAAAAACAACAACCCTAAATCTAAACTATGCTGCTTTAGGCATAATTTGGGAAAGGGCCATGATCACCCTGGGAACAATGACATCCTAAGATGCTCCAGACAGGTAGCTCCAAGTTGGTATGCTGAATCTCCAAGGAATAAAATTCTTGAGATCTTCAACATGGCCTCCAACTAGTTCTGCAGCAAGATGGTTAGGCAGTCTTAGCATGCATCACAATAATCCTAAGGTGCTAATCAACAAAATATTGCTTGCATATACCCTGCTGATAGTAGTCATCTTCTGGTTCAGACTGGGTTTCTTGACCTTCTGACACTCAGGCAAACTCTGTGACCTAATCACCATAATCCGGAGGACAGCCAACCTTGCCTCTTAATCCTTGACAAGATAAAACTCTATTAGAAGAGTTAAAACTTACTGGAATCTCCAGAATGGTGGTATCTTTTTACAGTTCTGGTCAGGGACTGAAGATTTCCTATTTAGTTCTCCAAGTCAACATTTTGGGGACAAAACAGTGTAAATTGCAGAAGCAGTAACTTCAGTCCTGAAGGATCCACTAAAACAGTAGTATGGTTCCAAATCACGCAACAAGGCAACCATAATCCCTGCTCTGGATGGTTCCTCTGTACTCAGCAAGGCTAGAATACATGAGCTTCACTTCTGGTAAGGTCTTTGGGTATCTCTCTTTCTTTCCCATGAGCATAACTAGAGTTTAGAGCTTTCAGCTCTGAATCTCTGGCCATTTCTCCACTACACTGTTACAGTGCTATTATTCCACTTCCACCATCCTGTGGAATTCTGGGGTTTGTAGTTTACTGAGGCCCGAGATCTCTGGCTGAGAATTCTAAATGCCCCTCCCTAAGCTGCAAACCCCAGGATTCCATAGGATGTTGAAAGTGGAATAATAGCACTATAACACTGTAATGCAGAAATGGCCTCTAACTACTCTCAGTGCCACTGTGTTGACTATTGTTTTTCAGAGAGACCTACAATCATGGTATTTCACAGGAGGCAGTTATTTACGATACTGTGGTGTTTTCGTTTTTGTTCTGTATCAGCAGGGAATAACTTCAAACAGCAATCATTTATCCCCAAAGCTCAAGATTCTTACCTGTCAGATCTAAAGTCCTGTCCACAAAGATGACAGAAGCTCTATTTTGTGCAGTTTTCCTTCTCGTCTTCGCTTGGGAGTAATTTGCCAGATCCCCTGCAACGATCCTGCTCAGTGCTCCAACGGCAAAACATTCCTCCCGAACACTGAGAGACTCAAATAAGCTGTTTAAATCAGACACCAATGACCTGAGTTCAAGCTGTAGCTCTGAAGACAAGGCTGAGAAGTCAACATCGATCAAGTTAGCAAATTTTTTCTTCTCTGGTCTAGTGCTATTGATCCGACACAAATCTTCAGCCATTAAGGGGAACAGGGAGGAAAAGGCAGGTGCCACAAAGAGGTGGGGCAAGATGGGTGCCAAAAATAAAGGCGCATGCTGCACCTCTGAAGTGTAGTTCATGTTCCCCATCCATTGGCAGAGCTTCTCCTCAAACTGCTCAAAGACCACCCGGCTGCAGCCTTCGGCCTCGGCACTGCCGAAAGCGCTGTGGGCCTGCAAGTGCACCGCATGACTGACAGCCGTGAAAACCACACAGTACTGGAAGTTGCTGAGACTCACAATGTCACGGATGATGTCCACCGTCCTGCCCTTCAACAAGGCGCTCACCACAAAAACCGCCTTGGGCTGCTCAGCACCTCCCGATTCGAAGCTGGAAAACTCCTTGACGTTGAGAGCCCCGGCCTGGAACAGCCTGCCTGCTCCCCCACATGCCCAGTGGAGGCCCTCTGCGCAAGCAGAATCCATGAACACAACCGCCCGCTTTACCTTTGCAAACACCTGCTCCCAGGCCTGCTGGCAGAAAGACAGCATTCCGGCCGGGGAGGCGGTAAAGGAGGGGAGCGCAGACATCGTAGAGGGAGAAGGGCTCAGGCCTCCCTTGCCCTCCTTGCCTCCCTTAGCTAAGGGCGAGCGCTCAGGAAGAGAGAGGCAGGATTGAAGGGGTATAAAGTGGGAGGAAACCGCTTTATTTACTTCCAAGGGAGCCCGTGCTGTGTGAGCGCGGAGAGGGGGATGAATTCAGATACGGGGGGTCCTCAGCCGACGCCGAGGGACAGCCGAAAGAAACCAAACACCCCGCGCGGACACGCGCGCAGGTAAGGCAGGAACAAGGCTGTCCTGACAGCATCACCAGCCCCAGCTCCCGCTCACGCCTACTCCCGCAGCTGGCGCGTGAAGGTGACGTTGTTTTCCAGCGCCCGACGCCGATTGGTTGTTTGAGGGCAACCAGAAGGCGGAACCAGACGTCGGGTGTTTGTGGCTGTTTGGTTTGCGTAGTGTCCTTACCAGCCGACAGCGGAAGCGCCACCGAGGCTGATCCTAGCGTGTCCCGGCGGGGGGGGGGTTCGGAAGGGAAATTGTCCCTGGTCGAGATGCCACCTTCTCCCTCCCCTCTGCCTTTCCCCGCTTCTGGCAGTTTCCTATTGTTTTCAGTTCTTGTTGCAGTTTTTCAGACGCGGCTACGCGTCCATTTCCGCACTAGGCTGTTATGGCGCTATTATTCCACTCCTGAATCACTGGCCCCTCCCTAAACTGCAAACCCCAGGATTCCATAGGACGTTGGAAGTGGAATAATAGCACCATAACAGCCTAGTGCGGAAATGGCCTTACATAAATTAGACTTTACCCTGTGAAAGGCAGAAGAGGATTCCCAATTGGTTTATTGTAGTAATCACACAAGCAGTTGCAGTCGCAACAATAAAAACGTCCCTAGGATTGATGGGACTGACTACTAGAATAACCTGCAAACAATTACATTCTTGTCAGCTGTAAGACACTTATTTAACCCTTTTCGTTATTCTTGAATAACACACTGGAGGGCTAACGGTACAATGCTATACATCCTACTCAAGAGTAAGCCCCGTTGAGTTCTATGGGGCTTGCTACCAGGTAGGTAAGTATAGGATAAAAGATAGGTACAGGATTTCGGGAGGGGGGTCTCCACCCCACCTCCATCTCCACCTCCGTAGTTAAATGTAAGTTGTTTAAAATTATTATTGCAATAAATACTATTTGGAAGCCTAGAGTTTTAAAAAGAAAGGGAAGAGACAAACTCCTGGTATAATTAGGTAGGGTAAATGAAAGTCAGTGAATATTTACATGAGCATGGGTATCTTTATATGGAAGTGTTGGGAATGATTAAGGTCAGCAACAAAACAAGCGTTCAAAAGTTTTAAGACAGTCCTTCCACCAGCCCTTAATATCAATTTGTACAATCAGAACTACAGTGTGCTAGAAAAATAGTTGAGATAACAAGGAAATGAGGCTACTGTACTGAATCACTCAAATAAATGAATCTATGGATTCTAGGCAATATACACAATATGTTCTGAGGTGAAATCTCTAATTATATCTGAACAAAATTGGCCATATCTTAAGCATAAGCAAACCATCCAGTGAGTCTTCTTAGGAGCCCCATTTCACACATCAGCTTGTCTCTAGCACAGAGCTTCCAAACCTGGTGCTCCCCACACTGTAATTCCCATTATACCTAGCCAGCATGGCCCACTAGGTTTGAAAAGATAGCTCTAGAAGTTCCCTAGGTGAAAGAGAATAGCTCATTGCCATCCTAATTATCCACAACCAAGAGTTCTTATGAGGAAGGGTGTTGTAATTTTGTACAAATCTGTGTAAACAATATGTAAATTCAGTATATACATCAGATCAAATATGAAATATGCATGCATATTTTGAAACACAACATACAACCCCCCCACAAGCAGTGAGTAAATCCTTTTGATTACAAAGTATGTATTTCAAAGAGAAAATTTCAGTAATGTATGTATGCATTCTTCATATCTGCGTATAATTTGTGTACCAAAAAAAAGAAAACCTTAACACATTTGAACAGAAATTTTAAGATAATATAAGTATGTGTGACACTTTATCTTGAATCTAAGAAGACACTATATAAGTTTCAGGAAAACAAAAGATCTGTACATATTCCTGACAGAAAACAATTACCACTGCCACCAAAAAGTCATTCCAAGCTAAATTTATTGATTTCTAATAGTTAGTTTTTACAGTTAGTATCCAATGCCCACTACTGAGTTTAGCTTTTTTTTTTTTTACTTTGTTTCTCCCTCCAAAGTATTTATGATATTATATCACCTTTCAGCATATTTAACAATGCAAAAGTAAATCCTTAGAAGACTGAAGTTTACTCTCAAATGAGTGGGTATAAACAGTCTTACCTGGGCTGGGAGCAAACGTCACTCAATGGCTGTCATCTTTGAGTAGATGCTTTTAAACCTGTGCAGTAAATCTGCTTATACACTTGTGATTCTATGCTTCTATAATTCTAGTTCTTTTTGTAGTTGTTCCAGTGTTAATTTTTCATTTTGAACATAAGAGGCCAAAGCTAAATTCTGTATCCTGGATTAGAATTGCTTTGGCCATTTCCGCACGAGCCTGTTATAGCGCGATGATTCCACTTTCAACCTCCTCTGGCATCCTGGGCCGGCCCCTCCCGAAACTGCAAACCCCAGGATGCCAGAGGAGGTTGAAAGTGGAATCATCGCACTATAACAGGCTTGTGCGGAAATGGCCTTTGTATTTGTCATCCCTTCATAATTTTTGTCTTGTCCATGTACATTCTTCCCCCAAGAAAGCAGATTATATTGGCAAATACTGTGCATAAGACACTGGATTGTAGGCTATTCTAAGTATGTTTATTCTGAGGAAAGCATGCATAGGGCTGCGTTGCAGCCTTTTTTTTTGCAAGTTGGAGGCTTTTGTCACTTGATCCTAACTGTGCTTATTGAAAAATTAAATCCACTAACTTCAGTGGGACACAGTATACTTAAGATTTGCCTGAAGTCTCTGCATTCAGGTTTACATCATAGGCTCTTTGCACTGAGAAGGTGTGCCCATTTTTCACTGGCTGGGGCATCCTAGAGAAGCAGGCTTCCTTTTCACCTGAAAACTGCAGCTTCTATGAGTATGAAACATATTCCATTTTTTTTCTCCCTTTGCATTATGGGGCAAAAGGGGAGACCTAGCAGACTGATTTGGTGCACAAAGGAGATACTCCCCATGAACAGTTGCAGCCTGAGCCTTTTCAGATGTAACATTAAAATGTCTCTTTGCAAAGTTGTCTAGGATCTATCATTGTTTCAAAAGGTGCTGGTGTAGGACTCTTGTTACACATGCAAGTCCTATCTGCACAAACCTGTTACATACCACTTTAATTGTCATGGTGCCATTCTAAAGAATCTTGAGATTTGAAATTTGATGAGATGCTATATTTCAGAGGAAGGAACTGGGAAAACCATCTTCTGAGTATTTCTTGCCTAAGAAAACCCTATGAAATCATGGAGTCAACATAAGTTAACAGGTGACTTGAAGGCACATACACAGATGTATACTTAGAAGATATGGTGGTACCTTGAGAAGAAATTTAAAGATTAAATCAGTTTAATTCTGTAGAGTAAGCAAGATACTCAAGATACCTTAGAAATTACAATTCCAGGGAGTGGACTAATATCTATCCAAGATTTCTAAGTATCTCACCAAACTACAAGTTCCAGGATTCCTTCAGAACTGTGTGGTAACAACAAAAGTGCTATAAAAATTGAGAAGGCAGGTAGATCTATGGTAAACTAGGAATCAATTAGACTAAACATTGTTTAATGTCATGGTTCAGCATTGGAACAACAATATAGGATGTGATAGTAAAGAGAATGTAAGTGTTTGCAGAATGTTTTCCTCACAAGCAACAAATATGCACCTGGAAGCCTCACGGAATAAAGGATGTGATTTCTAAGCAAGGTTGAACTTTAGCACCTCTCATTTTACAAGTTTAGTTTATTGAGACATTGACTTTTCCTTTCTGCTCCAAGTTCACTAAGCAGTGTGAAAATCTGAAGAGCCTGAAGAATTAAGGAACAGAAGAGACAGCAGTACAAAGAGGGAACTTTCATTATGAGAGGTTATGAAGGTAAATATTTAAAAGAAAATGGAAGGGGGCGGGATAAAACTTAAAAGAGTGGATGTCTGTAGAGTATACAAGTGGAAAGAAAATGGAGTGTACTCAAATAACTGGTAGGCTTCCCTTGTGCCCTTTTGAAGGGCATGATGGGCATAAAATGGCATTAGGTGCCCCATCTTTTGTAATCTGCTGGTGCGTAGAAGACAGGCTTGGCCCTTCAGAATATTTTCCAGCCTTCATTTACTTTTAATCTAGTAAATGCACTGCTCATGCTCATTTTCACATATTCTGGCAGATACGGAGAAATGGTTTAAAAATGGGTTGCATTTCATAGGCCGTTTCCGCACTAGGCTGTTATAGCGCGATGATTCCACTTTCAACCTCCTCTGGAACCTGGGGTTTGCAGTTTCGGGAGGGGCCGGGCGGCCCCTCCCGAAACTGCAAACCCCAGGATTCCAGAGGAGGTTGAAAGTGGAATCATCGCGCTATAACAGCCTAGTGCGGAAACGGCCATACACAAGCTGGGTTCGAGACCCTTCCACGGTTACTGGTTTCACTGAAATGAGACAAGCCTCGTTGGGAGAGTGGGAGATAAATGAATATAATTTAGATTTTTGCGCGTTTACTCATTGTAGTCCTGCATGGTTTAAACCCTGAGGCAAATCTCGGATCCTCGTGGCGGTCCTGGGGTTTTGTTTTGCTTGTAAACTTCGGTTTGGTTAAACTAAGAAAAGCTTCCGTACACTTTCTGGGTCCTCTGGAAGAGGCTCATCGTGTTTCCTGGCGAGTAAATCCCACTGAACGTGGGGCGAGCGAGCTTTTCCTCAGGCGCGCACTCTGAACAGGGACGATGCGTTGCTCCCTCTCTGTAGCGCCTCCTCCACCCACCTCGTGGGGAGCCGAGTCTGCCCCTTCCTGCGTGTGCCGGGTGCGTGTGTCAGTCACAGCCAGGCGAGGGAGGGAGGGGAAGCGCGGGCGAAGCTGCTTTCGCGGGTGGCAGCCTCGCGGCTTCTCCGAGGAGCGCAGGGGGCGGGGAGAGGCATCATTGTAGTCGCTGCCGCCGCCGCTACTACTGTGGACGGCGGGGGGGGGCGGTTATCGTTGTGTCGCGGAACGCGTAGCTGGGCCTGTGAGGCGGCCTCCGTCCGGTGTGGGGAGGGGGGAAACAGTCATGTCGGCGGGCGGCGAGGTGGAGCGGCTGGCGGCGGACCTGAGCGGGGCCGGCGCCGGGGATGAGGAGGAAGAGTGGCTCTATGGCGGTACGAATAATCCCAGCAAACCCCCCCTTCGCCCCGCGCCCGGCCTGAAATGACTCCGTGTTCTCCCTTTCGGGTTAATTTAGGCCCTGGCGGGCGGCGGGAGTTACTAGGCCCGGGTTGAGGGTGCGCAGCGTCAGTTTGCCCCTGTTAGGCCGCACCGAGGCCCCGCGCTCGCCAGGCCCGGCGGTGTGGGGGGGGGCTGAGGTAGTTAGCGCTGGCCGCCCTCCAGCCCCTCGGGCCGGAGTCCTTGGGTGTATTTTTTTACTCAAGACGCACCAGCAGCCCCCCTCGTTTTCGCTGGCGGCTCCCTCGGATTAGTTACATGTCTTCGGTTCCTTAGAAACAGAGGCCCTTTCCGCACTACACTCTTATAGCGCGACGATTCCACTTTCAACCTCCTCTGGAATCCTGGGGTTTGCAGTTTCGGGAGGGGCCGGCCGGCCCCTCCCGAAACTGCAAACCCCAGGATTCCAGAGGAGGTTGAAAGTGGAATCGTCGCGCTATAAGAGTGTAGTGCGGAAAGGGCCGTAGACAACCGGCTGAATTTTAAACCCAATCCTGCGCACGTTTGCTGGCGAGTGGGCCCCACAGAACTGTCACGAGTTCCCGGGGCCCTTGCTTAGGATCCCACAGTAAGGGGCACCTCTGGAAAGCTGGTGGGTGGCAGCTTGTTTCGTGAAGAAGCCTGGAAAGGTGTGGATCCTTGTGAGAGGGAGAAGAGGCCTGGTTGTTACTTCATTTTTTGAGACCCCCTGTTTGAGGAAACAGGTCCACGCAGGGCAGATTTCAGACTTATCAGCTCCTTTTATTTTCTACCCCCGCCACCATATTGGTGTACTTCCTGTTTCTCTAGAAACTGCCGAGATCTTTGAACCGGTAGTGACTTCAAGTATGTGTACTATGTAGTCCCCCTTGTTAAAATAACCTGCAGGTGTGTGGACTGGTCTGGCCCTCTGTGTGGCTGAGAGTTATCCCAAGTTTTTTTTTAAATACTTAAATTGCATGTTTATGTTATGTTTTCAAGAGTACAATTATTATATGGTTATGATAGAAATCAGGCTGGAAGTTAAGATACAAGGGAAATTTGGTAACCTGAACAGAATAAGAATAGAGATTAACTCAAGTTGATCCACATTTAAGGAAAGGAATTAGGTAAAACAGCTGTGTCCAAACATTTTGGAGCTGTTACAGGTAGCACTTGCATATGCAAATAGATAATGGATAATAACTCTTCTGTCTCCTGAAAGATTAATACTAGGTAATTCTCTTTCCATATTTGGAGTATGCAGCTTTTGACAATTATGCAGACGACTGCAGTTAATTTTCATTAGCTGTTAAAACATTCCCAGAGCAGAGGAGTATAGTTCAGGAATATGTGGACATCTGTGATCTTCAGTGAGGACGGACAAAATTAATGTGCAGGCCCCAAAAATCATCCCAGTATCTGCTTACACCACAAGTGATAAGTTATATGAATTCAGTACTACAACACCAATACTTAGCAGAAGTCTCGTTCTTTTAAAGAGGCAGAAGGATGTGTGTGTAGAAGGCCTAAGTTGTTCACAGGTCCTCTGTGCACAGGTACTGCAAATACACAAGAAGCCCAGTGTAATATTGCAGCTTGCTACATAGAAAGGGAAAAACAGTGCAAGGGGATGTTTCACCAGTTCTACAGATATGGTTAAAACAGCCATGCTAAATCACACCAAAGGCTTGTCTGATCCAGTGTTCTGTTTGCATAGAGGTCAGTCAGGTGTTTTTGGGAAGCCAATAAGCAGGATGTGAGTGCAGTTGGACCCACCCCTAAGCCCACGTACCCCAGCAATAGTACACTTCTGACACTGCAAGTAATCTATAGCCATCATGACCAATAAACAAATTGTCTATGAATTTGACAGCTTTGCTTTTGAAATTGTTTGAATTGATGGCTCCTGCCATCATCTTGTGTTAGTGAATTCCACAGTTTGACTGTGAGTTGTGTGAATACTGTATATATAAATTTCCCACCATTATGTAGAGAAAAGTTAACAGGGACATCTGTGGGTTTTAAATCACTCGTAGGTTATTTTGTGGAACATTTTGGAATAAATGTTTCATGTTATATATCTTGACCGTGAGGTGACACTCAGATTAGGAGTAATATATATGTGGTAGTTGTATAATAGCTTCTTCAGGCTAATGAGAAGCATAGTGAACAGGTTCCTGGCAGGATCCAGTGCTGGGCTTCCACTAGTGAAACAGCAGAGTGCAACAGGAGAAAGGATGATCTCGTTATCTTTCTACATTCTCCATGTATTCCCCAAACTGGCTTTGTATATCTGGGAAACTCTTCTGAGATTTTTAGGCAACTCCAAGGGCTGTGGCATGGAAGGAAAGTGAAGGAAAGGAAGTTCCATCATGCTGGCACTGCCAGTACCATACTGAATTTAGGCCAAAGTGTTTTCTGGACCTGCAGGAAGGGAGAAAATTTTTCCTGTTGATTCTGTCTGTGATGTTGCTTTTGAAAGTACAGAAGGTCTAGCATGAAAGAAATAAGGTGAAAATGTTAACTTTGATATAGGATTCCTTGTTTGGAAAAATTATGCTTTCTTATAGCATATGGTTGTTAGTGTGATGGGAAAGGAACTTGGGAAGTAATTCAAATTTCCATCTGTATTGAAAGTTGTTTTATCAGTTATGTTTTATCAGTCTCTGTAAGTAAAAAGAAAAGAAAAAAGAAAAAAAGCTAATTTATGAATATATGTGTGAGTTTGATTTAGAACCTCATGGTCTTTAAAGGCATTTTCCGATTTTTATATAACTCTTAGAAATTTGTTGGATGTCTTTAAAATCTGAAGATAAGTGTGTCAAATCCTGTGTAAATCTACTGATGTGCATTGGGAACTAACTAGAATCAGCCTAATCATTATTTTGCACAAATCTTTAATGTTGTACCTTTAACTCAGTATAAATCCACTTTTATGTAATTTAAAAATAATTAATAAGGCCCATCTGTAGATAATGTTCTTCAGTATTCCACTGATTGAAACACAAACACTAGTAATCTTTTCCTGCAGTCTTTCATAATTTTTATGTTACAGTTGTGAGAGTGGAGCCAATGAAAACAGCGGTTATCCCAAGCTACATTAGGGCTGCACATTAATTTGAGAAATAGAACTGAAAATGGGAAAATAGATCTGTTTTGTATAAAATTAAAATTTAAGGTTTATGAGGAATTCCCTCAAATGCTATTGTAACTAGAAAGATTTTTAAGGTGATGTTGTTTTTAATAGATGAGAATGAAGAGGAGAGGACAGAGGAAGCACCTGTCAGGTTGGTATTCTGTTACTTGCCAGTCTTTCCCCATTGATAATAAATTCATGTATTAATGAGTTGGTTTATACTGAAAATCAGAGAATTATTGCACTTAACTTCCATTTGCCGCTCAACCCATGAAATAACGAGATCGCAGACAGAGCTTGGGTTGAACTAGGGCAATTTATTAATATGCCTAATTAACATAAAGGGGTGAACTTAAACATGAACTTAAACTTGATCTTAAACTTGACCGTGAACTTGAACTTGCATTTTATGGCCTGAGGAGATGGGGGGGTCAACAGCATCTTCGGACTAGGGTCAAGAGGCAGCTCCCGACCATCTCCCCTAACCCTGGCGAAATACCAGGCCCCAAAGCCAACCGCTGAAGTTGCATGATGACTTTTGGCCAGCCCTTGTCTGGAAGGTGAGCCCCAAGGCCCCACCCCCCGCTGCATAGCAAGTGGGGTGATCCCAGGGCCCTCCTCAAGGATAGGATTTATCCTACACCCCAAAAGGGGTGCCATAGGTACACGCCGAACCTAAAGACCTCCCCCATGCCGGCCAATACAGTGGAGACCTAATTAATACCAAATTAAGACACCACCCTGTAAAGCCAGTTACCCCGCCCTAGGCGCAGTGTAGGGTAGGCGAAAAACCCCCCATATAGGGGGGAAAATTCCTACCCGGCCTCGAAGCGACCAGCTATCTTACACTGAAACCATTGGGAGGGAGGGAGGGTCGCCTGGATCCGAAGAGAGGCCGAAAGAGAGGCGGGGCGGCCTTAAATATTATGCTCTGCCCCACCCCCTCCCATTGGCTCCCGCAAACGATCTCGTCTCGCGGGAGGGCGGCAAAGGCCGTCCCTGCCACCCGTGTTACTCGGACGGTGTGGGACGAATTGTAACTTTGAAATGTGATCCTGATATGGAACATATGAACATTCATAGCTGAATGTCTCATCTAATTCATAAAAGTATAAGGTAGCTTATATTTACTTATGGTAACCCCATGAGTTTCATAGGCAAGGAATACTCAGAGGCAGTTCTGCCAGTTCCTTCCTCTGAAATATAGCTCTTAGCACCTGATATTCATTGGTGGTCTCCCATCCAAGTGCTAAGCAGGACTGACCTTCCTTAGTATTTAAGATCAGATGGGATCTGGTGTTTGGGTGGGTTGCTGTGCCAAATTGGTATTGTATTGATCTTTCCAAGCTTGTTATTTTTGGAGACATTCTTGATTATATTTCAAAAGTTATTTCTAAACGAGAAATCATTATAAAATATCAATAGCCATGCTCTCTCTTTTATAGAAGTTGTTTTTAAACAGACAGGAAGAGGTATAATTTAAATAAACTTAAATCTTTTTTTTCATTTGTGCTGATAGGTTCTGTTTGAGGGACGGTCTGCTAGGGATTCCAGATTTGGGGCATTAAGTAGGCTATATAAATGTTTTCTGATTAAAACCTTTTTGGTGTTCCTA
This sequence comes from Ctenosaura bakeri, assembly GCA_948474755.1. Classification (NCBI taxonomy): domain Eukaryota; kingdom Metazoa; phylum Chordata; class Lepidosauria; order Squamata; family Iguanidae; genus Ctenosaura; species Ctenosaura bakeri. The sequence goes on from CAOLHI010000896.1 coordinate 147,558, forward strand.
CGTGCCTAGGTAGCATATACAATATATTTTTTCAGTGTAAGAATAATTTGAGAGCCAGCATAGTATAGTGGTTTGAGAGTTGAACTAGGACTCTGCAGAACAGGGTCTGAATGCCTGCTTGGCCATGGAAATCCACTGAATGACCTTAGGCAGGTCACACTCTTAGACTCAGAGGAAAGCCCTGAAAAATCTTGCCAAGAAACCCTGTGATATGGTTGTCTTATGGTCGCTGTGAGTGGGAAACAACTTGAAGGCCAAAAATCAAAACATAATTTAAAAAAAACCCACAACCTTATATGATAATTAAAATGTATACAGTATTTTCCAGCGTCTAGTGAGCTGTGAATAGCAGACTACATACTAGTGAGTGGTACATTTTTTATAAAAAATAAAGGGAAGCTCTAGTAATTAATGGTCCATATTACTTTTCTCTAGTAAGCTGAATAGTAAAAATATAACACTACAAGTTATGATTTTCATCACCTCTCACATGTAAGATTAAAATAAATGGGGCAGAGGTGTCACAATTCTACTTGATTGCTCACTTGCATTAGTTTCTGTAAATGTTAGTTTTGGTAAAATTATATTTTGCTCAATAAAACATAATAATGTATACGTAAAACATACGTAGTTTTCATTTAATCCAGTCTCTATGAAACAAAATACTCAGTAATGGTGTAACTTTTTTTTAAGTGCTCAACCCACTTCTGGAAATGAAGAAGAAGCAGCTGCTGAGAATGGTGTTGTGAAAACGGTAGTAGTAATTTTTAAAAAGCATTTCAGAAAGGGATTTAATTTTCTTTTGAGCAAATTTTTTGTGTACTTTAGTTGGTATCTCTCTTCAGTTTGACAATATCTAGTCTGTATATTGAATCAAAACAAGACACTAAATAGTTTTAAAAAAGATTACTTTCTGAAACTACTTTCTGTACCCTTACTGTGTTCAGAATTTGTTTTTCTCAAAACTGTCGTTCCCCAACACGAAAAAGTAGTTGTGCTGAGTATTGTTTGTGTGTGCTTTGGTCCTTCAAATCAGTTTTAGGATTGGTTTTTGAGATTGTTTAAGAGATTGTTTTAATCTCTTCTTAAACCATATTGGCTTTTCAAAATTGATTTTTAGAAGTCTTTTAATCTGTTACACACACACACATATGCATATATATATGTAGCTTTGAATTGCTTTGTGAAGTATGGCAGGAAAAGTGATAAATATTTTTAATAAACAGTGGTTAGATTCTGTTTTGTGCTTAGTAAGTGTACCATGACTGTTTTGTGAACTAATAAACCTAATTGAAATGAAGGGGGAAAAAACTAAAAACAAAGATTCCTTTCAATTAGTGATTAGCTATGAATAATTGGGGAATGATTTTATAAGCTACCTGAGTGAAAACTGGTTAACTTTCTAATAGAATTTAAATAGTATTATCTGTTCATGCCCTTTAATATATTTGTTGACTGTTACAATGATATGTTCAGATTTGGGGTTTTTCTCCTACTCTTTATGCTATTCACTAATTATGTAATAATTTTGTTCAAGCAGTTGCCTATAATGGTATGTGATGAAGGGAGTGCACTGCCCTCCTCCCACACAAAGAAGCCTTCCTCTTCAGATTGCCATGTTACACAAATGAAAAGTGATGATAGAGGAGAGGAAGATAGTTCTTCTCTCTTTGTGTGTTTACTTAAAGTAGATAATGTGATGGATGAATAATCCTAATGTTAGAAGTAAGGATATTGTACAATGAAGATGTCTTTCCATACCTATTGTAAGTTTGCAGCAAAGCCCCTGTTGACTTAAGTGGTGCAACACAAGAATCATATGGCTTTCCAGATATTGTTGGACTGCATCTCCCATCAGTCATAGCCAACATAGCCACTGGTGTTGGGAGTTGCAGTTAAACTACATAATTCCCAATCTGTGTATAATTATAGAGAAAAACTAGCATGGTCAGGCTAGTCACATGCATGTTCTTTTTCTTTGTTTCTAAAGTATTTTTTTATCTCAGCTTTTTCATTCTGCTTAAATTTTTCTTAGTTGTCTTTAAGAGTTTTATATGCTACTCAGAATATTTAAAAAATCAAAATTACAATAATAGGGTTTTTTTCTCAAATTTGATCTTCCTAATTAATGTTTTTGCTAGTCACTTAATGGCATGTAATTCCTAATAATTATCTTTTCTTTGTAGAAAGTGACAGAAGCTGAGGATGATAGTGACAGTGATAGTGATGATGATGAGGATGATGTTCAGGTCACTATAGGAGATATTAAAACAGGAGCTCCCCAATATGGGTAAGTTGCCTGCTGGTGAACTATTTGAGTTTCAGGGCACAGTGCTAGTAACTCAGACTGGCACTGAGGCAGTAGTTGCTTTCAGGCAAGGAAAAATGTGTATTGGAAGACACGTGGTATAGGTTCACATTTCTCTGTTATTCTCTTCATCTTTCTGGTCATCTGTACAAACACATATATCTAGAAGTAGGAAGATCAGTAACATTTTTAAAGGATTCCAGCCTTTGGCCCCCAGATTATGTTGTACAGACTCTTTTCTCCTTTCCAGTTTGATTGGTGGACAAGGATACTGGTCTCTGTAGTCCAAAAGCACATAGGGACCCTATATTGGGAATGGCTGGTTTAGTAACTTATGTGGGCCTTCTTACCAGTCAGTTATAAGAAGAGGTATATAAAATGACAAATAGAATCTTCTTTGTAGGTATCACATTTTTCCCAAGCTAATGATTTTTTAAAATCCAACTAATTGCAGGCAACAAAGCTTTGAGATGGAATATCTTAGACATTAATCATTTTTAGCAGTAGTCTTAGGAAGGGAGTATAATGCTAGTGTGTTCCTCAGATGGTGTGTTTTCTTATTTTGAAAGACATAATGCCATTTGTAAAACTTTAGATTTTATTTCCTGGGCGCACAGAAGAAACTGAAGTTGATGTCTTATCTTTTTCTCCATTTAATATATGAATATTTAGATACGGAGCCGCACCTGTGAATCTCAATATTAAAACAGGAGGACGATCTTATGGGTCTTCTGGTAAGTGTCTTCTGTAGTCCCAGGAAAGTTAAAAAGATGCAGTAGTTTGTACTGGACTGTCCTATAAATGGCAGTGCAACAAAGAAAGAATTAGAAAAATGACTGTGGGTTTACTTGTGATTTATGTTTTTATCTTTTATTCCAAAAATGCTCATCTTATTCTTTTCACTTTCATAAGGGTACAGGTTGAATTGTAGTTCTGTCCTTAAAGGAATGAGTCTTACAAAGTAAGCTATTTTGAGAGACGCAGCTAGTGACCTACTGAAAGTCGTATCTGAGGTCTCCACTGATACAGTTCAGCAGTCTGAATTTCTAATATTGAACATTCATTTAAAATTATATGCAAGTTATTTCGTCTTACTCTTACTGCCTCTTTTTCTCTGTAGCTGCGTAATTCACTTAACATATCTGGACTCATAAGCTGTAGTATATTGCTTTAATACAAACACTACTTTGGAACTTATTAATAATATGCCATTTTTTAGAATCCCAAGACATTAACACATTATCTCTCCTTGTTAGGAGCAAAAGTGAAAGGAGTTGATCTTGATGCACCAGGAAGCATTAATGGTGTTCCACTATTAGAAGTTGATTTGGATTCTTTTGAGGATAAACCTTGGAGAAAACCAGGTAAGGCATTTTGCACTGAATTTTATATCACTGTGGAAAACTGAATAGTTAATCAAAAATATAACTTTTCTGTATAGCAAATGAGAAAATAAGCCATTATTTGAATATTAAGTCACACAGTGCGCATTACTACACAGAATCATATGAACACAACATGTGTTTGAGAAACTGTTATCACTGGTCCCTGTAAATAAGTTAAGTTGAAATATTAATGAGACAGTTCAATTTTGCTTTGAGATTCTGCCAGTACATTTTCTACAGGTCTCCAACAGCTGATCAAACCTCTTAACAGCTTGAATTACTGATTTATTTTGATTTTTTAAAAAATTACAATCATCCCTCCACATTTGCTAGTGTTAGGGCATAGGGCCCTTGTGAAAGTGGAAAAACCATGAATAACTTAGTCTAGGCCCTCCCAAACAATATTTTAACACACAAAAATGTATGATCATCATGTTCGACCCACCGTGGACTCCTTTGAGGCATCAGGGTTCCTTCAGAAGGCAAAAGTGGGTAGCTGCTGGGGCTTGCTGCCACCTCCCCTGCTGCCTCACACCATTTTTAAGAGGGACTTAAAAACCTTGTTCGCAGTTTGTCAGTCTCTCACAAGGCTTATGGCCCCTATTAAAACTGGCATGGGGGCAGCAGAGGTGACAGCAAATAATCTGTGAATAATCAAATCCACAAAAGTGAAACCCACAAATGTGGACGGCTGACTGTATATTTTTAGTTTTTAATTATGTTCTTTTAATGGCCATAAGCTGCTTTGAGTCCCCTTGGGGAGAAAAGCGGGATAAAAATAAAGATAGTAGTAGTAATCATAATGATATCCTTCCACTTTCCCAAAACTGGTGTTAAAAGTGACTCATAAGAAAAGTAGTCAAAATAGTACAGGTAAAAATATTGGTCAGAATTTGGTATAAGCTACTTAGGTACATATGTGCAACTGGTTACACATACTTAGTTAAGTGTGTGTAATTTAGTTACATTTGTGTAACTAAGTAGTGCCTTCCAGCTCAACCAGGTGCAGACGAAAGATATTTCTACCCTTCTTCCACCAGCCAGTGAGTCTACAGTATGGAAATGCCACAAGAGTCTTGCTTCTGTTGTTGTGGCCTTGCTGGCTGGTGGGCAGAGAGTGGAATATTCATCCAGCTGCACCTTGATTGCCATCAAAACAGATTTCTTTCTTTCAAGTGCAGCTGATGCTGAATAAAGTAGTTTGCGGGTCAGTTATGATAATAGCATTAGTGCTGTGATCTTGACTGTATGTGGACCATGAATACAGATTAGTTATAGATGCATAACTCCAGCTAGATATCCATGTGATTCTGATTTCTGACCATTTGTTATAATACCAAAAGAAAGAAATCATATTGTCAAGACAAAGTTGAACAGAAGGTGTTTTAAAATAATGCAATGAAAAGTATAGAAGTCAAAAGTTCTTTTTGAATGACTTCCTGAAAATTCAGGTTAATGCATTTTTTTGCTTAACAGATAGTGTTTAGTCAAGTGCTTTCTCCTTTGGAATGTGACTAGTTAGTTGTTACTAGTAGCTATAAGAAATAAAGCAATAGAATGTACTAAACTTCTTTTTAGAATAGTTATTCAGCTGTTTTTCACTTCTAAAACTAGCAGCTAGAAAACTTGTTGAAGGACTGGATTCTTTCCCTTCTTCTATGCCAGTTGCATTTAACTTGTAGAATGTTTGGTTCCCCCCTCTTAAGGTGCTGATCTCTCAGATTATTTCAATTATGGATTTAATGAAGACACCTGGAAAGCATACTGTGAAAAACAAAAGAGGATACGAATGGGACTTGAAATTTTACCTGTTACCTCAACTACAAATAAAATTACGGTAATGAATAGAATCACTGGTTACCACATTACAGAAATACATTTCCTTCTGAAGTTGAAATAGTGTTGTATCCAGAGTGAGTGTTAGAACCCTTTGTGTGGTTCAAAAGTTCATACCCTTCCTTCCTGTTCCTGTCATCCAGCAATTGTGCTCCATTTCTTTGTTGACCTTTGTGTTAATAGTGTGGAACCACCAAGCTACAACTAGCTTGTAACCTGTTGTTAGTTGTAATGTAGCCCATCAGTCCATAATGTGGTGTTTTAATGGGCAATGTGTTATTTAACTTAGGCCGAAGACATTGCTATGGAAGTAACACCAGGGACAGAGATTCCAGATGGCACATACAATCTTTTTAAGGTGAATGTTGGTAAACTTTCCTTAGTCACTCTAATTATTGTTTGCCATACCACTTCCAAGATCTTAGTCTAAACACAAGTGGACGTAGCTATTTTTCCAAGTTTTTAAAATGTATTCTCTACATTTTCTGCATGCAGAATTTTGTGTTTTATCTTTGCTGCTACAAGCCTGTGACTTGATGGCCTAATGTACTAATGATTGCTCTGGCAGTTGTTTAACTTCTTGTATGCTGCATCCTTTGAGTAAGATGAAGTGCTATTTGACAAAAATGTTCATGTTGAATGTATCTTTATTTTCTGTGTAGTATTCCAGTAAACAAATAGATCAGAATCTAATTAGAACCAATTGAAATTAGGGCTTCTGTCTTTCTCTGATCTAAATCATAAATGGATGATTTTTACTCATATTCTTGAAGGTCCAGTTTCTTTCCAGGCAGTTTTCTGATGCTTGGAACAGTCTGTTTTCTCATATGCATTGTAAGGTTGGCATGTAAAGACGGGGCAGCCACAGTTCATGATCATAGTCAGACAGCCATCTCTAGTTACGCATTTTATTAGGCTTAGAAGGTCAGGGAAACAATAATTTCGGTTCTAATATCTCTAAAGCTCAGTAGAAAGTTAGACATTCAGAAATGCCAAAGGACTAAGAGGAGCGACGGTGTTTTAACTCTTCTTAGCCTTAAATGAAGTCAACGAATCTTCTGCTCATCTCTCCTGCGTGGAGAACTAAGGAAGTTCTCCACAGGGAACTGCTTCATGGTGGGTGAAGGGAGAAGGGCAGCAATTAAAGATATGATCATCATTGGCATTAGTGGTTGTCCAAACAAGAGCTTCTTATTTAGATGGCGAGATAAGTTGGATAGAGGTTTGCTGACGAACAGTATATTTTCACAAAAAATCCCATCAAGACAGATTATGCCTTGTCTTTTTAAATCACGTGTGAGAGTATTGTGGTAAAACTTATCATGAACGGTGCACAGAAGTACATTGCTTCTTAATGTGAAATTTGGAACATTCTAGCATTATTTTTCTTTGAGATTGGGACAATGGGAACATATGGGTCTTCTTTGTAGACTTGATCTGACACATGGGCTGGCATTGAAATTGTCTTCATTTCTTATTTTCACTTCTTGCAGTGTCTGGTACAGTGTTAGTCTTTTCCTCATCACTTTATGAAGAGATGTAAATATAATGACTAAGCCAGTGTATAATTTTCCTGTTTTTTGTGCACAATATGTGCTTGTACTCATGAATTCATGCAGAAATTTTGGATAGCCATCAGCTAACTTTCTCAGTGTGCATTGAATATCCAGCATTGGGTATACGAGAATTCTTTGAGGCAAAACTTAAACTAGATTGATGTGATGAGGATAATTTGAGGTTTGCTTCTCCTAGTTTGTTCCCTGTATTGTTTTGTTTTAAATTCATACACTTCTACCAGGGACATTAGGATCACATTTAAACCTTGAAGGCATTCTGACAGATAGTAGCTTGCTCAAGGCCACCTGACTAGTTCCATACTTTAGTGGCGATTTGAAAATGACTTCCTCATATTGCAACCCAGAACTCCAACCACTGGAGACCATATGAACAAGTAAGGGGTATTCATGAACCAATTCCGTGGTGCGGTAGTGTGAGCCAGTGTTGCTTGTCATTAATGTTAACTGGTGAGACTGTGAAGGCTATATGTGCTTTAGCTGCGAAAGTCTTATCCTGAGCAGATACACTGAGTTCTGCCTCTCCTGCCACAATGAACTGCTTTTCAAAAGTAGAAAGTGAGTTGTTTTTTCCTCATTGTTTTAACTCTGTAAAAGCGCTCTGTTACATTTTTTTTTAGTTTTTGTTCTTCCACACCGAAGAAGCATGGATTGTTGAAAATGTTATGTAGGCTGCAGCATAATAGAATCCTGTTTGGAATTCAAAGGGCTATTGTGTGTTCTCTTGCTGGGCATACTTAGTGGAGTATTTGATGTCAGAAACTTAGAATCCAGGCAACAATATTCCTGTGTAAGATGAACAGTCAATACTCTTTTTAGAAATTGTAGGGGTTTTTTTTCCTTTTCTGTACTTGGAAGAAATCCTTTACCCCAGATTAGACAATGCTAATGAAAAAATTTATTCTAAAGGTGCAGCAGGGCAGAACTGGAAATATGGACAAAGAAATATCACTTCCACCAACCAAAGCTGAGTTTACATCTCCCCCACCCTTATTCAAGACAGGAATCCCATCAAACAGGTCAGTTGGACTGTCAGATTTTCATATTGCTGTACAGAGAAAATACTTCTGTGTGGCCCTTGTCCTTTTTAAAAATTGAACAGAATAAAAGGTTAACCACCTTCCTCTCGAATGCTGCCTTTTCTGCTCTTCTACTGTTCAAACTGGGAAGCTAGACATAACTGTAGTGCAGATGTACATAAAATAATTCTACTAGGAAAAATGAAGAGACAATTAATCATAGTTTTGAATAATTTGTGAGCACAATATGCACATTGATAAGTTTTAGCCTTAGACTTGTATTCTTCTTTCTTTTCTTCTATGGTTCAGGTACATAGAAACAAAAGCTTTCATGCCTGTTTTTTATTAACCTCAAGTTGTCATTAATTCAGCAGGCTATGGTTGATCTTAACTGTAATTTATTTGAAACAAGCCAAATTCAAATAACAGGCCATGAAACTCACTTTTCAAATCAAAGTGTAGTTAAGATAAGCCAAAGTTTAAGGTTCTCAAGCCTGAGGGTGATGTGCAAGGTCACTGTGACTTGTTTCAACCATTTAATAATTTGTGGTTTGTGTTTTTGGTTTTTTTGCTGTGATCAATGCCCCCCCCAAAAAAAAACAGAAACCCAAAAACGTCAGGCAAGAAACATAGTTTACTGTGACATCTAGATTGGCTCACTGCATTGCTGCATATATCAAGACCGGATCATGGTTTTGCATTCAATCAGCAAATAGTGTGCTAACATGTTTGAGTGACTTAGTAATTTCTTAATCTTTGGCAAGCCATTATTTACTGTAGCATCAGTACCAGGAAGCCATGATTTACATGGAACTTGCAGACTAAGATTAAACCGAGATTTGATCCCAGTTTCCAAAGTCTGCTCATTGGTATTCAGTGGTGAACCATGATTTTGTAAAAACCCAGATGTTAGTTGGAGAATGGGAGAAGAGAATCATTCAGCACTTGACCAACATATTGCTGATGATAGGTAATGTAAATATTTTCAGGAGGGGAAGCAGTATAATTTTATTTGCATGTGTTAGCTAAGGTTGGAGATTATTTAGATTCCTCTTGTACTATTATATATCCATCTTCTAGTCTTTGTATGTTAATGTGTATACATATGTGTATCTTCACAGTGGTGCTTGGTAGCCAGTATAGTTCTGTATAAGAAATCTTGTGCAGCAATATAATCTTCCTTTTGTTTTTCTTAAAATGTATTTATGCATTGTAGCTGAATTGGATGGGTTTGGGGATAAGATGTATTTAGGGCACGACTTGTATATGTATACATTTAAAAAGTCACACTTGAAACTTCAGAAATAAATTGCTTTGTGGGTTTATTTGTGTACTAGAGACAATTGCTAGCATCACAGTTTAGCCAGACCCAGCCTGCTGCTCTGCTGAGTCCCACTAACATGAGCTCCTTGGATGTCATGTTCTTTCTACCTCCTTGCTCATCTTCATCTCACTATCATATAGTGAGCAGTAGATACTACTGCCTGCTTGCTAACTGGCTTTGTTCCTGTCAGGCAGGAAGTTGTTTGCATTGATGAGAATGAAGGTTAGGAACAATAGTGCCTGAGGAGACAGAAGACATTGAGCTTGTGTTTTTCAGGTCAGGGCAGTTGTTTGACTGTACTGCTGAGAGGCTTGTGTAGGTGTTTTTATTTGTTTGGGGCTGTGTGCTCTTGGTGAGCACATTGTCTAAGGAAGTGGGGCTTCTGCTCAGTCACTGACTTGGTTGTGGGTGGAACTTGCACCCATGAGCTTTGTGTAGCAGCTACCTCAGTGTCTGGAGCTCAGCAAACAGGTGGAGCAAAGCAAGCATTTTGGGGAGGCATTTGTGGGAGACTTTGAGGGAGAATCCTGGCAAGTTGTGCTGCTGCCTGTACATGATAACAAACATGGATGGTGATGGAGTTGTTGCCATGACCTGCAGTGTGTGTACTGTGTGTGTTTTCTTGCCAGAGGATGTGCAAGGCTATACCTGCACTAAGTACAAACTCGTAGCCTCTTTGGAAGAGAACGTGCAGCAACTTGGGGCCCACTATCTACACTTTATCAGAGAGGATGAACCTTTTTTTGGAAAGAACAGAGCAGGCTCCCTTGGAAGGAGATGCTTCTAAGGAGAGGGGCAATTCCAATATGAAGGAGGCTGATACTTGGAAGGAGAACTGTCAAGAGTTGTGTTGCAAGTTAGGAGTTACACAGTTGACTCTCCCTTTAATCATTGAGTATAAGGCACAAGAACAAGGACAGTAATCTCATTCTTCGGAAGGCATCGAGATGATCTTGGAGGAGTCTGTCGGTGGAAGGGCACGTGTCAGTTCCCAGAAGAAGAAGAGACTTGTGGTTTTAGTAAGTTATTCCCTGTTGCAAGGAACAGAAACAGTGGTTTATGGGTATGATAAGATGCCTTGAGAGATGTGCTTTCTCCCAGGGAAAAGATCCATGATGTGACAGTGGGACTGACAAGATCCAACAAGCCCAACAACAGCTATCCCTTCCTTCTAGTCCATTTTGGAACAAATGGTACTGCAGCATGCAACCTTCAACATATTGCAAGGGATTTTGAGGCTTTGGGAAACAAGCTTTTGGCACAGGTTGTTTTTTCATCCCTCCTTCCTGTTGAAGTACATGGCCCAGGAAGTGGGAGACAACTTGAGAAGTGAACAAACGATTCCAGAGATGATGCAGTTGTGAAAGATTTGATATCTTGAACCATGGCCTGCATTCTCCTGAGGAAGAGTTTCTTGCAAGAGATGAGTTACACCTTACAGCAGTTGTTAAGAACATGTTTGCTAAGAGTTTCACAAACCTAATTATAAGGGTGGCAGCTAGTATTCCAAGAAGCAGAGGAACACCAAGTATGGGGAGCAGTGGCTTTGATAATACAGTGGTATACGCCAATAGTACAAGAATCCAAAAGTTGACAAAACAACAATAACAAGGAATCAGCTGGAGAGATAATGTCTCTACACTGATGCGCAGAGTATGGAAAATAAACGAAATGAACCTGAACTCTTAACACAGAACAGCAAAGATGATTTTATAGGCTTCACTGAAACTTAGTGGGATGAGTCTCATGATTGAAATGTAATAATGTAAGAGGTAGAAGCTTGTCAAAAAAAAAAAAAAAAGGAAAGAAAAGAAAAGAGAAGAGAAGACCAAAAAGGAAAGGAGAGGAATACTGTTTGTCATGGATGTGTACATGTGTGAGAAGAGCCATGACTCAGAGCTTTGAAAGTAGGTTGAGAGTGTACTATTTATTCCTTACGTCTTTTGCAGTCATATGTTTCTATAGCATTTTGCTTGTTGTTTGTGTTTTTCATCACTGCATTCTCTTGTGTATGAGAGAAACAACAGTGACATCATTGTGGGGGATGCTTGTGGGTTCCCAAGCCAGGCTGAAAATTTGGATGATGCCTAAAATAAATTACCAGATATTTAAAAAGGAGAGATACAGTAGTAATGGGAGACTTCAACCACCCTTATATTTGTTAGTAGTCGAACTCTGCCAAGAATATGAAGTCTTACTAATTTTTTACCAGCCTTGAAGACATATGTTGTGCAGAACATAGAAGTGGCAACAAGAGAATCAGCTATTTTGGAATGTATTCTAACCAACAGAGATAAACTGCAGGAATCCTTACTGGGAATGATCATGTTTTCTTGGGATTTGTTTTATTGAGGAAAAGGAAAGCCAAGCATAGGCACTCATGCTGACTTCAAGAAAGTTTATTTCAGTAGGCTTAGGGATTTCAGTAGGCTTAGGGAATACTGGGTGAGATCTCATATTCAGAAACGCTCAGAGGGAATGGAGTTCATGATGCATGACTGTTTCTTAAAGATAAGATATTGAAGGTACAACTGCAAACAGTTCCAAGGAGGAGTCAAAATGGGAGGTATCTAAAGAAACCAGGGTGGATATACAAAAAAACTCTCAAATGAGCTGAGATTTAAAAGAGATATGTGAAAGAAATGGAAGAGGGGGATCACCAAAGAGGAATATTGATGAATAGTCAATAGTTTTAGGAGGAAGGCCAGAAAAGCTGAAGCTTAGACTAAGCTGGGGCTTGCTGGAAAGGTTAAAAATAATTGGTGGAGGAGTTGCCTGTATTTGAAGCAAGGATGAGAAAATGGTAGGTCCATTGTATAGAAGAAAGACAGAGAGAAGAGTGAACTGTTCAATTCTGACTTTGCCTCAGTCTTCCCCATAAAGGAAAACAGTGATCTATCTTTTGAAAATAGAACAAATGATGCAGTAAAGCAAGTCCAATCCCAGACAGGCAGAATGATAGTAAAAGAATACTTAGCTGCTTTGGATGAATTCAAGTCTCTATGGCCAGAGGACCATCCAGAAATACTAAAGGAACTTGAACATGTACTCTCAAAGCCACTGTCAATAATTTTGAGAGTTCTTGGAGGACAGGAGAGGTTCAAGCAGATTGGAAGAGGGAAAAAGCTGTCCCCATCTTCAGCAAAGGGAAAATGTGACCCCCGTGCCAAATTAATCTAAATCTCTCTGTCTCTCTCTCTGTCTGTCTCTCTCTCTCTTTTTTAATAATTACAAGCTTGGTAGTGCTATGGATATCTTGATTTCAGTAAGGCTTTTGACAAGGTCACGCACAATATCCTGCAGGCAAGCTGGTGAACTGTTGGTAGACAGTGCTACTGTTAGATGGATTTGCTATTGGCTAATGAACTGAATCCAGGGAATGCTCACCAATGCTTGTTCTTCATCCTGGAGAGAAGCGACTAGTAGGGTGCCTCAGAATTTTTTCTTGGGCCTGGTGATATTCATTAAACATGTTTATAAATGACATAGATGATAGAATAAAAGGCGTGTTTATCAAATTTGCAGATGATATCAAATGGGTTCAGTAACAAATACTCCAGAGGACAAGATCGAATTCAAAATGAGCTGGACCAAAACCAACAGAATGAATTTCGACAGATATTGTGGTAATATACTATATCTAGGAAGTTAAAATGAAACGTACAAATATAGGATGAGTGACACTTGGTTTGAAAGCACTACATCTGAAGAAGAGCTGGAGTCTTAGTAGACCACAAGTTAAATATGACTCAATGTGATGTGGTAGTCAAAAAAACCCAATGCAATTCTAGGCTGTATCGATAGGAGTGTAGTATTCAGATCAAGGGAAGTAGTAGCACCCCTCTATTCTGCTTTAGTCAGAGTCTAGTATAGTGTGACCAGTGCTGGCCATCACAGGTCAGGAAGGAGACCAACAAACTAGAACATGTCCAGATGATGGTGACTAAGGTGATTAAAGGTCTGGAAACCAACATTATGAGAAACTACATAGGAAACTGAGTATGTTTAGCTTGGAGAAAAGAAAACTGAGAGGTGACGTGACCACCATTTTAAAATATCTAAAGAAATGTCATGTAGAGGTTGGAGCAAGCTTGTTTTCTGTTGCTGCCTAGACTAGAACATAAACCAATGAATTCAAATTATAAAAAAAGAAATTGCACCTAAACATTAGGAAGAACTTCTTTACTGTAGCAACTGTTTGACAGTGGAATAAACTTTGGTAGTGGGAGGGGGTGCATTCTCCTTCTCTGGAGGTCTTTAAATAGAAATTGGATGGGCATCTTCCAGAAGAGTTCTAGTTTGTATTCCTGCATGCCACAGAGTTGGATTAGGTGGCCCTTGCAGCCTCTTCCAACTCTTATTCTAGGGGTCTTGGTCAAAGAGTCCTCATAAACTTCAAGTTTACTTGAATGAAATTATTGCCAAGTCTCTTTTGGGGAAACCCCCAAGAGTTTCTTTTTGGGGGTAATCTTTAGTGGCTTCTCCTTTCAGAAAGCAGGATTTTTAAAAAATTTCATTCCAGGTTGTTTAAAATTGAAATACCAGTTGTGTTTTGGTTTTGATTTAGCTTGTTAATAAGTTCTCATTTTTAATTTTTATTACTAATTTTTCAAAAAATAGTTTGGAAGAATATTAAAGCATGTATCTTTACATACAAGGTGAGAAAACTAATAAGTATATTGAATAAAAATTATGAAGTACTCTGTCATGTTCATCTTTAATAGGTTTAATCTCAGATCTCAGTGGTAAATTGACAGTTACTATGATGTGTTGCAAGTGCTTCTGCTTCCATTGAAATATGGCCTTTGGTAAAGGAAGATATTTTGTAACTAGGTTAGATAACATAACTATATTAAGTCTTCTAACCTCCTTTGTGTTACCCTGTTTCCTTTTCTTTTAAGAAGGCTTATTTGCTCTGTTCCTAATTTTACTGTTATTCAAATCGATCAGCTGTCATCTGGCAGAGTAGTTTGATTACTAGTTTGAATTTTGAGGAGTGGATGGGCCAGTCTTGTGAATGGCTATTTGAACTTGATAAATTCAGTGGAATTTTTATTGTAAGCAAATATGAATAGGATTCCAGCCGGAAGTTTGCTTGTCTCTACAAAGCTAAGAAGGAAGATGGACAGTAGTTATGTGTTGCCATCATAAAAATTATTAATCAGCATTTTACACATTTTGTCATTTTGTTTGGAATCAGTGTTTGTAGTGACAAAAAAAGATACGCTATGACTGGTCACAAGAAGGAGCTGGAAATGTAGCTTATGAGAATAGTCGGAGATGTCTGTTTAGCAAAGGTTGTACTGCTTTGTAATTATCGAAACTCACAGTGTAGTTAGAAGAGTTACAGGCTCTCTTAAGCACTTAAATCTTCCTATGAAGTGGCTTAAGGGAGTCAAAACCTTTGAAACAGGCTTAGGTACTATATTTTTGTCTGCTTCATTAATACTTTTATGCATACTGCCTCAGATTGCATAGCTGCCCTGACAGAGTAACTAGGGTGAAAAAAAATCTTGTATTGCTGTAGTTAAGTCTGATCTTGAATAAGATTCTGATGGTAATATTTCTTTATAAATGATGGTTACATTCCTTCTCAAGATAAAGCTGGTAAATAGTGTTTGGTAATACTCCTTTGTGAGTTTCAATTTTGTTTTCTGAAGGGATAAAAAGTTTGTTGTTATTTCTGTAGCCCAATTTGCAAGCAGAAGTGTTTAGATCAACATTGTTATGTAAAGTGTAGATGTTTACGGTTGCATCTCAAACCATTTTGTATACTTAATCCATAGCATCAAGAGGCAGATAGGTAGATAGATAGACAGATAGTAAAGATGCTGATACAAAATTTGATTTAAAATGAGATTATTAAAGGAGACTGAATATGTTAGTGTTGTAAATATATTGGTACCATGTCTAGTCTCTCAGCAGAGCTGATTCTACCAGTTAGTGTCAGAAAATGTGATGGGTGGAACAAAACCAAGGGGAAAGAAAAGAATCTCTAAGAATAGGGAAAGATAGAAACATAAGAAAAGAAAGACCTAGAAAATTTATCTCACCAGAAACAGCGCCTCTTCTCAGTCGCAGACGAGCACTGCAGCCAGAAAAGCCAGTTCAGGCATCGGGAAGTGGCAGGAACGATATGGGAGGGCTGAGTCGCCTGAACTAAGGTAAGAAAAGTTTTAAAGGACTTAAACTGTTTTAAATTATAATTCATTTTCTTCCCCTGATAAGTTGGGTGTGCTTAGACAAGACTGTCATACTGAATAACATTACTGACTCATGCACATGCCCAGAAATGTGATACATGTCCCATCCTTAATTTGTATGTGTAAATATAGTTGAAAATAATAACTGTACCTGTAAAGGCGGGGCATACGTATAAATGAAGCAAACTTTAAATACAGTACAAGAAATCTTGATATTGATTGTCCAATAATGTCTGGTGGTTAATTTTAACAAGGCCAAATAGGTTTAGATATATGAACCCCTGGGGAGAGGATGGAAAAGCTGGGAGAAGGGAAGGATTTGTTCCCCATCTTTGAAGCTTTTTATAGCATAATTGGGGAAAAATGAATTGTGCAACATTTTCTTTTAGAATGATGAGTAAAATATTTAGGACAAGATGTTCTTACATTTACTTCCCTCCCATTATTTCTGAAATACTTGTAGTAGGGAGATTCGTGTATAAGACTACACACTATTTCACATCATTACAATTCATGATCTTGGTTTCCTTGTTTCAGATTTTTGTAGAAAATTAGTGCTTCATGTTTGTTTGGCACTATGGAGGAATACAGGAGACAAAATGTTTTGTTTTACTAATGTTTAGGTTTTCACAATAATGTTTGTGGGGTGTCTTTGTTGTAACTGTTCCTCATAATTGGCAAAACCAAAGAGGTTCCTTATTTTAGGTGTTGTGTCTAGCTCAGGACTTTTTTTTGCAAATGTAACTCGCTTTGCAACAGAAAATATCATCTTAAAAAATAAATTCTATTTGTAATTTCTAAATAAACTGTATCTGAGTACCTCAAACATAATGATTTTATTTTTAACCAAGTGATTGTTATTTGCTGTCAAATCAGCTTTTACTTATAGCAGCCCTATGAATAAGAGCCCTCTAAGAGCAAATTACAGATAGAGGGCCATGGCTTCCTTGGTTGAGTCAATCCATCTATAATTTGGTCTTCCTTTTTTCTTTCTGTCTACCATTTTACTAATCAATATTGTCTTTTCCAGTAAGTCACATTGTCACCTGATGTGCCCAAAGTATGATATCCTCAGTTTAGTCATTTTGGCTTTTGAGTGAGGCTTGATTTGCTCTCAGGCCCATTCTTTGTGTTTGTGGTCATCCGTGGTATTCATAGAACTCTCCTCTAGCACTACTTTTCAAAACCAAGTTATATGTAATGCTTTTTATGTTCCTGAAATAAGATAGTACCTATCAGTTGTTACGGCTGGTAACACTGCATTTTTCAGTTTTTTGAAAATTTCTATTTTTGTCAAAGAAAAATAGGAGAAAAACCATGACTTCACAATATACATTTTACATTTTTAAGTAAGCTTATTCTTCTCTTTTAATTTGGCTAACTAAAGGGAAATTTCACGTTGGAATACATTCATTTGTAAACTTAATGTAGTTTAAATGTGGCGGGGGAGGTCAAAAAAAAATGTAAAGCCTACTTTCTAGGCAGAATATATCCCACAACTGTTTGCGTCCATCGCTGTTAATATCTATAGCCTTTGTAGTAAATGCTTCTGCAGTTGATAAAACAACACCTCATCTCTCAAAATGGAATGTTGACTCTTATCTGGTTGCATGGAGGGGGACAGGGCAATAGGTACAAGTGCAAGTGTCATTTCTGTCTGTTTCCAGTCTACAGTAGTGGGTGCTTGCGCTATTTGACTGCTTGGTCTACGTGTTGCAGATTCTGCATTATTTTCTGTAGATGCTTATTACTAAAATACAAAAATTTACATGTATATAAAAAAGTTTTTATATGTGGCTCCACAAACTTTATCTGACCTTGATAGCCTTTTCTGAGTGCAAAGGTCTTGTTCATGAATTCACTAGAGATATAATCTTTCCAGAAATGTTAAAGCCAAGGAAAAAGACTGGAAGTGGGGATTGAGAAAAAAATAATTTTAGGGGGAAATGTAAATATATTCATTACAGTGGCCCCTCCACATTTGTGAAGGTTTGGGGCACAGAACCCTCATGAAAGTGGGAAAACTGCAAATAACCTCCCCTCCACAATTACCCTCCTATTTCCCTCCAGAGCTTCCCCCTTCCATTCCTTTGTCTCTGGCCCCAGCATTTGCCGGGGCAGCCTAAAAGGCTTACTTGTACTTTCCTCTCAAGACAGAGAAGAGTTTTAATTATTTCTGGTGGTCATCTTAAGAAAGGAGCACCTGATCAATCAGCCACCAGTACACAGAAGAATGTGCAACCATATGGCAGAGAGGCCACATCTTCAGCAAAGGGAGGGGGTTTTGCTCACCCAAAAGGGAAAAGCATCAATTGTAAACAGAGGCCTTGCAAGCCTGGGGTGAGGAATGCAAGAGATGGGAGGATGAAACTGGAGCGGGGGGAAGGCAAACACATGCCTTGTGAATAATCAGATTTGCAAAGGTCAAACCTGCGAATATGGAGGGAGGACTGTAATTATTTTCATATCAAACCCAGACTTTAGCAACATAAAATCCTTTATTCATAACTTAATTCACATTAAAAAATTGTACTGTTTGTTATACCCAAGAAATATTTTTAAAAAAGCCTACATTTGTACAAGGAAAATTGCACAAACCCTGTGCTACCTATTTTTTCAATCTCAGACATAGAAAAAAAGTAAAAATACAAGCTATACATTCTTCAGTAAATATAATAAATTATATTATAGTTTCATGCAGTCAAATTTGAAGGAGCTGACTAGCATAATGTTGGATATAGAGTTATTTTCTACCCTGTCTCCAGTTCCCAGTTCAAAAGAGGGACTAGACTTAGTGCTGATTGCATTTGTGCAATCATGGTGATTTCATTCTGTCTTCTACAGGAACATTTTCCAATATGCCAAGGCAAGGTTGTTTCTGTCCTAGTAAATAAGAAAGTCCAAGTTCCAAACAACTGTGTATAGTGATGGTGGTGCTGTTGGGGAAACTGTGGCCCTCTGGATATTAAAGAATGATTACTCCCATGATCTCTCACCATTGACTCAACCAGATGAGAAAAGGAGTCCAGCAGTATCTGGAGAGCCACACATTCCCAGTGTTAGGTTGTTTGTTTGTTTTTGTTCTCTTTTTTAATGTTTGCTGTAAGCCAACATTAAATTCTATGTCAGGAAAAAGGCAGGATATTAAATTAAGCAAATAAATCTTTATTATCTTTGAGTATTATCTTTGAACATTCAGCAGCAGAACTATCAGGAGATTCACTTGCTTCTGGGGAAGGTACTCCACCTGTTTTGGGCCAGTTTTACTGGATCCCTCTTAGAACTAGATGTTGCCTTAGTAAGCCTGCACACAGTTTGATATCCTGAAATCTACTTAGCCCCAAAGTCAAGAGCAAAGCTGGAACTCAGTTATGCCTGTCCGAGGTCAGAAGACCAACTACCATAATTAGTATTTTGGGTTAAATTCTGGTTACCTGTGTTGTAGTTTTCAATACATAGAAGTTGGTTTGCATTCTTTTTTTCAGGCTGACATAGAATGACTTCTGTGGAAAATCAGTAGTGGTGTGGTTATGGCTGTGGGCTTGAACATTTTGCAGTACAATTTTCCTCTCATGCTTTCTATTATTCTACACTTATTCAAACTGTAGTGTAGGGTTTACAGTTGGCAAAGATACCCGCCCCATCTAAAATTATTAACTTTTTTAAAAAATGAATGTGTTCTACATTTGTTTTTTATTTGCTTGTTGCATGCCTACTTGAAATTGTGTTGAAGATTTTTAGAGGCTTTGTAGTTTGGGTTGTGTTTTCAACTGTGTTTTAGTTCCTTACAAATTTTGACTTCTTTGAAAGCAGCATGGATTTTAATCATTTGTAATTTTTACATCTGGTAGTTAATGTTTTGATTTTGTTGTTTTAAAAAAAAATTAAGTGAAATTAAAGTGTGTGGGACTTCTACAGTCAACTTCAATGGGATGTGAACTGTAATTATTTGTTTAGAAGCCAACCAGCAAATATAGGTTTGTTTGTTTGGAAAGACTTCTACTCTCAATGCATTGGAACCATTTACAGTTGAGACATAATTGCTGACTTAAAAATTGTTCTTCCCAGCTCCTTTTCCTGTCTTTATAGACAGCATAACTTTGCTGCATCTTTGTATGAGAGTATAGGTGAGCAGCAGCTAAAGACCCTAAAACTGAATCTGGATTGCCTTAGGCAGGTAGCTGTTAATCTGGACAGTAGAGACATATTGGGAGCAGTGACAGTGTGACTTATGTTAGCCCAGTTAGCTGCGATCAGTTTATGGCTCTGTCCTGGCTCAGCACTGTGTATCATTTCTTCCAGTAGAACTCCTGTAAGTTGTTCAACAGTGTTAGTTGTTGAACTTGCTGTAAAACAGTACGTGCTATAGAAGCGAATAACAGTTTTAACAGAATGTAGAAAGCTGCCATGTACTGACAAAATCCTTTGGTCCATCTAGGCTAGTGTTTTAAACTGTGACTGACAATGGCTCTTCAGGATTAACAGCCAGGATTCTTCCATAACTTTAGCTGGAGAAAGTAGTATAGCCTGGTAGTCTCCTATCGAAGTAATTATGTTCAAGGTGGTATGGATGTATATAAAACTACCTTTTTATTCACTTTGTTCTTCTCTCTTCATTGCTTGCTATGAGCAGCTTTGGTTACTACTTTTTTCCATCTCCACCACATCCTTATCAAGGCTTTGCTTCTCAATAAAATCCCAAATACATCTTAGATCTGAACAGGTGCCTTTTAAACTCTTTTCTTTTTACATATTATTAATATTTTTAATTGAAATGACATTTTAGATACCTTGTGTTTATAACCAAAGTGTAGAGTGTTCCGCATATTATCTGTTGAAATAAAATTTTGTTGCTTTTTCCTTTATAAGTAAAGTAGCCAAAAGCACTTCAGCTTATCTTTCTCAATTAAAATAATTCTGAATTTTATAAACACTTCAATGCGTAGAAAAACATTTTTCTGCATATTCTTCCTGATTATTTTCCTGTTCATGTGTAAAGCACTAATATGGTGTTTCTCTTAGAAATATGCACATTCTTTTTCAGAAGGCTTTCTGGCACTATAGATGTGATTGGACAGACCATCACAATTAGCCGAGTGGAAGGAAGACGGCGTGCCAATGAGAACAGCAACATACAGGTTTCATGTTTCCTTTTAACCTGCTTTTTAGTAGATTAACAGGCATCTCACTTTCACCTTAGCTTGAGCTTATATTCAGAATTTGATTTCAGTTAGGGGTTTTTGTTTGTAACCTAAGGGCTCCATCTAAAATTTAATCTCTGTTTTTGCTTATACCAATGCAGTTGTGTTTCTCTGTATTTCTGCTCCTTGCCAAAACAGGAAGCTGTGTGTTTTGCCTGTATCAGTAGGCGGATCTCTAAGTTACAATCAGACTTTATGTTTGAGAAATGGAGACCAACTATTGGCTTTTCCATCCCAACATGTATTGCTACATATAGTTCCTTACATACGCACCTAGTAGTGATTCATTCAATCTGCAGTCTCCATTTTGGAGCTAAGTTTAACCAGAGCACACAGCCATAACAGATGGCCAGTTTTGAGAGGAGAGGGAAATTTCCTGTTTTCTCTGTTAGCCTCTGCTTTTTGAGCAACTGTGTTTTCTGGAGAAAATTTAGATGTTTTTGTGACATTTTGCTAGGTGTCAGTAACAAGTAGTGTTCAACTGAAGATTTTGTTTTTCTGTCAATGGCTGACACGGATACTTTGTAATATCTATATATTACAGTTTATTACTACTTTTGGTACATAAGAAAAAAGAAGAAAAAATACAACTTAAAATCACTATAATTATACCACTTGTTGGCAGCATAAATATGCAAAAAAGTCAGAATATTCCATCTTTAAAAATTACTTTGCCTATAGTAGCAGAAGATTTTTCATGAAAGTGTGACTAGTGCTGTTAGTATATTGTGATCTTTAGCCACTTGTATTGCTTTTGCAGCATGGAATTTGAAACATAAAAAGTTCTTTGTTTAGCTTATGGATTTCTTTGTCATCTCAAATAAAAATATTTGAAAATCTTCTAACAGAGAATCTCAGTGGTTTCATTTTTCTTATACACATGTACTTTGCTTAAATTAAGAAACTTGTGTTGTAATAATTTAGATTTAGGGTTTTTTTTTTAAAAGATATAGAAGAGCTTTGCTTAATAAGAGAAAACAGTATTTGTTTTCATTTTGTCTAAAGGGCAGATTTATCATTAGTGTTATTTTGTAGGTTCTTTCTGATTGCTCCAGTGCTGATGTGGACAGCAGTTTTTCCAAGCCCCCTCCTTTTTTCCCTCCGGGAGCTCCTCCTACTCATCTTCCACCTCCTCCTTTTCTTCCACCGCCGCCATCTGTCAGTACTGCCCCTCCTCTGATTCCTCCTCCAGGTAAAAAGGGGGGGAAGGGTAAAGAATACTTTACTTTTGTGGTGTTTCTCTTTTAGTAGTTTTTTCGCAACATAAAACTGCACTTTTGATATTCTGTGAATTTATTTATTGTTATCATTGTATTCTATTAACAGGAGTTTTTAATTTGCTTGAAAATTGTGTTTTACTGTATTGGATATTCACATGGACTTGCTCCTTTTTTGTGGAGGATTTCACATACCTCTTTGTTAGGTATACTTCTTTGTTAAAACCAGTTCTTCTTCGTGGTCTCTGTGCCTTCATACACTAGGAGCTTTAGCGCCTGCGCGGTAGCGTTCGGAAACTTCTAGAGCTTGTTCGCTTGGCGGGAACCCCTCCCCCACGCCGGTACTGCGCATGCTCCTCCCGCCGAGCAACGGTCTCTCCTCAGTTCTTTCTCGTCCGCCGCCGCGTACGGAAGGTTCTTTAGTTTGTTCCTCTCACGTCGTGCTTGGCTTGCTGTTTTTTCACGGTTTTACGGACTTTCGTCTTTTTTTGGATTTCGGAGTTTGGCGTTTCTTCGTCTTATGTCCGCGCTCTTTAAGAAGTGCGTGTCCTGCGGCCGCAAGGTTGCCCTCAACGACGGCCATAAGGAGTGTCTCTTCTGTTTGGGCGAGTCCCACAATATCCGGACTTGCCAAATTTGTAGGGATTTTACTCCCCAAACTCTTCGCAACCGCTCCGCGAGACTCAAATCTTTTTGTTGGGAGCAGTCTCTGCGGGCGATAGACGAGACCTCCACTTCCAAGATGGCCGACAAGAAGACGACCACGCCATCGACGGTATCGGCGGCTGCCGTTCCGTCCACCTCGTCGGTATCGGGCTCGGTACCGGCGAAAACGCCGATCTCGGCGTTACCGAGGATCCCGAAGCTGTCGGCGGCTGCCAAGTCAGCTAAAGGATCCTCGACGGCGAGGAAGGCTGAGGCTCCCCTTACGGAGACGCCTGCAAAAAAGCGCCCTGCTCCGGACGGAGGCAAGGGCAAGGAGAAGGAGAAGAAGAAGAAGAAGAAGGAAAAGAAGCGCTCCCCGGCTGGGGACGCTCAACCTCCTACTCCTCCTCCTACTCAGCAGCCTTCCAAAGGGCGAGGCGAGTCCGTCGACCTCTCGGAGGATGAGATCGAGGACGTTCCCCAACAGCGCCCGGACTCGCCTGTGGCAGACCCTCCAACCCTGGTGGAGGAGCGCCACCGCCCTCTTAGCCGTCGCAGGTCGGCCGACCTGCAGCAGAGAGAGCCCTCTGCTTCTCCGGAGCGGCGTTCGACCTCCTTCAGGTCCCGGTCCCGCTCTTCCGAGTGTCCGGTGGCCTCGCCGCCTCCGAGGGAGACAAGAGAGGAACAACCTCGCTCGTCTGCCTCCAGATACACCTCGGCGTCCTACGTGGCCAGGTACGCGAGGGAATCTGAGTGGAGAGAGCGCCCGGCCTCCTATCGGTCGCATTCGCCATCGTACCGGGATCGGTACCATCGTGGCCCGAGTCGCTGGGAGACCTTCCGGAGGTCCCGGTCACCTCGTCGACAGCGCGAATCGCGCTCGCCTAGAGGGGACGAGGCTCGGTACCGTCGACGCCGAAGCCGATCTCCGTCGGACCGCCGCTCCTTCAGCCGCTCTCCCTCCCCTCGATATCATAGGGCGAGGGAGCCTTCACCACGGTATCGGGCGATATCGCCACCTCCTAGGGTCACGGCAACGGCGACGCGCCCTACGGAGTCGGTGGTGACTGAGCGGGCTACGACGACGTCAGCCTGCCAGACTACCCCGGTCACCACCAAGAGGGTGAAGTCCGTGGTCAGCCATCCCAAGCGGGACGCTGCTGCTACCACCGCCCCGGCTGCGGAGAAGCCTAGGAAGGCAACACCTGCGGTGACTACGAAGGAGCTGGAGAGCGAGCGGCGAGAGGACTCACCGAGCTCGGAGTCGTACGACTCGAGTGCGGAGTCTGAGGTGTCTGAGGCGGCCTCCCAGGAGTCTCCTCCGTTGGGATTCGGGGACCCGATCCCAGATTCTGCTCCAGAGGACGTCCACCAGTTCTCTGCGATGCTGCTCCGCATGGCCACTACCCTCGGCCTTAAGATCGCCGATGCGGAGCCGGAGGATGACGATCCAGCCTTCTCCGTTTTCGAGGAGAAGCGACCTTCCACGGCCCCGCTGCCTCTCCTGCCCCGGGTATCCAGACTGGTGAAGGCCGCCTGGGATAGACCGGCCTCGGCTCAGCCGATACCGCAGCGGTTAGAACACCTCTACAGGGTGCAGAAGGATAACGCCGGTTATCTATTTAATCACCCTGCACCGAACTCTGTGGTCGTCGAGTCCGCGCAGACGAAAGGCTCCGGCAGGCAACACACCACCCCGCCGGACAAAGAGGGCAGGAAGTTGGACGCCTACGCAAGGAGGTTCTATTCGGCTGCCTCCTTGCAGATCAGGCTGTCCAACACTCAGGCTTGCCTCGCGGCATACCTGAAGAAGGTGCTCGATCGCCTGCAACCAGCGATGGAAGCGGTACCGGAGGACATCCGCCAAGCCTCCTCCGTGATCTTCAATGAGGCTATCTCCATCGCTCGGCACCAGATGGCCTCCTCCCGGCACGCAGTGGAGATCGCCTCCCGGGTCATGGCGGGATCCGTCGGCCTCCGCCGCCATGCTTGGCTTCGACCGGCCGACATCCAGGAGGACACCAGAAGGAGGATTGAAGATCTCCCCTTCGACGGTGAAGGCCTATTCAATTCGTCCACAGACGAAGCTTTGGACAATCTCGTCAAGGCAAGACTGACCGCAAAAAAGATTGGGCTGCAGCCGGCCACGCAGACCCGCAGGGCCTCCACCTTCCGACCATCCTGGCGACGATCTTCCACCTCGTCGTTCCAGCGTTCGGCCCAGTCTGGACAGTCGAGACCGTCCTCCGGCTCATCGGCCAGACGCACGATTAGGCGGCGCCCGCCTTCGTCGAAGAAGTCCTCCTCCGAGACAAAGTCTCGGTTTTGACGTGTCTGGCAGGACCCACCAATACCCACTCTTCAGCCTACCATCAGCGCTCGGAGACCGACCGACTCTCGCTCGACACCTAGCGGAGTGGCAGTATGTCACTACGGACTCTTGGGTACTTTCCATCGTCCGTCTTGGCTACGCCATCGAGTTTCTCGATATTCCTCCTCGCGGCGTTTATTACTCCACGCCGTCGAGTCCGGCCCTCCTGGAAGAGATACAATCCCTCCTCCAGAAAGGGGCGATCGAGCGGCTCCCGCAAGAGGCCAAGACCACCGGCTTCTTCTCCAGGTACTTCACGGTACCGAAAGCCGACGGTACCCTCCGGCCGATCCTAGACCTCAGAGGGGTGAACTACTACATCCGCCCCAAAAGGTTCAAGATGGTCACGATACCGTCGATCCTACCCTTCCTACATCGAGGGGACTGGTTCGCCTCCATCGATCTCCGAGACGCATACTTCCATATCGCCATTCGCCCGCAGCACAGACGGTACCTCCGCTTCGCAGTCGACGACACCTGTTACCAGTACAAGGTGCTGCCGTTCGGACTCTCGACTGCCCCAAGGGTCTTCACCAAGTGCATGGCCCCGGTGGTATCCTACCTGCGGACGAAGGGCGCTTCCGTCTTCCCCTACCTCGACGATTGGCTGTTGGTGGCGTCCTGCAAACAGAGACTTTACCACGACGTCCACGTGACGTTGTCACTCCTGACCCGCCTTGGTCTACGAGTGAATCCGAAGAAGTCCCACCTCGAGCCGGCGAGGGTCTTGGACTTCATCGGGGCGACGCTCGACTCGACCTCCGCCAGGGCGTACCTACCAGACTCTCGAGCACAAACCTTGATCCGGGCCGCCGCTCACGCTCGTACGGCCCCGACGTTATCTGCGAGAAGCGTCCAGCAGCTCTTGGGCTACATGGCTGCGACGACCGCTGTGACATATCTCGCCAGGCTGAGAGCAAGACCTCTTCAACACTGGTTCGTCCGCATATTCGACCCCCTGCGAGACGAACAGACACTCCGACTGCAGCTGCCGGGAGACGTCCGCTCATCCCTCCGATGGTGGCAGTCGCGACGCAATCTCATGTCAGGGATGCCTTTCCAACAGCCGACACCGAAGGTGACGGTAACGACCGACGCCTCCCTGTATGGATGGGGTGCCCACTGCGGCGATCTCAGAGTCCGCGACAGATGGACCGACGACGAGACCGCTCTCCATATCAACGCGCTGGAGCTGCTCGCCGTCTGGAAAGCCCTACGGGCGTTCCGCCATGCCGTGGCGGGGCGCACGGTCCTGATTCTGACGGACAACACCACCGCCGTCTGCTACATCAACAGACAAGGTGGGACTCATTCCACGACCCTGCTCGACATCGCGCTCGGCCTGTGGGAATGGTGCATTCGCCTGCACACGCATCCCGTGGCGGTTCACCTGGCCGGGCAGGAGAACACCACGGCAGATGCCCTCAGCAGAGACACCTCATCCCATCACGAATGGTCTCTCTCCGGAGAGGCGTTCAGACTGATTCGGGACCGCTGGGGCGAACCATCGATCGACCTCTTCGCGACCAGGGAAAACGCGAAGTGTCGCCGATTCTGTTCCAGAGCGGGCCACGATCGTGCCTCCATCGGGGACGCTTTCCAGTTTCCGTGGACCGGGGAACTCCTCTACGCGTTCCCGCCGTTCCCGCTGCTCGGCCGGACGATATCGAAGATCCTCGCCGACCGAGCCGACGCGATCCTGGTAGCCCCGTACTGGCCGAGGCAACATTGGTTCGCACCCCTGCTACGAGCCGTGCGAGACGACCTGCTCCGGTTGCCACCGACACCGGACCTGCTCTCCCACTCCGGCGGCCGAGTCCTCCATCCGGACCTGCCACGCCTGGCCCTCCATGCCTGGAGGATATCGCACTAGACGATCCCGTGCTCGGTACCGTCCTCGTCGCGGCCAGGAAGGAATCCACCCGTCGCAACTATCAATACAAGTGGCGACGCTTCCTGACCTTCGCTAACGAGAGGAGTGAGCCGGTATCGCCCGCGGGGCTCTCGACCGTCCTGCACTTCCTCCTGCACCTCCGGCAACAGGGCCTGGCGTTTCCATCCCTGAAGGTGTATCTCTCCGCGATCGTGGCATACCAACCGCCACGATCTGCTGCCTCGGCCTTCTTCAGGAACGATACCGTTAAGCGGTTCCTGAAGGGACTTCACCATCTCTACCCGCCGGTATCGCCGCCGCTACCGCCGTGGTCCCTCTCGCTGGTGCTCTCGCAGTTGACGAAGCCGCCCTTCGAGCCGATGGCGACCTCGGATGACAGGCTCCTGACAATGAAAACCGCCTTCCTGGTAGCGGTGACCTCAGCGAGGCGAGCGGGTGAGATCACAGCTCTTCGTTCCGATGAGCCCTTCATGGTCTTCCACAGGGACAAGGTGGTCCTGAGACCTGACATCTCGTTCCTGCCAAAGGTGGTGTCCAGTTTCCATCTCAACCAGGACATCATCCTGCCTGCCTTCTTCCCGAACCCGACGACACCGTTGGAGCGGTCCCTCCACTCCCTGGACGTGCGTCGGGCATTGGCTTTCTACAAGGACAGGACTGCTTCCTTCCGACAGACGCCGCATCTCTTTGTTTGCTATGGGCGACGTCGGAGGGGCCTAAAAGTGTCCACCCAGCGCTTCTCCAAGTGGGTGGTAAGGACTATTGAACTGGCGTATGAGCTCGCGAGGAAGCCTCCGCCAGTCCTGCTTCGAGCCCACTCCACCAGAGCTGTGGCTACTTCTGCGGCCCTCCTGCGAGGAGTTGACCTGCATGAACTCTGCCGTGTGGCGACCTGGTCCCAACCATCGACCTTCGTGCGCCACTACAGGCTCGACTGCCGGTCGCGCAGAGATGCCCGGTTTGGACGTGAGGTGTTGGCTTCCGTGCTGTAGGACCTGACCCGCCGTCCGACCGGTAAGCTACACAGTCTCCTAGTGTATGAAGGCACAGAGACCACGAAGAAGAAGAACAGGTTGCTTACCTGTAACTGTGGTTCTTCGAGTGGTCATCTGTGCCATCATACACACCCGCCCTTCCTCCCCTCTTTCTCAGGTCCCTGTAGGTTCTACGGCGGACGACAGAACTGAGGAGAGACCGTTGCTCGGCGGGAGGAGCATGCGCAGTACCGGCGTGGGGGAGGGGTTCCCGCCAAGCGAACAAGCTCTAGAAGTTTCCGAACGCTACCGCGCAGGCGCTAAAGCTCCTAGTGTATGATGGCACAGATGACCACTCGAAGAACCACAGTTACAGGTAAGCAACCTGTTCTTTTAGACTGAACTAGAATTTTAGGTCCAACTAAAGTTAGATGCAGTGGAATCAACAGGGCATGCATTAACACTGACTGATGAATCCTTTTTATTTCAAGTGTGCTAAATCCAGCTTTAGTTCCAATTGTTTCATGCAAAGCCTTAATTTTTTGAATTCTTTCTTTCCTTGGGTGACAAGTTGGGTGACAACTTTTGCTTAGTTTGCGCTATAGATTGCTTTGTCTAAAGGCTGGTATCTGCTGGTTTCAGAACAGAGTCTGATCCAGGAAGGGCTGCCAGCTGGTGAAGGAGCAAGAGAGGAGGGGTAATTACAGCCCATTTTCCCATTAAAGCTTTTAAAAAAGCAGCTGAGATAGTAAATTGCCACTAACTTTCAAGCCATTGGAATTTTTAAAACAATTTTTTCTTTTTTCTTTTTAAAGATAAGAATACATTCCTTTTTGTTATTACTGAAATTGTTACAAATATAGGCTACGTAAAAGTATTGAAGTGCCATTTTTTTATCCGGCAGTTTGGGAAAAAATAATTTGAAAGTATAAGCATCAACATAGTAATGTTATGGTAACATTATTGTAAATTATAGTAAATAAGAGTTTCAGAATTTTTTTGTAGTACTCGCAGTTAAAAACAATGTTCAAGAGTATACACTGGTGTGCAGAAACTGAGTCAGCTCTTATTCTGGGCATAGGGTATCCTCATCCAAAACTTGAAAAATGTGTATATTTCTGAGAAATGATTGAATATTTCCCACAAATTGATATTTAGATTAATATCAGCAATATCCTGGTAAAGTAGGTTTGGGGAGAGCAATGGTTGTGACAATATCATCACCATTGTAAGTTAAGTAGTGACCGTGAATACAGAACAGTTATTTAGATTTACTCAACTGTAACTGTTCTATATTCAAAATTGCTACTTAGTCATGATTATTACACTCTTGCTGCAATCATAACTCGATCCCAAGATACCTTACAGGCATACGCCTCTTTCTAAAAAACTCCTGTTAAGGTTAACATTGGGGCATATATGTTTTCTTGACAGAAAGCAGTGCTAAATTTATTTCATGTCTAAAGACAAGCTTACCTTTCTCTTTTTAATTAGAGAATTTAACCCATTGATGTTGTGTGACAAAATCTTTATCTGAACCATTCAGTCTACAAATTTGCATAATTACCCTCTTTCTTCTGTGACTCCATATTGCATATCTCATATTTTAATCTTCTCAATAAGTGTTGGTATGCCTATAAAACCAGTTGATGTGATACCCGTAGTTTTGACTAACATCTATTTTTCTTTTAAAAAGGAAAAAAAATCTGATAAAACCCATCTATATTTAATATAATCTAATTTAATATTTTTAGAATTTGAAGTCTGGTCTCCTTACAAAATATTTGGCCAATGTCCACTAATACTTCATCTGAGCAACTCCAATCACTACTTTTTCCCTAACCAAGATCTTTTCAGAAAGGCACCTTTGCTTTAAGACTAAATACTATAAATGGCACATCCTTTGATTTTAATTCAAGTATAACTGACAAAGAAGTCACTAAACTACAGTCCAGCAATAAAACAAGACTATCCTTCTTCTAAAATTCCTGTGAGCTCAAGGTCATATTTTCTAATTTTATTATATAATGTTTCCAAGGTCTATCTCTGGTGTGTGTGTGTGTGTGTGCTATTTTACTTTTTTTTTTTACATATCAACCCCATATTCTCTACTTTGCCTTTAGATTCCTTATGGGATTTTTCTGCTGCTAGAGACTCATTTCAACTTTCTGCAGTTTTCTTCTCTATTTATCCTCTTTATTTTACACTAAAGATAACTGATTTTCTTTTCAAAGTTACCACTTGTTTCTTTCTGAATCTGAAATAAAAACTTTCATCCTTTTTATTCTTTATCTCCTCCTCAGATACTTTTCAGCCAGTTTTAAGATCTAGTTCTGTTTCGCTTTCCTTCAGTCTTGTCTACTGATTTCTCTTCCATTTCTGTGCATAATAATGCATTCCTTTTTTTCAGAAGATGAAAATTCTTTTGTATAATTCTGTTAATCCTCAGTGTCCTGTAATCACTACTGTTGCACTTTTCTTTTCTATTCCTTTCCCCACAAAATATACAATGATAATTTGACACTTACCCAGATCCATAAAAGCAGAAGTGATCAACAGAGTCCTTCAATAATTTGTCAACTCACAGAAACATCCCTGTATTAATCTCAGTTTAAAACATTATTTATTTAAATATTTCAGTCCTGTTCTCTTGTCATGAGATCTTTGTTGTTCTCATCATGAGATCTTAGGGCAGCAGATAAAATGCTATAAACAGTTTAAAACAATTCCAGATGAAAACAGAATAATTTACCAAGTTAAAACAGCAGAAAAGGTCATAACAGTAAACCTGTGCACATGTAAATAATAATATTATATTAACATTAGGCCCTAAAGGTTTGAATAAAAGCCATGTTCTAACTTGGTGCCTAAAAGAGACCAATGTTAACACTCACCAGGCCTCCAAAAGGAAGATAATCCATACATTTGGCACCACAGCAGAGAAGATCTGCATGTCCATCTGTGATTTATCATTCTCACTGGTAGTCCATGGGGGGAGGATTCTCAAGTGGTTAATTTCAACTCTTGTAATTTGATTCTCCTGCCATAAAAACAAAAAACTAATTCTATTTCGTTGTATCTGTGACTCACACAAATGGGTCATTCTGCACCTGTGTGGCTGCGTGTTCAGAAACCTGTAGAGCTAACTTGCATCAGTGGAGTAATTGACAGTTCTAAATTCAATGCAAAGCCACTTACTTACATAGAATAAGTATATAGTTTAATCATAAGATAAGTGTATTAATTCATGTAGGAAACAAGATTTAAATTTAGCTTAATTTAAATAAAGTTTAGGAAATTTTGGTGGGTCCTACAGGCTTATTTCTGTCTCCATAACCCTCTGAATGGGCCACATGCAGTGCCAACAATGCCAAAAGGGTGAGAAACAATATTAGAAGTGGCTGGAAATCCACTTCTAAGTTTGAAAAAATTGTGTTTTTAGAAATTATTTTAAAGGTGAAGTGCTCCTTCTGGAGGCCTTTGTTTCAGCAAGAACAAAGGAGCAGTCTGGGGATTCTAGAAGAGCCGAAGGCAACCTGGAGAACTTTGAGGGGCCATATGTGTCCTGTGGCTACACTTTGCCCACCACAGATCAACAACTGAAAGCTGCAGTTTGGAGACAGGCTTCTCAATTTGACCTTGTAGCTTGCCTAAGTAACAAGTCTGGTGTTGGTGCACCCTGATGTTTGTGGATTTTTTCAGCAAACACACTAAAGCACTCTGCTCATTTAATACAGTGGTTATAAATCTTTTTGGGGTAATAGGTCCTTTTGAGAACTAAATGAAAATTATAGACTCCTCTCCAGAAAAACAGACATGGAAAGACACACGAAATTTGCATACAATTTATTGTCCTGCTTTAGAATTATTTCTTTCACATAGATTAGTTTGGAATGAAAAATTACAATGAACGCTTGAAAAGACGTTCCCATAAAATTCATGATGAAATAAAAAATGTAAATAGCAGGAAGAAGATAAAAGAGAAAGAAGCATTGTTTTTTGTACCCAGTTCTTCTGCACCCAGTCATGAATCCCCACATGGAAACCCTAGGAACCCAGGTTAATAATCCCTACTTTAATTGTCTTATTAGAAACTGATGCACACACACAGTCTCAAGTCTTGAGGGAAGAAATTGCCTATTTATTATCTTGAGTAGAACTGATCCATGATAGAAGGGGATGGTAGACCAGTTCCACAGCTTCCTTCCACTATCCCAAGTCACTCTGGTGAGAGGCATTGTTAAAAACATATGGTTAAGTTTTCACAGAAGCTTTCATCTGCAAAAGTTCAAAGTTAAATAAAATGTGCATGTGTTATAATTCAGTCAAACACATTGGTGAAAGCAAAAGAAGAATGGTAACATTTACACAGGTTTATGACATGAGCCTGTCCAGTATATTTCCTTTGCTATCTCTTGTATTTTTAGTGCATTTAGAAATAACCATTAAGAGCAGTGGCTTTGGCTCCTCCAGGCTTGTTTTAATTGTGCTGCTGCCAGCATTCTATCTTCAAAGCTCTTACAAAAATAGAATCTTCTTATTCCTCCTTGGTTTAGGATGGGGGGAAGTTTCTTGTTAGTTTCTCTTTACCTAATATTAACTGGAACTACTGGCCAAAAAGTTTAAGCATTCAAATATAAAACATCCTTCAGAAGATCCTTTGAAAAAGAACTGTGCTTTGAAGTCCTGGTCTCTTCTACTGTGATCAGTTAAGTGCTGGTGATGCAAATACCTTTTGAGACAAAAAGAAGCATCATTGTTTGGAAATATAACTGTAGAAATCTGTATGATTGCTACTGGAGTAACTCACTGAAACTGGCTGTTGTTAGAAGTATGGCAGAACTAAGTGTTTCAGGAATCATGAAACTGGCTAAATAGACTTGTGGTGCCACTCCAATATTATAATAGTAACATCTTGTACTCCCCAATGGATGATGTTTTGACAGGCCATAATTATGAATGTGCCCCACTACCGTCATCCTCATTTCTTCTTCATGGTCCCTATGACTCACACAAATGGTTTGTCTGCACCTGTGCGGTACTGCCTCTGGAACCTTCTAGAGCTGGGGTTGAGCTCTTGTTCATGAGCTATAAATAAGATACAAAGAGAGAACAAGCGACAATATTTGAGAAGCAAAAGAGTAAAATGACAAGTCTTCAAGGTTTTTCATGCTGTCTTTCTGTGTAACTGAAAGGCTAAACCAGCACTCTTAGAAAGGAGGATAGTGCTTATTAGTTGCAGAATGTACAGATCACTGTATAAGTTACAACAGCTAAAAAGTTAGAAGTATAAAATATTTTGTAGTGTTGACATAGTGATTTGATCTCTTTGTAAAGTTTCAGGCCAGTAAGGTTCATCACTGTTCATATTGTGTCCATATTTGGAGGGAGGATGACTGCTTCATTCTTGTTTTGAAGTTTGATACCTGACATCTTGCTTTTATGCACCCATAAATGTATTGCAGACATACAGTAAAATACTACCTTGCTTTTTTTCTAGCATTCCTTTCAAATATACTTCTTAATTTTATACAAGTTTCTTAATATATTTTACAACAAGGTTTAGTAAATGTTTGTAAGCCTGCATTTTGGATTTTACTCTGTATTATTATGTGTTGTCTGTTGATTTCTATATATTATTCATAGCTTGTAAAGAAGGAGAGCACATCTCTATATCAGCTACCTGCAGGTTTTTCTGACTGAACGTGATTGTAATCCTTGCCTTTGAGTCTGTATTTAACAGCTGAAATTTATTTTGTGTACTGATCAGTGTTAGTATCATATGTCTTTATTACAGAATCTGAAGATTATTTTATTAATGTTATCTATTAAGTACTTTTTGAAATATGACCCAGTTAACATTAACCTGTCATTTTACATTTTGAATTTGCTGTCTTGTATGTTAACATTGAGGATATAAAGGCACAGGTGGGTTTTTGCATTGGATTGTGCATGCATATCCAAAGCTATATGTACAGAAAAAAGAGAACTGTTTATGTGTCATTTAAATGCATATTGCTTTATATATAACTGCATTTAATTTATAGGGTTACTTTTCTATGATGCATATAATTTATTATCACTTTAGGTTCTAGATGATGATCTGTAGTTCTGTGAAAACACATGATTTTTAGAAAGCAACCTTAATACTTGCTCTGAAGATTCCAAATTTATCATACTGTAGTTTTTAAGCAGTTACCCTATTCCAGAGAACCCTGTTAAGTGCACAAACATCAGCTTGATGCATGCTGTGAAACTTTTTTTTTTCATTTTAAGGATTTATGAACACAAATGCGACATTATAGTTGGCATAGATTCCTGCTGCTTGTGCAGTATTCTACTAAAGTATCACTGAATCAAAACCACTATGGATTTGTGCTAGGTGAACTTAGTTTACTACCAGCTCTTATTGACTCTTCATGCTGTTGGCATGAATGCCATGGTGCCTGTTTTGGAAATGTGGAGGAGATAAGAGTATCGGTAGAAACATGTTACTGAAATGACTGGGTGCATCTTTTTTGTTTTTAGGTATACCAATAACTGTGCCACCACCAGGTATATTTATTTGTTCTAAAACTATTTTGAAGTAATCTGAAAAATAATGTGATTTCTTTTTTTGGTATAAGGGACATTTTACCACTTTTTTTTGTTTTGTTTTGTTTTGTTTTGTACAAAAGAACATACTGTTTTCTTGGGGAAAAATCATTAATATTCAGAATGGTTTTTATTGCCTACATGTAAAACTACTATAAGTAATTCAAGAATACCATCAAATAAGTATATTAACTATGAAGTTGAATGGATATGTTGCAGAAATGGTCTGATTTTGAGTATTGCAGATCTGTGGTTTGTTCTTGCCTAGGTTTGCCTTAAATTATATATTGCTCTGGACATAACTAGTACTTATGCATGTATTTTCTTTGGAAGTTAATTTGCAATGATAATCTAAACCAACTTCTTGATTTCTTAATATTTTAGGCTTCCCTCCCCCACCTGGAGGGCCACCACCTTCACTCATACCAACAATAGAAAGGTAAATTCTGTTTGTAAAATAATCTTAACATCACAGAACATGTACTTCAATTATTTTGCTCCCCTCAAAATCTTACTTCTAGCTATTTTAAGCCTCTCACCTGTTTTGGATTCTCATTGTCTTTAGATTCTAAATTCAGTATATTGAATAGAAAAAATAGAAGGGAAGAAGTAAGCTTACATGGCTTCAGGAAGCATTCTATACAATCTCTTCAGATATATATGTGGGCTTTCACATGTGCGCCAAAGTTTCTCACTGTACCTTCTTCTGTCTTACCCCTTTGACACAGCATCTTCTTGTTCTATAAAAGACTATTTAAGACATTATTTGCAATTACAGGGAAGATTTACTAGGTTTAGGGATGCAGTTCTTCAGTAAGTTTCTTCTTGAAGCCAGGAATGAGTAATATCAATGTTGTTGTTTTTTTCACTGAGAGAAAGCTCTTGAAAACCACGCAGTGTTTGAAAGTTATTTGTAATTTGGGACTTAGTCTGCACAACAATTATACATAGTTGTTTTATGCAGAAAGCAATTTCTAAGCAGGAAACAACATTTTCTGCATGAAAAATAATATTTCAGTGGGGGAATATTAATCTCTGTGGGGGGAAGCAGTTTTCTGCTCAGAAAATGCTGCTTTCTGTGCAAATCAACAATGTGCAAGTTTTATGCAGAATATATACCAAATTATAGAATTTTAAACTTAGAAAGCAGCATTTTCTGTGCAGGAATTGGTATTTCTGTGTTGAAATACTATTTTCCACTCAGAAAATGCTGTTTCCTATAGAGAAAGTGCTGTTTTCTTCACAAAACAGCCATGTGAAAATTTTGTGCAGAATAATTCCTGAACTGCAAAGATTCTCATCAGTAGTACTCTTCTTGCCAGGGTTTCAACACTCAAAAATATGGGTTTTTTTTACAATTTTTCAAATATTTTTGAATATTCTTTCCATTTCTAACCATGTTGTACCAAAGTGACATCTATGTAAGGCCTATTGGATACTTAGATCTAGCCCTTTTTGCCTCTAGACTGGGCACTCCTCTGAGTGTCTAAGTTTCATAGGCACTTATCTTCATGAAGAAAGCTGGTATCTCTCTTCACTATATCTTTAATGGATTGCGTTCTGAACATGGCAGTGGGCAGTGAGGGAAAGAAAAGTGTGTGTATCAAGAATAGCTTTCTTATATCTCAGGCAGGATGGTCACTACTTTGAGCTCGGAGCAAAATTCCACCTGTAAATAGAGCTAGCTGTGTTTCTCGCTTTGGCCATTGCAATAATCTCTAACTAGAAGTTGAGAAATAGGATTATTGTTAACTTTGCATGAGCTAGGAGAGAGAAATTGCAGAGCTGGGTGGAGTGAAAGCTTGAAGGTGTTGAGAGAGCGCAAGGGTGATTTGTAATAGCAATCAAACTAGATTTCTGTGTATTTTCTTTCTCTCTTAGTAGTAGTATTATTTGTTTGATGGGCAGAAGTCCTAGAGAATGTAGCAACCAGCTGTTTTTATAGTTGTATTTTATCATTTTAGCTCAAATGGTTAGTGGTATAAGAGTTGGATACAGGATATATTCACTGAAGAGAAATGTTCACATTCAAGATTCCTGCCAGTCCCCCATTTCTCTTTTCAGGATACTTTGAGCTGTATAAACTCCAGAACATGACAATTTGCTTTCTCTCTCACCTGTTGACAAAGGGCTAAAATAACCCAGAATATATTGTGGGTTATTTCTCTAGCCTGTTCTCCACAGAAGGTTTTTTTTTTCCATTAGTTGAGCTGCTTCTGTTTGAACTGGAGGCTGTCAGGCACCATGGATGAGGGCATAGATTGCTCAAAGCAGAGGCAGGCATCTTGTGGGCCTCTAGATCTTGTTATCCGATAGTGAGGAATACTGGGAGTTGCTATACTACACTATGAGCCTGAAAAATCACATGACTCCATCTTCTAGCTTAAAGGCATTATGGAGCAAAATAGTGTATCTAGTCTCCTGGTAGACATAACTTTATATTCATAACTTCATATTCATGGGGGCTGGGGCAGTGGACCCCCGCAAAGGTTGAAAAAGTGAATATTTCTAAGCCCTAAAATCATATTTAGCACCCATAGAAAAAAAGGTGCACTCTGCATATTCAGCTCACAGCAGAATCAAATGTATGCACTACATTTGTATCCATGGTGGAGAATATACCAGGTGCATGATTCTGGCTTCAAGGTGGCGGGGTTCCTTCACAAAGCAGAAGCAAGTGGCTGGTGGGGCTTGCTGCTGTCTCTGCTGCTGACCTATGCCGTTTTTAATAGGAACTTGGAAGCCTTGCCTCGCATTCACAGTCTCTTGTGAGGCTTGCAGAAAGATTGTGAACATGAGGCAAGTCTTACAAATCCCTATTAAAAATGGCATAGGGCAGCAGCAGAAGCGGCAGCAAACAATTCATGAATAATCAAGTCTGCGAAAGTTAAATGCACAAAAACAGAGCAATGACTGTACTCATCTCTTGTCATTTCTAGTGTGCAAAATAAGCATCTCTGCCAGTCTTGAAAGAAACCAAACTTAGCCTATTTGGTTATTTGCGTGTCTGCGCTCTCTCTTGCTCTCTATCACCATTGCGTGAGAAGGGCAGTAGAGATAACCCTTTTGTTCCTCTTTCTCCCACACAGCTGTTGCAGCCTTCTTCCACCAAATATCTTTCGTGAAGAACCTTTCCTACTTGTCTATAACCCTGTATAATTAAGGTTCTCAATTACACTGAGCTTATTCCCCATGGAAGAAGCTGAAATCCCACCATTTCTGGGCTACAGTAACAATGCTGTGCTATGGTGGTCAGTGTTGATCCCATTCTTTCCCTTTCATGACTGTAATGCAGTGGGGGAGGGAGGGGAAAGAGCAGGTACAGAAATGAATAAGATTGTTTAAACTCCTTTGTAGCAAGAAGATCTAGGTGACAAAGTTGCCCTCCTTCATTGTACCAGATCAGAATGTGCACCATGTGCAAGGGAGCAGATAAAGATTATTATCACTCAAAAATGCCTTAGAAATATGACAGCTTTGCTTGGAGCATTTAATGTGGGCTATCATATATTGATTTAACATATCCTGGGAGTAACTGATATGTTCTGTAACCAATATGGTATCTGTTTCAATTACCAAACTTACATGGATTTAAAAAAAACTTGGAGTTTCTGAATTGGGAGATTTACTGATAGGGAAACTTGGCTTTTGTCTTCCAACAGTGGACATTCCTCTGGTTATGATAGCCGCTCAGCTCGTGCGTTTCCATACGGTGGTGGTAAGTGTCTTCAAAACACTGCTTGATAGTGTGTTTTGGTCAGATAGCTGTAGTTCCACTAAGCTGCACTTATGTTGCTGGTCTTTGACTGCAGTAAACCTTTGTATTATATTGCTTATATTTGCTCTCATGCAGAAGACATCTTGGTGCTTGCTTTCATTTTTTAAAACTTGAATATGTAGTGCCATTTTCTTGCCCAGGATACATTGCATATTAAAAAATACAGTATTGAAAGTTAGTCATTGTTTGAAAATAAATTATTGGCAGCTTTCTCTGGTAAGCAAATAAATAACTCATGGAACATAGCATACAAAAGCAATTTGAAATGCAGTTGATTCCACCTCCCCATCTTTCATTTCGATAGTTAAACTTTGTAGTCATTGCAAACAAGAAGGAAAAAAATATTCAACCAAACATATTTTAATCTGGCTTTATTTGTCCTTCAGAAATGGACAAGCAGTAATTATTTCCAAATGTGGAGACCTTTGGCTTAAATTTGATTTTCACTGGCAGCATTCCTTTGTGATTGGTTGTACGCTTGTGTTACCTTAACCTAGTGCCCATTCTCTCCTTTCTCCATCTCATATGAAGATTAAAAGTGTGTTGGGGATATAAAGACCAAACTGCAAGAATCAAGCCACAGTAAAATGGGAGGAGTATGTGGTTGTGAATGAACAAACCAGAATTTTGCTTCCCATAATAAAAAGCAGATGATGATCAAAACAACTTTATTGATGAGAAGCAGATGTCTTGATCAATGTGTGTGTGCATAAGTATTCTAACTGTCTTCCCAGTCTTGCAAATTTTAGGTCTTCCACATTTGTTCTCTCTGTCCTCAAACAACACATTATGTTCAGTCTTTCTTCAATTAAAAGTAGGCTGGAAAGGCTTTCTCTAAAATCTGTGGTGTTGTTCAGTGAGTCTACTGGAAACTTATGCCGTTCTCTTTGCTTTTGTGAGTGAATGTGAGGCACAAACAAGGACTGGTTGCAATTCTTTTTTTTTCAGTCTAAAAGTTTCTGTAATAGCCCCATTGGAAGTGTATATATAGTTCTCATTGCTTCAGAATACATCATCCACAAAAATTATTCAAAAGCATATTTGTGAAGAAAGAAGAATATGTTGTTCAAAACTTAACATTTTAGTCACATTGTGAGCACTGATTCAAATGTACATACTGCAAGTTTTGTTTTGAGATGTCTTTCAAATTATATGGATGTAAACATGGTTTCCTCACCAACAGCTTCTGCTACTCAGCTCTTGCTGAAGATCGGTTTTAAATGAGAACTCATACAAACTTGTGGCTGAGACCCATGCTTTTTGTATTGGTTGCTTTTAAATGAGGACACTTGCAAATTTTCATAATCACACAGGTATTAATCAGCCCATAGTTGTCTACAATGAATGGAAGATATTAATACTAATTGTAATCCAATATCACTTTCACTATTTTAAAGTCACCAAAGTGAAATTAATATTTAAACATCTTCTGTAAACTTTGCTTTGTGGGAACATGATATTGAGTTCAGATTTTAAAAAAATCAGAATCAGTCTGGTTCTACTGACATTCCAGTCCTGTCTGTGCTTAGCTAGAAGTAAGTTCCGTTGAGTTCAGTAAGACTTGTTCCTAATTTAAATGTGTTTAAGATGCTGCCTCACTGCATACGTTTGTCTATCTTTCTGTATAATTCTGTCACCTATTTTTGATACATTTTACAGTTTGTGTCTGTGAGTGAAAGAGCATCAGCCTTAATATAGTAAGAGAATAACTTTGAAAACAGATAATCAGAGACAAGGTCCTAAAGTTAATGGAATTTCCAGTCATTCTTACCCACTAGTCTTAAATTGACTCGATTCATTGTTAACGATTTGATAGGGTGAAAGAAAATTGTGACATCCACTTTAACATAGTTACCTATGAAGACTCTCGGAAATAACTTTCTAATTGAACTTCTCTGCTGCTGTAGCATAAAAATAGACATGATCTCACAACTAGATTGGGCATTCAGTCTAGCAGGATAGGTGAACAAAGTAAGAGCTGAGAAGAACAAACAGGTATGTTGATTACTACCGTACAATTGGGGGAAATAACTTAAATTGATGGCAATTGATGACATACCTGAACAGAAGCCTGTTGATTGAACTGTGGTTTGGAGTCATTATGCTCCTCTATTTCTTTGCACTGCTGGCTGTTTCCTCCCTGGAGGTAAAACCACTGTAAGAGATGGAAAGTTGAAATGCATAGTACATTACAGAATGGCACTGTCATGTATTGTGGATTTGATTTATGGCTTAACAGCTAGAAAGTTTGCTTTGTGCTAATTTAGTCTTCGTTGCTTCAGATAGAGATAGAAGCAGGCTATTGGCAGTCCCATGATAAGATGTCACGTGTATCAGACGCTACATGCTTCAGATGTTTTAAATTTAATCCATTGTAGTTAACTTTCAAATAGTCTATGAGGAGTTGTATTTAATAATTTAGTACTAAGAGTCACAGTGTATTTTTATGAATTGAGATCTTATAGACAATACAGTGTGCTGAGAAAATTCTCAGTAGCTGTTTTCTCGTATGATGCTTATCATCTCAGTTTCCTCCCATCTCCCTTAGAATTAAAAATAAATGTATTTGTTTGTTACTGTTTTTACGAATACTGAATTCTCAGGCTATTTACCAATTTTTAAATTCTTTGTTTTTACTTATAGTCAAAAATACTAAGTCTGAACTATGAAAAAAATAAAAATGTTTCTATTGTCAGTTATTTGAGGTGTCTCAAGAAATAGTATTTCAGTAACAGTCCTTTTCAATGCTACCATTTGTCTTTGTTCACTTGTTTTTACATCACTTTTTGTGTGTGCTCGTGTGTGTCTTTTTTTCTTTTTTCTTTTCTTTCTTTGGGTGGTGTCAGATTTGCAGTTTGAAAGTTATACATTCCTGGTATTCAAAAAATTTTGTCTCTGGGAGGATAGGCTGGAAAGCTGTAGCTCTTTTCCCTTTTCCATTTTTATTATCAAGCTCTAGCTTTGAAGGGGAGGTGCTTTATGGAGAGAATGCTGGGACTTTTCCAAAATTATTAGCTTTAAGATTTACAGCCTGAAATTCATATTAAACATAGGTGATATTAATTGTTCATTGTTTGAGGGTTGGAGCATTAAAGTAAAATTTTGCAAAGAAAAGAACACTGCCCCAGTGTTTTCTCTCACTAGACTGTGCTACTTGAAAATAAGTTTACTGAGTGACTTCCATGTGGAACTATACCGCAGCAATTCATATTGAAGTAGGTGTGAAACAAATCTTAGGATTTCAGACAAATCCTGTCAAAGGTCCTTCTTTTTAGAAATGAAGTAACTTCCGAGCAATGCAATACTTCTGCAGACTATAACAGATATACCACAGAACATTGCCCAAAAAACAAGGAGAATTTCTACTTGCCTTGAAGTGTTTTGAATTTCTGCAGTTTTACACTAGTTACATTATTGTTCCAGTCTTACACAACTCATAGTTGTACTGGAGAGACATAATGTACCTGTAGGTGCACTATGTCAGTATATTATATTATGACTGGAGTTAATCTGTTTTTTTTGTAACTGGGTCTAGTAACCATTTGTACAAAATTTCTATACATTTAGTATTTATTCGTATACTACGGTAGAGTGGTCAGGATCCAGAGAGGCCTGTATTGCATACGCAAAAATGGCCCATACACACACAAGGCATATCTGTTTAACTAAGGTCTTGTCTTGGGAAGCAGCTTCTCATATCTCAGGGGAGCTGCTTCAGAAGAGCACAAAATCTGCTGCTGGAACAAGACGCTTAAAAGCCTCCTTGCAATATACTTGGAATGATCTGCAAGCTGTTCTGTCACATGAAGGCATGCCAGTTATAAAGGATTCCTTTTTTCTTGTCAGATAAGTTTCCCTTATTTGTGTGATATGCTTTTTGTTGAAAGTCTTAGGTGGTACGATGAAATCTTATTTTGTGAAAACAACCTCCGTTTTTTTCTTGATGTTAGCAAATTAACACATTCTCATGGATTAGTATTTTTTTTCAAAGTAGGTCCATGTATTTCCTTATTACTACCCAGAAATTAAAAATATTTTTCATTCATGTTTTCATGTATTACTTCAGTCTAAAATACTTAGTACCTAATAAGCATAAGACTTTTTGTTTCACCACTCAGTTTCAGGAAAAAGGGTATTTAAAGAGAGAGAGATTACCATAAAGGTATTAAAAATGAAGCAAAAACTGTTACAAGAATTCATCTTGTAAATAAAACATAAAATCATGAAGGGAAACTGATTATTTTGATAGTACATTTATGTTTATTACTGTCAGCAGTACTACTGCTAGAAAAGTAAATAAATGTTTGATTCTTTAAATTTCATTATTCAGAGTACCTGACTGATTTGAAACTAACTTCAGTCTTTACTGAAAGTAGCATGCAGACAAAGTAGAGTAATTGATAGTACCCTTTAGGTTTCAGCTGAGCTTGTAAAATGGGATTTCAGTGATTTCAAATATAATTCAAACTACACTTTTCAAATGTTTCTAGCTTTTTTGCTTTCTAATGCTAGCATTTTTTTCTTTAGTCACCTTTCCGCACCTTACAGGTTCTGCCCCATCGTGGTCTGGTCTCATGGATACAAGCAAACAGTGGGATTATTATTCCCGAAGAGATAAAGATCGAGAACGGGAGAGAGATAGAGATAGAGAAAGGGACCGTGATCGTGACAGGGAGCGAGAACGTACTCGAGAAAGGGATCGAGAGCGTGATCACAGTCCAACTCCTAGTGTGTTCAACAGGTGAGTGTGAGCAGTTAATTCTGATGATACACCAGGGTGGTACAGTGCCTCTACTAGAAGCACATGTAAGACTTGCTCTGCAGTTGTGTATTCTTAGGTCCCTTTTTGCCTTTTGTTGGAGGCATAATTAGCTTTTTCAAATGCAAAAGTGAAAAGAAAATAGTATGTCTAGAACATGCAACCAGTCACAGATAATTGTTTTCTTTGTTAATTGACAGGAAGAGAGCTGCTTTCAGCTAG
This sequence comes from Ctenosaura bakeri, assembly GCA_948474755.1. Taxonomy (NCBI): domain Eukaryota; kingdom Metazoa; phylum Chordata; class Lepidosauria; order Squamata; family Iguanidae; genus Ctenosaura; species Ctenosaura bakeri. Next base: position 190,862 of record CAOLHI010000896.1, read on the forward strand.
TTGCATTTCAAAAAATTCAGAGATGGGCCTAATGGGGTTGAAGCCCTGCCCAGTCTAAAATTGTTAGAATTCCTGCTGCTTTTATTTGTTCATTTGTTTAGGAGTAAGCAGCTATTTTTAAAAGAGGATTAAAGATTGTCCTATGAAACATGAATTCAGAATAACATGGATGGTGATACAGTATCCGTATTTGCCCTCATGTTGTAATTAAAGTTACTTAATTTTTTGCACAACCAGTTTTTGCACTGCCCTTATTGTTTAAGTTAAAGTGAACCAAAAAGTCATATTTATGCCATAGTCCATAATGGAGCTTAGCCTCTGCTGGTTTCTTATGTTAGTGTTACAGTAAAAGCCATTCTGTTTGGTATCATGCTGAACATTGTAGTGGGTGGCTATTCATTCATTGCTTAGCATGATCTAGAGCAGTGGTTCTCAACCTTCCTAACGCTGCGACCCTTTAATACAGTTCCTCATGTTGTGGTGACCCCCAACCATAAAATTATTTTCGTTGCTACTTCATAACTGTAATTTTGCTACTGTTATGAATCGTAATGTAAATATCTGATATGCAGGATGTATTTTCATTGTTACAAATTGAACATAATTAAAGCATAGTGATTAATCACAAAAACAATATGTAATTATATATTGTGAAATATTTATTTCTAATTACATCTCGGGGAACTACACAAGCTTCTTGTGTGTACCTTCAAGTTGTTCCTGACTTATGTTGACCCTAAGGTGGGCCTACCATTGGGTAGGAGGATAGGTGGGTGGGCAGATGAGAAGAGGGCAAATAACTGCAACGCAAAATTCAAGCAAGAAGTTTCCAAAAGTAGACTGGAAAGAGAGAGAGAGAAGACTGCCCATCTCTAGGAAAAGGAGGTCTCCCTCTTGTTCTGAAATAAACTCCTCTTACAGGCCCGGCCAGGAATCCCTGGGGTAGCACGACGAGCTCCCCGCCTCTGCCAAAGGGGCTGAGACCTATGCCGGGCTGCTGCCCAGCCCGCCCGCCAAACCCCGTGGAGTGCCGGGCTGCCTGGAAGCTGCTTCAACCCGCAGCTCTCTTTCCCGGCAGATGGATGCTCCTGCCTCCCGCCCCGTGCAAGGCCTTTGTCAAAACACCTCTGCCCCTCCTGCAACCCGCCGACCCTGCCCCCCTCCCCGCCCGATGCCCATGCGAATGGCACCCGATCGGGGCGTTTTTGCAGCTCTCTGCCCCCCTTCCAAGTCAGTGACGCCGGTGACAAAAGAGCAGCTGTGGAAGCTGGCAGTCGTGCTCAGCGCGCACGCGGGGGCGAGGGAGGGGGCCCAGGGTCTCAGAGCCCTCCCCAACGCCGCCGCCCCCCTGGCGCTCCTGTGATAGCAAAACCCAGCGTGAGAGTGGGTGGCGCGTCTCCTTCTGCCTCTCTGCCGTTCGCCCAAAGCACAGGCAGGAAAAGCAACGCAAGCCGCCCACAGCGAACGGTGCTGCAGGCACCGAGAGCCCAGAGGGAGGGAGAGAAGGAGGGAGGGAGGGGGCGAGCCTGGCAAGAGGCGGCGCCAACCAGGCTCTCCCCTCTCCACGCAACGTGCAATCCCTCCTCCCGTTGTGGGGCGCCCGGAGCTTGCCCGTAGCCCCGTTCCTGCTGCAGGGCCTCGCTCCAGACGCAGGCTCAGCCGCCCTCCTTTCCTATACAGCACTTGCTCACTCGCCTTGGCAGCTCCATGGGGGGAGGAAAAGATGGTGCCGTGTGTGGGAGGAAAAGATGGCTTCAGAGCCCACCCGCCTGCCTGCCCACTTGCCTGCCTGTGCTCGGCTGCCACGCTGAGGAGCAAGAGGAGGAGGCAGCCCAAGCGAGAAAGGCCGCTGGCGGGGCGGTGGCAGTGATAAGGAGGAGGGGGTGGCGCTCCTTGAACGGCGCAACCCCCCCACCCGGAGCAACAGCCGCCTCCTCTCCCCTCCTCCCAGCGCGGGGTCTCAGAAACAGCCCTCCCATTGGCTGTGAGGCTGCCAAATAACAGCGGGGGCTGGCTTTTGGTGGGAGGATCAGTGACCTTGTTTCAAAAGGGGGCGGGGCAGGATAGAGGAGCAGCAATCCCTTTGAAAGGGTCATTCGACCCCTTCGACAGGTTGAGAACTGCTGATCTAGAGAGCTATGTTGCTACATCTGTAGACATGAAATGTTTTTGTTTACCGCTTATCCTTCATTGTCTGGACTCACCTGTGCTTCTTGTTGAGCCATATTGGGAACTCAGTAGCTTAAATAGCAGTATGCAGTGCAGTGTAGGACACTTCTGAATTGGGGTGTGTATACACAGTGTTATTTACTGCTTTCTTGCAAAGCTTTTTCACAAAATTACAATTAGTCTTGAGAAAGGCACTGTCTTTCAAGGTGAGATTTCAAACATGCAGTCAGTGTTCCTGACAGACATAAGTAGTCAGAGTTATGTTTGCTGTTACAAGCTTGCTAATAGAATCACATTCTAGCCTTTAACCTGTTAATCAAGATTGAGTATTGCTTTCTTGTCTTAAATTTTAACACATGCACCCCTTGCATATGAAGGTAAGCTTTCCATTTATTTTTCACAGAGACTCATGTATGCTTCTAACTTGCACATATCATGACACTGCTCGTAGTAATTTCTGACAGTTTTCAGCTTCAACATGTTATATTCATTAGGTATTAAACATATATTAAATATTATAGTTTTTCACGTAGTCCAGGAAGAGTATAAGAAAGTCACTGTTATCTTGGTTAACCCAGTTTCATGGGGGGTGTTAATAGCTTTACAAGCATAAAAGTAGCACAGAGTTAAATTTAGGCATTAAGTTAGTATATTTCTTAATTTTGTTCATATATAGTTTTTGGTGGTAATGTTCTGTAGTTAGTGTATGTTTTGTGTTATAAATTGTAGGGTCAGTGTCTTAGATGTTAGGATCAATTTAACATCTGTTTCTTAGGGAACTTGATTGAAGGCCAGAAAAAGCCTGGCTGTTCAAGGGTGCTTGAAATGATCTTAATGATTTCCAGGCCTAGAGAAGGTCTCTGTATTGCTGCCAGACTTATCAGTAAAGGGGGGGTGGGGTGGAAAGAGTTTTGTGACTAAATTGTCTGACATCTGCAGTAAAGCTGCTGCCACATGGTTGTGTGAGAAACCAGGAGGTCCTTAGCCCAGTAAAAACTTGGTGAGGGGAATAACATAAAAAGTGGGAGGTTTGTGAATTACAGGTCATTCAGGTATAACACTCTTGAACAAACATTGTTTCACCATTTAATAGCTTTAGTTTTTATAATTGTCCAGTGGCTTATGAAAACATTTTTTTGATAAAACAAGTTAAAAAAAAGTAACTTTATGCAAAGTTTCCTTTGTGGGTAGCATAACAATGGGATATCAAGAGACTCTGCTTTTGCAGAGAATTTAAATTCATGGTTGAAGGCTAAAGCATGAAATGTGGCATCTGTTTTTCACATCACTAATACAGTACTCAAAATGGTACTATATTTTAAGTAGCTAGTGGGATACGCATTTTCTGTGCATTTTAGAGCCACAGACATCTTAATGCCCTAATATAGATTTCTTGTCATATGTACTGAATTGATTAGGATACTTCATTGTAATAGCTCAGAACCAGTTTTAAGGTCAAATTAAACTAGCCAGTTGGTCAGGCGGATATGATGCATCTCAAAAGTGGTTTGTAATTGATTTAGCCCTTCCTTTAAAAAAAAATTAAAATCTGTTGGTTTACACTTGACAGAGTCAGCATATGTGTAGAATAAATTTTCTGCTAAGGCTATAACCATACATGCTCTTTAGAAATGGCTTCCTTCAGAAAAACTATCAATGAGGTTCTTAATATACTACTTAGTTTGAGAAACTAGCAAGAAGACATCTGTATTTGCATCTCTCAAAAGTGATTTTTGCCTGTGGAATATAGGGAGATACAGTATGGTGGTTTCTTTGAGGTTTAATGCAAGTTTGGGCATGCAAGTATTGCCCTCCCAGAGATAATTGTATTGTGACTGTCAGCAGCTTTAGCTAGCACAGCTCAAGGAGAGGAATTGTGGTGGTTGGATTCCCACATCTACAGTGCCACATGTGTTTCGTTTAATGGTATACTTCTCCATATTTTTCCTGCAAACTTGTAGATTTTATATCCACTTTAATATATTCAGTACACAAAATGTAATCGTAGCTTACAATATACTTGGAATGGAAATAAAAGCCAAGATGTGAAGAAATGTGAAACTAGTTTATGAGAACAAGGCATTAACCTTGTTCTTTAACAGAAGGTGCTTGCATAACGTGGCAAACTACGTTTCAGACTGGAGAGTTTCAAAAGTAGTTTGTTAAACAATAGAGGAATCAGCTTTTTCCTTAAAAAGGAAAGGGCAGGTTAGGGATCTAAACTTGAACTGCAGTGGGTCATGTTCTTACGCAAGATGAAGTTCCTCTTTGGAAGTTCACCAAAGAGCAGAAACAGAGAAAAATGTCCTTTATAGCCAAATTGCAGGCCATTGATATAAACCAGAGTTAAGAGTACCCTGGGCTCCTAGAAAATTTTGAACTCCAGCTCCTTCCTACTCCAGCCTGTGTGTCCAGTGCTTAATGATTAAGGGAATTGTATTTCAGCAGCTGGAAGGCCACAGGTTCTCCACTGGTGGTTTAACCCTTATCAGTGATGCATGTGTAGCTCTTCTAACATTATTATAGCTATATAACTCAACTTGCCAATAGAGGTGTGCTAAGCGCACCCAAACTTCTGCAGCAACACACATCACTAGTCTTGTCTGTAATGCCTGTGCATATAATATGAGTTCCTGGAGTAGGCTTTATATGTCCACTTGGAAAGGTTCAAGCAAGACAAAACTCTGTGCCATCTCAGTTCTGATGTGTGGGGAAGGCCTATTCCTGATAGATGTTCACACCATAAACAGAAATACTGGGATAGGAATTCATAATACTATTAGTTTTTTAAATTAATCATACATTTAATATTTCAAGTTATAATTGCAAGGGTAATTGTAAATTGATGAGCCATAATTCCTCTTGAATTATGAGCAGCTTTTGTTGCCTTATATTTTAGCAGATATAAAATGTTTTGTTATCTTTGTTTTGTTGTCTTTCTTTTATTTTCCTGGGGTATATTGATAGTTCGGCAATGTATTTGTTTACTCCAACTCCAGAAATTTTTCAGGAGGTTCATAAATATTTTCTCCTTACAAAGAGCTGCTTGTACCCTAAAGGCACAAGATCCCATCTCATCTTGTAAGCTAAGCAGGGTCAGCCCTGCTTAGTACTTGAATGGGAGACCAACAGACACCAAGTGCTGTAGGTTATATTTCAGAGGATGGAGCTGGAAAATTACCTCTAAGAGTTCCTTGCCTAAGAAAATCCTATGAAATTCATAGAATCACTGTTAGGTTGACAGGTGATTGAGGGCGCGCACACACACATATGCATGCACAAGTTATATAGCCTGCTCTTCAGATGTATAGCCATCCATGACAACAGCATAGCATTTCTTTTAATGAGCTCTAATTCTAATGCTGATGTTCTGATTTGCCTCTTGTGACTAACGATGTTATCCATTGTCTAAACTGTGTACCGTGGTAACTTTGTATCTTATGTTACGTATTCCCACTGAAGTAAGACTTACAGACTTGTACTTCACAAGATGCAGAAAATACATACGGTTCTTCTCCCTCTAACCATCTCACCATATTTTTAATATGTATGGGATTGACCGAGGGTGGTTGCTGGTGCTTTAACATTTGCTTGCTTACTGGAAGTGTTTTTGATTTTGTTGTGTTCAGTGATGAAGAGCGATATAGATACAGAGAATATACAGACAGAGGCTATGAGCGACATAGGACAAGTAGAGAGAAAGAAGAACGGCATCGAGAAAGGAGACATCGAGAAAAGGAAGAGACAAGGCACAAGTCGTCACGAAGGTTGGCTTCTTAAATGTCATGTCTATGGGCAGAAGGAGGAGAATTAAATTACTGGGAGTAGTATTGGCTTTTCGTGTGCTTCTGTTGATCTGCTGGTATTTAATAACTTAATATAGGGTAGGGTAAGGTAGCATTAATTAATCCTTTGAATGTTAATTAAAGCTTCTGGTAAATAATTGAGGAGCAGCTATAACTTCTCCATGGATGTTGAGATTGAATCTACTGTGCTGCTCAGAGGAAGAGGGTAAGCAAATGTAGGAGGATAGGTGGATAGGTGGATGTTGTGACTCCTCTTTAGAGCTGCCTCCATGCTTACTCATCTGAGCAGAGGAAGCAGTACAGGTAGCTTCAGGGAGCAGGATCCAGTGCTTCATGCTGCCAGAAGAATCCACTGAGTCGGTGAAGAAGTGGCTTCTGCTTGCTCATTTTATATGATGTCAGATATTGCTGCCATATCACATAGGGACAGAGAGAGGGCTAACAGTTGCAGTGGGTGCGTCCTCTTAAGGTGCTGAAGCCTAGGTAGCCACCTGATAGTGTCAGTCCCTAATGTTAGCCTTGGATCTACCAACTGAATTGATGTAATGTTTTATTTTCATGTGTGAAAAAGCCGGAATCTTAATACTTAGAGTTGCTCTCGATCTTTGTAGAGTGACCAAAAGGATATCTTTATCCTCTTGGAGTGAATAGATGTGGTAAAATAAGTAGTAGTTTTCTGTTCTGAAAATTTTGAAAAGCACTCAGTAAACCTATTTTAAGTCTTCCTCCATAAATCAGAACAGAATTTTGTCAAGATTATCAGCTTTTATTAGTAGAGTAACTCCAGTTAATCACTGTGGAAATCAGTTTGGTATCATGATGGTACAGATTTTGATAACAGTTCTGTGTGCCAAATGAGGTATCAGTCCCTGTCCTGAAGTAAATATTAGCAGCTGGAATCATGGTGAAATTGTTCTGGTTTGAATTTATATGATCACACTGCTACACATACTAAATAATTAGCTTTATGAAATTAGCATTTTGGGAAATAAATCTATTTAATTTAATAGGTTTTCTGATTTTATTTTATTTTTTTGTTTTATCTTAGTAACAGCAGACGTCGCCATGACAGTGAGGAGGGAGACAGCCACAGGAGGCACAAACATAAAAAATCAAAAAAGAGCAAAGAAGGAAAAGAAACAGGTGGTGGTGAACCTGCCCCGGAACAGGAAAACACTGAAGCTGCCCCAGCAGAATAGGCATGTGTGATCTTTGCCTACTTGCTTATATTAGTGCCAGAAATAGATTGCTCTAAATCTAATTATTTTTCTGGGTCTTAAAAACATTGCTCTTAATCTTGTTCTGTTAGTATGAAAACAAGTTTAATTTGGATTTTTGAAAATAAAAAGAGTGAATTTTTCATGTTAAAGCACATTATTTTGTCTTGCTTATACATCTAGAAATGTACAGGTACATGTGAAGAACAGACTATATTAGTACTTGGAATATTGTATAGTGTGAAAAATATACATGAAGGCTGTGCTTGGTTGAGCTCCTATGCACAGTTCACCCAGGCTTCATCAGTGTGCAGAATCTTTCCAAATAGTAAGGAAACTGATTACACCTGCAAACCAGAAGAATTCCACATGATCAATATGCAGATTCTAGAATAATGAATTGGAACCAGCATTTAGTTTGGTTCTCCAGATATATATTTTTCATGTAGTTTCTCATCAAAGGGAACAAAAACAAAACTCATATAACCTAAACCTCTTTCTTTCTTTCTGTAAACTTGGGCTTATAAGTTTTGGGCACTGCAGTGCTGTAGTAGCCTTGCGAGTGTCTGTCTGTTGCTTCTCCACTTCCTTGGATCTGTGGAAGATGTCTAGCCTTGTGGTCCATCCAGCTTGCCTGTACAGATCTCAGCACAGATAAACCTGTTCCTTTTTTTCTTCCTTTCTCTGTCTATACAGGTAGTTCACTAGATCTCATGCTTCCTGACATTACTGTGCTAATTCAGGACTGCATCAACAAAGGAGATTAGCAAACCTGAGTAAAATAGGCAGAACTCTCATATGAAGTGGCTCATGCCATCAGTTAGAAACACTTGGGAGAAATGTGTATTTTTGTGCTTTTTTAATGAAAATAACCTGGCTTTACAAATTACAGTTACAGTATTTTGACAGTAGAAATAAAATTTCATTCACAGTTATTACACACTAGGAAACAACATATTTAAAAATACTTGCTTCATACTGACCACAAAAAGGGGGATTTCATGTAATCATCAAACTTCCTTCTATATTGTGAATAAATGCTGTCAACATAATGGTTAGAAAAGTATTACAACAGTTATTCAAGACTTTTTGGGGAAATCTTCAGATTGAGTGTTAGAGTTGTTTCCTTTTTAAAAAATAAATACTAGGTGGAACATACTACTACTGCTGCTTTGATTGAATATAAAAATACAAACATAAGACAAAGAGCAGCATGTGTACCCTGACTTATGATCTTAGCAGATTTCTGTGTTTAAAAAGTGCACGTTTTTCTCTAGCACACCAAGCATTCTGTTTGTGTTTTGCACATTTACACTTCATACTTGTTTCTTTAACAAGCAAATAGCTGAGCAGAAAGTGGAGCAAACAGATGTCCTTATTAAGTGGCAGATTTTATGTCAAGTGATTTTTTGTACTCCAATCAAAATACATCTTCATAAAAAAGTACCAGGCCAGGATACAATGGTGAGAGTAATTTTTCCCTTTAGTTCTTTTAGCATCCTTGCCAAGCAGGCATGCAACATTCCTGAGATGTTCCTGCCATTAACTGCAAGGAGGATGTCACCACACCTGGAAGAAGAAATAATATAAATGTTACTAGTGGTTTAATAATTCCAAGACAGAAATTTTCCCCCAAAAAACCAAATGCTTATCTTGCTATCTTCACTATTGTCCTGCAGAATCCAGAATAACCACTCTGTATTTTTAAGGGTTTTTAAAAACACCTTTAGGAACAAATAAGAACTTTATTAACATGATATCTGTCTGCAATTTCTGCTTTAAGAACCAGACCATATATCAGACATGCTTCCAGTGTAATTTCTGTAGTATCAGTTTGATGTGCAAAAATTAAAAGACTTCCATTTTACTGAGTTCTCAGATGTTTATTAAGAAAATTCCATAGTGGAATTTAGTTATAATTTGCAAGCCATCTATGACTTTTCATTTAGACTCAGAGGTTAAACAAGTTATTCTCAGGTTGTCAGTTTTTCTCTCTCCAGGAATAATTCTAAATTTGAAACATTTAGGATTTTGCTGTGTGTCCTATATACAGTTCTATGACAGGTTTAATTATACTGCTATAAAACCTACCCTAATTCTTTGCTTCCTTCCTAGTTTCAGCTTTCTGAAGGCAAGGGAATGAAAGATAAGCACAATGCTGCCTGGTTTAGCTGTTACAGTGTAACCAGGGACATTGCAACACAGTTCTGTGCATGCCTTGTCACTAGAAGGGGAAACCAGTAAGTGATTTTGGTTAGGGTCCTGAGGGATTTGGAGCTGGTCTCTATGAAGTAGGTCCCAGTTTCCAGCATAACAGTCCCCTTGCAGAGATAATTGGAAATTCTTGCTTCAGTACAAGGATTAGAAGCATAGAATTGGAATTAAAGGACTAATTTATAACCAGCCAGATAAATAAAAGATTGTGGAGGGGCTAACTGGGTTCTGAGATTCATGCATAATATCCACTATGTGTAAAATGTATTGTGTGGTCAGGCCCATATACAGTTCTGTTATGTATATGTGCTGTCTGTGGTATTCATCCATCAAACATACAGAAAGGACAAACTGTGTAGAAAGAAGCTGGAATTGTCTTGATAATTTATACTGGCATAAATGCTGTTACACAAGTGGTTGGACTTTCTCAGAAATTTGAGTGGAGACATCCTGTTTAGGGAGTGGTGGGCCCCTTCATGCAATTACCTATTCCTAGGAGGCTTGGTAAGTGTGATCCTGGTAGTTGGAGCAACTGAGCAGCAGGAGAAGAAATGGCTGTACCATCCGTTCTACAAATTGGTTGTACAGGGAACATTCCTGTACTGCAGACTAGCCATGCTCGCATAATTTTATGCTTCACAAACAGTGAATAGTTATCTTTGCCAGAGTATAGATCTACAGTACATACTTAATCTTGTATCAGAATCTTTATGGGGTGGAGAATGTGCAAGCTTAAGCAAATTGTTTTGTGTCAATTCTACACATTAAATTGATATATGAACAAGTTATTGGGAGCTGTTGAGATACTTGGGGAAGCACTAAAACTCAGTGGTAAAATTCATTTATCAACTATTTTTTCTATTAAAACTACGAATATGATGTATAACAGACAATCCAAAACATTAAAAAAACAAAAACATTAAAATCGCAATAAAATCACTAAAAAAATGAGACTAAATTTCTAAAAATATATATTTTCATGTCTTAAAGCAACAGGAACAGGAATCTATTGTATTTTCAAAGAAAGTGTATTCCATTGTTCCAAAACAATACTGTCTCCTTGTATGCCTGTCAAACTAGCTTTGGCTTTAACAAAGGAGAGTTTATCTAGATGGTAAAAAATTGACAGATTTGTAGTGAGACAGGTCTCCTTAGATATATTTTTGTAGGTTGTTCAGGACATAAAACGTAAAAAAAATAGTTTTACCAGTAGTGAAGGAGGGAATATGCTCAGATGGGTTACTGTTTTGCCTTTTGCCCTGATAGGCAGGAATTGCACAGACACCCTTTAGTGGGAGCAACCCCCTAACTCTAACCATCTGTGAGACAGTGTGTGTGTGTGTGTGGAGGGGGTGTCCCTCCCACTCTTGGAGGCATGATTGACTGGAAGTGTCCCAGTCATCCCAGGCTGAATAGTCCCAGAATGTCTGGGGGCCCACTCCCATTTCCAGTCCTTCTGCACTTAAGCAAAGTGAAGCTATGAACAAGATAAGTTTATGATGGAATCAGCACAGGATCAGGTAGGTAAGGAAAAATTCCTCCATGCTTCTGCTTCCACATGGTGTTGATACCTGGCTTGAAACAGAACCAGAGAAGAAACAGTAGAGTATCTGGTGGTGACCGTGAGTACCCACCCTGTCAGTGGGGGTGGGTGGGTCAGGTGCTGCATCTGGAATTCACTAGATGGCTGAAAGCCCTTGTTTCACAAGAAGTGGCTGCTGTTCATTCCACCAGACCCTAACTACAGCAACCCAGTTACTAGTTAGGATCAGGTGGGTAATTCAATACTTCTTACAGCAGTTCTGCCATCTCTGCAAGCAACAGAAAATGCTTTACAGTGTGGAAAAGTTGTTGCAACTGCCCATCCTGTCTGATGTGGAGCACTCCTTTTTCTGTCCCAAATCCAGGGCAACCTTAGCAGAAGGCATATCCCTGGGAAGAGGTCCAAAATGTCCAAGGCCATCTCCCACTCAGTGGGGGCTCAAAGGAGGATCATTCTTCAAATGAGGTTGATTTAGATTCCTTTCTCATTGCTCAGAAGCAGAGAAGGGAAAAGTCTACAGATTTACTGTTCCCCCATCCATTCAAAGTACTTTTAACACACTTCTTTGAAAGGCAGTCAAGACTCTTGGCCCTTAACTGCTTCTTGGGGCCTCAGTAATCTCAGCACCTGAATCTTCCACCAAGTGGATTGCTTTCCCTAGATGGTTCCACTGGATATTCCTTACCCTTCAGACTTAATATGTGTAGTAATGAGGAATGGAACAAGCCTGCCTCCAACTGGCCAAACCTGTCTTTATACTCCAAAAATGTGATGACTGACTGCAAATCCCCCTAATGGATGCCCCCATGTTGGCTTTAGAACCATTGTTTACACCATTAGAACCATCTGTTTACACCAAGGACTGAAAGTTTGCTCTAAAAGCCACTGAAGACAAGAAAATTGGGAGGTGCTCAAGGTACACATAGTCTCATTGCCTCAGTGCCCACCATTGCTAGAGAGTTTCCTAGTTATGGATGAAGAAAGTTACTGAAGGAAGTTTCCTGCAACAATACCAAATTAAATGACTGAAAGTTTCTGTCTTCCTAGCAAATGCCACACTGAATGCCATCCAGTTTAGTGCCAGGGCCCAAGCCATAGCTCAAAAATCAGAATGTAGATACACTTTTCAACTACACCTTTGCACTCTTGTAAGGTACTAAATGTTTTGTTGATCTCTTGGAACATGTCTTTATCAGAACAAAGGACAAAAGGGAGGCCCTTGTTCCTGGGAAGAAAAAGGAGTGGGGAAAGGAGCTTACCTCTTCTTTAATACATTCTTTGTTTTTACCTAGGGATGCCTAGACAACACCCTCCCCCCTGCCGCCGCCAAAAAACCCTGCCAGGTCACTTCCAAACCAAAGCACAACACCAACTCCACAGCTAGTTTGTGGGCCTCTGTGGGCAGACAACCTTGGACCACTGGGTGTTAAACACATGGGGAGGAAAGTACTTAAACTTGCCCACAGTCCTTGCAGCTCTTCCATTTCTTTCCCAAAGTTCAAGAACCCCAACATTGCCTCTTACTAGAAACAATCAACTATCTGTTGCAGACTGGAGCCATAGAGGAAATATCTTCTCAGAGGTGCAAGAGATATTACTCAATATTCTTCATTGCTCCCAAGAGAAACAGTGCACAGAGACCCATTTTGAATAAGAGATGGATAAACCAGCTCTTTGGAAAGCATAAAGGAAGTAAATGTTGTTTGCTTGATTCTCTGTTCAGTTCATTTCAATCATGATCCATGAGAAAAAATGTCAGTCTCCTCTCTCAGCAAATGGAACAAGACTTGCATCATGGCCTGCTACTGTTGCCGGGGGCTTTCATTTCCTGGAGAGATAGTTACCCATTCCATCAGGAGGACTAGTCCTTTTGCAGCTTTAACCTCAAGTGCAGGCTTTGAAGATGGCCATTTTGAAATCACTCTCTACATTCATGAAACCTTACAAGTTTGAGATGCTTTTGCCTCTACTGAAGGCTCATTTGGCCAGTGGGTACTACAACACATAATTAAGCAATCACTCTTTCTGGGATGCCAGCAGTTTCCCACCCTTGGTTTGGGGAGTTATGGTATGTATCATCTGAGAATGTTTTCTTCTTGGCTGCTGAGGAAAGAAAGATTGGTTGAGATAGATTCATATCCAGGTATGAAGTGTGAACATTCTCCTCCACCTGATGACTGTTCTTGTGTCTGATATTGGATTCAATTTAGAATAATTCAACATAGAATAATTGTTTTTGCACTTCTTTCTCTTCTTTCCCTCAACTTCATTCCTGCTTTAGAAGTTAATAGTTAACTGTCTAGGTACACAGTTGATCGTCCTAAGGGGTTGCTCACACTGGAGGGTATTTGGGAAAGGTCTGTACCATTTCTGCCCGTTGGGGCGAGAGAGAGAGGAGCAAACCTTGCCTCACTGTTGGAAATGGGCTTGTCATAGACTGAGCCCAGAAAACGATCAGCAACCTGTGTGGATCTTTTCATATGAAAGGAATATTGTCATGACACCATGACAAATTAGCTCCTTCATCTTGCACCAACTGAAGCTCTGGATGCTACTGGAGGTTAACCCAACATAAAGCAAATTACATCGATGCATAATTTTGTGTGCAAAAATATACCAGATATACACCCTGGTTATGACTAGAAAAGATTTCTGCCTGAAATCATAGAGAAAATAGCATATCTGATGGATCAGTGTCAAGGCATCTTGGATGAAAAGGATTAACTTACAAACCATGAAATTTCATTACCTGATTCTTCCATCGTTATATGCTGGTGTCCCTGCAACAATTGATTTGATAAAAAATGGCTTGTTCCCAGTGTTTTCTTCATAACCTCCCACGATACTGAAGCCAAGACTTCCTGCTGTATTTCTTCGTAGTACAATTTCTTTGCAACTGTACAGGTACCTGGAGTGGGTGGAATCATTCTGTTCAATGGTCAGTTGTACAATTAACTCAGAATCACTGCACACTTACTCCTTCTGCACACTTACTATTTTCTTAATCATATCAGCTTGTAACCTAAATGCTTGGCCTATACTCTATATTCAAACTGCCCATTTCTGGTGGATGCAGTGTTTACACAGATTTAAGAATGTTGCACAGACTAGACGTAATGAGAGTTCACATGCTGTTAAAGTGCAGAGAAGCAAATGTTGAAGCAAACGTTCCTGTGTACCTGAAATGTTATCTAGTAGCCATGGTTAGAAGAAGATCTCTGTCTAAAAATGAATGAAGAGTGGTCTGACAAAAATCTATTTTGAGCTGTTTTGGAAATAGGAATGGGTAGGTAATTTGGGGAGGCTTCAAAACTAGGTATTTTAACGAGTGGAAATGGTTTTAGTTTTTACTGAAAGCATGTCCCCAAATGTTGCACTTTATAGGTTTCCCAAAAGCTGTCAGAGTAAATCAATCTAAATTTAATAATCCAAATTTTGGTTGTGATTAGCTTTTTTTTTTTTTAAAAAAAATCAGATTACAGCCATATGGTGGTGACACTCACATTGCACAAAACACTTTTTACTAGCCGAATAAGGGCTCTGTGGCACTTGGAAACTTGTGGTACAGTGTTACCTCCACACAGTTGTACCAATAAAAGATTTCCCAGTCATTCTGACTTTAATCTTAAAGCAATGCAGCAAACGCATTATTAGTATTGGCACCACTCAGAGATAGGGGTTTAAATTAGAAGGAATATTTAAAAATAAATAGGCATCTCTATTTTATAATGGATTAAAGGAATAGGTTTTTGCTGTATTTCATCAGCGTTTTTATAGTACTGTTAAATGAGGCCCTTGGGAGCTACAAATATTCACCTGCTGGCAAAATACAGGGGTACAATGTTTGTGCATAGTTTAGCTGGTTCTAATGTGAAAAACAGGTGCCTCCTGGCTTTCTATACGAGGCAAGTTCTATCGTTTTGCCATCTGCCTCAGGCTTATAGCATTCTGAATAGCACTTTTCATAAAGACATAAACTCATCACAGGATTTAACAGTGCTTACCATGGTTATGGTCAAATGTTGCCAGAATTTAGTTGTGACTGATAGCTATTCATAACCATATCTAGAATCAGTTAAGCAGGCTGTATTGGCACGGTTTTACAATAGTCATTCTTGATTTTTTTAAAAAAATGTTAAAGTTTGGGGTTTCCTTCACTATTACATAAGCATGTACACAGTGTATTGCATAAGGAAAACACTTTCCTATAGTGATATCTGAAGCAGGTGCTTTTCAGCTGGTTCTTAGCATACCACTATGCATGTGGGGTGCTGGTACTGTGCATGGTGCTTTGAACAATTCCCATTTGTCAATTTTTAAAAGCAAGATAAAACAATTCTAGATCTACTCAGTTTACAGTTTTCTAGAGTCAATTCAGGTGACTCTTAACCAGCTTTCTTATAGCTATATACATTAGGGGAGGGCTGTAGCTCTATGCTAGAGTACATATTTTGCAAGTAGAAAGGTTCCAGATTCAATCCTTGACCTCTCTAGGTGAGAATTTCTTTCTGAAGTATGGATGATAATAGCTCAGAACAGAAGATGACAAAAGTGCAGTCCTTGTTGGATAGCAGCTCCCATCCGTCCTAGTCAACACAGCTAGTGGTAAAGAATGCTAGAAGTTGGAGCCCAGCAACATCTGGAGGGCATGATTCTTACCCCCTGCTAGATTGGGACAGGACAACTTCAAGGATAAAGGGCAAATTTTCCATTCCTATAATGTACTGCAGGTTGTATCAGCTCTTTGTGTGTTCAAGAATAACATCTAGCTATTTGATTATGAATGGGGAAAATGTGTCCCTGCAGGGACCCTTTTGAGGGGGGCAAAAATGCTCCCTTGGGGAGGTGGGGGCAATTTATCCATGGGGGCAGAAATAGGCCCCCAGGAAATATTTTCCCAACAGAAAGTGACTTGAAACAATTTCCAGTTCATTTCCTTTTGGGAGGGGGGACGGGGAGGCCTCTCCCAGCTCTAAAAATTGCATACCTTCCAACATTTCACTGGAACACGTGTGGCCAAGCAACAACAAAATGAGATCAAGGTGGCAAACTTTATCAGTGAGAACAACATTCAAGCCTGAGCCTACTGAGAAGGACAAGATTGTGGTTCATCCACTACTCTGCTCCCTCCTGAGTTAAGTGAGCGCAAACTACTTTCACATTCTGAACCTAGTTTGCAGCAACTAAAGTAAACTGAGGACAAATGGGGAAAGTGGGAGAAGAAAGAAATAGATATTTTTAAAAGCATCTGAAAAAGTGTGATGACAGTGGATTAATTGGAGGCTATGAAAATGTTCCACAGAGGGTAAAAAGTGAATAAATTGCCCTCCATGCCTCCAAAGAGCATTTGAAGACCCCCCCCAAAAAAAATTGGAGTGGAATGTGGCTGTGTTATGGTCCACCAAGTTTCCCTCAGGGAGACAATACAGTCCCTGCTCACTAGATGAACCAGTGCATCCATCTAATGAGACAATGACCTGTGTTCCTAAATTTGAGATGATGTGGGATATCACAGTATATCAACAAATGTAGCTCAAGCACTTAGAAATATGGTTGTTTTTCAGATCTTACTGTATTTTCTAAAATATCACAATTTCTATATGGTAAGCTGCCTTGAGCATTATATGATAAGGGATAAAACAAAAATGAAATATTTGAAGAAAGATGTCGAAGAAGCCAGCTTTGGTGGTTTTATAATGTGTCTGTGTATGTATATTTAAGGAGTATAGCAGGTTAAGACAATATTCCTTCTGGCTAGTAATTGCACCCAGAAATCCAGTTTGTAATTTGCCATCCATGTGATGCAGGTGGGTGGCTTGACCAAATGGTGGTTACAAGCAAAGTGGGCAGGGACTTACTGCTCAGTATTACTTTTCTTGGCTCATAATAAGAACCAAGCAGCAGCCCAAATTAACCAGCTACAAACAGAAACTGTATCAAAGGCTGAGGTGCAGGAGATTTTTTTTTTAATTACAGATCAGAGTTATGAGTGCAAAGCTCCTTCTAACCTTAGATATCCCATGTGTGTTCAACACAGCAATGCTACTAAAGGTAGTTGCAGAGCTGCAACACACTCAGGATCCTCCCAACCACTCACTGGATCTTTGCTGGCAGGGTGACAGCTGAGGAGAAGCAGCCTTTTCACTGTTTTTCCTCTACAAATACCCTCACAATGAAAACAGTGGAAGGGAATTTATCTATGCCAATTCTAGGGCTGGCATATGATCCACTGCTGTTTTATAGGCATTGATTGGGCAGATGCCAGCAAAGGCTGTGGATCCACAGCCTATCCTGATACATTCATTGCCCCACTCCCCCATGCTTCCCTCCCTTCCTTGATTTGAGGAAGGGACCAGACTCAGTGACTCTTGCAGCAGCTGGGGTCACAAATTGGATCTCTCTCACTCCACTCCTTCCCTCTAGCTGTCTTTGTCTCTTGTTCCTTTCCTCCCTCTCTTGGTTGACTCTTTTCTTCATCCTTGGAGGGGGAAGATTAACATGTCCTATTACTCTGAGATGGTGTCCCAGGGATGTATGACTGTATTCAAGAAGTCACCTGGGACTGTGCATTTTTCTTTAAAGAAATGCTATAAAATGTTTTCTTGATTTCATCTAGCTCTCTTTATCCCTCAATGATTTAATTACTTAGCTTGTAAGCGGGTCTGAATCAACAGGAGAGAGTCAAACATATCTCTAACAAGTAGGGTATGACAGACTAAACTGAACTAGTGAAAGTCATAGCAAGCAACATAAATGAAGTACTAACTAAATAGTTCTCTTCCATCCCCTGAAGAATGATAGATCAACTCAGAAATATGCTGGAATTAAGGATGTCAATGGACTTCCGGTGGAGGCTGATGGACTTCCGGTGGAGGCTGAGCGGCGTTCGGACGGAATCCACGAGGGTGGTGGATTCCGTGCCACAGTGAGGTCGGTATTTTCTCGAGAAGATAGGAGATTTGGAGGAAATTGTCCCCTAGTTATAGGGGAACACGGAGGAGGCTCGAAGGGGAGTCCGGACCCTGCCTGGAGTGGAAGATCGGAGGAAGAAAAAACGACGACGAACTAGGCAGAGAGGACCGCAGAGCCGCCATAACCTCGCTGGGCAGCCGTGACCGGCTAGCCGCGGCACCACCGATAATTATAGCATTTATAAAAACAAGCATTAACACCAATTGGGTAAGTGAGACCCGACGTTCCTTTTACTGAGGAAAGATTAAATATAAAATTTCCATTTGGAGTAGAGCGGTGAATCCCGGGTGCGGGGAAGCCCCGGTGAGCGCGAGCGATCTGTTTTTGAAGAAAGCAACTTGAGTTTGAGAAAGTGTTGTTAGTAGTCGGACTGTACGAGAAGATTATATACCTAACCTGATCTGACAAAATCTAATTAACCAGAATTGACTCTTACAAGACTTTTATAAAGCGAAACCGGACAGGACAAATTGCAGACTGGACTAAATAAATTGAACAAAGCGCAGTGAAGGATTGGAGTGACATTGTTTTTTTTTGTTTTTGTTTTCATTTAAAAGTGACTTAAATTATTGAAGTGGTGAGAAGAAGTTTGTAGTGACACCACTAACGTGAAAGGGAAGGACTTTTTTTTTCTCTCTTTTGCTTCTTTCTTTTGGACGGTGATAATCTTTAAAGATTAAGTAATAAATATAAGATACTAAGTATTTCAAATAGTAATCGGATCCCGGAAAATTAAAAATAGAAGCGGTGGAAATAGCGGACAGAACGGACAGTGAAAATGGAGGACTGTTTAAAGTATTAATGGCTGTTAAGAAGGAGAGTGGAAGAGGCGTGACGAAGGAAGATGGCGAGAGAAAGTGAAAGAAAGTGAGAGTAAGTGAAAGAAGGAAGTGAAAGTATTTAGAATCCTGAAGAAGATTTAGAAAGCAGCTGATGAGAGTGGAAATTGTCGACAGATAGAAGAATATAAGAATATTGAGGAGAGAAGAAAGACACGGTATCCACATAAAGTTAACGCTGAACGGAGTCCAAGACGAGCAGTGGGAGACAGAAAGAAAGAAAAAAGAGAGAGTGGAATTCTGCCATTAACAGAAGATCCGGAGGTCCAGGAAAATATTAAACTATTTAGCTTAAGTTATTTTTAGTTGTATTATTTAACAGAATTATCTATTCTCCTGGGTAGTTTACTTATATTGGTTAAATATTTAGGTTGTTTATAAAGAATCTATTTGGTGTAAATTTAAAAATCAGTTTAATTAAAGGGGAGGGAAGAGAAGAAGAAGGAGGGGGGAAAGAGGGATATTATACTTTGAATTTATTAAAACTAGGTAATGTTGGTAAAGGGAGCTGGAAAATAGAGCAAAGAGTTGGTGGAAAAAATATTTGGTAACACAAAGTAATAACAAGGTGGAATAATACTAAAGACTGTATATTTTCATTGTTTATATTTTCTGGCAATACTAATCTTCTGTTTGTTTTATTGATTCATTAGAGGTGGTAAGCAGTTTAGAACCATCCAGAGAAAACAACAGTGATATTGGTTTTGGATGATTGTTTGTTTTCTCCCCCACCTTCAATGAATGTATATTTGTTGATTTGTTTAATAACTTTTATTAAGTGTGTATTAAATTGAGGGGTGGGCGAGGAGAAGAAAAAACAGAGAAACCTAGAAGAAATTTGATTCTTGATAATTTAAGTTCAATAAGTTAAATAACAGGGAAAGTATATATATAGAAAGGAGAGAAGGAAAGAGAGGAAGAGAAAAGGTGAAAAAAAATTATTTTTTATTTTTTATTTTTTTCTTGAAGTATAACTGAGAGTTAACCCACTTACTAACTGACAGATAATAACTAACTGATAAACGAAGAGTCAAAAGACTAAGTGGACTTAAAAGAAATCTTAAACTACTAAAATTCAAAATGATGGGAGCAGGTAAAAGAAAAGCTGCTGCTGGAGCTCAAACGCAAATACAGACTCTGTTACAGAGAAGAGCCTCTACAGAGATCAAACTGCCTAGTATGGAGATGAAACTAACAACAGGAGAACAACAAAGTTCAGCACAAATGGCGGGACTTGATATAGCAGAAGAAATAAAGAAATTAACCTTGACATTTAAAAGTGAGATGAAAGAAATGAAAAATGAAATGAAACATATGAGAAATGAAATAAAAATGGACTTAAAAAAAGAATTGGAGACATTTAGTACAAAATTAGATGATATTTCGGAAGAATTAAAATTGGTGAAAGAAAAGGCGAAGAAAATGGAGGAAAAGACAACACTGATGGAGACACAAGCGACGAAAATAGAAGATCGCACACAACAATTGGAAAGAACGACGTTAACAATGGACATCAAGAATAGGAGTAAATCAATCAAGTTAAGAGGTTTACCAGAACTGTCGCAAGAAGACTTATATCAAAGAGTAACTAGACCCTTGGCTCAATTTATTGGATGGACCCCGGAACAACTAGATTTGGAGTTAGATAGGGTTTTTCGTGTTAACTCAGAGATAGCAAAGAAGAAAAATATACCACAAGACATCGTGGTATATTTTTTAAGAGAGAGGGTGAAGGACGTGGTCCTACGGAATAGTTACTCGAAAAGATTGATTGTGGAAGGGTCAGAAATCAAAATCTATAAAGATGTTCATCCAGCAATGTTAAAGAAGAGAAGAGAATACAGCTTCCTAACACAACAGCTGAGAATGCATGGGATAAGATATACGTGGGAGCGTATTGAAGGGATCTCATTTATATGGAAGCAAAAAAGATATGTGCTGAACTCAATAATGAAAGCAAAAGAATTTTGGAAAAAGAATAAGGAAGAACTAAATAGATCGGAATTGACAAGTCAGATAGAGAGAATGTCATCTTCTGAAGTAAGTTTAGTAAAAGAAGATTCAAGGAGAGAATTGAGAAGAGAAAGGGTGGAACTACAGAAAGAAGAAGCTTCAGGAATTGCTCAAGAAGAAGGAGGGGAGGAAGTAGAGGAAGAGGAAGAAGAAGAAGAGGTCGAAGAAGAAACAGACTTACTACAAGATCCTGAAATAGAAGGACTAGAAGAAACCGCGGAAGAAACGGAATAGAATATAATTTAAAGTTAGTTCACAAAAAGAAAAGGAAAGAAAAAAAGAGGGGAAAAAAAAAAGAAAAAGAAAAGAAAAGAAGAAAGAAAGAAAAGGAAAATGAGAATTAATATATTATCCTGGAATGTTCGAGGCATGAACTCCCCTTACAAAAGAAAGTGTATATTTCACTATTTGGAAAAACTTAATTTAGACATAATTGCTATTCAAGAGTCTCACATAAAAAATAAAGATTCAAATTACATTAAAAATTCAAAGTTAGGACAATGTTTTTCATCATTGAACGATAAGAAAAAAAAGGGGGTGGTAATTTATATCAAAAACACATATATAGCAAGAAAGATATATAGTGATGATTCAGATCATATTATTGCAGTCCAAGTAAATATTAGAGATACTAATTTGGTAATAGTGGCAGTGTATGCTCCACTAAACAACAAAAGTAAATTTTATAAAAATCTGTTGGAAAGATTATTAGAGATAGGGGGTAATAAAATGATATTGTTAGGGGACTGGAATGGGGTTATAAATCCTATATTAGATAGATCCTTGAAAGATAATGATGAGTGGAATAGAAACAATCAGGGGAAATTACCTAAAGTTTTTTTTGATTTGTTGGATTATCTTTCCCTAGAAGAAGTATGGAGGAAATTAAAAGGAGAAGAAAAGGATTACACATATTTTTCAGATCGCCACAAAAGTTGGTCAAGAATAGACATGTTTTTTGTTTCATCAGAATTAATAAAAAATATAACAAAAACGGAAATTTTACCTAGAACAATTTCCGATCATTGCCCGATAAGTATGTCATTACAATTTGGAATAAATAAATTCAGTTGGAAATTGAAAGATAGTATATTACATAATGAAGATATAGTTCTAGAAGCAAAAGAAGAAATAAAAAATCTTATAGAAAATAACATGGACAAAGGGCAATCACCGCAGATAGTGTGGGAAACCGTTAAAGTTGTTATGAGAGGTTTTTTTATAAATAAACAGGCCTGGTTAAATAAATGTAAAAAACAGAAAGAAAATTTGTTAGGGAAAAAACTGCAGGAAAAAGAATATGAATTAAAAATGAAACCCTTGGATAAAAAAACTCAAAAAGAAGTTAAAATTTTGAGAAATCAAATAATAGCATTATCAGCAGATGAGATGGAAAAAAAATTGAAATTTGTGAAACAAAGACATTTTGAACAAGCTAACAAACCCGGAAGGTGGCTTGCATATAAAATTAAAAAAGAGAAAGAGAAACGTAATATTATAAGAGAAGGTCAGACGGTATACAACCAACAAGAAGAAATTAAGAATATTTTCGTAGAGTACTTTGAAGAATTTTACAAATATGGACATGATCAACAAGAACAGGAGAAGAAAATTTTAGACTACTTGCAACAGACTGAATTTAATCAATTAACAGAGACTCAAAGAAACAAATTAGATAACTCAATTACAATATAAGAAATAAGAGAGGCAATTAGGACATTAAAACCCGGGAAAGCTCCCGTACCAGATGGGTTTACGGCATTATATTATAAAACATTTCAAGATTCATTAATACCCTTATTACATCAAGTTATAAATTCAATTAAATATTGTGAATTTCCAAATTCATGGAAAGAATCCAATATTGTACTAATCCCTAAAGAAGGTAAGGATAAAGCTGATAAAAAGAATTATAGACCAATTTCTCTTTTAAATATTGATTACAAAATCTTTGCCCTTATATTAGCAGAAAGACTTAAGAAGACCTTATCAGACTGGATTCAGGAAGATCAAAACCGTTTCTTACCAGGAAGGTATTTAAGATATAATATTAGGATTATATTAGACATTATAGAATACTATCAGAAATGTAATCAAAAAGAAGTTGCATTAATTTTTCTAGACGCAGAAAAAGCTTTTGATAAGGTCAATTGGGAATTTATGTTAGAGGTTATCAGCAGAATGGGATTTGGTAAAAAATTCAAAGAATGGATAAGTGCGATATATGATGAACAAAAAGCAAGTCTTATAATAAATGGAGACATCACTAGACAATTCATGATTACTAAAGGTACAAGGCAAGGTTGTCCGCTATCTCCACTACTTTTTATAATATACTTGGAAATTTTACTTAATAAAATAAAGAACAACAGGGAGATTAGAGGGACAAGAATAAAAGAATATGAATTTAAAACACAAGCTTATGCCGATGATTTAGTAATAATTTTAGAGAACCCATTAGTGAGTGTGAATCCTCTGATAGAAATCATGGAACAATTTGGAGAGGTAGCCGGGTTTAAAATTAATAAAGAAAAATCTGCAATAATTACGAAAAATATGACATACCTACAGGAAAAAGAATTAACAGAAAAATCGGGTATTAAAATATCAAAAAAAGTTAGATATTTAGGAGTAATGATAACGAAAAACAATTCGGATTTATTTGAAAACAATTATAATAAAATGTGGATGGAAATTAGAAAAGACTTAGAGAAATGGAAAAAATTGAATTTATCATTATTAGGGAGAATAGCAATCATTAAAATGAATATTTTACCAAAGATGTTATTTCTTTTTCAGAATATACCTATCATAGTAAACGAAAAGCCATTTAAAAGTTGGGAATTTGATTTGAGTAAGTTCATTTGGAATGGAAAGAAACCGAGAATCAAAATGAAATATCTTAAAGAAGCGAAGGAGAAAGGAGGACTAAGCATGCCAGACTTAAAATTGTACTATGAAGTTGCAACATTAATTTGGTTGAAAGATTGGATAACATTAAAAAACTCAAGATTATTAAATTTAGAAGGCTTTAATCTCTATTTTGGCTGGCATGCTTATCTATGGTACGATAAACAGAAAAATAATAAGATATTTATGGACCATTTTGTTAGGAAAACACAATTAACGATTTGGTTAAAGGTAAAGAAAAAATTATACACAAAAATTCCATATTGGGTCTCTCCACATGAGGCATTTCACCGTCTGGAAAAGATAAAATCAAAAAATTGGGTAACCTACAAGGATATTCTTAAGAAAGTAGGTTCAAATGTTGAATTGAAAAGCAGAGAAGAATTAATTAGAGATGGTTTTACTACACATTGGTTTCTACATACACAATTAAGATCAAGATTCAAACTAGATATAAAAGAAAAGGGGATTGCAATGGATGACAATGAATTTGATTTAATAATGAAACCAGAAGTAAAAAAACCTTTAAGCCAAATCTATAAAATTTTGCTAGGGTTAGAATTAGAAGGGAAATTATTAAAAGTAATATGATAAAATGGGCGCAAGACATAGGCCATCCTATAATGTTAGAACAATGGGAAAAAGTATGGAAAAATAATCAAGAATTTACTAAAAGCAATTATTTGAAAGAAAATTTTTTTAAACAATATTACAGATGGTATCTCACACCAGTACAAATTTCAAAGATATACAAACATAAAAAAGTAACCAAATGTTGGAAGTGTCAAGGTATAGGTACTTACTTTCACATGTGGTGGAGATGTAGTAAAGCTCAAGAATATTGGACGGAAATTCATCAGAATATAGAAAAGTATATGAAGACAAAGTTCCACATGAAACCGGAAATATATTTATTGAATATATTGGATGGAATTGATCAAAAGGTAAGGAAGAAATACTTAAGAATTTTGTTGTATATGTTATATGCAGCAAGAATTATCTTTGCAAAATTCTGGAAAAATACCCAAAACCCAACTTTGGAGGATTGGATAGAAAGTGTATGAAGTAGCAATTATGGATAAATTAACTTTAAAATTACAAAATAAAAGTAAAGATAGCTTTAGACAGGAGTGGGATGTATTAGATTCTATGTGGATAGAAAATTGGGGAGTTCATGCCTTGATAGGTTTATATGATTGAGTCTATATGATCAAGTTAAGGAAATATGCGACACGAATTAAGGTATAAAATAATTATTGACAAATTAAATAAACGTGTAAGAAATTTAAATAATATGATAAGTTAGAAGCATTATAGTGAAAGTTAAATGATGTATCTAATTTAAAAATTTTGGATAAGAGTGTGGCAAATGGGATTTTGTTATCGGCAGTAAAATGTATGGAAATAAATAGAAAGACGGGAATCGGAGAAGAAAGTAACCTTCATCATCAACCATTGGTAAAAATAAAGAAGTCAACTAAGTTTTAATTTTTGTTTTATGTGTCTTTAGTTAGGGAATAGAATAAGGATTAGTTTGTATATGTTTAAGATAGATGGAATAGAATTATTATGATAATATTTGTAAATTGGTCATAAAAGGGATTTAGGATATAATAGGATTGGGATTTGCTGATTTTGATTATATTAGGTATGTAATTAGATAAAAAGATGAATGTATTCCCTATAACGACCAAGACTTGTATTGCAAAGTTAGTATTTTATAATTTGTTTTGTTTATTTAAAATATTTTGTGTATGTATGTAATGTAATGTATGTATTCTGTTTTTGCTCTTTTTTCTTTTCTTTTCTGTTGTTGAAAGACTGTCTTATTTTTTTTATATGTATAATAAAATTTATTTTAATAATTAAAAAAAAAAAGGATGTCAATGAGTAATCATATTATTTCACTTAGAATTAGGAATCTTGGGAAGACTTAGAGCCCTAAAGATTAATTCTCTCTTGGCTTTTCATTCAGTATCAGCAATAGTAGAACAAAGTGGGAGAGGAAGAGTCTTCCCATCCCCTATGCCTGCTAGTTAGAATCAGAAGCAGTTGTATCATGGGCAAAGTTCAGTGAGCCCTGAGTTAGGCTTAGCATAAAATTGGCTATACTCCAAATTCAGATCAGTCCTCTGAGGTAGTCTGCCTTATCTCTAATTACAAGCTTCAGTGTCTTTAGTGAAATTCAGAGCAAGGTCTTGAGGATGCGGATGATTTCAAACATTTGGAGCATAGAATTAATTAGACCAGGGGCTACCCCTAGTCCTACTGGAAGGCTGAAGCTGCTGAAACATGTCCACTACCAATGTACTTTCAAAATTATGTAAAAACAAAGTGACAATTAGGGCTCATTATGGGTTCCGTTATGGCTTTTGGCACCACACTGAACAGTACACAAACACTAGAAGCTCCATCTTTCCAAAAATATCTTGTGTACTCTGGAAAGTTTAAGAATGATTCAAAATGCTGCCAAACAAAGGCTGTGACTGTCCACTCCACTTGTCACAGTGGATGCAGGCAGAAGCAATTATTTTGGCTTTTAAGCTTCAGAAAACCAGCAAGTTACATGCTTGCATAGCTTCATGATGGAAGAACAGCCATTTCATTTTGGTGGGATTTCTAAACTGGACTTTGGTGAGTCAATGTTTAGACACTCTGGTAGTACTGCCTGTCGTCCCTTTGGTATGGGTAAAAATAAGTGCAGTTATGAAACAGACTTGCTAACATTTGTCTACCAGAACTATGGATTTTTGTTTTTATTTTGGGAAGATGGGAAATAGAATAAAAGATGGTGGAAGGGGGAAGACAGGTTGGATAAAACAGCTTCTTACTAGCAAAGGTAGCAGAGATATTTGTAAATGTTGGCTGTATTTCAAAGGAAGCAAATGGCACAACCATCTCTGCCCATGAAAAGCCTATGAAAGTCATGGAGTCATCATAAGTTTACAGGTGACTTGAAGGCGCACGCACATGCACACTCACACGCACATGCGTGCGCACACACAGTGATGCAAGAAGACAACAAATCATAGTAGAATTTAACTGTGAAACACTGTTGCAATGGGAGATCCTTTACTTTTCTTCAGGCTTCACAGTCAGAACACTGTCAAGCAAAATAATGGTTGTGGAGAATAGTATTTAGCAACCCTACCCCTTACTCATTAAATTGCTCCAACCATTGTATGATACTGTTCCTAGTTTCTTGGCCAAGGTTCCAGTAATAATATTATTTACTATTCTACCACCAAACATTTGATGCTTATTCTAGAAACAGTATAAAGCAAAGGTTAGGAGAAAGAGAGGGGCAGAGAAGAGACTCATCCCTTTGCTCTTTCTTCCCTTCTTTCAACTGCCTGCTGTCTTTCTAGCCTGATACTTTTCCTCCCTCACGGCTCTTAACTTATACTGTTCTGTCCTACTCTTTCCCTCACTCTCCCACCCCAGCTGTCTCAGTATTTTTGCACTGATTTATTACTGTATGTAAGAGCTTTCATACTGCTTTGGTTAATACACTTTACGAAAAATGATGGTATGCATTTGTAAAAGATTTCTAGCTGGAGAACACTAATCAGGATCCCTATTTTCCCAAGACAGTTTTGCAACCCCAGAAAGATTGGGGTGGGGGGAGTGAGCAGGAGAGATGCCTGAGATCCATCTGGCTTCTCTTTCAGATCTAGTGGGCAGTTGTCCTCAGCTGCACCAAATGGGAACTCTTGTCCTGAAAGGTTACATTCTCAGACGAGGGGGGAAATGAGTTAATGTGTATTAATGTGATGCATGTTCTGGTAAAGGGACCCGCTAAAGGGCTTCCAGATGTGTTCTGCAAAACCAGAAAACAAGAATAAAGCAAAACAAACCCTGAGTAATAAAGAAGGTTAGTTGAACTCACCAAGTGAGATTAATGTATCTGATTGCCTATGCTGTTAAAGCAACTGAATTCATATTCTGATTCCTTGGTGACTAGGCAAACAAACAGCAGGTACTAATAAGAAATACACCTCTGCTCCTATCAGTTCTAATAAGCTTTTAGACTCTCTTCCCCCTCCTTGCCATAACCTGAATTCCAAGGTACCATTTCAGCATACTAATTCCCTTTGGTGTTCATATATGCATTGTGGCCCTTTTCTGTTAGTGGTGCTGCAGCTGGAGATATGATTACAATGAATTTCCTGTTTCAGACCTACTGACATGGTGCATAATTTTACTTTAGTCAAAGAGGCCACAGTGGAAAGAGAAGGGCAGGAGAATGTGCACAGATTTGGAACAGGGAGAATGAACCTGATGGCTTCAGGAGAGTAAATCTTTTGCACTGGGTTTTTTTTTTTAAAAAAAATCTAATAAACTGGGTTGTTTTCGACACTGTGAGCAAAATCCAGTAAGTATGGCATTTCTTTAATATGTCTCTTACCAACAGGTAGCAGGCATGTATCTAGAGGTCTCTTGCCTATCTACATCGTAGCTGAAATGTGCTGTGTGATAGAAAATCTCTAGGGAGGGAAGCTCTGTGAATCTGCTGCAGCAAAAATTATAAAATTCCTAAAGATAACAAATGCCATTACGACAACAGTTTTTATGGCAGAGGGGTGGGAAACCTGAGGGTCTCCAGATGTTCTTGGACTGCAGCTCCTATTATCCATCACTACTGGATGGACAGGCTATGGCTGATGGGAAATACTGTCCAGCAGCATCTGGAGGTCCACAAACTTACCAGTCCTGTTTTGTGAACTGCAGCCCACTTTGTCACATGCATGAAGTGCTGCTTCTTAGTTCTTAAATCATTCTCTATCTATATCATCTGTATCTATCTCTATATCTAATTTACACTTATTACATCCAGTGAGATCAGAAGGAAGGCTCTACCTCACAAGTGGCTGGTTATGTGGTAACACAAACTTCCTTGCATAAATGAGTTCCTTAAAATACATACTGACCAGAATCCTAGTGCTGTGTTGACATTTGTATAAATTTCCTTGCATAAATGTTTTTTGCCCAATGCACAATGTCCACATTTAATTTAACCTTGCACAAGTGGAAATATGCATGCATAGCAATTGTGCATGCAGATGTGTGTGTGCATAATGGGAATGTGTATGAGATGTACATTTGGTTGTGCATTAGGATACCTAGTCAGGTGTACAACACTGCTAGTCAATACACAGGTTCTGCAGCACAATCAGCACATAACTCCAGATTTCCAGGAGAAAGATGGTGACATGCGAGTCATCCTTTCTATGGCTCGTGCAAAGAGGGGACACATTATGTGGTGTTTCCTGGTCTCTGCTGTTTGAGACCAGAGAAAATTGCCCCCTGGACAAAGGGTGCATGGAAGATTAGCAAAGGAGTGTCCTTGGATACCCTCAAGACAATCTAATTGTAAGTGGCAATTGATCATTGGCGGAGAGGAGAAGGAATTTAGTTTATAGCTTATCCCCCTGTGTGAACTGCCTGCTTGTAATGAACCAACAGGTGTCACTAAAGCCTCATTCTAACAATTAGGATTTTGAAAATCAAGAAATAAAGTTTATAAGAAGCTTTCTGATTCATAGATGAAACTTCTAACTTCTTCAAAACTGCTTTTCTGGTGATTTGAGATACTTTAAGAAAGACAGAATATGGAATACTGGACAAGGACTTTCTAAAATAGAATTTGTATGAGAACAGAACTTTATTTACCTTAGGACTGAGATAAGAGCAAGGTCACTGCTGTGGAACTAAAATGAAAGTCAGCCAGGCTCCTAGGTACATGACTGTATGCTATAAACAGTTTCCACACACAGAAAGTTAAGCAAAGCGTGACATTTGGTGGCCAAAAGAAATTACTAACTTCTTCTTAATTTCTTCTGTGCTCACCCTTAAAATGTTTGTGTTTTTTCCCTTAATAAGTTTGGGTCCGTAATGTTCATGAGTTCTGGCACAAGATCCAAAGTAAAAGGACCTGAAAGAAGAGGATTTGTAGATCTGCCATCTAAGTCAGTGGTTCTCAACCTGTGGGTTGCGACCCCTTTGGGAGTCGAACAACCCTTTCACAGGGGTCACCTAAGACCATCGGAAAATATGTATTTCCGATCGTCTTAGGCTCCATTCCCTCCTCGGTGGTGGTGCGCAAGCGCGAGCCACGCGCTCACATCCTCCTGCCCCCTTTGAAGTACCTTACTAAAGAAAATTTTCTTGGCATCGAGTGAGAGTGAGTTGGAAGGGCAATCTCCGACCAGCCACTCCGAGACTCAAACAAAGCTAAAAACATCTAGTATAAAGAAGTCTGAGAAGGCAAGAATTAAAAAAGAAGGTGAAAGGAAAATTACCTGGTAATGCAGTTAAATCTGTTAAGGGTGGGGAAGGGCTCCCAACCACTCCTTTAACTTCCAGTCGCCATGTTGAAAAGAGGCATTCAGAAAGCAAGGGAGGGGCTATGAGAGGAAAGAGCTCTAGCTCTCCTGACCAAGCCAAGCTCGCCAGCAACACAACCAATCACACTCAAGCATGCGAGCAGCCTCTGCCAGGAGAAATGGCGGCCTCTCAGTCAGCAGTTCCTTGCCCTTCTGTCTTAGCAAATACAGTAGTGCAGGGCAATTTAGCATTGTGTATGGTGTCATTATTCACTGGGAGTCAAACTGCAATGCCTATGGAACGTAAAGAAGTAAGATTTGAACCTCCTATGTCCTCAATGTCTTCCCAGGGGAATGTATCTGAGTGTAGTAGGGAGGTGATAAGACAAATGATTGCTGAAGAAATGGAGGTGCATGTTAATAGGCAAACAATATTAGTGAAATGATTTCACAAAATACCTAACAAGTTTAAAAAATGTATTGCAAGTTGGACAATTCATTGAATTTGAATGTAATGTCATTATTAAGCAGTCAACAAACTACTTCAATGAATCCTTCATTTTCATGTGATTTTCCTGATGATACAAACGTTATTCAAGCTGAATCAAATGATGCTGGTGTGTGTTTACCAAAAAAGTCTACCTGTAGGTCCAAAGTGACCAGAGTTGAGGAATCTGCTTTGTCACACTCTGAACAAATCAACACTGAATCTGAAAGTGATGAGGAACCAGATTTGGCAGATACTCATGGGGATAATGACTCTAAATCAGATGGTTCTATTTCCGAGGAGGAGGATGCAGAAGATGATAATAAAGTGAGGTTATTTTCCTCAGATTCTTTTAAAAATTTGCTGAAAAAGATGTTGGTAACTCTGGGACTGGACAGTCTGGAGAGTGCCACTTCAGATATTGATAAAAACAAGAATGTTGCATCAATTGTAAGGAATAAGCCTACAAAATCTAGTAATTGTAAGGAATAAGCCTACAAAATCTAGTTATTCCCATGCCAGATTTATTTTTGGACTTAATTCAGTCTGAATGCAGTGAAACCAAATCTTCAAACTTTATATCATTTATGGTGGACCAGCGAGAAGGCAAAAATTTTCTGGATGCAAGTACATAATAAGATAATAAAAATATTAAAAATTGAGTTTACGATGCAGCCTGAAATATACTTGTTGAACATATATGATGGAATAAGATTGTTAAGAAAAAGATCGCAAAGAAAGTTATTAACATATATGATTATAGCAGCTAGGATGACCTACATGAGTAAATGGAAGCAGGAAGAAACACTGGAGATACAAGATTGGTTAATTAAAGTATATGATTTAATTGAAATGGACAAATTAACAACAATATTGTCCAAAAATACTATGAAACAATTCAAAGAAGATTGGGAGCCAATCTTATCTATATTTGAAGAGAACTGGGGGAAATTGGCAAAAAAAGGAATAGAAGAATAAAGGTGAATAAACAAAATAAATTAAAAGAGAAAGGCAAAAGGCAAACTTGCACATAATAAGGAGCTCCTAAACTCTGTATGTGTGTGTGAGAGAGAGACAAAGAGTTTGGATATGAAACTCATATTCTGTCTCAGTCAGGGTCCACTTTCACAAAAGCAGATGCCCTACTCTCTTCTCAAGGGAATCCATTGGGAATCCATTGATGGACGCTTTCTGTGCTTAAAAAACAGGGGAGGGTTACCAGTTTTTAGGTATTAGAAGTCTATCCAGAGCAGTGATTTAGGGCAGTGTTTCCAATCTATTCAATGTTGGAAATAATTAACTAACTAACTAACTAATAAATAAATAAATAAATAAATAAATAAATAATAAATAACGAAAATAATTTTATGGTATGAGGAACTGTATTAAGGGGTCATGGCATTAGGAAGCTTGAGAACCACTGATCTAAGTCAACATATATGTCTCAAAAATAATATGGAAGAGTTAGAGTCCATAAAAATGCAGATACTTCATATGGGAAGAGATTTGATGCCAGAATTTGGAAAGAAATTAATCAGAGATGAAAGAAACAAGCAGTCTCTGAAAGAAACAACACCTGACCTGAAACAAACAAATGAAAAGATCCAAAGTCTGGAACTAAAATCGGAGAGACTGAAAATAAGACAGAGAAATTGAATAGAGAATGTGAGCATGATTTGGATGCTTTTGTCTTAATGAACAGTGAGAACAGTAAGAAATGAAAAGAGAGGACTGCTTACATTTTAGAGTCATTCCAGAACAATCTAATGACAATATTCAAAAAAGAATGTTAGGTGCCATAGCTAACTTATTGGAGAATTAAAAGAGGGACATTCAATTTGAGCTTGATCACATATATCACATTTCTTCAAATGTAGCAACACAGAGAAATTTACCAAGAGACATGGTTGTCTACTTCGTTCAAAAGCAGACTAGAGACCAAGTGTTGCAGTGTCATTTTAAGAGCAGAGTGAAGGTGGATGATGTTTTGGTCATGGTGTTCAAGGGGATATCCATCAAGAACTTGTGCAAGAGAAAGGAATATACCTTTTTGATTGCTAAGTTGAAGCAAAATAAGATTCCATTTAGAACAGAAAGATTAGAGAGCATCTGTATTAACTTTATGCCAAGAAGATTCATATGAATATTTTTATAGTGAAAGAAGTCTAAAAGTTAATAGCATTTGCAGATGATATTGTGATTACTTTAGAGAACCCTACTGATTGTATAGAAGTGTTGTTGGAGACACTAAAAGAATTTGGCGGGATGGCTGGACTTAAGATACACAAACAAAAAATGATGATGTTAATGAAGAATATGAGAAAGGAAAAAGAAGAACAATTAATGGATAAGTTAGGATTTAAAATTGAAAAAAGGGAAACACTTAGATATTACTGTGATAAACATGAATTGTATGTTGTTGAAAAATAATCACATTAAGACATAGAATGATATTGAAGTAGATTTGCAAACATGGGCAACACTTAAACTATCATTGTTGGGATGAATTTATGTGATCAAGATGAATGTTTTACTGAGAATGTTTTAGTTTCAGCCCATGCCGATTTTGACTAATAATGTCGTATTTAAGCAATCACATAGCAATTTATTGAAGCTTATATGGGAAAAAAAGAAACCTAGAGTCAAGTATAAAATTTTTACAAGAAGCTAAACAAAGAGGGAACTGGGATTATGATATTTGAAACTGTATTTTTCCTTATGCTGTTTCATTTGACTGAAGGACTGGATTATGTTAACAAACAAGAGATTGTTGGATTTCGAAGGGCATGAACTGTGGTTTGGACTGCATGATTATTTGTGGTAGATTGAGCAAAAGCAAATGCATATTTTAATATTCTCTAAATGAGACATGCTTTGTTAAGAGTGGGCAATAGATACAAACCAAGGCTATGTGTCCTAAGATACCCTTGTGGATGTCATCACAAGAGGCTTTTTATAGGAAAGAGACAAGGCCTAAGGAAAAATGGTCAATTTATCAAGATCTTCTGAAATTTGATCAAGAACACTATAGAATTAAATCAATTGAAATATTAATGTTGAAAGGTTATAGTTTTCAATGGTTGTCTTATAGACAAACAGTGGAAAGGCTTAAAATGAACAAAAATTGTATGATGTTGAGTTGATTAAATCAGAATTTGAGAAACAGTTCTGCTCAGATTATGAATATTTGATTGGTAAAGATGTATAAAATTTTGTTAAAAATAGAGATGGAAGAAAAGTTGGTTAAGTACTGTCAAAAAAAGTGAGCACAAAATGTTGGTCATGATATATAGCGGGAACAATGGGAGAAAATATGGTTGAAGGGAATCAAAGTCACATTATGTTATGAAACTAAACACATTATGTTATGAAACTAAAGAAAACTTTTATAAGATGTTACCGTCGTTTTTTGACACCAGAAAAACTGGCCAAAATGCATAAAGAGGCTTCTAATACATGTTGGAAACTGAAGCAACAAGTAGGCTCTTTTATCATATGCTGTAGACATGTAAACATGCCAAAAAAATCTGAAATCAAATACCTTCTATGGTGTATAAAATTTTGAAAGTTAATGTTCAATTGAAGTTAGAATTGTGTTCTTGGGATTAATAGAAGACCAACTGGAGAAGAAGTATGGCAAGATAATATGACCACTGCAGAAGATTACTACACTCACAGAAGTGGAGGAATACCATAATCCCAACAAAAGATTACTGGCTAATAAAATTAATGGGCCTAGCTGAAATGGATAAACTAACAATATTTATAAAAGAAAAATCAGTGCTGACATTTTCAAAAGACCAGGTATCTTTAAATAGGCTTTTTGCAAGAAAAAGGGTACAATATGCTGACTCATTCAGCAATTACAGTATTTAGAAAGCATTTGAAGAATTTGAATAGTATTTGTAGGTTGGGAAGTTATTATATATGATTATATATAATCTGCATAAGAAAAGCTGGAAGCCAACATATATCTTTATGTATTCTCAGTACTTCTTTTTCCTTTTTTTTGGTTTTTCTTGTTCATAATTTGCTGTTTCTTTTTCTGTTTTGTCTGTATGTACTTTGAAATTCTCTAATACAATTTACTCAAAAGAAAGAAAAATCAGTACATAACTCTATCTGCAGACATTTATACTACCAAACCTCATGTAAAATCTCTGTGGTTGTGTGATTAAAACACCTTTGCATAATCCTACAAGAGATGCAGCTGATCTGCTTTAAGAATCGTTGTTCGATGCATCACACTGGAATCGGTATTTGCAGGTCAGTTATCCAAAAATTCTTGGAACACCTTTGAACAAAGAAACTTCATTCTGTTTCCACAGATCTGACCAGATATGTATTAATCTGTGTCTACAAGTATAGCATCTTCTTACTCACATTCACCAGAAACAGGTATTCAGAAGCACAGTGAAGGAATCAAGTAGCCACTGACAGCCTTAGGCTCCATTTATCTATCCAATCCTTTTTTATAGCCATCCAAATTGAATGCGTACCCGAGAAACCCTGGGTATGTTCAGAGCTGTCCGGCAGTGGAATATGCTGCCTTGGAGTGTGGTTGAGTCTCCTCTGGATGTTTTTAAGCAGGGGCTGGATGGCCATCTGTTGGGAATGCTTTGATGGGTATTCCTGCATAGCAGGGGGTTGGACTCGATGACCCCTGGAGTCTCTTCCAACTGTATGATTCTATTCTATGAATAGGAGTGGGCAAAGCAGGGCCCAAGGATCACAAGTAGCCTTTAAAAATGAGACTGAAAAGCTATTTATTTGCATAGGAATAGTAATAATGAAATGGGCCCAGCACACACAGACATACACACACACTCTAATTTTTAAATGATCTGTTTAGCACCCATATGCTTAGGGGACTTAACAGGTCATTTTGTATTCTTTTTTTCAGTATGGAAGGCGGGGTTGAAAAAACAAGTGCCTTTGGTCCACCAATGGCAGACAGTCGCTCACCCGCCTCCACCATTTGCAGAAGATGAGGTGATGCACAAAATTTATTTGAAGAAAATGAAGGTTTGTCTAAGTACCAGGCTTCATTTTGATGCATCTCTAATAAATAAATCCAAGGAGCCCCTGAGTCCCTACAACTTGGACTGAAAGCCCAATATCTTTAACAAGCACTATGTGAGAGAAAGAAAGAGAGAACGCAGATATACACTCCAACCAATTTGGCTGAACTTCAGATCATCTGAACTTCAGATTTTACAGTTTTTTTTAATAAACAGAGACTAGCTAAAATGAAAGCTAGATAAAATGCAAGTGGAAAGCTTTTCAAGAGATTCTCAAGTCCCTTCTGGGACATTGAATCTTCCTTATTTACGGGTTGCATTGTTTTAGCTTGAGGGTGGGTTTAATTCAGTGTCGTCTTGGCAGGATATCATTTAAAACATTCAGGTTCAGATGAATGTTGCAATGAGGCCAGGTTTATGTCCCAGGGAGACACTAAAATGCACTGTGTGAGTGGGTGACAAACTACACACTCTGTGGTTTTTGTTATTTTTACTAAAAGTTACAGCACAGCTGCTTCCGGCCCATTAGAGAGGAACATTTTCTTTTTCAGGGCAGGGTGAGGGTGAGGGTGACGGTGAGGGGGAAGACAGTTTGGAGAATTTCACCGCCGCCACCACCACCCATATGCACGCACAGCTCCCAAACATCTGGGCAAAATCAAACAATTCAAACAATTGAATTGAAAATAGCCTATTGCTAAAACAGCGTCTGGGTGTTTGGCAAGGGTCATTTTGAGAGGATGCAGGGTGGTCCAAGAGCCCAGACCTATGTTCTAAGAGATTTGCTTTCACACTGGTTCTCCCCTGCATCTTTCACAGCCAAGCACCTTTTCCCAAACTGACCCCATTCAGGAGATTTTTGCAGTCTTGAAGGCAGACCCTCATGTCATATTGTATATAGAAAAGGGGGTAGTAAGCTTATGGTTACAACATTTGAAATAAAGTTCCTGGGCAGAATCTAAATTTAATTAAGATATCACTGCAACACATCAAGGTAGGAGAAACAGCTGGACACCCCAGTGAATGTTTGCTTCCACTCCCTCCCTTTTTCAGTGGTTCTTTGGACTTACCGTGGTAGCTCTAGCCACATGACCCAGGAAGGTGACCATTCACTGTGATTGGGTATGTTCACACTGGCATCACAGGACAAACCTTCACTCTCATCCAGGGAGGTCTCACACTCCTTTAGTTCTAGTGCTTTGAGGACAACCGAGGAGGAAGTGTTTTTTAAAAGGGCTACAGCCTCCCCACGGCTGACACCTGTCAAATCAATTCCATTCACATTGAGCAAAATGTCTCCTGTGGAGTAAAAAAAAGAAAATGAAAAATAGAACACACTTGCTCATTCAAAGCTGTACTGCTAAGCCCAGGAATTCCAAGTGGAACTTTGATAATGCTGGATGTTTTTCTGCCTCCTGACAAAAATAGTTTCAAGTGAGCACTGGAGGCTGGTGGTCTTCATGTCAGCAGGAAAGTAAATCTACTCTCAGTTTGAGTCCAAATTTTTAAGGCACTATCCAATATCTATTTGTAGGATAGGGTTAAATTCCTCAGATAGATAGTCTGGGTTAAAACCCAGAGCAGATTCACTGCCTCCTTTATATGGAAGCCACCAGCCACTACAGCAAGCAGGTTGTAAGATAAAAGAGAACCTACAAGGTCATATTGCATGTTTCATTGCAAGGTCATATTGCATGTTTCATATTATCTTCTGTGACCAAATCCATCACAAAAAAAATGTGTTAGCTAGAAGACTTTCAGTAGCACTAGCCAAAAGAATAGATGGGTAGCATATGGATCTGGATTCAAATTCCATCTCAGCCAGCAACAGTTAATTTTTGGTATGTTATTAACTTTAAGCCTCAGTCTCCAGCTCACTCCCACCCAACTATAAAGACAGAAAACAAGTTTGGGAGAAAGGCAGTTTGTACTTGGTGCCCTAAACTGAAGACAAGAAGTTAATTTCCCTATGAAGTGTGCATGTGCATTAATGCACTTGTGTAAATACTGTATGAAAAATATCACTTAGCCAATTGGGTTCAATGGAACTGAATAACTTCCAACTTTTTTTAAATATGTTTTGTTGCTGTAGTGTGCCTTCAAGTTGTTTCCAACTTATTGCAACTGTTAAGGCCACAAATCTTGGCCAGATTTGTTCAGAGATGCCTAAATACCCTATGTTACCAGATCCTGCCCAATCTTGGTAGCTAAGCGGGGCCAGCCCCAGCTAGTACTTGGATGGGAGACTGCCAAATGAATACCAGATGCTGTGGGTTGTATTTCAATGGAAAGAGCCGGCAAAACCACCACTGAGTATTTTCTTGCCTTAGAAAACCCTATGAAATTAATGGGGTTTCCATAAGCAGTAAGTCAACAAGTGACTTGAAGATGTGCGTGTGCACACACACACACACACACACACATTTCTCAGACTCCCTCAGCAGCACCACTTTTGTTTCCAGAGTTGTATTTTCCAAACTTTAGGGAAAAATACTCAAAACAAAGAGGGAAAAGGGCTATTAAACTAAATTTACCAGAATTTTCACAAGCTCTTCCTATTGCATATCCTTCTACATTTCACAGATGAAAACCAGGACCTGCTTGGGCGAGCAACATCAGATGTGGCCAAGATGACCAAAACTATTAATGAGGAAAATAAATACAAGCTAGGATAGGCTACAGCAGTTTGCTTTTGCCTGAACCTATTGGGAAGGGTAAGATTCTGCCCTCTCCACTTCTCAAGCTGCTTTTGCATTTTGAACTCAGTTTGCAGAAACTGAAGTAAGCTGAGGACAAAGGGGGAAAGTAGAAGCAGATGAAAAAGTGGGATGACAGATAATTAATTGGAACTGCCCCTTGCAAAACTAGGACAGTTGATAGGTGTGCTACCTGCTCTCTGCAATAGCAGAGCTATTGCCAGACTCATTGGATCAATGGAATTTACGCAGTTCACCATTTGGCAAAGATTCAATGAGTTTACTCTAGCTGGGATTTAAGCCTAAGTTTGCAATCCTAGAGCCCTAAAGTGGGCAATTTGTGACCTTCCAGATATTGAACTGCAGCTCCCATTATACTTTATAAAACATACTTTATATACATAATAATTTATATACTTTAAGTTATATCACCATTGGTTGTGCTAGCAAGGGCTTATAGAAAAAGCAATCTAACAACATCTGGAAGGCCATAAATTGATTATCCCATTATAGCCTCTTATTCTAGAAGCAAGCACTAAAATCTATGGCCTTACTTCTCAGCAAACTTTAACCATATTATCTATAAAGGATTTCTGTGGGCTGGATACCCCTTATTGCAGGGATGGGCCACATGTGAGCAGATGTTGCTATTCTACAATTTCTACCAGTCCTAGCTAGCCCAGCCAATGGTGAGAGATGATAGGGAGCTGCAATCCAACAACATTTGGAGACCCACAAATTGTCCAGTGTTGCATCATAGCCATACTTTGTTCATAAATTCAGGATGACAAGAAATGTTTGACCAACTTTTTGACAAGATTCCCAGAGTTTTAGAGGATGCAGTTGTGGTTCAAATGTTTTAATTATTATAAAATGTAGCAAGCAATTAAATAAAATTTAAAAAGCATAAGGATGAATATACAATTGTGAGAACCCTTATCCAGCCCCTATACTGAAAGAAAAAGAGAAAGAAGTATTGCATTTTAATGGCCTGGATTTTGTGAACAAAGGGCTAGTTATGGCATTTTAAAAGCCATCCAACTTATACCAAGCCATTTTGAGAAGAATATGCTAATACTTCTTTTGAGTAGTATTTAAAAAACTTCTAAAGCGATGTTTAGAAATAGACAATACTCCAGAATAAAGTACCAGAGTTTTGAAAGGCTCCTTGTGGAATCTGGAGCAAGTCATGTTAAGACTGGACATCATTAGTTTATTTATTTACAATGGTACACTATACATATCTACTCAAAAGTACATCCTATTAAGTAAAAAGGGATTTATTCCAAGGTAACTGGGCATATGACTAGAGCATGTTAGTTTTTATGGGTTCACCTCTTTCCTAGAGCAGTATACCAAGGAGTATAAGAATGGCCATCATGATCAATGGTCACAGATCCTGGAAAACAAAGTTCTAAATGTCTGGGGAACAAAAGCTTGAGAGCCAGTAGGTAATCCTAAAACATAATGAATGCAACGAGATTGCACAATTAGTTTCACATTTCAATGGAGACTGAACCAAGATCAGTCTGAAATTCTACTCGTTACATTATACTGGTTCAATTTTTCCAGCCCCTTCCCCCCGCTATACAGTACAGAAAGAAAATTCCTTTGAGACAATTCTGTGAAGCAGTGTTTGGAATTGATCTAGAAGGATTAGAGCATGAGGAGATCAGTAAGGGCCAATTATCCACATGCTTGTAGGTGGGCTCTGTGCTTTCTTTTTAAGCATACAGGACATTCCTGATGCCATGATGGGGCCTTCATAATACTTATTCCAGTAATTCCAAGAAAATAAATTTCCTCTCAGGCACATCTGGCCACTGTCTGCTTCTTCTGAGTCAAGTAGGATGTTTCGCATCCATGTTAGTAATTCTAGGAGATGAGTCAGGATCAGAATTTTTGCAGCAATTAACATATTTGCTTATTTACTCCCCATCTGAATAATCTTGCAATGTCTTTCTGAATTATTATGTGCCATAAAACAATTCTATGGAAATTTCCTCAATTGAGATTATGATTTCAGACCAGAATTCCTTAAAATGGCCAGTTGGGCATTGCCTAAGAACCAAATAAGCAGAGTTCAATTATGATTTAAATCTAAAATTTGATTTAATCTCCGATGGGCTAAGGTATAACTTGTGTATTTGAATGTAAAGAGTGGGTGTTTTTTTTTTAAAAAAAGAACAGTACCAAAATTCACAACCACAACACTTCCAAATATCTGGAGGTGCTACACTTTCATTCTATAAATAATTCTACTTTCAAGATTTGATGTCATTTTGTAAAATTTGGGTAGAGAGACCCCTTGGGTTTCTCTGAAGTGTGATAGCTCAGACTGTTTTTCACCATGGATGTGGCTCATAGCATCTCTAGCTTCAGTTTGGTTTGCAATGAGTTATTATGCTGTATTTCATATTTTTCATCTTTTTAAATTCCAACTGCCAGAATATACTGACCAACCTCTGCTAAAAATGCAAGACTGATAGAAAGAAGTAAAGAGTTGAAGTGTAGCACCTACACTGAGCACATCTGTCTTGGGACTCAACAAACACAGCCACTGGTGTTCAGCTTTCTTGAGCTGACTTGACTTAAAAGACAACAATGCTTTGCTCAAAAATAATTTTTTAAAAGCTTTTTAACATCTTATGTTGATGTGTCAATCTATGGTTACAAAAATGTCAGATTTGCAAATATTGGCAGCAGGCATGGGGGTGTGTGGTGGCAGAACCATGATGACAGAGTGGCTGAAACAGAGATGGTCAATGTGTGACCAACCCATGCCCAAATGCTTGTCGTCATAACGAGGATAATTTACTACCATAGGTTGGCGCTGGGAAGATCCATTTTCATTCCTGACAATTGTAGCTGAGTTTTGAAGGAAAAGGGGAGCCCAAGTGGGGCAGAAAAGAAGTTAACATCATCTGTTTTTTGAGGAGTACCAGCACCCTGACTAAGCAGACCCTAATTCCACTACACCAAGGGTGGGCAAAGTGTGGGACACGGGCCACATATGGCCAATGGACTTCAGTTTTGTGATCCCTGAAGCCTCCCTCCCCCAGTGTCTCAAATCCCCTCAAATATTTGGCACAATTTTCTGGTAAGTTATGCCTCAGATTACACAGAAAGCCCTCAAACACATGGAAACATGAAAAAACAACCTGACAAGCACTCCTAAACCCCACACTACTCCTACATACCTCCCCACACAAGCAGCCTTGCCTCTGGAAAATGTAGTTCCAAAATGTCATATTTCTAAGCTAGGGGTACAATCTCAAAATGTTGAGAAGAACAAAGATAGCGCTTTCTATCACCATTTTAAGTGGAACTACAGAGGAAATGGAGGTATAGAGGTTTCCTATGAGGGCTGCAGTTCATGATCAGGGAAGATCTGATAGGAAAAATATTGACCCCCCTGAGCTCCATGTAGTTACCTTCTCCTGTCTTACACCAATGATTGTGCCCAGAGCTTAGCAATGTGACACGATGGGACTAGATCTCCCAGAGACAATGCTGCTTGTGTGGGATGATTTTTGCCTGAAAAGAAATGTTTCCAAATTCTCTTTTATTCCCACTTTAAGCCCAAACCTCTTCAACTGCTTCATGCAGAACAGAGATAGTGACTGGGTTTTTTTTAAATGGTTTATGTTTTTAATTGGTTTTAAATTTTTTGATAGTTTAATTGCTTTCTTAACTTTTACTATATTGTGAATGTTTAAACTCTGTCTGTTTTGACTGTTGTAAGCTGCTTTGAGTTCCAAACTGCGAAAAAGACAAGATATAAATAAATATAACTATAATGATCTTCCAGATGTCATTAGATTGTAGCTCCCATCAGCCCTCTGCTGTCTATAGCTGATGTGAGTTAAAGTCCAATGACATCTGGAAGACCACGTGTTGCTCAGTCATGTTAGACCAAGGGCATTTCTGCCACTACACTGTTCTAGTGCTCTTATTCCACTTTCAACATCCTGTGGAATTCTGGGGTTTGTAATTTAGGGAGGAGCACTTAGTATTTTCAGCCACAGAGCTCTTTGGTCCCAGTAAACTACAAACCCCAGGATTCCACAGGATGGTGAAAGTGGAATAAGAGCACTAGAACAGTGTAGTGTGGAAATGGTCTATACCGCAGAAAGGTTGAGGACTGCAGCATCTCTGTTATCCTAGGCACTGTTTATGCTAGATATGCCACTGGTACCTTAACTTAAAAAGAAGGAGCTATCGTGACAGCTTAGACTATTCCAGGAGAACCTAAAAGAAGCACAGACCCCCTCTATTCTCTTGCTGCTCCTTTGAGGTGAGGCACCATTATCCCACTCAGGCATTCAAACAAGCCAGAAGCAGCACCTGCAGCAGAGAGAGTAGACAGTCGGTGCTTCTTTTAGATTCTTCTGGGACAGACCAAGTTCTCACCTTTCACCATACAATTCAGAGAAAGGGGTGGTTCCTCTTTTTGATAAGAGTTAATACTCTACCTTAACTTTTATCAAAGAAGGAATCAACCTTTTCTTTAAGTAGAGTGGTAAAAGGCCTTCCCTGTAGGTCATATCAAAATCCATAATTTTGGCCCCAAAAGCTCCCCTCAACTTATACATGGGTATGTATGGTATTAATAAGTGTACTTTATAAAAAGGAGGTTTATGATTTAATGCATGAGAGAAACACAAAAGGTTCTTATATATTAATGTAGGTTAATCACTTATGAAGAGAAAATTAGAAGTCAATTTTATTTTTCTTGTTTTCTCTTTCTTTCTTCTTTTAGTATCTGTCTTCTTTTCTTTTCTCAGATAGAAGTCAGACAATTTGGGTTAGACCCAGGTTTAAGGCCAGACTTGAAGGAGCATACTTTTCTGTCATCAAACTTCCTAACAATGCTGCATAGAGGGTTGGGGGACCTGGTGGAATACAATGAAGCAGTATGTAGGGACTGGCAGAGGGATCAGCTAGAGACATTTTTAATGAGCAGTGCCTTTCTGTCCATGGCAGATAGGTGCAGGATCCAACCCAATCTTTACAAAGCTATCTTCTAAACCATGACTGAGGGACCTTTGGCCCTCCAGGTTTTTTGGACAACAACTCCCATAATCCTTTATATTGCTTATGTTGTTTGGAGATGATAGAGGTTGAAGGCCAAAACATTTAGTGGATCAAAGAACCCCCAACACACCCTTGCTTTAAACTGAGAGATTATAAGATTTCTTTTGATCCAGGACATTTTCAAAAGTTTATTTAAATCATTCACAATTTTGATCTGCAGTTGAGAATATACACTGAACTCCATTAGTGTTGTTACCTGTTTTGATCCTGCCATCCCTGCTGATGACTCTGCCAGGTTCAACACTCATTACATAGATGGGTAAGTCCCATTCCCGGTGGGAGGCAGCACCCCCTGCCACAGTCATGCCCAGGGACTCTGTATGATCTTTTCGGACAACAACAACCTTTTCGTGACAGGTGACAGCATGGAGGGCAGGCTGCAAAGAAGAAATAATAAAAACAACCTTAGTACATCAGCGGAACTTTTTGACAGTTCAATGACAGTCATCTCTTCATAATTCATGTTTTTTTCCTTATTAATTCTAGTATGTCCTCAGATTAACTGTACTTCCTCCCCAAGCAAAACTGAAAATTCAGGACTGATATTTTCCTGGAGTGCAGGTTGGTGGAATCTCAAAGTGTTAGAAGATGTATGCGAACAGACTCTCTCTCCATCTAAAAATGGAGAAGCTTGCTTCTAGAAGAACTCTTGTGTTTCCCTCATAGAATACTTGATTGTTT
Organism: Ctenosaura bakeri; assembly: GCA_948474755.1. Classification (NCBI taxonomy): domain Eukaryota; kingdom Metazoa; phylum Chordata; class Lepidosauria; order Squamata; family Iguanidae; genus Ctenosaura; species Ctenosaura bakeri. The sequence goes on from CAOLHI010000896.1 coordinate 234,853, forward strand.
TGTATCTTGAGTAAATCTCTCTTTATAAGTGAGAGAGAGCTCTTCTTTTCTCCTGTCTTTCCTTCCTTCCTTCCTCAGTTGAACTAAGTTATGTTATTGTGAAAAAGAAAAAGAGACTCTTATTTCAATTTTTGTGAGCAGAGATTTTTCTCACTGGCAAGTATTCATTTTTGAGAGGAAATGTCTGGTCCGTAGGTCAAAGCAGCTTTTGACTTTGTTAGTAAGAATGAAAATGATATGTGTCCTCTGTCTCATACTTCAGTAATGTTTCAGCTAATGGAGGCCATATTTATACATGTGCCCTTTTATGAAGGAAACAAAGTAGACTTCATCAAGATTTAAAGGTGATGGTCAGAAATTAATGGTAATCACCCCTACATTTCATTATGAGGATATGGAATAATTAATTGCTTCCTAAGTCACAATCAAAATCCTGTTCTAATCATACATGTATCTTAAAATATTTCTCAGAATGACTTCTTATTCAGATTATTAGAAAAACAGGAACACTTGTGGAATAAGGGACAGGACGACAGAATAAGGGGAAAACAGAGATATGCAAGCTTTTCTTAAATAAACACCACCTTGGGCTCACGTGGCTTCATTAGAGATAACTAAATCAACCAGTTAAAAGGCAATGTTTATCAATGACTGTACCTCAGTGTGTTATGTTCTAAAAAAGCGTTTTCCCTCCATGATTATGGCATTACTTTATGGGCTCCATTGAGAGGGAAAAATGTAGCAGCTTGTCCCCTTTTTAACATTTGCTATAAAATAAATATTTACAGCATATTAACTCAGCGTCCTGATGGTTGTCTCACAGGCAATAGCCACAGCTGCATGTACCATTTTAATTACCTGAAGGTTGAAGCTGTTCCTTCAGCTACAGATTTTTATGTCCTTCAGTAACAAGGGACAAATGGCCTAGGTTTTAAAGACTGGAACACAATGTATTTACATACTCAATTAACAAAACCCTTTCATTTTAAAAGGTTGTGTTAAGGGCTTTACATGTTCACTCAGTTTCCAAAAGGTCAGGAAATTACAGTTGTTCAGGTCATAGCATCAAGAGTCATGTTATTTACGCAACAGAGACAGGGCTTAGTCCCTTAAATGAAGTTCCAGTTTTTGCACTACCTTGAGAGTGGACCACTAAGTGGCAGAGTGGACCTAAATCATAGATTTGTCTATTTATTAGTGTAGACTGGTGGAATCTATGCCACTGAAGCTGTGACCTGTGTAACACAGGTCATGCATGGCACAGTCCAAGCATCTTTGCCCCACTGTGGATCTAAAGTAATAAAATCTTGGTAATGCAGCCCAAAGCCAGTGGTGTAGCTGTTTGAGTGCTGGACTATGACTCTGGAGACCAGGATCCAATTCCCCACTCAGCCATGGAAATCCACTGGGTGACCTTGGGCACATCACATGCTCTCAACCTCTGGAACACCCATGATATGTTTGCCTTAAGGTCTCATAAGTCAGAAAAGACTTGCAGGCACACAACAAAAACAAAATGAATGAAGCTGCTAATATACTTACCCTCCCTACTAGTGTAAAAAGCACAGGAGAGTCCTGGCGGGCGCAGGGTCGGATAACTGAAATGTCGGATGACACGGAGCCCCGTGGCGGCCGCCATTTTGGGGGCATGTCGGGGGCGTGTTGTGCGGGCCTGGGGCATGTCAGGGCGTGTCTGGGGGCACGGAAATGCCTGCAGCCACGCCCCCAGGCAGCCGCGGTGTCGGTTAATCCGGAGCGTTGGATAACCGCAGGTCGGATAACCAGGACTCTACTGTACCACATAAAAATTTTATCTGCTTAGAATTAATGCTGCAGCTTATATTTCCTCTTTGACTTCATTCTCAATCCCCTTTGACTCTCTCCTTCCCTAAATTCTCTCCAGTCTCCCTTGTAACTTGCTACAATAATTCCCATTTTGGTCACTACCACATTAGGTTCATTGGATATGCAAAGAGTGTGCCAGGGAAAAGAATTTACAAGCTCCACAGTCTGTGGTATGATTCCTAAAATTTAACTAAAATGACAAAGATTGCAGCAGGACAGGAAGCCCAAACACCAAAATTATGGGATAAATGTGGATGACCACAACTTTATTAAAAAGTATATTGTTCAAACCAAAATACTCCTCAACTAATGGAAGGAAGGGCAAAAATTCAATGGACAGTCCGATGCCTATCCAAGAGGGCCAGAAAGCAAGAAGGGAATCTCTTAAGCATCAGCAAATGCTTGTTGAGATTTGCCAATCTGAGGAATAATCAGAACAGTCCAACAGAAGTGTGCCAGTAGATGTCCAAAAATTAGTCCCCCACTTGATCAGTTGTCTTATGCCCTCAGGGGTTCCCTTTTTTCAAAATTGTGTAGCGCTCAGGATTTGGCATGCTCAGTACATAACACACTTTCTTTTGTATGCCATCTTGCTCCCAGAGTAGGAACCAAGGCGGCTGCCAAAGAAAGTCAAATTTAAAAAAATTAAATTAAAAAAATCCTTTACAATAAAATTTAAAAAACAATTAAAAATCCCCAGATTAAACAATATACTACAGGATAATTTAAAAGACATACAAAAGTTTAAACAAACACACAAAACACACATGTCAGTAAGAAGCTCCCCTGGTTATACATTAAAAGCCTTCTTAAACAAAAACGTCTCTGCTTGCTGGTGAAAGGAAAGCAGAGAAGTGGCCAGACTGGCATCCCACAGAAGAAGTTCCAGAGGGTGGGAGAACCCACTGAGAAGGCCCTCTCTTGTGTCCTCACCAAACAAGACTGTGTTGGGCCATTTCTGCACTAGACTATTCTAGTGCTATCATTCCACTTTCAACATCCTGTGGAATCCTAGGGTTTGCAGTTTAGGGAGTGGCCTAATGTGATCAGCATGTTGGTGACATTGAACCCCAGAATTTCAGATGACCTCTCCCAGTGGCTTCATGTAGCTGTTGCATGGGGGACAAAATGGAACCCTGAGGAACCCCACAAGCCAACAGACTGGGCATCAAACAAGAGTCCCTGGCTGTCCCCTGAGGTTGCCCCTCCAAGAAGGACCAGAACCACTGCAGAACAGTGCCCCCAAGTCCCATCCCAGAGAGGCAGTTCAGAAAGATACCAAAGTCAATGGTATAGAAAGCCACAAGAGGTCCAGCAAAACCAACAGGGATATACTTCTCCTGTCTAGTTCCCTGCATAGATCATCCACCAAAGTGATCAGTGCTGTCTCCACCCATAACCAAGCCTGAAGCCAAATGGAAATGAATCTAGATAATCTCTCTCATCCAGAAAGCCTGGAGCTGGGAGGCCATCACACACTCCACAACCTTGCCCAAAAATGGAATGTTAGAGACCAGCCGATTATTCAGAATGATGGGGTCCAGGGAGACCTTTTTTTTAGTAATGGTCTCACCACAGCCTTGTTCCCCTTTAGCTGCTTTCAAAAGCCAGGAGGAGCAAGGATCCTGTATACATGTGTTTCTTCTCACTTTTCCAAGAGTCCTGTCTCCCTATCTGAATGTATCAAACCACTTCCCAAAAGATGCTGGACCAACAGAGAAATGTGCCAATAAAGTTTAATTACAACAAAGCCTATAAACTGGAGGAAAACAGCCTCAAATAATACCTATCAAATTTCTGGCAGTCACCCATCAAATTTCAATTCCTGTAAATTTACCAAACCTTGCTCTTATTAATTAGAAAGAGTAAAAATTGGCATGCAGCCTTCTCAAACTTCCTCTTTTAAAATGCTGAGTTTCTGATCAAATTCTTTATCAGCTTTCTGAATCTCACTATATAACCTACTACCCCTCTTCCCCCACCATCAAAATTCTGGTTATGTGGCAGAACATAATCCATTCATTATGTGAATCCATGTCAGCCATAACATAGGACTGCTCCCTATGTCCTTGTGGAGAAGAAACTCGTGTCTTAGACTGTCATTGAAGACTGAATCTATAATTCTTGTTGTGTTCATTCTTGCTCTGATCTCACTATTTTTGCTTAAACCAAATTCTGAGGAAGCCTTATTTTCAGATGGAGCCTTGCCATCAGACTTACTCAAAAGAGCTAAGAGGGGAAGCTGACTCATTTCAGATCTACCCAACAAAGTTGGCCAAACTCTTCTCCCTCACATTCAAACCAGAGATCCTAGAGGTCCCTAGTCAAAAAGAAAATTGGACACTGTTAAATCCCAATAACTAAATGGGCTGGATCCAAACTTAGGGTGCTCTCCTGCTACGAATTAACAAAATGGTGACAGTTTAATTTGCAGAAGGCAGAGGTACATCTGATATTTGGAAGCAGTTTAAAAAAAGAAAAACACAGATGGAAGTGATTTGGGAAGCATAAACACAGGCTCAGAGCAAAACAATTATTAAGGTTCCCCCCCCCAACAATATAGGCACTAAGATTTTATATTTTCCTGTTCCAAACACAATGCAAGAATGCATCATCATCCGAAGCATGCAAAATACCCTTCAAAATATCTTTAATAATGTCTGAGGTTGCTTTTGTCGCCTTAGAACTTCCCTCTGACTACTGGAGCCGGACAACTCGCTGTTTGCAATTGGCACTAGCTTCAGAGCCAGCCTCTTTCCACATGGAGGCAGGATGTCATGGGTTTTCTTTGCCAAAAGGGATAGCTGAACCATTTTATAACAACAAATGATGTTGAAGGCTGCAGCTTATTCTTGGCACTGGATATTAGAAACTTTAAAGTAATCTTGACCCCACATTTACATCTGTGTCCTAGAAATGTTTAAGAAGAGAGTTGGCTCTCGAAGAAAAAAGAATGAGACGAGATGGGGCCATTTAGATCAAATTATCCTACAGATGAATTTTTTAATGTGACCATGGAACTTATAATGATTTAGAGTTGGTGAGGATTTCAAGCGTGATAAGATTTTTTTTTCTTTCTATCTATTACAAAGACACAAAATTATTTAGACAGAATTCTGGGAGTTCCTGACATTTTGAGTTAGAAAACTGAAATCTCCCCCAAACCCAATCAAATCAGATATAAATTATATCAGAGGAAATCTATACGAGCCTTCCTTAGATCAACAGAAAATAAACGGTGTGAGAAATACACTGCTTAATTTACCACAGTACCAGTTAATCCAGAAATGTGGTCAGGTCAGTCTAGCCTTTGATGCACAGCAGTATGAACATAGAATATGATGTAGTAGGAGAAGTGTGCATAATTCCAGATATTAGACTACCTCTTTTGCAGATTGTCAAAGTCACTCCTTCTGAGCAAACTTCAGATGAACATTATTTAGAGAAGGAGTGGGTTACCTTTTGCCCTCCATGTATTTTGGACTACAACTCTCAAAGTGCCTTACCACTGTGTTTGGTGGGTGGGGTTGGTGGGAGATGTTGGCCCAGATGTCTGGAGAGTTAAAGCCTCCTCACTCATGTTCAGGATACCAACATCAAATGACCAAACTAGACTGACTAGTAAAGTTTAATGGCAGCTTTAAATTGAGAATGAGTAACATTTGGTTCTCCAGATGTTTTGACCCACCTGGGGCAGGCAGTGGTAAGGGTTTATGGAAGCTGTAGTCCAGAACATCTCAAGAGTTGTGAAAATGTTGACACTCTTCTTGCTATGGAAAAATGAAAGACCAAGAAAACACACAGGGCTACATAGCCCAAAACATCTGACACGCAAGGGAAGGAGATGTGGCCAATGAGGTGACATTACTGGCATATGGAATAAATAAAGGAACAAAATCAAAAGCTATTCCATGTACTCCCATGAAAGTCCTAAAGTCTCAAAAGACTTGATCACACAAGTCCCTGCTTGAATATGAGGCAGGCAAAAGTAACAGTGCCTTCTCCGTTGCATCGCCCATATTTGGGGAGCCTTTCCCTAATACAGGTATTCTGTCACCAGGTTGGATGTAATTTAAGTGTCAGTGAAAACATTTTTAGTTGCCCAAGCTTTTGAAATTCTGAATTTTTATGTTGGATACAGTATTTTCATCTGGCGGATGGATGGTGGTGGTAGTTACCTTTTGACTGTTTTATGCTGCTTCTTACACATGTAGCATTAGTTTAGCTGCTTTGAGAGGTTTTTGGTTGAAGAAGAGGAGAATTTTTTTTAATAAATTTTTTTTAAAAAAATAATTTAAAATGAGAGGCTATACTACAAACTGTTAATTCTGTTCATTTGGTATATTCCATCCCTCCAGTTTCTACATATGGGTGTGAAAGCTGGACAGTGAAGAAAGCTGACAGAAAGAAAATCCATTTATTTGAAATGTGTCGTTATAAAAAAGTTCTATGGATACCACAGACTGCTAAAAAACAGTTGAATGGGTCCTAGAGCAAATCAGGACTGAACTCTTACTAGAAGCAAAGGCTGAGACTGTCACACTTTGGACATATCGTAATATGACATGACTCACTGGAAATGAGTCGAAGGCAGAAAGAGAAGTATGAGACTGCACTACAGGTGGATTAATTTAAGTTACAGCCCTCAGTCTGCAAGACCTGAACAGGTCTCTCGTTCATAGGGTCACCATAAGCTGAAGTTGACTTGTCAGAAAATAACAACATTCTACTCCTTGGTTGTGTCATTCTGATAGTTGCTTGAATGAGGGCTATATGCCTTAATCCTGGTACATAAATATCCTGAAGCCACTAGATCCTGCCTGATAGTACATGGACGGGAGACCTCCAATGAATACCAGCTACTGTATGCTATATTTCAAAGGAGGGAATTGGCAGACTACCTTTGAGTATTCCTTGCCTAAGAAAGCCCTGTGAAATTCATGGGGTCACTGTAAGTTGACAAGTGACCTGAAAGCGAGCACGCACACACACACACACAGGTGACCAGATGAAGGGGGCACCATTTGCTACTCTGCCTCAGGCAGGATAATATCTTGAACTGACATTGCTTCCTTTTGTGACCTGATTTTATTGACCTTCAACCAAAGGTATAATTTACAGTCAGAGCAAGGGAGTATAACACACAGCTGAAGAATTAAAGTCCCTCTTGCTTTCTTTTGATAGGTTTAGTAAATCAGAGGAATGGTCTCCTTTGGATGTTCCCAAAGACACAAGAAACGCACAGCCTGCTCAAGCTCTACCTTCATAGCCCTCTCTTGATATCTATTAACCCCAAAGAGATTGACAGGATGATATCTTATTAATCTTCTACCAGATGGCAGGAATGTCTAAAGCCAGTCCAACTACAGCCTTGCCTTCATGTTTTCTGCCAGATGGAGAAAGTGCCGTTAAGCTTCTTATTTTTATTATTATTGTTAAAGTGCATTACGTTTTGCTGGTTAGGAATATAGACTACTGAGGGTGCCTGTGTACAACACCCATTTGTTCTATAGTTTTCTTTCCTCTACAGCCTCCCCACCGCACTTCCTGTGAATTCTTTCCATCACCCATTCACAAGACAGCAGCACTTCCCAGTGTATATAAACAAAAGGGGGCACAGTTTCTGTGTTTACACTGCAACGTTAAATGCTGCTCCTTTTGGTGATATTCTCCAGATAGGGTCCTTAGACATTAACACATCAGTCAATGCACCAGACCACTGCCCCCCTTCTTTTCCCTTCATAGAGGAAACCATAATGAGGCGAGAAAAGAATACTAGGCCTCACCTTGTTAGGATTGTTCCTCAGACCAAGAAAGGGTGGATGGCGTCCACGGTAATCCCATCCAGCCTCCTGCAAGATATCAGGAGTCTGTGGCCTGGTTTGCCGAGACACTGTGAAATGAACTCGTTTCTCACTGGCCTGCATGGAGAGATAAAGATAAAAAGCATGCCTGTTAATTAATGGCAAAACCAGTTTTCTTAGGATTAGAAGAATACAAATTGATTTAATTTGTTGGTTTTGTTGTTGCATAATCATCTACAGCCTGTCACAGTCCCAGTGCTTGACATGTATAGGTTGGCAACTGCTGCAGGTCAGGCTGGCAATTTTCTTTCTGGGACAATCTCCAGGGGCTGCAAAATGCCCCACCCCACCGAAATGGCTTCTGGTAAAATTAAATCAGATGTGGTCTCTTATCTGCATGTGACTGCATTTGCCTTCCATCGTATAGATACTACACAGAAGAAAGATCCATATATTAACATCTGGCAAATTGATACTAAAGTAATAATAAGAGTTTTAAAAATAAGTAGCCATCAACCTATTTAACTTTTAAAATTCTTTCCTGATTGGTGTATTTTTGACTAGACTAATGATTTTTATTTAGGTATTTCTGGCAAAGGTCCCTCAAGGTGCCAGGAGAGAACAAAACTAAAAATGTATAGGGCAAAGAATGAAAAGTTACCAGATGAACAGAAGGAAAAGAAGACTGGAGTGGTGCACCTTTAATAATTACCTAAAAGGAGAGACTTCAGCAAGTGTGGGGACCCTACTATCAAAAAGTGCAGGAGACTTGCCCTCTTTCCATATGGCCTCTCTTACTGTATTTCTACATGCAACAAATTGCAGGCCCTACTCAATACAATACAGAAGTTGAGGCAGAGATTTTGTGTTTCTAGGAGTTTTGTGTGAAATACTGGTCTATGCTAAAATATTTACATTTTGTTTCCCCAGAAACAGTCTCTACAGGCATATCAACTGTGTCAAAAACAATTTGTGTAGGGTGATTTTTAAGCATAATTTTTTGCATACGAGAAGAGGGAAAACGATCCCATACATATCACAACTATCTGCAGTGGATCATCATCATAACAATAAACACTTCATGTGCAAGTCTATGCATTTTTGCCTGAATGGAGCCCCACTGAAAACACTGGTCTTTACCTCTGAATAAACATGCATTACATTACATTATTGCACAGAAGGTCCCAACTATTTCCTGCATTTCATCATTCCATAAGGCAAAAGAGGAGAACTTTCAGCCTGAAGACCTAAGCTAGAACATGGAGGTTTCCCATCTGATCCTATGGAGATCTCCAGGCAACTCCCTGCCCTTCCATGGGCCCTGATCCTCATCTAAACCCCATTGTTGGGATTATCTTGAAGGTAAATTCCACTGTCTCTGAACAATGGTTTTGAAAAAATAGATTCCATTCTTGACTTTCTTCTTTCTGCCTCCATCCCATGCAATGGTGCGGGGAGCAGGGACAAACAAAAGCTATCTGCTCTCAGTGGCACCTATTTATATTTCATCCAAATAATAATAAGCAGTGTTGCCAGATTTCAGGACCAGGCCCTGCATCTCCAGTTTTCATGGGTTATCTCCAAGTGGGAGACAAGGGTGTGAATTCTGAAGGTTTGGAGGATCCATCTCCAGCCTAGAGGAAAGGACTGTGTGCACTAATGCACAGCCCTGGAATGAGAAAATAAGGGCCTCTTTATTGGACATAGTAACTATTTACATTGCATTGGCCTGGAACTGAAGCATAAAGAAGGGAGCAATCTGATATGGGTCCAGCTGAGACCAGGTATCACCACAGTGCCTCCTTCCTCATCCTTCCCTTGGGTGAAACACCTGAGCCCTAGGTGTAATCCAATGACTTGCGTTGCTCTTTGGTGGCCTGTAAAAGGAAGGAAAACCCAGGGGGCTCCCACTGAAGTTTCAGAATCTTATGAGTGAGGGTCCTAAACCCAGATTAGCTTCAAGGGCAGTTTCCTTCCCTACCGTCTGGGTCTCAGGACCTTAAAGATGCAGTTTCACCCTACGCCAATGGTTCTCAACCTGTGGGTCGCGATCCTTTGAGGGTTGAATGACCCTTTCACAGGGGTCGCCTAAGACCATTGGAAAATACGTATTTCCGATGGTCTTAGGCTCCATTCCCTCCTCAGTGGTGGTGCGCAAGCATGAGCCATGCACTCGCATCCTCCTGCCCCCTTTGGCGGGAGCGTGTGCGGCCGCAGCACTCCCGCCAAAGGGGGCAGGAGAATGCGAGCGTGTGGCTCGTGCTTGCGTGCCACCACTCCTAGGCCTTTTCTGCACGTTACCTTATCGCGGAGGTGGGGGGGCATTTGTGCAAGCAGGTTCTTGAGCGAGGCACTCTCTTTGCTGCTCCTTCGTCCTGCAGCTGGCTTCCTGGTCATGCGACCGCCCCGCCCCTTCCTTCCGCAGTGCAGCCTGGGAGTTGTAGGCTGTGCTGGGGGAGGAAAGGGCGGGGCGGTCGCATGACCAGGAAGCCAGCTGCGGGACGAAGGAGCAGCGAAGAGAGTGCCTCACGCAAGAACCTGCTTGTGCGAACGACCCCCCACCTCCACGATAAGTAACGTGCGGAAAAGGCCCAGGAGTGGTGGTTCGCAAGCGTGAGCCACGCACTCGCGTCCTCCTGCCCCCTGTTCAGAAGGGACTGAAATCACTCCCTTTCTCTGCTACCGGGAGAACCTCCCATCTGACAGACCAGCTTGGGGGGCGGCGGCGGCAGCACGGGGGGCAGGCTCCCTCCTCGCCACGGCCCCTGCCCCCCTCGCCATGGGGGGGCACTGTGGAAGGGCCAGGGGGCCACAACGCGGTGCTTTTCCGGGGGGGCGAGCTGCACCCGGCACAAAAGACAAGGCGCTGGGATTCCTCCCCCCTTGGCCAGGGTCGACACTCTGGAAACTTTTCCCACACTGCCCCCCCCAGCGGAAATGAGAGCAAAGCAGAAGCAGAGCCCGGAGGGGATCTCGGAGTTTTTTCCCGGGGGAGATGCACGGCTCTCTTTCCCTCCCTGCCTGCTCCCCCCGTTCCTGGCTGGCGAGGCGGCCTTTGCTGGGGGTGGAGGCATTGTAAATAATAAATAAATAATTTTATGGTTGGGGGGTCACCACAACATGAGGAACTGTATTAAAGGGTCGCAGCATTAGGAAGGTTGAGAACCACTGTCCTACACCCAAGGTTTACACAGAAGACTTACCGGTATATCTTCTGCCACCTGCCAGATGACCACCTAATTAGTGACACCACCTGAAGTGAATTACCCAGCTACCTCAGGCACAGTGTGGGATAGAAAAAAGAGGGGGGCAAACAAAGGGGGGGAATCTTACCTGGCCCTGCAGTGACCTGCTCCTGAGGGCAGGAGGGTGAGCTGCACTGTGTTAGTTTATCGAAGAGCAGGAGTAGCAATAGAAAACGGGAAAGCACGTGTCTGACCAGCAAAGGAGAAGGAGAATAAACTCCACGTGCTTGTTGAAGGAACAGAATTTATTCTTTAAAAAGCCTGACACGTTTTGGCCTTTTTTAATATTTTTGGTCTTCTCCAGGGGCATTAATCTAACAGAAATTTCTGGAGTTGCTACTGCATTCTGCTTGTGAACTGGCCAGCTATGTAACAAAAGGGTCCTTTTGTTTCTTAATGTGCATTAGTGTTTCCCCACTGAGGTGGCATACAGGATATGTGCAGATTAGATGGCAGAAAACAGATTTTTTTCCGTAGTTCACTTAATGTGTCCTCACTACCACTTTTAGACTGGATGGCTACTGGATCGCTGGACGACGTGTGGAACTGCATCCCCTAAGACGAATACAACTGGTAGCTACTATGTTTTAGCAATGCCATGCAGAAAGGGCCAATATGTTTCTAATATCATTTCCCTATGGGAGTTGAGAAGTAGTAATCCTTTCATTTCACCCTGATTTGGGAACAGCCTATTTAGTTACAATGTCTGTCTTAATTTCCAAACAGGAAAATATGGCCAGTAAACCTTAGGGTCTTAGATGATCCTAAACTGGCAACCCTATACATAAGTGATGCATATATATGTACATGTTTATATATTATAAAAACCACTATATACCTAGTCACAATGTTGCCTTTTCTAAAAGAAGCCATAACATGCTTTTTGTTTTTATTTTAATGGCAACCTATCATATAGAAATATCAGCATCTGTACTTTAAATCACCCTGCCACTTTATTGTCTTATAAATATAAACAGATAAAGGTAGTCTGAAAAGATTTTAGATTCAAGCCATAGGTGTGATATGAAACCAGCTGGTGGTACTAAGATTAGTTAATACACAGATCTGTTCTATACAAAACATATTATAAGGTCATTTGAAGGTTGATCTGCCTCCCCATGGTTTATCTCCAAACTAGTTATTTACAAGAAAGTTGTAAATGTGATTAATGATGGGGCAGGAGTAGTAATCCCAGGAGTTCAAATAAAGTGTTTATTTGAAATCTCAGGGTATTTTTCTTCTCATGTCATTTGAGTTCACAGAATTCTCACAGTTTAACTTGAAAAAAAGATGAGATAAGTAGCTATGACTCCCATTTTCAGGTAAAAGGAATGACTCATTTCCAGAGAACATTATTTATGGTTAAGCCAGGGATGTGGAAAATGCTCCATTTCCTTTTCATTGCATTTCTCTGAATCCCACCTACATTTTCTTCTCAGCCTTCTTGTGTATGATATGATATGAATGTATTTATTTATTTATTCATTCATTCATTCTGCTTTCTATAAACTCTTTATTCATCTACAGAATTGTGTTTCTGAAGGGGGAAGAAATAATGGCAAAGTATTTACTCTACTTCTTCTGCATCTTGGGGGTCCTTCTTCAGCCTTATATTTTTCCAGCCTTGCTATCTGTTCTTTAGCTGGGTTGCTGTTGTTTATTTAAATACACAAAATCTGTGCATTTATTTTTCAATGTTTACCTAACTAATGCCATTTTCCTTATTGATTAACAGATCTTTCTGTGTACTTTCTTTTCAAGTACAAGCATTTTTGCCTTTAGGATGAGAGGTACACATTTCATCAAAACAGACTTTAGAGTGTGAAAATGCTGTTAACATCAGAACAGTTCAAGTCCAGTAACATTTCTTTCCATCTCTATCTTAACTTTTAAAGTCATAAAGTTAATATGATTAACCTTCTGAGGAACTAGGCTACCCATGAGAAAGAGGTCCCAATCCAGCTGTAGCTGATCATGACTGGATACTCCTCAAATCAATGGAGTAAACAAATCATGGTTAATGCAAATTCCATATGCTTTCAATCATCCATTACTAGTTTTAGTTGGAAAGAGGCCAGCAGCTCCATAGCAAAAGGAGAAATTTTAACACAAGTAATCTACAACAGTGTCAAGTTGTCTACTAACCAAACCATACAGGTACCAATATTAACCAATTATCATTTCATTGGCTAATTATCTTGGAGGGTCATTTCAAACTGAGAAAGGAAGTAAGTGAAAGCTATTTTGTTATCCTCCTGTTATATATGCATGCATTGTCTGAAAACACTTGAAGGAATTTGTTCCTTCACAATGTATAAGTTGTTAGTTTTCTGCCTGCAAGCTGTTTCCAACTTATAGTTGATTAACCTATCATTGGGTTTTCTTGGTAAGATTTGTTCAGAGGGGGTTGGGCTTTGCTTTTCCCTGAGGCTGAGAGACTGTGACTAGCCCAAGACTACCCAGTGGATTTTCATGGGTGAGTGGGGGATTCATCCTGCACTCAAACCATTACATTGCCTCAGGTTTGCAATTACAGATTGAGCCTTCCTCATCTAAAATGCTTGGACTAAAAGTGTTCCATATTTTGGATTTTTTTCCCCATTTTGGAATACAGTACCTTTTTGGAATAGCCTTGTGTCTCACTCATTTGCTAATTGCATTATGTATGAGACACAAGGCTGGAAAGAGACTGAGAATCTGTGAAATGGTGGAAATCCAGGCATAGTACTCAGGTTAAATCTGTGCCTCCTGCCATTTAACAGATCCTCAATCTTTCTCTTTTTGCTGCCAGCCACACACTTCCACCCTTGAGGCAGTGGCTGCTGCGCTCCTCAGATCTGACAGACAAATGAGCAGGAGTGGAAGCAATCAGCTAGCAGCAAAAATTTTTGGATTTTAGATTTCTGGATACAGGAGGCTCAATTAATTGATTAATTTACTGCTGCTTATCTAGTTTCTCCAACTAGTAGCAGCATTATTTTTTTTAAAAAAATACACATACATACACATTTGACAACTCAACTCATTCGTCTCCTCCTGGAATGACATGGGCGGGGGGGGGGAAGAAAGCACATATATCACCATGGCAATGAGGTTACACTGGAAGGAAATTTGAGTATTAGACATGCCTAGTAGATTCATGAAGGTCAGATCTTGGAAATATGATTTCAACTATTTGCTGGGCATGTTGTTTAAATCATATTAAATACATGTCTGTTTCTAATATCTATGTGAATGATTCCATTGCATTATTAAGCAATGGTGTCAAGTTCAGTGTATGTGTTTGTGTTAGCGTGCATGAAATTTGATCTCTGCATTAACTGTAATTAGGGATGGTTGTATGTTCTGCTTTATTGCAGATAGTCCTCTTTTGGAAAGTCTGTAAGAGGACCTATGGGGAGGTGCCTCCTGTTTTTAGAATTCTTCAGTCCTAGCCCTGTTTAAAGCTCAAGAACCACCACTATAAAGAACAAGGGCCTTGAATTTGCTTATCAGCGCTTAGGACCTGTTCAGCCACAGCCTTCCCCTCTATTGTGAGAGGTATTACATTTTTATTTAAAATACAGCAATTATTTTCAAGTGTCTACCTCCATAATATGCAAATTTTATATATACATCCTCTTTTGTTTTAGGTCAATACATTAAGTTGCCTCAGAGCTGTGATAAGCAATTATTCTGAATACCATTTACTGGGAGAGATTCTGACTGCTGAACGTTGTTCCTACCAGGATATATACCCCATATTTCATGAGGAAGCTCAACAGAGAATGATAAGCAAGGAACATGCAGACAAAATGGTTAGCCTATAAAGGCTATTTTAATGACAATACTTTAATGGGTTTAATGGATAAGGTAGACATAAGCAATTGCAACAGGCCTGGGAACAAATTCTCTGGCCCTGGGACCCTCTGGGGACTGTAAAACTACCAAAATTGCTGTCCACATCCCTGCCCACAAATCTGTAAGTGACCAGAATTCACTTCTGGTTTTGAAAAATTGTGATTGCCCTCTTAATGTTAACCAGTACAAGGCGAGGGCTGCAGTCTATATAAAAGATTAATGGCTTCTCACAGAAGTTTCCAGAAGAGGTAGTTCATCTCCTCTCAGTGGAGAGTACAGATAAGATGGATGGGTACATTAGTTGCCATTTGGGGCCTCAAGGCTTCATGCTGACTTGGTATAGGGCTATGGGAAGGCCTCAATAAACAATCTTGTGTTTACCGTGATGACTGGGGCAGTTGCACATCAGATGGGCTGTTGTTGAATGCCTTCAAGTCATTTCCAACTTGTGGCAAACTTAAGGTGAATTTTAACATGTTTTTGACAAGATGCACTTAGAAGGGGTTTGCATTGCCTTCCTCTGAGGCTGAGAGAATGTGACTTGCCCAAGGTTACTTAGAAGGTTTACAATGGCCAAGTGGATATCTGATCTCTGGTCTCCTAAAGTCTTCATCCAACATTCAAATTAGTTCAATGTACACCAAAGTAAGTTGTCTGCCTGCTTCTGTCATTTTTACTGCAGAACAAATTGTGTACATCACGGGGGGTTCTTTATTAGCATGTATTCAGGTCAAGTATCAAAGAAATTATCATACTGTGGAAACAATTCTAAAAAACCAGGTCTTAATTTTTTAATGCAACAAGAATGGTAGAGGCAGAAAGACAACAAGACACCATTTACCCTGTAATATTGTTAATGGCCCCAGACTAACCTCACTGATTTCAGCAGGATTTACACACAGACACACAGACACACATACAGGTTGTATTTGAGTCAGTGTGGCATAGTAGTTTTAAGTGTTAGACTAGGACTCTGGAATACCAGGGTTTGAATCCCTGGTCAGCCATGGAATCCCATCGGGTGACCTTGGGGTCACAGTCTCTTGGCCTTAGAGGAAGGCAATGTTAGAAAATATTTTGCCAGCAAAAACTTAGGATAGGGTCACCAGAAGTCAGAGTACACTTGAAAACATATAACATGCACAAACAACAAGGTTATGTTTAGGTCTACAGCATAATTCAGCATTCCAAAGTGTGAGTGGGAATAGGGGAGTAACAGAATTAAAAAACAAGGGTGTGACTGTAGCTCACTGGAAAGAAGTAAACTTGGAAATGTTAGTTTTTGGACTACAACTCCTGGGATCACTCAACTAACATGGTTACCAACTGCAGTCCAAAAAGTATGGTTTTCTAATTTTATAATTGTGGTCCCCTCCAAAAAAAAAAAAAAAAAACTTTCAAAATTTTGGATCTGAATATTTTTGTACCCTCATAAACCTTGGTTCATCTCTGGGCATCGCTGATGAAAAGTACATGATAGCACAAATAGGATAAACTTCTGGCTGAAATCCTGGAGAACCACTGCCAGAATAGACCTTTTTTGGTTTAAGTTAGGGCTGCGAAAAGTGTGGCTTACAAACTGCATGTACCTCAAGGGCCCCAAGCCCACACACACACACACACACAAAAACCCTCTGGGGAATGAGGGATAATTTTGCTTTGTTTCTGGGGGCTCCCTGGGCTGTTTTAGGCCAAAAAAGGCCCTTGTTGAATCAGGAAGTGATTCAGCAGAAGAAAGGGAAAACAATGGCTAAAAGGAAAGCCTAAAGGCCCTGATTCAAATTAAGATGGCAAGCACTTCCTTGTGGGTAAAAAGAGAGCCACACAGAGTGTATTTAACACACATGATGTTTAGCTCCCAGTCTAGCAAACTATTATTTCTAATGCTCTGCAGACATTTTAGGCATGGTTGCTTTGAATTTGTCACAAACCATTCCCACTTTCAAAGGAACATTGGCAAACAGTGTGAAATCAGGGAGCACAACTAATGTGGCAATAGCAGAGATGGAGTAGATTTTCCCTTGCTGATGTGCGTATAAAGTGCTTTCACCTCAAAGGTACCTCACCGCCTTTTATCAGATACACTCAAAACCTGGGAGGAAGCTATGGCAACAAACCTGTATCAGATGGGCTGCACTTTCTGGACCTCCGTATCGTAGATCATGCCCATTAATCGCCAGAACTCTGTCATTCTCTTGGAGCTGCCCATCCCGGGCAGCAAGTCCTCCTTCCAATAGGTTGAACACAAAAACTCCAGTTTCATTGGCCTTGCGGACCAGCTTGATCCCCAGCTGCTCATCAGGGTTGCTTTTGTTCAGAACAACATGAAAGCTGTCATCTCTATTGCAAGGAAGATCGAGAGAGAGCCTACTGTTCTGGCATCGGTACCTCTGCTCTCTGAGGATGGTGAGCCGGAGGACCTGGCAGGGCTGCTTCAGGACTGACAAGGCATAGCTGTGTGGCACATTTCTGATGTCAATGCCATTCACCTGGGAGACAGAACCATAAAACAGGAAGGTAAAAGGCCATCTAATTGAAACTGGCACTGCAGACAGGCGACCTATTTACACAGATGGCTTCCTCCTACAATGACATGCAGCATCGGCCTGTATCAGAAGAAGCCAAGTTTTCATTACATAATATCCTTCCCCCCAAGGACAGCACATACTGTACAATTTTCTTCCTCTCTTTCTGATTATCTCCAGACATAATGACTATTTTTCATTTTTATTGTGCCTCCTCTTCAGGCCCCAATATCCTTCGTTTGAGTCTGCCAGTTTCCAGCCCTGTTCCATCTGAACGTTCACACTTTTTTCATTTCTTATTTGTTAACTCTAAGTTACTCTGATTAAAATCTGAACATGAAGTTTCCGCATCAACAGCCTCCTAAATGGAAAAGGAACCAGTTCGTTGACTATGGTTCACATCTTTGTTTGCTATTTAGATAGAAAAACTGGCGCAGCTGATGGGGGGATGCTTAGTTGCAGATTATCCAAAATTTTAAATACTTGGGCAATCACATATATTTGAAATGGCTCCTAACCGAAGTTTCATTTGGGTTCTTTCTGTATTTTTTGCTGGGATAGTTCACTCTGTATCAGAGTGAACTATGGAGGAGTGCAAATGTTGTCTCCATCTTCAAGAAGGGAAAAAAGAGGACCTAAATAATTATCACCTAGTCAGCCTGACATCAATACCAGCCTGACATCAATACCAGGAAAGATCCTAGAGCAGATCATTAAACAGTTTGTAATTACTTAGAAAGCAATGCTGTAATCACTAAGAGTAAGCATGGATTTCTCAAAAATAAGTAATGCCAGACTAATCTTATCTCTTTTTATAATAGAGTTACAAGCTTTACAGATGAAGGGAATGCTGTAGACGTAAAATATCTTGATTTTAGTAAGGCCTTTGACAACATTCCCATGACATTCTTGCAAATAAGCTAGTAAAATATAGGCTGGATGGTGCTACTGTTAGGTGGATTTGTAATTAGTTGACCGACCAAACCCAAAGGGTGCTCACCAATGGCTGCTTTTCATCCTGGAGAGAAGTGACTAGTGGGGTGCCACAGGGTTCTTTCCTGGGCCCAGTGCTGTTCTTCATCAGTGACTTGGAGGAAGGAGTAGAGGGCATGCTGATCAAATTTTCAGATGACACCAAATTGGGAGGGGTTGCTAATACACCAGAGGACAGGATCAGAATTCAAAATGACCTTAACAGATTAGAGAGCTGGGCCACAGCTAACAAAATGAATTTCAACAGAGAGAAGGTCCTACACTTAGGCAGAAAAAATGGAATGCAGAAATATAGGATGAGGGACACGTGGCTGGATAACAGTATGTGTGAAAGGGATCTAGGAGTCTTGCTAGACCATAAGCTGAACATGAGTCAGCAATGTGATGCAGCAGCCAAGAAAGCCAATGCGATTCTTGGTTGCATCAATAGGAGTATGGTGTCTAGATCGAGGGAGATAATGGTACCACTCTATTCTGCTTTGGTTAGAACTCATCTGGAATACTGTGTCCAGTTCTAGGCACCTCAATTCATGAAGGATATTGACAAGCTGGAGAGTGTCCAGAGGAGGGTGACCAAAATGGTGAAGGGTCTGGAAGCCATGCCCTATGGGGAGCTGCTTAGGGAGCTGGGGATGTTTAGTTTGCAGAAGAAAAGGTTAAAAGGGGACATGACAGCCATGTTTAAATATTTTAATATTTAAATATTTAATAGCCTCAAATGCCCCTCTCTAAACTGCAAACCCCAGGATTCCATAGGATATTGAAAGTGGAATAATAGCATTACAACAGTCTAGTGTGGAAATGGCTTTAGACTAGCTAGGCTGGGGCTGGTACTAAAAACCTCAACACATCTGGAATATGCCAAATTGAGCAAGAGTGACCAGCAGGATTGAGTTCCAGTGATCAAAAAGTGATGGCCAATGTACTACAAAGTATGAATTAAAGAACTCCACTCTAGTGCATAATGTGCATATGCAGCAATCTTTGCTTTGAATGATTTTATTCATCTCTAATTTACTAAACCAGGGGAAAAGCAGAAACACAGCCTTAGTTACAAAGAAGAGAGCCTTGATTCTATCCAGTAGCAGGGAATGCGGTCCATCCAGCTCTTATCTACACATGTCATAAACCTCCATGCTATAGAATGTCCAACTCTTACTAAATCTGTGGAAATATGAGGAATCAAATTTAGGCCTACTGAGTCCATGTCAAGGTATGTATGTGGGGTGAAGTATCTTAAGGTCAAACCTTTAGCTTAACTAGATAATTGTCGGTTTATCCTCAAAATGAATCTCTATCCATGAGCATGTTACAAAAAGAATATGTTGTCCTTTTTGTTCCTTTCCATCACTTCTTCCTCTTTTATGTAGCCTCAGAATGTTGTTTGCCATGCCCTCCAACCAAATAAGAAACCTTTTTTTTAAAAAAAAGCTATGCCTCTACTTATGTTATTATAGTCTCTTCACATTTGCATTCTCCTCTGAAAAAGCATACCTTCAGTATCATGTCTCCCGGCAGTAACCTTCCATCTCTGGCGATGATGCCATCTCGATAGATGTGCTGTATTATTATGTGAACCAACGGTGTTTCACTACCTCCCACAATCCTAATGGCAAGGCTTTCATTGGGATCACTACGGCTGATCTTAATGCTGGTAATTTCGCCATCTGGGATGAGGTGATATAACCTTGGGAAGACTGAAATGCACACAGCAGAAACATTTATTAGAATTGTAGTTTTTTCTTTAATCTAACTGCAAAGCACTTCATGATTTTTCACTGCAAATCCAAAAAGCAGCTAGGCTTTTCAATGATCCACTATATATTAAAAGGGGTAAAAGATCATATTCCTCTTAGTTCACAATGCTGGAAGGAATTGTTTTAAAAATAAAAAAACAGACTAATCTTCATTTTTTTAATAATTAGTTCCTTTGTCTGACACATCTCTTTTTCATACAGAACAATTTTCTCTATCCATGGCACTACTGTAACCAGCATAGACATCGATTTAAATGTAAATGAAGCAGAATGCCTTAGATAGCAGTAGCGTAGGGATGTGGGGGCGAGGGGGTGATTCGCCCCAGGTGGCAATGTTTTTGGGGCATCCTGGCCCGTAGCTATGCCCTCATGTGCCCTGGCCACGCCCCATGTGCCCTGGCCACGCCCCCATGCACTGCAGCCACACCCCACACATAGTGGCCATGCCCCTCGCAACATAGCTCCACCCCCTGCGCCCCCTCCACACACTCCAAGCTCCACCACTGTTAGTAGCCTAGTATCCCTCTTCCAGGATCACTTTGCTTTGAACTTGGTTCAAATTTTAAACTTCTCTGAGCTCTGTACATTCAGGAGAAACCTCTTCCCTATTGAGTATGGGTCAAACTAAACATCCTTATATAAGTTCTGGATACTTAGGTGAATTCTGAATATCTTTGAGAAACTAGCAACAAGCTATGTAACAGATCAGACTTGGACATTACCTGTATCATGGTGTGTATCCTTTGAATTGTGCTTAGCACAATCCTGTTTTGGGGGCATTCTTGTCAAATCTTGTTATACAGGCTCAATTCTACACACATGTGCTTTATAAGCAACCCCATAAGTCACAAAAGAGAGGTTTCTGATTTAATTTTGAAAGTATCTTTTTATATTATTTTATATTTTATGTTTCTGGAATTATATTATGGCCCATATTGCCACTCCTACCACTCCTGAAAATACCTTCCTCTTTTTTGCTATAATCCTTTCCTGCCAGATACAATGTAGAAGAGTTCTATCATGTTTCTTGACTCTTTTGTAAGTTTGGATATAGTCTTAATAAGGCAGAGCATTATCCTATTGATATATTTTGTGTATTTTGCATTTTTCAAAAATGTTTTTAGACCTGCAATTTTCTGGACCTTTGTCAGGAAAAAAAATCACATTCCAAAAAAAGAACCCATGACCATTAATTGATCTTTCCTGGTCAGAAGTCCGTATTTCATTATTCCTGAGAAAGATGCATATGCACACAGTAGCCCTGCACTTCAGAGTATGGCCTATCATTTGCACATTGCAATTTTTGTTCCACAATTATGTTCTTCATGGCCCCAAATGAAGCCAACATTGATTAAAGAAAGGCTCTAATGTCTGAAAATATTTACTTTTAATGATAAGAAATCTTTTTACTGTTTCAAGGTCAGTAGAGGTCTCAGTTACAAAACTCCATTCCTGCTTTGATATTTCAAAATAAAACCTTGAATTTTATAGAATGCTGGCTTGGGCCACTATACACACTATTTGATAAAGTAAAATGATAAAATCTTCCTTTGCCTTCTGGTGTAAACAAATCCTCTTCTCTTTTTTCCTTAAGCAAAAAAAATCCTCCTAGATGCAAACTCTTGTTTTCAAAACATACTTTTAGTTTTTTCCCCTTTGTTAGCCAAAGGAATCTGCTTACAGCTGTGTTTCCTCAAATGCAATCTATGCTTTGACAAAATTTGATCATGCTACCATGCTACCATGGCACTGATATACCTTTCGCCAATCTCCATGCATGAGTGAATTCCCCCAATTCCCCCAATAAAAACACATTTTTAGCTTACTGTTTTTTGGCTGGTTTTTTTCCTGCATGTGCCTGTAAACACTGGTAGGAAAGATCTCGCTAAGTTGCCCCCTGCTCGCAAGCCTCCTCCTTTGAGCTAATTCATTCCCCACTTTTGCAAAGAGGCACCGGCATCACAGGGTGACCCTTGCATACTGGCTACTCTATTGACAATTTGGACTTAACCCAATCATGCTAAATTCTACCTTTCAGAGGCTTTGTCTCCAGCCCAAAACTCATTGTTTTCCCCAAGCACGGACTAGCCTACGGCCACATTTTTCCCAATGAGAACCCCTGACTTTGAGAGTTTCCTCGGATCACTCCCGACTTCCATCCCGCCTTGCTGCCGCTTTGCTTGGCAAGCCTTCCCCTCAGTCCCACGTACTGAGAAACTTCATCTCTACGAACTCCATCTTCAGACTACCCGGGTTTCAGGACAGCTGTAGTATTACCCAAACCAACAATCTCTTCTAAAAAAATCCCTCTATTGGACAACCCTCACAGAGTCTGGATATTGGAGAACAAATTCTAGAGGAATTAAAGAACTTTAAATAAGAAATAAGACAAAAATTGAAAGATACCAGAGCTGAAATAAAAATGGATTTGAAAAAGGAGATGGAAGGAATAAATAAGAAAATAGAAAAAACGAGTAAAGATGTGAAGACATTACAGTTGGAGGTCAAACAAATTGAAAGTCGTATAAATCAAGCAGAAAGCGAGAAGATGGAGATAAACGAAGGGCTGAGGGAAAGATATCGAAACACAAGAATCGAGATATCGAGACAGATGTCTTAAACTAAGAGGATTGGAGGAGAGGTCAGCAGAAAATATCTATGAATGAATTATACCGGAATTGGCTAGATACATGGAAGTATCAGAAGAAAAAATGGAACTTGAAATAGATAAAATATTTCATATAAGTTCTAAATTGGCAAAGGAAAGAAATTGGCCAAGGAATATTTTAATATTCTTTACATGGACAAGGATGAAGGAGAAAATATTACAAAAGAACTATGAAGAGAAATTGATAATTGATGGAACAGAACTTAAACTATTCAAAGACATTCCATTTCAAATATTAAAATGAAGACAAGAATTTAAAAATCTGACAACATCACTGCAAAGATATAACATAAGATATAAATGGGAAAGGACAGGAGGTTTATCCTACAATTTAAATTACAAAAGATATAAATGTTCCACGTTAGATCAGCTGGACGAAGCTATGAGAAGAATCAGACAGATGATGGAAGAGAAAGGAAAAGAACAAATAGAGACACAAGGAAAATTAGAGGAGCAAGAAAGACTGACAAAGGAGAAGCCGGAACAAGAAGATGAAGCGGATCCAGAGCTATGGAGCTTCGAGAATGGAGATAAATTAATAGATGATGAAGACTGAGAAAAGGACCTTGAAGTGTATTACATGGAACGTAAGAGGTCTTAACTCGAACTATAAGACGAGACAGGTCTTCCACTTTTTGGAAAAACAAAAAGCCGACATAATATATCTACAAGAAACACAAATTAAGGATAGTGATGTCAAATATTTAAAAAATCCAAGATTGGGGAAGTGTTATACCTCGACTTTTGAAAAGAAAAAAAGAGGTGTAGTTATATACGTTAACTCAAAATACATTTCAGAAGAAGTCCTTGTGGATAAAAATGGACATTATCTAGGGGTGCAAGTTCAATTACTCGGAAGAACGGTATTGCTAGTTGGAATATATTCCCCATTAGAAAATAAAAGTAAATTTTATGGAAAAGTGGAAGACGAGATACAAAAATATATCACGGAAAACAGTCAGGCAAATTTTGTCTTGATGATGGGAGATATGAATGGAGTAATAAATCCAGCCATAGAAAGAACAATTCATCACAAAGAGCAAAAGAAAAAAGGTAAATTACCTAATTCTTTTTTTTAAGATGATGGAAACCTTGTCTCTTATCGATATTTGGAGATGTAAGCATAAGAATGGAGGATTTACTTTTTATTCTGATACTCATCTTACTATGTCCAGGATAGATATGTTTTTAATCTCAAAAACGTTACAGTCATTGGTGAAGGATATAGAAATTCTCCCTAGAATCATCTCAGACCACAATCCATTACAAATAGAGTTTAATCTAAAGAAGGAAAGTAAATATCGCAGTTGGCGTCTGAATGATTTTCTTTTGAGAAATGAAGAACACTTGAAAAAAGCCAAGGAAGAATTAAGATATTATTTCAAAGAGAATGATACTGAAGAGATAATGGCAAAAATGGTCTGGGATGCTGGGAAAGCTGTCATGCGGGGTCTCTTCCTAAAATGGAATAAAGAATGGAGGATGAAAAGAGAGGAAAAAAAGAAGAACTTGGAAACAGAACTGAAAAGAATAGAAGAAGAGATAAGGAAGGACCCGCGAAATGAAAAACGGAGGAGGGAGTTTAAGAAAACACAAATGGATTTACAAACTGAAAACCTGGCAGACATGGAAAAGTATTTGAGAATACTGAAACAAAGAGAATTTGAAAATGCGAATAAACCTGGGAAGTGGATGGCATTTAAATTGAGGAAGAGAAGAGAAAGAAACTTAATTTTACAAGTGAAAAAGGACAATGAGACCTTCAGTGATCAAAAGACCATAATGGATACTTTTCAAAAATATTATAAGTCGTTATATCAAAAAAAGGACAAAGATAATACGAAAAGAAAGATCCAGGAATATTTGAGAAAGCAGGAGTTGATAAAGTTAACAGAAGATGAAAAAAATAGCTTAAATGCGAACATAACATGTATGGAAATCACGGAGGCAATAAAGAGAAAATAAAGGTGGGGAAAGCACCGGGCCCTGATGGATTTTCCGGATTGTACTATAAAGAACTTCAAGATGAATTATGTGAGCCTATGCATAAAATGTTCAACGAGATCACTTATAAAGGGAAACCGGATTCTTGGAACGCAGCAAATATAACCCTGATACTGAAGGAAGAGAAAGATCCTGCCGAACCAAGCAGCTATAGACCGATATCGTTGTTAAATATAGATTATAAAATATTTGCAAGTATAATCGCTGAGAGACTCAAAAGAATTCTACAGAAAGTTATACATCAAGATCAAAGTGGTTTTCTATCGAAGAGATACTTAAGAGATAACATCAGAATGGTCATTAATATTTTAGAATATTACGGGAAACATAACGAAAAGAAGTGTGCTATGATTTTTGTGGATGCCGAAAAGGCTTTTGATAATGTTGATCATGAATTTATGTTTGAAATTTTGGAGGGAATGAACTGTGGTGACAAATTTAATACCTGGATTAGACATATATATTTGAACTGTCAAGCACAACTATTGATAAATGGGGAGAAGACAGAACCAATAAAGATTAATAAAGGTACATGTCAGGGATGCCTGCTTTCACCTTTATTATTTATAATAGTTTTGGAAGTTCTTTTAAGGAAAATAAGATCAGAAGAAATAATAAAGGGGGCCAAAATAAAAGAGCAAGAATATAAACTAAAAGTCTATGCGAACGATTTAGTCATTTTTCTGGAGGATCCAGAAACAAGTGTGGCAAAACTGATGGAGTTATGTAATGATTTTGGTGCTCTTGCTGGATTTAAAATCAACATAGAGAAAACGAAGATCTTAACCAAAAATATGCGAAAAGAAGAAGTAGTTACATTAGAGAAAAATACAGGACTTAAAGAAGAGAAGAAGGTTAAATATCTGGGAATTACCATTGCCAAACAAAACAATAAATTGTTTGAACATAACTACGTAACAAAATGGAGGGAAATAAAGAAAGATCTCCAAAATTGGTCGAATTTAAAATTATCATTGTTAGGAAGAATTGCTGCGATTAAAATGATGATACTACCAAGGATGAACTTCCTGTTTCAGAACTTACCGATCATAACAAATCTGAGATGCTTTCAAGATTGGAAGAAAGATATAACCGCTTTCATTTGGGCTGGAAAGAAGCCATAGGTTAAGTGGAAAACATTGATCGATAAGAAAGGAAGAGGAGGTTGTGGGCTACCGGATTTGAAATCATATTATATGGCTAATGGAATGATTTGGTTAAGAGAATGGATTGAGCTGAAGAACAACAGATTGCTGAATTTAGAGGGAGCCGATCTTCGCTTTGGTTGGCATGGGTATTTATGGTATCAGAAGGTGAAGGCAGACAGGGATTTTCTCAATCACTATATAAGAAAACCTCTATTTGAAATTTGGAAGATATGGAAGAAAAAATTATACATAAAAATACCATTATGGGTATCACCGCAAGAAGTTTTTTTAGGAAGATGGAAAGACCCAGCAGACAAGTGGCTCACGTATAATGACTTAATTATAAATGATCCAAAAAATGGTCAACGTATTAAGACAAGAGAAGAACTGATAGAAGAGGGATGGAATTGTCAATGGTTTCCATATATGCAACTCAAGGAAAGAACAAAAATAGATCAAAAATTAGAAGGAATAGAAAAAACTACACAATTAAGCAACTGGGAAAAATTAATCTTTGAAAAAAGGGATCATTTGACATCTCTACTCTATAAATTTATACTTGATTGAGAATTAGAAAATGAAATTATAAAAGAGACAATGATCATGTGGGCTCAAAATGTGGGACACGAAATAAAATTAGTACATTGGGAAAAAAGCTGGACCTTGACACATAAATTCACATTAGTGCAGAGCTTAAAAGAAAATTATTTCAAGATTTTACACAGGTGGTACCTAGATCCTGTGAAACTAAGTAAGATGTACAAACTAAAAGATAAGAGTTGTTGGAAATGTACGCAAGAGGATGGGACTTTTTACCACATGTGGTGGTTGTGCTCAAAGGCGATAAGATACTGGAAAAAAAATACACAAAGTCATGATTGATGTTCTTCAAATAGAGTTCCCCCTCACACCTGAAATTTGTCTATTGAATATGACACATTAAATTGATAAGAAATATAAGAAATATGAAGATGCAATTTTGTACATGGTCACAGCAGCAAGAATTGTTTATGCAAAATATTGGAAAAGAGCCGAAGTTCCCACAATAGAAGAATGGTTAGAAAAAGTTCGAGAATATGTAATTTTAGAGGATTTGACAGATAGAATGAAGAGTGAGGAGATGAATAAGAGCTCAAGAACGAGAACTATGAGATTAG
The DNA here is from genome assembly GCA_948474755.1 of Ctenosaura bakeri. Classification (NCBI taxonomy): domain Eukaryota; kingdom Metazoa; phylum Chordata; class Lepidosauria; order Squamata; family Iguanidae; genus Ctenosaura; species Ctenosaura bakeri. The sequence continues at coordinate 261,839 of CAOLHI010000896.1, forward strand.
TTAAGAAATCAATTGAAGAAAATTGGATAAAGTTATGTTAGGTGGATAATTGAATGAACGAGATTGTTGATTGATGAGAAGATAATACAGTTTTAGAATGAATGGAACATTTATTAGATAATATAACTCGAAGGGACAAGTCTACAAAGAGATAACAATTTAAGGAGATCACACAGAAATTACTGATAATGATTGATTCAAACTAGGGAAAAGAGGAAGTTGTTTAAGAAAGGGATTGTATAAGGGAGTAGTAGACAAATACAGATAACTTGATGTTCATAAGCATTAGTTAACTTCCTTCATTTTTTTCTTTTAGTGGTATTGTAAAAAGTGTAAATGGTATGGTAAAAATATGAAATGTCTATTGATGAGGTTTATTATGATATAGATGGATTGTTTTTTCTTGTTTTCTTTATTAATAAAAAACCCTCTATCCAACTCCAACCTTTATTTATATAGTTATCTGTGTGAGTGTCCTGCATACACTGTTTGATTGTATTTTAATAAAACCACAATTATTATTTTACTTCTGTTTGCTCCTTGACTCGGCCTGACCCTGTAGACACTGGGTAAAAGATCTCACTTCGTTGCCTTGCCTCTCGTATCGCTAGCTTGTGCTCTTTGACTAATTTCCCCAACTTGTATAATTTGGAGCGCACTTAAGGTGTCCCTCACGGGACCCCCAGAAATCAGGGTAACAGCACCTACGTTCGGGGGTAACAAGATTGGTGGAGTAACAGGGGCACTACCCTGCACCCTTGCCCTGTGAAATCAACACACACGGCAAAGGAAGTGCAGATGTAGGTAACTGTAGGAATCCCAACCAGCTAGGAACACGTGTGCATGAAAATTTTGTGTGCTTGAGCCAAAGGGCTACTGTAAGGTTGGGAATCTTTCTCCCTTCTGTCTTGGTTTGTGTATGGCAGCCACCCCTGCTTGGTCACTAACTTGGCAGTGAATCAAGTCAGAATGCAAGGGCTGTGCACAAACTGTCCTGGACATCACTCCCTAACTTGGATCTACTGTGTGGGATCCAGAGTGTTAGGGCTAAGAAACATATTAGGAACACACACAACTCAAAATTGCTAGTGTCTCTGTTTGTGTCGTCTGTGTGCCACTTCAGCCAGGCCTGTGTGCCTTTGTAAAGTTAGGCTTGTGTGCCATTGTAATTGTTAGGGTGAGTAGGAAGCCCCAATCCCTTGTGTGAGTCTCTAGAGAAATTGTGGTCTGTGCACTGTGTGTGGTGGTGTGGCAGTGTGCAGTGCCATGCGGGGCCACCACTGACCCTAGGTTAAGGCTTTATCCTGAGTGGTAGGAAAGTACCCCTCCCTCGAAAAAGCATATAGGCAGGGCTCAGTTACATTCCTGATTCCTTTTCCTCCACTGTTCAGCCAAACAATGTTAGGTTCCCTTTTCTGGGTTTGTTTTTCCCCCCTTGGCAAGCGCTGTATGTGGTGAATATCAAGGATCTCCCCAAAAGGGTCACATGTGACCTTCCCATCCCTGAGTGCCTGGTCCTCTGTTTACTGCTGGTTCCATGGGTGTGTCCTGGCCGGTGGGCTCAAGAGAAACGTGAGTGGGTGTCCCCTGAGTTAAAAGTGTTTTTGAATTTGGCTTTTGTTTGCTTTTGTGTTTAGCAAGCATGTTAGAATGCACCCTTGCTTCTTATTTTAATTGGCAATTTGAATTGGCAAACTTTTGATTTGGTGTTTTTCAACTGCCATTTTTGAATTGGCATTATGTTCCGCCATGAGGACAAAAAAGATAAATTTGAAAAGTGGGTTATTAAAATAGGCAATAACCCATGGGAGGAAGGGTCCTTTAACACTGATGATCCCTTCCAAACCCTGCAGGAAGTTTGCTGTACCAAAAGCAGAGAAAAATAACTTTTTAGCCCATCTAAAGATGCCATGGCAGCATGGGGATTCTGGGTGGCTATGAATAATGCCACCCATTTAATAAATCTCCATAGGATGGCTAACAATCTGGCAAAAGACTTGAACGCTGTAAAAGCCCAAAATCAGATGCGGATGGCAGATAAATCAGCCTTTTCTGACTCAGCTCAAGAGGCCCATGCAAAATTGGATACAGCCATGGTAGAAAATCAAACTCTCAAGGCCAAAGTTGCCACCCTGGAGAGTGATCTCACCAAGGCATAGTATGCAGCTCAATTTCTACATAACCAGGCAAAAATGAACCAAGAAAAGGTTAGCCATGAATCTTGTGAGCGCAAGCTCACAGAAGTAACCCAAAGACTAGCCACTAGGGAAGCTGTGATCTCTGCAGTGTGTCCCAAGGCAGTTCCCCCCATCCCAGTGCATGCTTTGGAAGAATCTCTTCCCGAGGATGCATACCCCCAGACTCCCTTCAACCCCAACTGGGAAGAGCCCATGCTGCTCCACCCAATTGAGACCAGGTCCATGATGAGGCACAAGGCTGAAGCCTCTGATGATAGTGATGAAGTCCAGGAAGTGACAACAGTTTGTGTCCCCTGGAAAGCTACCAAAGTCAAGGCCACTGCTGACCAGCTAGGCCCCTTAAATAAGGATACAGGTATCATGTGGGTGAATGCTGTTGCCCATTCCCACCCCACAGCTAATGGTCAGGACTTGACCCAGTTAGCCAGACTTTGTATGTCCCTTGCAGACCTGTCCACCTTAGAGTCTGCAGTGGCAGCACATGAACTGGTTGCTTTGGACAACCATGACTGGATGAAAGAGATCATCCAGATCTTGTGGCCAGGGCAGACTGCAAATGCACTATTTGTTGTTGAGAGACAGGATCCAGGAGAAAACCCAGAAGCTTATGTTGCTAGGAAGAAGCTTTTGGGTATCCTAGCTGGCAAGGTCATTCTCTCTCCAAGGCTAGGAACATTTGATTATGACACAGAGGAGTTTGAAACTCTCCTTTACAGAGGTTTGAATTCTCAGACCAAGATGGCTCTGGGTCCTGTGGATATTGACACACTCACACGGGCCACTTTATCAAAGCAAATACAAAGGGTTGCAGGTCTCCTTAGAGAATCAGGCAACATTAGGAATCCCAAGGTCCCCCACATGAACACAGAAACCAGGTCTTGGGAGCCTGTTCAGTCAGTAACATACAGCAGTCATGGCCTCCACACACAATACAGCAGAATGGGCAGTCGAGGGAACCCAACTCCTCATGGTAGCTGGGGGAGGGAGGACAAACACTCCAGTGGCGGTGCCAGTAGTCAGAACTGGAGAGACCAGCATGGTGGCTCCATTCCTGGCAACAGCCATGGCCAAGGCAATGTTTCTTCTGCCCCTATGCAACATCAAGGACTGGGAAACCTGAGCCAGACCTCAAACCTAGTCGGCAATCTGGTGAGCAAGCTTTCCTTCAATTGAGCTCAGGTGAGGAGAGGTGGCATATTTGGGAGCTGCTAAAGCAAGCAAAAGCCAACATGTCTCAGCTCCACCTGAAGCCCATTGTGGGCTTCAGTGTGCTCGCCAGGGTGTTGGGTGGGCCAGCTGCCATCTCACAGCCTGCAAATTCCATACATCCACCAGACACATACACATACATGACATATTAGGGATGCCCAAGGTTCAAAGTGCTTCCCCAAAAGTTGTGGCTCACACGAAGCCCAACAGCCAGGGAAGGCAGATGTTTAGAGCAGGCATCCAGACCTCATGGGCAGAACCTCCCGCCAAGCTCCTAGTGGGCACTGGAGCAAGGCAGATTGTTCCTCACCCTGACCTAGCCATGAGTGCAAATCCAACCACCTCTGAGAACATGGTGCTTTCAGAGCACAGAGAAGGCTTGTGGAAGGCTAAGGTTCAGGAAGAAACCCCAATAAAATCAGACAAGGCACAGAACATTGCCAGCATGTGTGACAGCCAGGAAAAGGAGGACACACAGCAAGTGGAAGCTAACCCCAAGCTTCGAGAACTTGCAATTGTTCCCTCTCTGAGTCCCCTGTTAGAAACCTGTAGTTTCCCCCGAGATTTTCTTGAATCCCTGGCAGAGAGAGTTCATCCTCTCCATGCCCTCTTTCAAGGAAATTTCCTAGGGGACTGGGGATCCAAGCAGCAAACTGCTCCTGCTCAACCAGAGCACAAGTTAGTAAAGGCACTCACCCTGGCACTCCATGATTGGATACTACACACTCCTCTTCATTGCATTCCACCATGGGAAATCTCTGTAGCCATAGCTATAGGCATCAAGCAGCACAATGAGGTGGATGTGGCTACTGCCTTCTCCTCTGCAGAGCTATACTGGTGCCAGGTTACATTCATGTTCCATGGACATAAATACATTTTTACCCTAGTGATCTTAAGAGGGGCCAAGACAGTCCACAGCTCTGTCTCAGTCACCCTCCTGCCAGAAAAGACATTACTTCAGGAGGCACTTGAGCCAGATATCAGCCTCCCCTTTGATTTGGCCACAAAAGTCACAAGCCACGAGTGGGCACAGTCACTCATACTGGCAATTTCAGAAGCACACTGTCTGGCAACTCCCAAAGACTGGAAAAGAAAGCCCCCAGACTGGGCAACCCCCTCTTTTGTGGAGCAGCAGAGGAGGGAGGGGACTGCCTTAATTCCCTTCATGGGCTGACAGCCACACTCCAACAAAGTTTTCCCCTTTTTGTGTATATAGTTTGTGTTGTAGTTGTAGATTTTAAACTTCTTCCCCTTTTTGCAACAAAGGCAACATGGCAATTGTTGCACAGTTGTGGGAATAGTATAGAGTGTAAAAGGACACAGAAATATGCCAATTGTGAGAGGTTCTGATAGCTGCCCAAAGATGCCACCTGTTGGTGAGCTTGAACATATGAATCCACTCTTAATATTAGGACAGAGCTTGGAAAAGTTGTTTCAGACCACAGTTCCCAAGACCCTTCAGCTTGCATGACTGGGGAATTCTGGGGTTGTCAAAAAAAAAAAGCAACTTTTCCAAGTTCTATATTAAAAAGGAAGCTTGTCCAGAATATCTTTCCATTCCTAGTTCAGCACAAACTATCATCATGTATCTACCTGTACAAAAGCATGTAAATAAAACACAAAGCAGAACACGGAACACAGTAGCAAGTTGGAGACTGGAAGGCAAAGTTGTTCTGAATGGCATTTAGCATGTGGATTGCTCATGGCATTAGATAAGAAATGTATGTTTGATCTAGTCAGTCTTGTCAGCATATTTTTGCAAATACATGATGATAGTGTTCCATCTCCTGCTTTGTGTTTTATTTACACACTTTTGTACAGGTAGAATGGTGTGGAGTAGACTGGATCTCTCAATAATGATAAATCATCAACTGGGTGCAGAAACACTTAGTGCTTTGCTCCTGAAGAATTATTATTGCTTGCTTACTTATGATTAGTATGTACATTTTATTGACAATGCACTGATACATTTAGAAGGGCAGGCAACAATAATCAATTCACATAGCACAATGGTTTAAATGTAGCACAAATGCTTGCAACAGTCATGGACTTTTGGAGTCATTTCACAGCTTACTCTAGCATTGAAAACATGCTCCATATTCTCCAGAGCAGGTTTTTCGGGGAGGCTACAACAGCAAATGGAGATTGTGCATTCCTCCATCTATTGGATTCTGTTCCTGTAAGACTTCTGCCCTTGTGTGATTTTGATAGTTCATCAGGAAGACTTGTGGGGAGGAGAACGACACCCAAAGGAGTTTTCTGTGCTGGCATACTGGAAATCTAACAGTGCAGTCCCAGGGTTTTGAAGCAAAAGGGGTCTGATACAGTCTTCTCCATTTCCAGTTAAAAGATCTGGAGCTCCTAGACTGGAAAACTAGGGCAGAGGTCAGCTGTGGGGACAGAAATCTAGAAAGTAAAAAGATTGCTGTCTTCAGTCAAGAGGAGGTGTCCAGGCCACTAGCATTTATATTATTTTTCACCAGGGCTTTGAAGAGTTCCTATCTTCTTTGCAGGCCTTCTGGCGCCCCTCCGCTGGCCCTCTTCCACTTTTTCCATTTGGTTCTTCTGGAACTGGGGTGGCTAGAATGGGATATGGGATTCCTCCAGCTGAGGTCTGACCAAAGCAAGATAGAGGAGGACTGTGATTTCTTTTAGCTGGAGATTATAGTCCTCCTGATGCAGCTTAGGGAATTGCATTGTTCTTTTTTGTTGCTGCTATCATGTACTTACCTTATGTTTAGCCTGCAATCTACAAAGATCCCTGGATACTTTTTGCATGTGCTATTATCAAATCAGGAGGTATTTTTCCTTTTTGTCCTAGGATCCCTTTAATGTGTGTACTGTGTTTAAAAGCTGAATCTGTTGAGACACTGTTCTTTGTGTTCCTGTGTTCATATTATAAGATTTCCTCATTATTTTGATATATTGATATATTCAATATATATTTTGATATATTGATTATTGGTTGGACAGGGCAAAGGTTTATGTTGAATGAACACAGCTACATTGAGATCATGTGGAAAAAAGAAAGAAAGAAAAAAGGAAAGAAAGGTTCCTTTTTTGAACTACAGCTTCCAGAATCCTACTGCCAGCTAGGGAATTCTGGGAATTGATATCCAAAAGAGTAATTTTCCCCAAGCCTTGGATCTGGCCAATCCAGAGGCTTCATGCTGCCTGCCAATCACAGGGATTAATCTTAAACATTCTTCTCAAGAATCTCAGAACATAAGTCAGGATGAAAGTCTACAAAAGCTAAATTATCTTACTGTTTTAAATCCTGCTGACTGATAAATAATGGCTGCAATGCCCTCTCCATTTTGGTTAATTTCCTTCTGAATCCATGGGAATCCTGGGTGAGCAGGAACAGACATAGCAATCAAAAAGCCTGGTCTAGAAACTCTATTTGAGCTTGTGTTAAATTAGTACCTGCACTGAATATTTTGTCACTTGCACATGTGTAGAATGCTTTGCTTGCATACTTGTCTATAGTTTTTGAACTGTTATGGTGCAGGGAAGTCAATTTCCATTTTCCTTTCCTAGTTCCTTTCCATTTCCTATTTCCAGATTCTTTAGTGAAGAGGATTCCAGGGGTTTGGTGTTAAAAAATCTTCTCCAGAGGTGGGTGATTTTTTTTTCTTTCCCAAAATATTGGCGATAGAAGATTTGCTTAAATTTCTTTGTATCAAAGTTAAAAAGCATCTCTTATTAATTTTAGTAAGATTCTACTTAGTTGGATCCCTAATCGTATCCTAATTTTCTGTTTCTCTTTTTGCTTTGTGGAAGCAAGCTAAATCAATGACTTGTCTTAAACAGTACAAATCCTACCAGATTTCTTCAGTTATCTAGCTATTTATTACACTCTGCTTATCACCAAGTCATCTGTCTGTTCCATTGAGACTTACTAACAGGGTTTTGCCATATTTGGGCTGCAACCTCTAACTCAGAATCCAGATTGCCTTCACAGGCCTTGTCTGGTCTGGATTTTGACCAATCTGTAGCTTAAACTATCTGGTTTGTTATATCCTTGTTTTTTATGCTTCATCTGCCTTCTTCACTTGCATCAGTTATCCCAATAGGTTTCATTGATGGGAGCATGCCATTTTCAGTATTTTTTTTTTTAAAAAAGGAGCAAAGGTCATTAATAACTTCTGCTATGAAATACATCTTCCACAGAAATACAACTTTTTCATTATTTATGTCAGAAATTCCAAAGAATCACAGCAAATACGTGACCAACAGATGACTGCAACGACCTTTCTTAATACCCATTGGGATGCTTTTGCACACTGATATTCCCAATTTTTAGTACAGCCTGTCACACTCAAACCTCATGTGTCCCACATGAGGTTGAATCACTGGGATCAACAGAGTTTAAGTAAGTTGTGATTAACAAGCCCTTCATACCAATGGGGCTGCTTTAGGTAGGACTGACTCTTGAAATGTCTAATTTGAATAGCACTGATTTAAGAAGGAACAAGTCAGTCTAATTTTTGCCACAACTGCAGACTTATATGAGTGTAAAAGTGATGCTTGCCACAAATTCCAGTACCTCTTGTGTCTTACAGCAACTGCTATAATATTGAGAACTCTTACGTTTGCAGTGATTTAAGAACCCCAAAACAGCTATGTGTTTCCTGGTGGCCTTTCCTTCTGTCTTTCTGTGTAGACTCTGATGAAGGGACAAACCTGGATCTTTTAAAATCACACCACTGACTAAATGTTTATTGTCAGGGAATATATGTCTAGACTAAAACTGAAGCTAAGATGACAGCTACCAAAAGGAAAGCTAAAATAATATTGGCAGTTAAACCATCTGAACTGCAGCTGAACTCTGTGGATGCATGAAATAGGAAATATAATTTTAGAAACAGCAAGCTCTTGAACCTTGATGAGATTAAAGGAATACCAGTTTTGATGGATACAGACAATTCTAGAAACTAGATGGTAGCAGCTGACAGCCAACAGGCATTTGGGCCTTGCTTAAATGTTGTTTTCTTCAAATGCCAAACTCTCCAGGAGTTTATCACTATAAATCTACAGTCTTTGCCTAAGCTGCAGATGTAATGAGGCCCCATTTCAACCTCACATTTGTTCTTCACACAAGATAATTCTCCCACGTTTTGCTTTAAATACACCTGAACAAAGTCTCAAAGTGCACAGAACAGCTTAGGTTGCTACCAAAATATACACCTCATATTTCTTAATATTTCTTAATATGTATGCATAAAAATCAGCCCATGATCTTGTCATATATTGCTACATAAACATTAGGTTCTGCCTGTAAGGGGACAAAGATGAGTAGTTCCTGCTGTCTTGATGTATAGCAAATAAACATGCATACATGTAAATGGGCTTTCATTTTTCTTTTACGTGTGGAAAAAGGACAAAAATTCAAGGCATTCTGGTGGCTGAGCCAGACCAGTAAATTGTGCCACCCACTCACTCAATTCAAGCCTCACACAGTTGCCTTACTCTGCCTAATATTAGGATCCATCATACGATAAACTGTAAACAAAGTGGCTTGATTAAGAGGGTACCACCTACTAGAAAGTTTTCTTCACAAAACTGCACATTTCTATGAAGCTTGCTACACAGAAAAAATATTCTGACAGTTGGCACTGTGAAGGAGGGACAGCTCTAACATTCTAACACTGAGCTCGTTTCCATTTCATGTATTCAATTTTTCAAAGATTCCCATACAATTCCCTTCAAAACATACTTTTTATTTTGGTGTATTTTTTTGCATGTTAAAATTAATCAACTATCTAAAAATGTGAAAAATTGTTAGTATTGCTTTCACAACAAAACTGTGATCCAAGCAATGAAGATCTTAAAAATTATTACCTTCCTCTGAGGCAATTAAATGTTCAACATTCTCTTGTTCCCGTTCAGAGTGGTTAGCAACAGCGCTGCCACTTTTCGTCCTTCGAAGAACACTGAAAGCTCTGTTTATCTTTTTGAAAGATCTGCTTCTTACAGTGGAACGTTCAAAATGTCGAGCTGCAGCAGAATAAAAAGAGGGAAAGAGTAGTAAGGTTAGATTTCGGTGAATAAAAAGAAAGGAAAAGAAAATACTACTATATTTTGGCTGGGCTACTAAATACCATAAAGACGCCGGCCAGATCCTGTCTGATCTTGGAAGCTAAACACGATCAGCTCTAGTTAGTACTTGGATGGGAGACTGCCAATGAAAACCAGGAGCTGTAGGCTATATTTCAGAGGAAGGATCTCACAGAAATCTCTGAGTCTTCCTTACTTATGAAAACCCTATGAAATTCATGGGGTCACCATAGGTTGACAGGCAAATTGAAGGCACATGCACTCACACAACCCAAAAGACCAAAATACTTATTGTGAGGATTGCTAATGACATTACTCGAAATAAGATCTTCCCACTTCTGCTTTTACTTCACTATTAGCCTCTCATGTGTCCTGCCATATTATATAGTCACCATTATATATAACCTACCTGTCCTAAATGGAGCTGCAGACCTGAATATATGATAATTTCTGAAAGCACTATTCTGTACTAATGTCATTCGGATCAGTATAGTTAATTAGGAATGTTTGTCTTAATGTTAATGTCATAATCCAAGTAACACTATGAATTATCCGCTCCCCAAGGAAAGTATACTGAAAGAATAGAAAGATTTTGAAAGATGCTTTGATTCCATCTCCCAGTACATCAAAATAAACCTACCCACTTTTGTTTCAAAACAGCAATAGTAAGGTGTAAACTCATCTCTACAATATTCTTCTTCAGATAGTACACACTGTCTTTAGAGATGCCTAAGGATTTCATTTGATCTATACTTCGTATTTTTAAGAGAACCAACCTGATCTTCACTTCTGGGGCTAATATGTGGATTGGACACACTCTTTGGATTTTGCATTTCTTCAAATGTTGCAATCCAGTTCTCAGGTTAAAAAACATATCAACATGATTTTTTTTTAAAAAAAATGTTTAGGTGAAAACTTCTCTCCCATTATCATGTGAGCAATCTACTGAATTAACTTTGTTTTTTGTTTAGGGCCGGTAAGAAACAGGTTGGTTATAAGGTTGCTGCTACTGCTGCTCCTACAAATAAGCTTATCTGAATTTTCAGACTTTTGTATAAAATTGCTAAAGGGTTAGAATATTTTGCTGAACTGGTAACTACATTTTCTGAACAACTGAAGTTTGGTTCAAAAATGTTTAGCAATTCTCATTCCATTCTGTGCCATCAGTTTAGTTTGAAACTATCCTTGGTTGGTATCAGAAAATCTCACAAGAAATGTGAGATCAGATATCACATAGAGAACTGGACAGTGTTATGAAGTGATGTGTGATGGTGAGCAATCTGAGAGCTTGAATAAAGAAAATAATGTAGGCCTGAACTGCCAGATGTAACACAGAAAGTGTATATGGAGGCAAACAGCCAGATCAAAACAGAAACATAAAGTAACTGAAGACAAACATCTCTGTGTTATTTGAAAGATCAGATAAGACCAATGATTTGTAAAACTCTATTGAGTTCATGGGTCTCATTACTCATGTCACATCCCATCCCATCCCATCCCATCCCAGCATTATAAATACAGGAGCCTTTTGCCATTGCTTGGATATTCCCATCTGTTGGAATGGGGATTGTGCAACCTGCCCCAAGCTTTTTGAATGCTCCCAGCCCCTTCCCTCTGATAGAAAATACCTGACAGAAAATATTTTGATGAAAAAGAGTAAACTGCTACTAACAGGAGTCCCCAGGGGCAGCGATTCTCCTTTTAAACAAGCAGCAGCAAGTCTCCCTCACACACCTTTTCCCAACCAAAATACTCCCATCTTCCCCTCCAAATCAGAAGTAGAATTTTGGCTACTTACAATCCTCCATCTTTTGAGGAGTTCATCCAGGCCCACTCCCCACCCCTGGCATTTTCTGCCCCTGCCATGTATGTAAAATGTAGAGAAATGGAATGCAATATGCTTGTGGCACTATTGTATTCCAGATCATAATTAAATCCCAAATATCCATTCAGAATTAGATCACATCTAGATTGAATGTTGATATTTGCAGTCTCTGTCATATCCATTTCTTTCCTCTCCGTGCTTCTTTCTTTCCTGGAATCTTAGTGGTGCTTTTCAAAATAATGTGTGAACATTCTTCATACTTGTAGATTATCATTGTGAGAATCTGGTTGATTCTCATAAATTATCAAATATATTTTCAATTATCTTATTTTTCTCCTGTCCAAAACAGCTTAAAATATTGCATGACATGTAAATATGAAGAAAAGGAAATAATTTAAATCAGAGTTTGAGATAGTTACTTTTTTGGACTATAGCTCCCAGAATCCCTCAGCTGGTAGAGACCTACAGGCTACCTCACCCCTCTTTTCCAAGTTCTGGAGTGTATCAACTCTGGACAATTATAGCACTTTGATACCTCCTTAACTGTGGTATCCCATGAAATCCTGATATTTGTCATTAGATGAGGTACCCCTCTGAAATACAGTATTAGATCTCTCTGACTAATAATTTTAGGTACCTCAAAACACTACAAGTCCCGTTTTTCCATAGGCTGGAGCCATGACACTTAAAATAATATTAAACTGCTATAATTGTGGAGTGTGAAGGTTTCTCTCTTTAAGATCTTACTTCTAGTTTGGCTGCTTCTGTTAAGATCTGCAGAACTGGCTTCTGGCTGGCTGTCTTCTGAGGTGGTGCTGAAGGCTGGATTAATTAGACCTGGCTCATCAGTCATTAAGGCTATAGTCGCAGCAGCAGAAAGCTCCGGCCCAAGAGCTGCTACAGTCAAAGCGGCATTCAAATCGGGAGAGCCATCCTGTGAACGACGCTTTCGCTCCTTAGTAAGGCCATAGTGAGATGCTCCTTTACATCTAAGGAAGGAGGAGAAAAACAGGTCACATTGCGAAAACAGTTTAGATCTGCTTTTAAAAAAACTGAGACAAGTAATTTACTTTTCTTAGAGAGAGTCAGAATCTGAAATAAAAAACATTGACTGGAAACAACATGGGCCAGGGAGTGAATAAAATACACCAGCAAACGTAATGATGACTCTATCTCACCACCTTTAATTCTCTGAACAAATTACTTTCTGTCTCTAGACTAAGTAACAATGGGAGGTCCAGCACTTAACATTGATTCATTTGATTAGAGGAGGAATTATCCTAGGCAATGAATACTATGAAAAGATGCCAGGCATGTCATGTTTTTCCCAGAACTAAACAAGAGAGGGGAAGGGAAGACAACATCTAATAGTGATGGATTAAATTATTAATTCACGTGAAAAGCCTACTTCGAGTGAGGAAACCCATTGTAGTAACACATGCTTGTTTGTAGCTGGAGTTCCACTGTGTAGGAAACAGAGAGACAAGCCTGGCAGGTGACTGGTCAAAACAAAGGGACAGAGTCTATAATCAGTTTTTTGTCTTTGCCTAATGAAAGAGGGCAGTGTGAGGCACGAAAGCTTGTTTGCGTCAGCTTATGTATCAGGAAAGAAAAAGCCACACATATATTGGGGGCCTGAGCCCGTTAGAGAAGCCGTTGCTTCATGAGTGGCGTTGCAGCTGCCTTCCAGATTCAGGATTCCCACCGCCATTGCAAGCAGCTTTCCCAGAAGCAATCTGACATAGGACTCCCTTGTTGCTCCACTTGTTTGTTCGGCAGAGTTGGGATGCTTCAGACAGTTGCAGGATTAGGGCTGCAAACAAAGGCCCCTTCCATACAGTCCCCCCATTTATTCATACACTAATCTTCATACCCTCTGGTTTCATGAACAGGGCCAGTCCACATGGGGCTAAAAACCCAACTTAAATTCAAATTCTAACCATCATGTGTCACACAAACATTCATTCCCTCCTGGAGCAGTCCTAGATCTTTTTTTGTCAGAATAACAGTAACACCATTTTTAGCTAAGCACTTAAAAATAATCTGGGTTTTTATCTTTGTTTTACAGGTTGTATCCTCTGAATTAGAATTGGGATTGATGGAGAGGGAGGCGGGAAGGTCAGTGGTTTTGTTTTTTTCTCTCTCAGTGCCTCTTGCCTGCAAACATTGTTTGTTTGTTTGTTTGTTAATTTATATGCTACCTTCTTCCCAACCTGGGAGCTAAAGTGGCTAGAAAGGCTAGAAACAAGATTAGCTTTAAAAAATTGATAATAAAAGTTTAAATACAATTATAACATTAAAAAACCAATCAATTTTAAAAAGTATAAAAATGTAAAAAAAAATCATGAAACACACATCCCCTAAAAGGCTGCCTGCCACTAATTAAATTAACTGAAATCGTCTTTGAATAAAAAGATCTTTGTCTTCAGGCAAAAGGAGAACAGAGGAATTGCATAGGCAGGGAGCAGCCACTGAGAAGGCTATCTCCTACATGTTCACCAGACAGGTGATACTGAGAGGAAATTTTCTCTGAGGATCAAGACTTTGGCAGGTTCATTTAAAGAGAAACAAATATTTGCATATTCACCTAGTCGCCTATTATTTATTACCCATTTAAGGGACTGAACTCTACTCAGAAAACTGGGAAACAATATTGTTTTTACCAGGAGAAGCAGGGGGAGTGGTATAGACTGGAGGATCAATGTAATCAACAATTTCCTGCTTGTTTGAACAGAAAGTCCAACAGCATGCAAGACACTAAAATTAAATATTGGCTGCATAATGATTATGAAGGGAGTTCAAGCAGACTGTGGGGGAGATGCCACCCTAAAACAAAATCTGTGGGAAAGTAATACCATTTTTGGTACGTACAACAGCATTCCCACTGTTGACAACTTCTATGAGACATCACATATGTGCCCAGCACAGGACTGTTTTGTTTTCTGCATAGGACTGGGGAATGGGTGTGTCTGCAATGTTTGGTGCAGGACAAATAGTTTAGGCATGCCATATGTTCCCCAAATCCTCACATTTCCAACTCAGCCCAGCTTCCATTGCCCCACCTGCAGGGCAGAGATCCATAGTCTCCATTATGGTAGTGAGAGGCATCTTTCAGGGGAGCATGGCATTAATGAATCAATGGACTAGGTACAATCCTAGGCACAACCAACTGGGGAGAAGTATCATCTCAATAGTCAGGATGGTGTGCACAGCACATGTGCGCAAGAGCAGCCAGAGAAAAGTTAAAGAATCAAATCCACCATGGAATGAAGATATTTCTGTCAAATATAGTACTGATGCAGACAAAAAAGCATCCTGTGTCCCCAATAGGAGCAAAAATGTTTTGGAATTAACCATGATAGCTCCTAGATGGAACAAGCTCTAGTGCAAATTGGGTCCAGTTTAGTAAAGAGATAATCTAAATAAGGCGAGCCAACATGGTGAGGTAGTTTGAACATTGGACTATGACTTTGGCAAACAAGGGTTCAAATCTCTGCTTGGCTACAGAAATCCACTTGGTGATCTCAGACAAGTCACACTCTCAGCCTCAGAGGAAGGCAATGACAAACCTCCTTTGAACAAATCTTGCCAAGAAAATTCTGATGGGGTCACCAGAACTTGGAAATGACATGAAAGCACACAGCAACAATCTAATAAGAGAAACCAAAATAGTGTTTCAGATCACATGCATAATTCCTGAATAGACATTTACATTCGGTTACAAACGGGGATAAACATGGAACCCCAGCAAATGCACTTAAAATATATTTCTAATTTTTTCCCAATTTAAAGTTGAATGTATCAGAATGTGGAGTTTTTGCCGTTAATATGGCTTCTTACCCTAGAAATCTTCTTTTCCTTCTGCCTAATCTGTATTGGGTCTCACAAACATACCTACAGGGCACCACACTCCTCAATCATGCATTTAATGTGTATGTTACCCTTAATGTATATGTTGTCCAGGATGGCTTATATGATAACAGTTAAAATAATAAGCACATCCCAATAAAAGAATAAAAGTGGCAGATTAAAGCTGGCAGTAATATGATTTCACCACAAGTCTGAAATCCTGGGGAAATAGAAAGTTCTGCACCAGGCTGTTACCCTGACTTCTGGGGGTCCTTGGGGACACCCAGATTTGCTCCAAAAATACGAAGATTGGGGAAATTAGTGGAGCGCTGCTTAGCAAAGCGGAGGGCAGGGCAGCATAGCAAGATCATGAACCCTACGTCTACAGAGTCAGACACAAGAGAGCCAGGCCAAATGTCCTGTTGTCAGTAGTTTATTTAGCAGAATTGGCAAAATATCCAAACACATACACACAGCGAAGCAGTCACTCACATAAGCGCACAGGACTAATGAGTTGGAAAGATATGAAGATTGGGAAAAGGGGAGGGAAAGAGAGAGGTTTATACTGCACCTGATCCTATAGTCTGCAGCTCAGAAAAAAGCAAGTGAAGGTGGCTCAGTGGAGGAAGAATGCTGAGGGGAGCTCTCGATTAGCAGAATGCTGAGGCACTAATCACATGGGAGAGTTCTCCAAAGAGGATCCCAAAAAGGAGACTCAATGATAGGGCAAAACATGCCTCAGGGGCAGACCCTCTCCCGGAAAAGGACAATGGCCGAATCATGCAAATAGACCTTGCTTTTGTATTTCTCACTGTTGCAATTGTTAATCTCATCTGGAGAACACACAGTCCCCTCAAGGTGTCATTTTTTTGATGGTCCATTGTGTGTGTATATGTGCCTTTTGAGGTTTCCCTCTTGGAGATGTGACTGGGAGAGTGTTGGTCTGACCTCGATAGTTGTGCTTCGGTTTTAGACCTAGATGTCTATGTTCCTGTCCGGTGAACCTCTGGCTTAATAACTTTGGATGTTAAATATTATGCTTCCCTGGGACTGGGTCTGCCAGCAGGGGCTACAGGGCACCTCAGAAAGGTAACTAAGTCAGTTTGTGGCAGTGGTGCAATTAGAGCTGGCCCTCAAGGACCCATATGACCACTCCATACCTTCTAACATTTCACAAATGAAAACTGGGACAGGCATGACCAAGTGCCATCAGAGTTCAGTCATGACAGAAAAAGTTAATGAGAAAAAATACACAAGCTGGGAGAGGCAGCAGCACTTTGCATTTGCTTGGGTGTACTCAGAAGGATAAGATTCTGCTCCCTCCTCTCTTCTCTCCCCACCACATTAGTTAATTGAATGTAAACTATTTGTGCACTTTGAACTCAGATTGCAGCAACTGAAGTTAGCAGAGGACTATCATGTGGCTAGAACAGACCAGGCCTGCTTTTATTCTCCCTCCCTGGCAAAGCAGCACCCTTTTATACGATTACCAATCCCTGGCTCCCTCTCCACAGTTAATCACCCTTCTGCTTCCCCTAAGACCACAACTCTTATGGATATAGGGCAAAGTATTTTCAGGTTTATCCCAAATTAATGTGTCACTTCTGCTAGCATGTGTAACTGAGCTCAAATTAAAGAAACACTATATGGAGGCTGCTCTTAAAAAAACAGAATACAATCTTTATTAAAAGAACTAACAAGCGAAAGGTATTGGGTAACTCAAGATGTCAAACAGAAAAGAATGTTGAGACATTCACAGGCAAACACTTTCCTATGTTAACAAGCCTTTAACCTATCTCTCTCTCTCTCTGAAGGAACCTCTTTTTCTCATACACACAGCCTGTGTAAACTCTCTGGTATCATCTCCCACACAGCCTCTCCCTCTGGCTAGGCTGATTCTCCTTAGTCAGAGAGCCATCAGATTAACTCCTCTCTTTTGCTACGGTGGCTCTACTGGCCACATTCTCCTACGGTTTGTCACAAGGACAAAGGTGGAAAACAAGAGGAGCAGAGAGAAACTGGGACTTTCTAAAAGCAGATGAAAAAGTGGGGTGGCAGAGGATTAATTGGGACTGTCCCTGCCAAACTGGGACATCTAGAAGGTACGCCTCTCAAAGAGAAGCAGATGATGGGGGCAGTGGCAAAAAGACCCAGTAAGACCACCTCATATCATAGCATTCTTTCATTCTTATTTTAAAAACTTTTTTTTAAGGAGACAGCTGACCAAGCACAGATATGGTTACATGTTCTCAAAACTAAACAATAGCATGGCAGACTTGGAAAGTTCCTTTTAAAAAAGAATTAATATGATGACAGTTGTACTTGTAGGATGATGGTCTTGGACCCTACCTCTCCTCAGTGGTGGATAGCTTCTGCACATCATTATGTTCATTCTTATTTCAGCTATGTTACAGGTTCTACAACAAAGGTTTGAATAGCTACATTAGTGACTACAAACACCTCAGTCCCCAAAGAAGCACGTCTGGTGGATTCTGGGATCTGCAGTCGAGCCAGTTGCTTTTAAAGTTCTGAATTTCTGACCCATCAGTCTGAATACAGCCAGCCAGGTTATACAAATACTAGGACTGGAACGAGATAGAGCCATAGTCCCAATTTTACTTCAACTCAAATTTGAATTAAAACAAAATTTGTTCAACTGTAGTCATTGCCACTGCTTATTTTTTCATGAGATGAATTAATCCATTGCTTGTTACTTCTCATTTAACAAAACACCCAAAGCTGCAAGCGGTAACAAAATGTAAAAAAAAAAAAAAGCAACATATACAACGAAGCAGCAATGAACGCTCCATGATAAAATGGCTTTTTCATACACAGTGCAAGCATGCACATACACAATTTTCACACTTCAAGAAATGCCTGACTGCCACAATGCAAGCAACATTAAAGATTAATTTAATGAGAATCACAAACTAACCATAAAACCAGGCCAGTCTTGAGTCTGAGGAAAATGCCTATTACAAGATCTCCAGGCTGAACTCTACTCTGCCAATGCAGAGTTTCAAGACAAGTTGCTGCTTGTAATGAATTCTGCTTTCTAATCAATCTCTAATGGTGTTGCCCTACTTTCTGTTGCTCTTGTCTTTTCCTCATGACTAAGGCTGGCCTGATGACTTTCATAGAAACACCCTCTGGGAAGGAAATACATTAACAGGGTAGCTCTTAACAAGCCAAAGTTGTTTGCACTGAATGCATATAGTTGCATGCCAGTGAGGGGTGCCTTTTGCTGTGCAGTCTCTCATCTGAATTGGTGCCCTCCTCCATTTCTGTATTTCTGCAGCCATTACTCTTTTTGCTTTGACGGGTTGGCCCATACGTACCCTAATCTGTGTGGCAGCTGCTTCCACATATGTGGTATTGTTTGGAGCACTGGACATTCCCAATGGTATAAAAGGCCCAGTACTTCTGCTGAATGTCTCTAGAAGTGCTTGCCACTGTCATATTATTTGACTATTTATTTATTTTGTTAAAACACTTCCATATCAGGACGGTTGAAAGGTATGCCACAAATTAAACAAGGTAAAACCAGATTAAACATAGCAACAGCTATGAACTCTTTTTAAAAACTACAACATTTTAAAACAATGTACATGTATACAGTACTTTGAAATAAACTAATCCTCACAGCCTTTAATAAAAAGCCATATTTTGGCTTGGTATCAGGAAGAAAGTAACATTGGCACCAATTGGAACTCCAACCGGAGGGCGTTCCGTGAATGTGGGTCCCACTGCTGAGAAAGTCCTTCCACTTCATATTTTCCCCTCTCTTGTGGGATGCAAAGGAGGAACCCTCTCATAATATGTGTATTATCATTTCCACAAGGAGACGCAACACTACTTATTGGGACATGGTTCTTCAATCAGTTCTAAATCCAGAGTGGCACAGAACCCAAAAAACATCAGTCAGGAATCCATTGTGTCTGCCATCCTGTGTGCCCCCAATATCCAGTTCAGTAAAAAATGGGAGGTGATACAGCCATGGCCATAAGGAAAGCTTCTCATGCCAATCAGACAGAAGGAAATCTGTTGCATCAGGAAAAAGAATTCCACAGTTTAGGTGCAACCACAAGGAAAAATTCTTTTTCCTGTTCTGATCAGTGTTCATCATAGTCAAGATACAGAAAACAGCCACCTAGGGGACATATTTGGGCATAGGGAAGTCTGGTACAGGGGAAAGTATCATGGACCTTAGCCACAGCCATGCATTCCCACTCTCTACCTTTCTGCTACAGCAGTGAAAGAATCAATTGTTTTATCAACCAAAATGAACTGATAAGAAACAAGATGATTTTTACTATTTTAAGAGTATTATCTACAGAGCGATATCTAGAATGGGTTAACAATGTGAAAGCATAGAAAGATACAAAGTCTAGAATTAATAGGTGTCCTCAACATCTGGTAGTTGATAACAACACTCAATAGTGGCAATTTTAGCTCTCGGATGGAATTAAAGGTGGCCTTATCCAAACCTGAGATCTTTTCACAGTACACAGTTATAGCACTATGATTCCAGAGAAGTTGTTGCAACACATCATGCAGCAAAATAGCCCACAAGCACCTGTCAGGCAATAAAATAACAATAATAAAACTAATAGCTAACAATTTGCTATCCTTTCATTATACCCCAAATTTGCTCCCTAATGCAACTGCCTATTCTGTCTACAGATAGGGCCAGCCTGAGACCAATTGGTTATCACTATAAGTATGCTGGTATACTAAGTCACAAGCATCCTTGTTTTAAAGAGGACTAAATTGAAATAAAATAACATAGGGTGTGCCTGTTTGACTTGAGGGTATAATATTACTATAGTTATTATGAACTATAACAAAGAGGAAATTGGAGTAGCTTCTCACCAAATAAAACAATTCTTTCACAATACATTGCCAAAACAATTCAAATACATTTTGAAGGCTATTGCTTGTTTGGGCATGAATTGGTGTTATTCTACAATCCCAGGAGTGGGGTGGAGAACTGAAACATTTCAAGGGTGAAAAAGTCAAACCTTAAATCTCAATGATTTAGCCCACAATCCAGACAAACTGTGCAAGTAGGTCCACATGTCCACCAAGGTTCTACATATAGAGCGTGATCCAACTAACATATCCAGCCAGCAATGTAAGCAGAATGTGAAAGTGCTTTTTCTTTTTCTTCAAACAATGTATTTCAAGCAATAGGAATATTGTAGCTATTTGCAATGTAAGGTATAGGGGGCAGAGGAGGAAGCATGACTCTTTTAATGGTTTCTGCAGATTTCTATTATAGGCCAGCATCCTGTTCGTGACATAACCATGTCCATGTCAGTGTGGGACAAATGACCTGCTACAGATGTATTCTGCTGACAGTGGCAGAAGTGGAGTTGTGTGTACAGCTATGCTGTGTTGCAGTTATACACTGAGCATGATAGATGCACATTGTACTTGAGCAATGGCACCCAACTGATGGCCTTGGGCCTGTCACTCTCTCTCAGCCTTATGAAAAGGCAAAGGCAAATCTCTGAATAACTCTTGTCAAGAAAACCCTACAATTGGGTCTCCATAAGTCACAGTCTACTTGAAGCCACACAACAACAACAACATGAAGTACGTGCATTCTGTGATGTGAGACATATGTACATATCTATCAACAACAATGAACACAGTGCTTAAAGTCAAAAATAAAATACGGTAAGTCATGTGGAGGTTAAAACAACATTTTAACAGTGAGAGGACAACAGAAGAGGAAGACAAGGCAAAGGTATCAGAGCAGGAAGGGCAAGGACAAAGGTAGGCACAGACCAGATGTTATTGGACAACTCACAGTAATCTTCACTATTGGCTACTCCGCCAAACTTTGCCTGCCTCTAGAGTAGAAGAACTGAGGGTAATATATAATCCATAATGTATGAGACCAGTTATCTCCCAAATGATTAGGTATCTACATCTGGATGGTGTTGAAATTTGTATGTTGGACATAGATTGAGACTTCCTGAACCCAATTCCATGTGGAAAGGAAATGTCGTGTCATTGTGGGAGGACAGTACTGTCAAAGGGAATGCCTTAGATGTAGAAGGTCCTAGGATTCACTTCTGGCATCTCCATTTAAAAAGAACAGGCCAGCTGTAACCCAGGAGAGCCACTGCCTTCCAAAAGACTCTCATTCAGAGTCTGACCCAGTACAATATGGCTTTTTGTTTTCCTACTCTAGTGAGCTTCCAATCTAAAGCAATCAAAGATATACAAGAATGAGTTACACAATGAGCTTGAATAATGCCACAGAGCCTTCCTTGGGATCAGCAGATAAAGTCTGTCTTCATGGTAACACTTCCAGTGACATTTCCTTTGTCTGCTGACCATCTTGTTAATATTGTTGTTCTGGATTAAGTCACACTGATGCACACTTGTGTGGTATATGCTATTTCTGTATTTCCATTGTCTGTTCACAATAGCATGCCATTGTAAAAGCTTTGGATTCTAGCACATATCTCAAAATAATACATGAATGTTATGTTGATGACATGTTAGAGCAGCAATGTTGAGCTGAAGCATGAAGTTGTTGGAAAGTGTGCTGGCTTGGTTCAGAGTGTATGTTAGAGTTTAGATTTCATTGGCCTACTCACTTCAGCTACTTGAAGATGCTGAGAGAACCCCCCAGGCAGATCATTGCAAACAATTGAACACTGTCTTTACACCTCTGTGTTTGACGGAACATGGTGTTAATAGCCTCCAAGAAGTCTGGATTTAGTGACATTTACCTCTGGCCTTTGTGACCTCAATGCCTCAGACCTTAATCCCCCACTGGCTCTTTTAGGTATGGACATTTCAACAGACAGCATGTCCCAATAGGCACTAGCAGTAAATAACCCACTTTGTCTAAAGAGAGCACTTCAAATTCTGCCATTAACAGGCGAGCAAAATGTAAAGATGTAAATCTGTTGCCCAGTTGCTGGTGTGAAGGATGTTAGTTGGAAGGAGAGGAAATATTGCAAGATTTTTAATTAAAAAAGTGAAAGAAAGGCAGACAGTGATTCTCCTGACCTGTTAAATTCACAATCTGACCTTTAGTTACTTGCAAAGAACCTTTTAGAACAAGAATGAATGACAGTATCTGTCTATAACCCTATCACACCAGGGTTTCCTTGGTGAAGAGAAAGAAATGTTCTTTTTTCCCTTTCTATCTTTCTTCTTCTTCTTCTTCTTGTAATCAAATCTTGTTCTATGCTTTACCTAAGTGAGTTTGGGAGCTAGGAAAAAGTCCCGGCCACTTAACATGGAAGTGGGAATCCTAAAGTGTGTTCAGAGTTATACCTTCAATCTTATTTGAATCATATTTGACAGTACTGTCCTCCCACAATGAAGACTTTTCTGTCAAACTGCAGCCCCCGTATTGCTCATAGAAGAATCCAATCTCTTTCTTACATTGAATCCAGAACACACCCTTGCCATGTAAAAATATTAAATATAGTCTGTTGAGTATGATTATACTACGGAGAACAGTAACAGACCAAAATAAGGTCTATGGAGCTCCAGATGTTGTTGCTAGACTAGAACCTGAATCCTATTGGTTAGTCCTAACTAGACTAGACTCACTGAATTGTTTCCTTCTAAGTCAACAGATAGGGAAATCCCACTGATTCAATAAGCTAACTCTATTTGGACTAACAATCCTATTTAGGCCTTTAACTTCCACCATTCCCCACAACTGCCTAAGTCTGATAGTGTGGAGGAAAATTAACTCTTTAAGGTTCAAAAATAGAGTTTGTTAGTCGATTGAACACAACATTTTGTTAAATAATGCATTACCAGAAGGTCTCTGCTTGGAAGCATCTCAAGCAAACAATCAAACCAATATTATATAGAATTCATACAAAAACATGCAACAGAAGGGTATGACTGTCATACTCAGTAATAACTAATAATGTGCACGTCTGGAAACGGAGAGGTTTGGATTGTTAAGATTATTGAAACTTTCCAAATGGTTAAATTAATGTGGGTTCTAAAAGATAAGCCAATTGAAGATTTTTTGAAGGATTTGAAATTGTTTATAGACCCTCTTGAGCAATAAAAATCCAAACAATGCAATAATTTTGGGACATGACTATCGGTAGCTTTGTTTAGCTAGATCAATAATGGTCAGAATAATACTCTTTTGCCTTCTTTTAACTCTTCTTATCTCATTACAATTTGATGGGAAGGGCATCAGAGCCCTTTTCTGTTTATTGTATTAGTATGCTATTGTTAAGTAGTTTAGATTAGTTAGTAAGTTAATGCTTTAGGGGTTTTTTAGTTTATTGTTTATTGTTCTATCCCATTTAATAAGTTCATATTAGTTTTTGTCTATGTTAGAAATTTTTGTTGGAGTTAATGTTTGTGTAGTTTTGTGCTTGTTGGAAAATTCTAGCATTCTCTCTCCCTGTCCCTTGTTCTAGGACAAAAGGAGCTTAGCTAGCATAAGTCTCAACTGTTGCTCTGTGTTATTTAAAATGACTGGCTACAGTATCCAGACCATGTGATCCAGGAGACACTCTGGAGCCAGTTATTGGCCTTTCCTATTAGACCACACCTCTCTCCCCTTTTGCAATCTTGCTTCTAGCACCTTCTCTCTGCTATGCTAGCTCCCTCCACCAAGAAGTTGGTGAGTCAAGATGAAGCTACTATCTTCCCTAATCCTTTTGTTAGTTAGTTAGTTAGGATCTAGTTTCTCCAATGCACATGTAATTGTAAAGTTTATTAGTAGATGTTCTAAGTTTGGAACCTGAAACTGCTTGCCTTGTTTTGCTTTCCATGTCAGTCCCCTTTCAGGGAAGCCACACAGAAAGTGGAACACACTTTTCTGCAACTGTGCTAAAAGAAGGCTAATTTCTAACAGCTTTAGCCTTTACAGAGTTTCCCAAAGGGCTAACACCCTGGGAAACTTTAACTCCCAACAGTGTTATGTAATTTTATGTAAAAACTCATAAATATATATACAAAAAAATGAACAAACACTATTTCCACACTGCACATTACATATTTGTCTCTCATAATGGTGTTCTAGCTAGTATATTTATTAGCAGATTACATCCAGATGTTTAGGGACATGGTTCAGAATGCCTTATACATGTTTGAAATTTCACTTGCACAGAGAGCATAGGATAAGTAACTGGTCATCAACCGTGGAAGTCCATCAAATTACAAGATGAGCCCAAATCTGAATCTGGGCACTTTTATAAAACATTATGAGATGTTAGTTTAGCTAGACTTTGCGGTAAGACTCCAGGTTGAAAAAGGGAGGAAATGTCCAAAGCTTTCATGAAATACTATATTTTGATAGTGTCGTTGAAATCACTTTCCACATTATCTTTCATCTGAGCCTATTATAACTCATTGTCTGTGCTTGGAAAATCCTTGTGTATAAGGACTCTTCTTGGCATGCTACAATTAAACCTAAAACTATTTCATTTCATCCACAATGAGAAATTATAGATACTAGGTTTGGATCAAGAGAGAATGTTAGACCAAATTAGATTATAGCGTAAAATCTTGGTTTGTTTGCTTTTATCCCAGTATAGATAAAATGGGAAAACTATAGTTATTTGAAGATCCTTGGGCTTTTCATAGTGCACTAAGACAGGTGGTGGGAAATGACAATACGAGATGAAGTACATGGCCAAAGATTTCTGCCCTTCTCTACTTATTAAGCTAATCATCCAAACATGGGAAGGAAGTGAGACCAGTGGTGTACCTTCTTAGGCTGAGATTCCAGATTTTGTAGGCCTGGATCTAAAATGGCAAATGCTTGAGGATGGAAACTGAATAAGATCAAGTATCACTTTGGAATTATTACATTTTTATACCAGAAGAAGAAGAAGACAAAGAGGAGAAGGAAGAGGAAGCAGCAGCAGCTTTGTGGATCTTAACCCTTTACTTAATTTGAATTATCTACTGTGTTAATCACCATGAGTTGTAACACACTTTTTAAAAAAGTAGTTGTGAATTTTCCTTGTTCGAACTGAAAGGAACTCACATATTGCTTCTTTTGCTGACCATTTACAACTGCACAGGCCCTTCAGAAAAGCAATTATTTTTGTTTAGTTGGCATAGCTGTTTTTTTCTTTAGGAAGCTCAGAGCACTTAACACAGGAATTCAAGGCAGTTTCTCATCCAGACATTGACCAGACCAAAATAGGCTAACACTTTATCGTATACCAAAATCAGGTTCTGTACTACAATTTTCTAGGTCAGGAATGGCCCATGACATTTTGCTTCTGAAGTAGAGGACAAAATGTCTTACTTGAACTGTGGTGATAGGGAAGCATCCAGATGCAAAGGTAAGGATGGCTAGTTAATCTAGATGCAAGGACAGGATTCATATATAATTTCCCCCCAATACTTCACTGCAGCTGACTGCTCCTCTCAATTCTTCTGCCTCCAGTGATTGCCTCTCTCTCTAATGATGGGGTCAGTCCTAGTACAGGTCTGTTAACCAGGTCCCCAATGGGTTAGAAATATGTGTATGTTCCAAGGTCATTACTACTAGTAACTGATGGTGGCTTTCATTATGATTTTTACTCCTTTGCTCCTGCTACCATATTGCACCAAACACTGGGTATATGGGCAGAATGAGTGCAGACATACTTAAAACAAATCCAGCTTGTGTTCTGTAAGTATTGCTGTAACAGCCTGTCAATACAGATGGCTAATCCTCACCAAATGACCAGCTTTTAGATATAATGCTCTTACATCTACAGTAGGAAATGCTATTCTTTGTCATATCTGACATATGGGAACTTTGGATGGTTTTACCCAGAGAAATTTAGCTTTCCCTTTTGAAAAAGCAAGTATCTAGCCCTCATGGTTATAGATTTCCCAAAGGCTGGTCTATTTGTTTTTCTCCTCTGGAAGTAGATTTTGAGCACTTACATTGTGCATCATCTAATACTTTAAACTCTCTTCCTGGCAAGTTGTTGGCTTTCTTTCTTCTTCAAGATGGGCAGCCATGCTTCTACAATGTAAAGAGCAAGATTTTCCATTTCCAGACATAAAAGTAATAAAAACACTTATTCTCTTTGTGCACCTTCTATAATTTCATATTGTGATATTATTTGCTATATCATTTAATTCCAACTTGTTGTTGGAGTGTTCTGTTTGTCATGAAATAACTTCTGATTCTTAGTTATTACTCTAACATTCTCTGAACTGTTTTCTGGGGTTTTCCTGAAATCTTGTGTCCTTTTTGTCAAAATAATTTTTACTTTTTTTTAAGAACGGAAGAAGAGCAAAGGCATTACCAAAATTGAGAAAGAGAAATTCTGCACATCTATCTATCCCTCCCTCCCTCTGCTCAGGAGGCCAGGGAGAACAGTTGATGGGGTGAGTCAAGGAAAAACAAGTGTGAGTGCAAGCAGGTTATCAGGGAGACATACTATAATGGCCTCAATCAGGCTCTTGAGCCAAAGACCAAACTTCAATGTACACCAGGTTTCACCAGATGTGGAAACCTAACACACAACAGAAACAGTGGTAGGAAGAGCATTCCTTCAGACACTATCTTGTTCAGTATAATTTCAATCACTCCACACCTTCCACCTTTGCAGAAGATACTGGATGGGAAAAGAATTTAGCATGCCATTCCAGTTGAGTGCACAAGTAACACACTAAGGAAATTCCTTTTGTTATCTCCAACCACTGATTAGAGATAACAGTGAAAGATTCGTCTCCACATTAGCCTCTAGGGTGTAAGGTTTAAAAGAGTGGATGCTTTCTTGGAGGGAGCCTTGATAGACCAGATGGGGAACCACTACAAGCTAGATTAGGCCCATGGGCTGGAAGCTTCTCATTTCTGCTACACATCCCATCTATACTACGCATTAATACCAATACCAGTTTTAATACCTCTTTAAAGGTAGTGGCTTCCCAAAGAAGAATATTGTAGGTACTATAGATCCTCTTACTAGAGATCCTAGTTACTCCTCTAAAGCACTTCAGTTCCCAGCATTATGTCCACTGATAGTTGTCTGTGGATATGCCCAAAACTTAATGACTCACTTGTGAGCAAATCTGCAAAGCATTCCTCAAAGGCAACAGAAGAGAAATTGTCTTTTGCTGTCAGTCATACATTATATCACCTTCAAAAACAAAACAAATGTGGCTCCCACAGGTACTTAAATAAAAGAGAAGGTATGAAGCATAACTGTTGTTTACAAACCACTCTGATGTGGTAAAACTCTGTGTGCATGCCAAATGCTATTTTTGTTATCCTGGTCTTCTGTGGCAAAGAGACAACACAAAACAGGCTCTTTCCATTAAACAGCAATTCTCATTGTTGTCTGCAAACCTCCCCTGGTGCTCAGTGGCATTATATGGCAGAGAGAGAATCAGCCCAGCAATGGATTTTTAATTGCTTGTCATCATGAATTTACTGAGCAGCTGAAACTGCTGAAGAAGTATGAAGCGCAGGAAGAGAAACTCCAGGTAACAATAAGCTGACATTAACTGCAACCAAAAGACCACCAAGAGACGCTGCCAGTATTTCAAAGAGTTATCGGATGTGTTAACGATTCTGATGAAGATGTTGCGGGCAAAATGTAAGGGATGAAATCTGATGACAGGAATGGCAGGACACTATTTCCTTAGTGGAGAAATGTATTCCCAGAGTGTGTGTTGGGTTTTAATTATGATTCCTCACCCTCATAACAATGTAGACCTCCTTCTATAATTTCATTTCCAATTATCAGATGATCTATCACCAAATAAAAATTTCTTCCAAGATCATCTTGTAATGTCTGATAGGTGATCAGCATGCTGATTTCAAGTGTCAATCAGCCATGGGCTGCATCTTCAGGAAGAAGCAAAGAAAAGAAATGATCCATTTTCAATTGCTCCTAGCAGGCTGGACAAACAGCCCTGGTTTGGGAATTAATGGGATACAGCTGTCCTTGTGCCTGAAAAGGAACGGTGCTTCAAAATTGGAGGTTCAAAACCAAGAAGTGCTTCTTTAATGAGGCCAGCCTGCTTCAAATGTGGTCTGGTCCTAAACATGATAGTAATAGGAAGTCCTTATACAGTGGCAGAGCTTGAGATGTGGGGGCGGGCGGGAGGGGGAGCATGGGCATGGTGCATGGCCACGGTGTGTGGGGGTGTGGCTATGGTGCATGGGGGCATGACAATGGTGTGGGGGCGTGGCATGTGAGGGCATAGCTACGAGCTGGGGTGCCCCAAAACCATTGCCGCCCAGGGCAAACAGCTCCATTGCCCCCCCGTTGCTATGCAACTGTGCTTGTAAGTATCCAGTCAAAGATTACAGCTGAATAAGCATCAGGTGTGCAACGTTATGCATTCATCTGGTCAGTTTTCTCCATATAACCAATTATATTACATCAGAGGCAGGATTCATGTCTCCCAAAAGCTTCAAGACTGTTTTTGTGAGTCTGGGACTCCTTCTGGACCTTCCCCCCTTTTTTCAGAAATGTCAATTACTGCCCCCTCAAGTCCTCCAGGAGCCATGATTCTTCTCTAGAGTGAGATACACAGCCTTGCTTTGGAGTGTGTGTATGTAGGAGGGAGCCTGTTTCTTTCTTTTTCCAGAACTACAATCTGAACTTCCAGTCATTATTGTTTTAGAAAACATAAAAAAATTGCATTTTGGGGAGTGCTGTCTATGGTGTGACCTTGGGAAGCAAAGTTGCCTGTTACAGCCAACTGACATTGTCCATCTCTGTTTTATACATATGCTAGAGGCTTCCAAGTCACCTGGAAAGCGACTCCATTATGGATTTTAAAGAAGCCACCCCAGATAATGAACTTTATCCATCACATAGCTACAGTACCTTGAACATCTTCTTTAAAAGTCAGACTAAAACACAGAACTGATTTACCACTCCACTTACATGGAAGCCACAAGGTATGACTGTTCATATCCACCCCTCATCTTCTTCTGTTTAATGATAGCCTCCCCTGACTTATTCCAAGTTTAAAAAAACTGTGATAGTATGTGACTTTAAAAAATTACAGATGCTTGGATCACTGGAGACACAGTACATGCACACATACACACACATTGGGAAATGTAACAACCATTACTGTCCAGTCTTGTTATCCTCATGATTTGGCTGGATAAAACAAGAATGTACTGCAATTTAAGCTCATCTGGGAGAAGGAAATTGGAAGAAAAAAAGGCTCACTGGCAATGGTGGTAGGACTGTAACTCTTTAGAGACCAAGCAATCTTCCAAAATATACGCATTGGTCATATGAAGTGGAAAAGATGAGCCTTCTCAGTATAATACAATATCAAAGGACATTCTGGTTTGAGGGGAAGGTCAGAGCTAGATTCTTGGCTTCTTCATATGAAAACAACTGGTGGAAGAGAACCTCCCAGGTGTGAAAACTAAAGTTAAAGACAGCAGTTTTACATGTGCCTGACGTGGCCAGCACATACAGCCACGTCCCTTCAGTCCTACAGCTGCTGGAAACAGCTGCACTTGAGGACATCTAAAGGGAATGACTGATGTACAAAAACAAAATTCCTAACAATAAAAATAGTAAAAATTCAGATACAAATCCTTTCTAATCCATGGCTGGCCCAACAAAACAACTCAAAAGGTCAGGTGGAGGTCCAGCCCTTTAGAAGAATAAAGCAACATTCAAACTGGGAATGTGTCATCCCCTCCAATGTCACAAAGGATTCTGGTTTATCTGTCTTGGATTGCACAGTCCATCACTTAAGGAAACCAAGTGTCACTTGAAGTCTTCTATTCTATTTCTGGGATCTTTGCAAAGAAAGTTCTCCAACATATTTGTTGAAAAAACAAAACTGCTAGATGCACTAGACCTGATGTCTGAATGAAATGCAAATATTCTGACACATTAGATTTATTAGGCTGTCTCTTCAGCTTCACTCTCCCATTCTACTGAAAATATAGAACAAAAGCCTTAATATGATTCATGTGTTCCTTGCAGCCGCTAATACTTGTGACAATTTGATTCACAACCACTTTTATGAGAAGAGAGAATTCACTGAATTGTAGCACGGTGGGCATAACTAAAGGAAGTCTGCTCATCTGCTTTTCCACCATCTGAATACTGTCTACACATTACTCAAAGAATTCTTTTTCCTCTACAAGAGAAAGTGGCCAGTCTGTGGCGCTAAAGTTCACTTCAAACATTACCCTTTACTCAGTGTGATAAAGGTTTTGCACAGATCGTATTGCATATTGGCTACCAAACCTGTTTGGTTGTCACTGAAAAAAACATACTGCTCCCATGTTCCCAATAACAATAAATGTGTGCTTTTATTATTAGCGAAATCATAACTAGCCACAATTTCCTATTGTCAGTGCAAACCCACATATTCCTTGTTGAAGATAATTATCCTGAACAGGCAGTAATTTTGAGAATGTCTTAATAAAATTCACAGGAAAAGCAGTGACTGGATACACAAAGTTGTACCCTATTAAATTACATATTCAAAATTTAACAGTGATACTTATCAGCACTGTATTTACAGCATATTTACAGATACTGGCGCGATTGAAATAAATAAATAAATAAATGCCACAAACCAACGCCACAAAAGTTACTGGACCACTTTTTTTTTTAAGGGAGTAAGCATGCTTTCACATACTGAAATAAACCATTTGAGTCTGGAGTGGGGGGAAGAAAGGTACACCCTTCATTTCCAGTTCACCAATACAAATTTAAAAACATGCTTCTCGGTGGTCTTCACAAGCCTGAATGAAGCCA
Organism: Ctenosaura bakeri; assembly: GCA_948474755.1. NCBI lineage: Eukaryota > Metazoa > Chordata > Lepidosauria > Squamata > Iguanidae > Ctenosaura > Ctenosaura bakeri. The sequence goes on from CAOLHI010000896.1 coordinate 292,696, forward strand.
ATCACAGACTATATTATTCTGATTCTAGAAGTAGCTTCTAACATGTGATAACAAAGTAAAGTAAGAGAGAAATGTGTATTAAAATAGATGAGCAGGTTCAGTTTTGCCAAAAAGGTGACAATGTAAAAGGTTTTAAGTTATAAAGTTTGATGGTGCATTAACTTATGGTCTCTTGCTGGTTCTGTTGAAGATAAATATGTACATTTATCATTTATTGCTATGAAATGATGCTCCATTTGTAAAATTTCCTGCTTAATGTCAAATCACACCAACAATATGTCAACAAACTTGTCTTCTCTGGTGTTTTGGATCAGTTGTCAAAATAATTTGCACATTATTCAGCTTGTTCCAAAAGCTGTCCAAGAAAAAGCAGTGACCAGCTTAATGTTTTCCTTGTGTACTGTATTAAGGCTAATATAAAAATAAGTTTGGGTCCCAGAAAGAAAGAAATGAACATCACATTCTCTGAAGTCCTACGTAAAGGGAAGATCTAAAAGCTTCTGCAAGCACATGAAAAATACACACTAAAAGACATCATTGTTTTCTTTCTGCTGAAATCTTCTCTTGTCATTTTCATTTGCCATAACAGAGGAATCTTACAAGGTTATGAGGACTGAAACAAGAGAGAGTAGATCTGAAGATCCTTCATATTAACAAGTCGGTTTCTTGGAGTTTGAGTAAGGAAATCTTCTATGTTGAAGCATTAATATTTACATTATGAACAAGCAGAACAATTGCTTATCTTCTCCTAGCAAAATATAACTGTTGTGTGGTTAGGTTAGTTGATAATGCAATAGAAGCTTAAATGGTGTTTGCAGATAATGATTATGAAGACATGACTCAATTTTTGGAATAGCTGGATTCATTGCACTAATTGTTTCCTCTAAGTATGGCAGCCTTGTAGACATATGAGTATGCCTCATTGACTCAAGGGAGAATCAAAATTGTTAGGTTACTTCCTGATGAGCCAGAGGGTCATGAACTTTGTCACATGGCTAGTCCAAAATAAATTGTTTTTCCTCCCCTAAAGAGGAATTTTACAGTTCTCTGCCTAATCTTAGGGCTTAAATTATACTTCCCAAATGACCAGGCATATCCATCTTAATTTATCCCATATTTCATCCTAAATTGAGTAGGAAGCTGGAACAAGTCTCTCTCTCTCTCTCTCTCACACACACACACACACACACTCTCACACACACACTGACAGAACAAGACATCAACATTACTATGTAGTTTACATTTATATCACCCCTCAAAACAGAATAGACCTACTGAAGCAGTGGGCTTTACCTGCAAATTAATTCACTAGTCATCAAGTGAGCCAATGTGTATATTCTCATTAGAACCAACCAATAGGATTCAAGCTTTAAAGTGTATTTTCAAATGCTTAGGGTCAACAAAAAAGCTGAAATTTGGTCTGTATGCAGTTCAAGGGCCACCAGCTGTTACAAAAGCAGTTTTCATATGTCCGTTGACACATCATGAACACAGTGGGCTACCTTGTGCTTGCCCCAGTGCAAGTAGTCAGTACTCATCTCAGAAATTAAGCCTGAATGCTTGGAAATACTGAAGGGTCTCTTTAAATACTCACTACTCAAAGGAGTCAAATGCCAGACCTACTTACTCAACAACATAATGGCAGAAAGATGGACAACACATATTTCAGCAACGTCCTTGTATATTCCTAGCATCTACAGCAGCGGTTCTCAACCTGTGGGTCGCGACCCCTTTGGGGGGGTCAAATGACCCTTTCACAGGGGTTGCCTAAGACCATTGGAAAATACGTATTTCTGATGGTCTTAGGCTCCATTCCCTCCTTGGTGGTGGTGCGCAAGCCACGCACTCACGTCCTCCTGCCCACTGTTCAGAAGGGACTGAAATCGCTCCCCTTCTCCACTACCGGGAGAACCTCCCATCTGACAGGCCAGCTTGGGGGGGGTTGTGGCAGCATGGGGGGCAGGCCCCCTCCTCGCCATGGCCCCTGCCCCACTTGCCATGGAGGGGGGTGCTGCGGAAGGGCCGGGGGGCTGCAAGGCGGTGCTTTTCCGGGGGGCGAGCTGCACCCAGCGCAAAAGACAAAGGCACTGGGATTCCTCCCCCCTCGGCCAGGGTCGACACTCTGGAAACTTTTCCCACACTGCCCCCCCAGCGGAAATGAGAGCAAAGCAGAAGCAGAGCCCGGGGGGCTTCTCGGAGTTTTTCCCCGGGGGAGATGCGCGGCTCCTCTTTCCCTCCCTGCCCGCCCCCTCCCATTCCTGGCCGGTGAAGCGGCCTTTGCCAGTGGGGGAGGCACTGTAAATAATAAATAAATCATTTTATGTTTGCGGGTCACCACAACATGAGGAACTGTATTAAAGGGTCATGGCATTAGGAAGGTTGAGAACCACTGATCTACAGGATAGGCTTTGTTTAACACACTGACAGAAGTAAGTCGCTTTGAAGCATAGTAGCTCCTCCACATTCATGAGTTTGACCTTTGTGAATTTGATTATTCATGAGGCATGTGCTTGCCTCCCCGCCTTTTCCCATCCCTTGTGTTCCTCATCCCAGGCTTGTGAGGCTTGTGTTTCAAATGGACATTTTTTTCCTCTTGGATGAGCAAAGCTCCCTCCCACTGCTGAAGACGTGGTCTCTCTGCCATGTGGCTGCACATTCTACTGTGTATTGGCTGCTGATTGGTCAGGTGCTCCTTTCTTAAGGTGGCCACAGAAAGTAGTTAGAACTCCCCTCTTTTACAGGTACAAATTGGCAGAGTGGTTTGGTTCAATCCCATTTGGAAAAGACCTGCCGCTATGTAATGTGCCAGAGCTCTTGAACCAGAGATTCTGGTGTTTGGAATCTGGAGCTGTATGCCCTGAATCACTGTGACATCTTGTCCGTATATGGTAATTGTTGCTTTAGGGTGTTTCTAGATGGAGGACTTCTGGCCCTACCAATCAGTGCTGCTGTGCTGCTTTTCTATCCTCTTCTCCATAAATAATTTATTTCTTTAAAAAAAAAAAGACAGAAGAAGTAGTGGGGGCAAATGTGGAAAGTTTACAAGACAAAGATATTGGCAAGTAACCTGTATTAGCTACTTAGTTAAGTATACCCTTGCAAACCTTATGGAAATGTTATTCCCTTGCATTCTAATCGTCGGCAGAATTGGCCTTCTTCTCCACATGCAGCTGGTGCCCAGTAAAGTAGGCAGGGGAAGGGAGTTACAATCATGGCAATGGTAGCACAATTGTGATTAAGTAGTGATCAAGATTATGCAGCAGTTGAGAAGCAAATCTATGTAACTGTTCCATATTTATGATTGTTATTTAGTGAGGCCAGGAGAGGTACTTAGTTAATTCTATTAATCTAAGTAGCTGATACAGAATACTGGCCATTTCTTATCTGGAAACATCTCTGCAAGAGAATTCCACAGATGAGACTGAAGAATATCATGAGAAAAGCTTTTGAGAATCCTAAAACTGCTCTTGCATGGTATTGAAACAGCCTAGAAGGAAACACAGCAGCCTTCCACCTGGAACTCACAACCTGGCTCAGCAGTTTGACATGGAACACAAGGGGCCCAGAAAGACATACTGTGTGAGTAATTTGCCTTAATACAAAAGACTGTACCATTGCCTACTAAGCCGCCTTGTTTCCTAGCTCACCCTGCACCTTCTGTATCTCTACAGACTGTTAGGACCAGAATTTGGAAAAGTTCCTTTTCAGACCACAAATCCCAGAATCCTGTAGTCAGTAGTCCACAATATAATTTGTGAGCAGTATTACCTGCCTTCTAGATTACAATGCTAGATAGACGGTGCCTCAGGTAAGGAAAATCTGTCAATTTTGGTACCTCTCGCATTTGGCATTTTAAACTTCATATTCTTTCCTTTTCAAACATGAAGAAATTTGCAGTTTGGGGTAAATTCTTTTTTAAAAAAATAAAGTGAAATGAAAATGTCACTGAAATGCAATTTTTGCTCAATGGGAACCTATTCATCTTGCTGTTTGTGGCACAGAGGTAGATAACATATGCTAGTTATAGTGCAGGATAAGGCTGACCAAAATGGTGCCACAGGACTAACAAATGACAACAGTAGCACTTTGAAATGTGTCTTATCTCTTGTGTTAAGAGTGACAGTGCAGAGCTCAGTGTGATCTTTGAACGCTCCTGCCATTGGCAGTGCTATGGCTCCTCCCTCCCTCCTTCTCTCCCTCTCTCTCTGTACTCAGCCCACAGGGGACATTTTGGATACTCAGCTGCATGCCAGGATGGACAAAATCAATTTGAAGCCCCAAAAGATAGAATGGCTGAGGGAGAAGGTCACTAAACACTCACCAGCTGCTCTGTTCCTAGAAGCTTTGAGGCAGATTCAGCACAAAGGTCAAGGATGTTTAATAACCACACACACACTCTGTTCTACACACACACACTCCACAGGGTGTGCTTTAGTATCACAGAGACAGGCTTACAGGGGTCATCTGAGAATAGATTTCTCTTTATGTCTATTATATATCAGTTTGGGAGAGGCATATGGAGAGAAAATGGAGGAAATTATTTTCAGTATTAGCAGCTTTTGATCAGCACTGTCTGATAACCAGTGCATGATCCACGATTATCTCTGTCCCACAGCCAAAACTTGGCCAAGCTGGGTTCATTGTTATATAGCAGGGTTGGGTGAACTAGGCCTGCTGAAGTCATTCAGTTTCATTTCAGAAAGGCTCTTATTATCAATATTTGTCCTGTGTTCCCAATTTATGGTTGCCATCTTCTCTTATCTCATCCTCAGAACAATGGTTCTCCCTTAAATATATGAAGCATTTTGTCACCCTCTCTGTTGTATGTGGGAATATATGTAAAAAACAAAAACACCCCCCCCTCCAAACCTAGTTGGGATCAGCCCAAGACATTTTGTACTGAGGGAAGAACAAAATGGTGCCTCCTCTCCAATTCAACATAGAAAAGCTGACTGAAGAGACAGATGAATACAAGCAGTGGGTTATCACCCTTCACCATACTTCAGACAAGAAGGTAGCTAAGAGGATAAGGCAGGCTATGTGGCATTTCCTTCATCAAAGGGAAATGGCTAGGAAAAACTTCATATGACTATCCATTAGGTCTTGATTTTTATCCATGCTTGTAATGAACGGATCACTGGAATTGGTCACCATGACCACATCCCACCAGCCTATTTTCCTTTCCAGTATACCTCCTTTCCAGCCTAATAGGAATTATTTATCCCTTCTTTATTGTATCCCTTCTCCAGGGAGACCTGAATCAAATAGACAAAATTACCTTATGCCCTTTTCTCACGGGGTGCAGAAATCGTGCCGCTACGATCCAGGCGGGTTTTCCCTTAATCCCCACTAACATGGACTGAAATTTTAGGAGCATTCTCACGGCTCCATAGAGAAAAGACTAGGCAGCATCAATGCATTCACACAATATTACCCTGGCCACTCCCATAGGTGTCCTTTCCCCGTCCTGTCTGGCAGTGATTGGCTGTGCTCAATTTTTAAAAGAAACACTCTGAGCGTCATCATGGACGTCAGTACGCACGCGTGTCCCCTTACATCCTCCAACAAACCCCCCCCGTCCCGCACCTTTCTTTGGAGCTGCCGTGGAGACATTTCCCCCCCTCTGTCTTTCTGCTTGCTTTCTGCTGTTTTGTGTATGGAGCACGAGCTACTGACGAACATTGCTGGGGTGCTAATTTCAGCCTTGATAGCAGCACTCGAAAGCACTGGGGGCGGTCTTGTCGCTTCTGCTGGCCACGCCTAAATCCCTCCTCTCTTCATCCCCCGCACGAATCAGTACGCACCGTCGCTTTTTCACGAAAGGATGAGCGCGGATTGGAGGAAAAAAAACACATTTCTTCTGGTTTTTAAAAAGTGCGCGCGAATGCTGGATGGTGGCTCCCCCGCGCGGATTGAGGTGAGAATCAAAAAAATTAAATGCAACCTGGTTCTCTCTAAGGTGAAAAAGGCCCCCATTCGAGGTCGACCTGGGAAGATTTAATTACCCCGTGAGAAAAGGGCATTAATCTAGCCTCAAAACTAGAGCTTGGAAAAGTCGTTTTAATAGTTTGCAGCCTCTTTTGTGCTACATAACCATAGCACTTTGATACCACTTTATAAATGTCATGGCTCCATTCTTTGGCATCCTGGGATTTTCTAGTTTCATATTTAGAATTTTCAGCCACAGAGATCTTGTATCTCACCAAACTACAAATCCCAGAGTTCCACAGAATGTAGCCATGCCATTTAAAGAAGTATCAAAGTATATAGTGGGAAAGAAGTCTACAACTCCCAGAATCCCACAGACAGCAGGGATGAGGAGAGTGGTAAAAGGAAGAATAACTCTTCTACACTCTGCTCATCATGGCCACAGAGACTGTAAGAAGGTCACCTTCACAGGCTGCAAGAAGGTAAGCTTCCTGGCTGGGGGAAAACTGAACCCAGATTTACCTGTTCTAAATCCAAATGCTAGTCATGGCACCATGAAGTAGAACAGACAAGGTGATATCTCCTGTTTAAAATTTTGGTATCTCTTATTCCACTTTGGCCTATTATATAAGAGAAGGTATGCAATGCAGCTTTCTTCATACAATGTACACAAATCTCAACCATAACTGAGGCATTGCTTATTCATGAAGTAGGACCTTTGTGTCAGCCATAACAGCAGTATTACCTTTTACTTGTAGTTCAGCAGCCAATTCAGTTCTGATGGCTACAGAAATTCTGTCCCCAATTGACTTTGCCTGATGTTAGCATTTCTGAAAACTGTCATAAAGAAGCCAAGAGCAAATGATACATGCAACATGACATCATCTGGATCCAAATTTTGCACAGGAAATATATGAGAGCTTTTCAAATGCACTGGAGGGTAAAACATGTTAGTACTTTCATTTAAATTGCATTAGTTACACTGTTCATCCTTGTTTATAATCTATGACAGTAACAGAGATTTGTCACAGCGTATTGTAGGAACGTTGTCCAGTGGGTGGGGGGAGACAATATATGAGGAGCCCTCATATAACTGAGTTAATATTACTACTCAGTGTGTCAGAGATGTCAAAGAGGATGATCCTTATGATAAATTAGTTTGCACTACGGCTTTGCAGTGTATCAGTCTGGCAGTGAAAGCTAGGGTAAACTATACTGGGTTGAATATTAGGCTTGTCCTAGAAGATCTGTTCAGCCACGAATCTCATTGGGTGACCTTGTGCACCCTGTTCATAACCTAGTGTACCCTGTGCATGTTATGAAGATAAAACTTATCACTCTCTGCTTCCAAAACAAAAGGTGGGATAACAATGCAAGAATAACTATTACAAATAAAAATTTTCTCTTGTTCCACTTTGCAGTAAGACACAACTGGGAACTGCTGTAGTTGCTGAATTGCTATGTTCCAATGGATCCTGGAATGAAGAAAACTCAAATCTGCCTCTGAAAAGTTACATGGAAGCAAAATGGGTGCAGAGTTCCTATACATAGCACTTATATTGAAGACTCACTACAGGTTAGATTCCTCACAGTTCAACCTTGACTTTGGCTTTCAGTTCCAAGCAGCCTTGATAATGTGAAGCAGTAAAACAGAATATCAGGAGTATGCACAGGTTTTGCTATTGAGCAAAGATGGGGAACAGTGCCCCCCCTGTTATTTCCAGCAGCTCTAGCCAGCATAGTCAATAATTAAGGGTCATGGGAGCTGCAGTTAAAAACATCTGGAGGGCCACAAGACTGCAAACTGCAATATGCGTGCATCCCAGCACCATTCTTTTAAAGAATAAAATTAACTCCTCTTCACATGCCACTGCTAAATGTGCATAGAATCAGATAGGCTGGCCGTCTTCCTTCCTTATTTGCCTGGCTCATGACATTTCTCTTGAAACTGTAGAAGGAAGCGAACAAAATCACCAAACTCAGTAACTGAACCCATTTCTCCTGTAGACCACAGAGCACCATTGAACATGATGTGGCAGCTACATCATCATCATTATCATCATCATATTTATTTGTATATCCCCGTTCTCAAAAAATTGGGACTCAAGGCAGTGTACATAACATCTGAATTCATCAGCAAGAATGCTTCTGGAAGCTCTCTGAAGGTAGCAGAAGGATAGAGAAGAGTTTGCTTGACTGTCTCACAGAATGAACATACTGGGGGTGGGGAGGAGGATGGCAACAACATGCCTGTAATTTCTTGTTGTGTTACAATTATAATACAATTCTATCTTGTTTACAAAGGAATAGTTACTTCCTGGATCCAGCATGGAGTAGTGGTTTGAGCATTGCACTATGACCCTGGAGACAGAGCTCAATTCTCTGCTTGATCATGGGAACCTATTGGGTGACCTTGGACACTTCATTCTCAGCCCCCAAAAAACTCACAATAGAGTCACCATAAGTTGGAAATGGAGGCACACAGCAACAGGCTACTTCTAGGCTTTTCACACAGCAACAGGTTACTTCTAGGCTTTTATGTGGTTACTCAGAAATATTTTATCAATACAACTGATGACATTTTAAATTAACAAATATTCATGACTGATTTTTTTTAAATCAACAATGAAGTTAATGGTTGGTGTGACCCTCCCTTAGTCCTTCCTGCAGCAATCTCTCCAACAATTATCTCAAGCCAGCAACATCTGCCAGGAGATATCATGGCTTCAGACAACTTGTGGTGCTCTGCATATTGTCTATGATGGTTAGGACTGATGGGAATTGCAGGGTCCTATGTTACATATACCTTGGCATCTCTAGTGCCCAAGTCCTTTGGTTGGAAATTGTAAAGGCTGTCTATATCAGTCCATGAAGAGCTGCCACCAGCGAGGCATACATTGAGAGTATCTCTAACTGCAGCCTGTTCCAAATATCTAGGATTAGCATGATGACATGACTGTACCATACTACTAAGGACAGAAACAGAATACAAAATGACCTTGACAGATTGGAGAGTAGGCCAAAACTGACAAAATGAATTTCAACAGGGGTAAATGTAAGGTCCTACATCTAGGAAGGAAAAATAAAAAGCACAAAAATGGGATGGGTGACACCTAGCTTGAAGGTAGTATAAGTGAAAGGATCTAGAGGTCTTAGTAGACCACAAATTAAATATGAATTAACAGTGAGATGCAGCAGCTAAAAAAAGCCAATGCAATGTTGGGCTGCATTAACCAGAGCACAGTGGCTAGACTGAGGGAAGTAGCAGTGTCAGTCTATTCTGTTTTGATCAAATCTCACCAGAAATACTGTGTCCATTTCTGGGCACCAGACTTCAAGAAGGATATCAACAAACTGGACCAAATCCAGAGAAAAATAAACAAGACAATCAAAGGTCTGGAAACCAAGTGTTATGAAAAGTTGGGTATGTTTAACTTGGGGAAGAGTAGACTGAGAGGTGACATGATAGCTGTTTTTAAACATCCATGGTGTAGAAGAGCTTGTGTTCCAGATACTAAAACATGAACAAAGATTCAAATTACAAGAAAAGAGATTCCACCTAAACATTAGAAGAACCTTTTTACTGTAAGAGCCCTTTGTGAAACAGGTGGCCTAGGAAGGTTGCACACTCTCCATTTTTGAAGGTCATTAAACAGAGGTTGGATGGGCAGTCTTCAAGAATGCTTCAGTTGTGTACTTCTGCATGGTAAGGATATGAACTAGGTAGCCTTTGTGGAATAGTCATGTAGGGACAGAGGGGACAATGGGGCGGTTTGCCCTGGGCAGCAATTTTTTTGGGGTGTCCCAGCTCATAGCCCCCCTTGCACTGTGGCCATGCCCCTATGCACCATAGCCACACCCACACACACTGTGGCTCCGTCCCATGCACTGTAGCCTTGCTCCTATGCCATAGCCCCATCCTCCGCCCGCCCCCCTCCATGCACTCCAAGCTCTGCCACTGTTGTGGAGTGAAATTCTATGATTCTGTTTACGGGCCAGGCAAGAATTTAAAATACTGTTTTTCTTTTAAAAAATAACAAAGACAAAACCAAAAATAAAACAAAGCAAAACAACAAAAATGGCATGGAGTCCCTCCCTCATTTATTAAATGGAGAAATCAAATTCAACCTAGCACAGCACCCTGGATTTATGTGGTATAGCCTCATTGCACCACACTGCTTAGCAGCCAGAAGCACCAAAGCCACAGGAGGAAGTATCCTATCCTAGCCTTGATGTACTGACTCCTTTTCAATGAGATCAATGGCTGTTGAGCACACATGTGCTGATTCCATGCCCTCATTTTGTTGCTCTGACCCAATTCACATGCAGTTCTGTGTGATGTTTTGTTCCTGCTCCCTCCCCTCTCTCCACCCCAGAAGAGAAGAATACCACTAAACAGATTTGTACATTGCTGATAACTGACAAATCACATTCAACAGCAAACCAATTGGGTAAACAGTGTGTCAACAAGAATAGCAATCAAACTGTAGTTAAGAGTTTGTAGGTTATAGGATAAAATAAATCCAAATGGAATAGCTACTGTACATGGTAGCTCTGTGTGTGTGTGTGACAGGAATGAATCAGAATTCCTTAGGAAACAGCAACAAGGAGGAGTTTTCTGAGTGTATGCTCTGATTAATCTCATCTGTTTGTTTTCCTGGAAACTGGATGTCCCAGATGCCATTGTCTTTATGATGAAAGTTCATCTGGTCCGGTTTAATCTTGCTGCTTAGAATTAACTGCTGTTTTCCTAATTATCCTCTTTAGCTAATATCATCATCTTTACATCACACATCTTAAATCAGCTTCTTTTCAAGAATGACTATTTCACCCACAGAAAAACCCAGGGTTGGATTCTCATTTTAAAGGGATGAGTAAAATATTAATAGCTGCCTGTACATTGTTTTTGCAAAATGCTACTCATTCTGACAGTAACATTCCAGGCAAATCAGCAGGCACAAACACAGCACGACACAGCATTACTTAAAATACCTTCTTTGAAAGCATATTATTATCATTTTGTGCATTTTAAAGATGAACTGTCCACATATCATATGAATTTGTCCAACATATTGCTCCATACATACCTCACTAATCCATTTCTCTCCAGAACATATTTGATAGATTATGCATTGCCACTCAAAAATCTTGGTAAGGATAGTCAGCATTCTGTTTGTCATGACAGTCACAAGCTACCTCAGCAAGCATCATCCATAGGCATTACTATTAAAAGTAATATATTTATTTTGAGCAGTGGAAAACAGCAGTCATATTTGTGTTTATACACACACACATACATACCATCTCAGATGATGGTCCTGTGATTCTTTTTCAAATGACACAGTGTTACTGCTAACCTCCTGATTGTGGATAGATATGGGGTAAATTTTCATGTTCCTACGCAAATTATGCATTGTGAAAAGGTTCTCGGCAACTGTGAGAGCATGCTGACTAGAGACCCATTTATGCACAGGGCATTCTGTTCATCTGTTTGAATCTGTTCTAAGGGAAAACATCCCAGTCCCAATTATCAGCTCAGCAAAGGGAAGCGGAGAAGGAAAAGTAACTAGCTTGTCTCAGCCGCTTCCAGCACCTTTAAAGAAAAGGAAAATGCAAAGAGGCATTCTTATTCCAAGCCTTTAAGACAAGACATGTGGCTATAAGCAAGCTTGTTCCTCTATCTATCTTAATCTACACATAAACATGTATCAAAGAGAATCAATGAAGGTGTTTCCAACACCACCTTGTTTCTTTTAAAAAGACAACACAGACACAACACAGAGACACCACCACAACATCACAACTGTGACTACTCACAGCTCTGAGTACAGGAAGTGCAGATTTCCCACACTGTCTGTGTAGTTTGCAGGACTTAGCCAAGGTAGGACCAACAACAGGAGAGCTTTCATTTTTTTTTCAAGTGCAAGATTTTAAAACTGCTGCCAGGATTCCTCTTTGCCCCTTTTTTTCCTCTGTCTCTCTGTGGTGGGACACAGAACCTCAAGCTTTATAAATGTCAACCAATATCACCACCCCTTTCTTTTTCAAACAGTCCTTCCCATTGCAATGCAACCGAGAAAGCACGTTATGAATTAATGCAAAGCTCTTAAATGAAGCTATGCTGGAAAAAAAATATTGACCTGTAAGAGGATTACTTGATCTGATTCTCAGATGGAGGTTAGATACGAGGGTTTAAGAGACAGCAGGCAGAGCATGGTTGGTGCGAGGCAAGTCTGGGTGACTACTGCTGCAAAAAACCCACCCAGGCTGCTTAGGCACACAGGCAAAAAAAGAGACCTGCCTCCTCCTGCACTCTTCAGAGTGGTTCTTCAGAAGCAGCTGGTACATTTACATCATTGGTCAGAGAGGCAGATGGGTTATGAGCTGAGCTGTACAAGAGAAAGGGAATAGGAAAGAACCTGAATGTGGCAAAGAGGGAAAACTACGCAGGCAGTGTCATGTACGTATATCTTGAGTGTTGACTCAGTTGTGATGCCATCTGATCACAGATTCAAGCAGATGGAGGGAGTGGGAAGCTATGAATCAGTTAGGCTCCTGCTTATCAGATCTAGATTGGATTTCTGGCAAACTAGAGGCAGGCATATCCATCTAGGCAAGCAAGTTAACACAGACAGATTTAAAACTATAATGTACAATTAGATTCATACTTTGCAATACTTGGATTCATTTAGTAATCAATTAAACAAGCAGGATGCTGTTTTAATAGCAAATAAGATTCAGAAGTCTGACTTCTTGTCAAGTGAAAGTTTGGTAAGACTCTGATATAAGGAAAAATAACACTGGTTGCTATGAATGTTTCTGTTTATGTCAACTCCTATTTGGAAAAGAGAATGGGGCTATGTCGCTTGCCCTAGAAAACAAAATCAATGGGGCTATGTCACTTGCCCTAGAAAACAAAATCAAACTTGGGCTCCCAACATAACTCTCTAGGCATGGAGAAACCATGATTTATCTATTGTTCCTCTTACCTGTAAAAGCCTGGAATTCCCATTATTGGAAATATTGTGAAGAACTCTATAGGTTTCCCTGGAACACACCTGTTGGTTTCACTGGAATCCATCTTCCTAAACAACCCAGCTACCTAACACTAGGAATATAATTCCTTGCTAATAGTCTTTTTAATTTTTTTCTCAAAAATATATTTATTAATTTCAATATAAACACAGTCTAATTCACAAATAAAACCCAAAACTTAACTAAAACTGAAACACAGTACTAAAACACTAAGCTAAAACACTGATCACTAAGTAAAACACTAAACGCTAGTTTACTAAAGCATGAAAGGGCTTTGACACTCCCAGATAAACTGTAAAGGAAAAAAAAAATCCACCATTACAGATGCACTAGAATTACTAATAAGCATAGACACAGATTATTGCATCATTACGTTTCCTATTGCTCAAAAACTCCATAGTCTCCAATCTTTCAAAAAAAAAAAATCTTCAGTTGACTTACTCTTATGTTAACCTGGCAATTTGAGCTAACTCAGCAGCCTTAACAATACATTCTTCCACCATCAATGCTTCAGTCTGTTTCCAGGTTTTAGCAAACAATGGTGTTGCTGCTGTTATCATATACCAAAGAAGTAATCTATATTTACTATCCAATTCTTTATCCATTTTGACAACAGTCTTCTTGAAGAATGCAATGAGTACTTTTAGCAATTTTCTTCTTCCTGTTAGAAAGCCTTCAAAAACTGCCATTTTCAAAGACTGTTTGTTTGAGACTTATGCTGTTTTCTGCACAAAAATGCTATATGCAAATTTTGCACAGAATAAACTGTGAACTCTGAATTTTTGTTTGTCCAAGATTCTCCTTGTTGGGTTTTTCCAGCTGTTGAGAAATATGCTTTTTTCACCATTTTTTGGATTATTTTTGAATGGTATTTCCATCCCCACTTGTCATCATCACAGAACTTAGCCACACAGAATGTTTGGAGGGTGCAAGAGACTAAAATATACCAGTAAATGGATTCTGATAATTTCCTATTCTGTTAAAGTGAAGCTGGTCTCAGTCTGGCCAATGTTGGCATGGACAGGTCTGTCTGATGCATCCATTTAAACCCTTCTGAAGTTCCCAATGGTTGGGTCTTTCACATGGCAGGACAGCAAGGACTGAAGTACAGAAACAACAGGCCCATCTCTGAAATGAGAGATGTCTGGCCTGCTTTGAGGCTGCTTCTAGACTACAGCACAAAATCCAGATGTCAAACAGAAAGTCCACCCTGAGTGGACTACATACTAGTGTTTATATATTATTTATTGGCTGATTTCCAGCCACATCTATCAAAAGCAGCTTACAAGTTAAAATAAAAACAATGGAATAATATACAAAGAAGCAACTCCCTTCCCACCCACCCCCAAAATTGCAAGTTACAGTAGTAAAGAATAAAATATTAGCTGTGATCAGCACACCTGGATTACAGGGAAGTGTCATTGAACAAGTCCCATAACCTCAGGATGAAAACTTCAGATGACCTCAGAACTGCTGGCGCCACATTGCCAAGAAACTGGCTTGAAACACTGTTAGCTCAAAAGCCTTGGGCAAGAAAAGCTGGAGGGCATTGAAACCAGTCAGTATATTGTCATGAGGCTACTCACTAAACCAGCATTAAAAAGGCTTTTGGCTTATTGAAATTGGGAGGGAGACAGAACATTGTTTCTGTTGAACCAGTTCTACCATGCTACATGAGGTTATGTGATGTTTCTTAGCTTTCTGAGGAAGCCAAAAGGTGTATTTAAGCCCCAAGCACACACCAAATTAGCACAGCAAAAAAATAGTACTTTAAAGTGCAAAAACCTTAAACTTAGCCTGAGACCAGTTCATCCAAATAGACTGCAAATATAATTTAACAGATGAGACAACCTAAGACACATAAAGAATAAGTATGAATTAATAATGCTGCTCAACACCACATATATAGTGAGTATGGCTACAAATACTCTGGTCCTATATATAAGCATACTAGAGACCATTGCATTTGTGTGAAACTTGTTCCTCACATGGATATTTCACTTAGAACTGTCAAGTAGGAGTACTGTGAGAGGAACTCATCATATGCTACATGGTTCATAGTTCATAGTTTGACTGTATATTTCCTGTAATGCTTAGAACAAGACCGTAGGACCTTCCAGAGGTTTTGGACTTCAGTTCCCAGAAACATCCAGCAGCACTGTCAATGATAACAGACTGTGAAAGTGTTACTACAATACAGTGACACTGCTGCTACAAGTAGGAGGCCTATTGTCTATTCAGAACACGTGAGATGTAACAGACAAATTATTTACACTAGAACAGAAAAATAAAAATACTTAACTTGTTGAAAACATCATTAACTGAAAAAATACATGATCTTTTATTGGCATTGAGAAAATTCTCAGCTTTAATGGAAAACACAAAGAAAAAGTCTTACCCATTTTGAAAATGTTGTTCAAGGTTAGAGCGTTGCACAATGTCAGAGCAGGATTCTGTGAAAGGGCAGCTAACCAATAGCTTATCCAGGAGTTTATTCACTAGTAGGCTGGATTTTCTGCAACTCTGTCGTATCAGAGTTTTACGATCCATAGGACAGAAGTCTTGTTCTACTAAGAAATCTGTGAGGCAAACTGTGCAATAGGTGTGTCCACAAGGTGTGTCCAGTGGTTCAAGCAAAGGTTGCAAGCAAATGTAGCAAATGAGATCATCATCCACATCTTCAGTGTAGCTATATGCATGGTTCTCTTCTGGTAGATGTGTCTGGCCACAGACCGAGCATAAGGGACCAGGGCTCCCCTCTGCTTCTTCTAATGGATCTTTTTGATTCATAACTTGATATTGTTGTGTTACACAAAGGGCAAAGAAATGATTTCTAATCAAATTTCAGTCTCAGTCCAAAATACTGTCTGTTGTTTCTGTAGTTCTTCAGATCTGTAGGGAAGTAGCATAACAAACCAAATGAAATGGTGTTGAACCAACAGCACTATTATGATTGATTGTGGCATCCAAGGTTCAATTAAATTTTACCATAAAAGCCAATAGCCCATGATACTTTGGAAATTTAACAAGAACCCAAGAGGTAGACCTACATGACAAGACCAATAAAATTAATCAGCAACAGAAGAGAAAGAGAAAAGGCAATTCAACCTATCCCACCTCCTGCCAACTGAATTCTCTCTGACCAAATGGTTTCCAAACTCAATTGCAAACTCATGCACATGTTATGTTTCTTTTGAGGGAAAACCAGTCTAGCAGGAAGCCACCAAGAACTTCTCTCTCAGCAGATCATGTAGAGGTCACACAGATTTTGTAGTGAGATGCCGATCCTCAACAGCCATCCATCCATTAACAGCCTACATCCTTAAAATCACGAATTTATCAATCAATAAAATGAAGGCCCTTCTCATGCATGTAAAAATGTTCTCCCTCCTCTGACTCATTTGTCTCATTCAGTGCTTAACAGGATGAGCTGGGCTATCTCAAAGAGTATACTGGCTGGCTACTGTGAGGACTGGTATTACAGAACCATCAATATACTAAGTTGTCGCAGCCACTCTGCTTTCAGCTTCAGAGATCCTCCTGCCCATGTACAACATAAGGGTACCATATTACTGTTACTGTTAGTTCTCATTTCATATTCACAACAACCCTGCAAGGTAAATTGCACTAAGAATGAAAAGAAGAAGTGATTTAGCAAGCTTCATAGCTAAACTGGGACTCGACAGTGGTCCGTCCCCTCTATTTAACTGTTGCTTCAAACTTGCTTTTATATCCTATCTTACAAGGTTGATCTGAGATAAAATCTACAAGGTGTTTGGGCACTCAAAATGTACTGTATAATTGCTGTGTTTACTTGTTACACAATTGCTGGGGAACACAGTGGGAAAAGAAATGCACATTCATGTTTGTTATTGCTTAAAGTTAGCCTTAGCATTACAAAAGCTGCTAGCTGCGCCTTTTTTTTTTTATTCCTTTGCAGTTGCCTCCAGTAGTGTTCATATCAGTGGGGCAGTGAATCTGTTCCAGCTTTTAGTTCATACATTTTATTCAAAAACTCAGAGTGTCTACCCACTAGTATGGAAACCACAACTGCAATCAACTCTTGCAATCTCAAAACACTAGTAAAGCAGCAAGTGATAAAGGAAAGTACTCTAAGAATATAGGACTGATAATGCTTACTATCCTGAATGAGCTTCCTGCACTTTGCCAGACTGAAACTCAACAGATAAAGCTTCATAATCAGTATGTCTCCGCCATCTAAAAAGGCTCACTAGTTGATTTTCTGCTCTTCATGCGGTTGTTAAAAGCACAAAGACAATTGTCAGCCTGGATGTTTTTCTGCCATGGACAGTCCCCTAGGCAGTGTGAATGTCTACATGAAATAAGGATGATTCTTAAGGCCTGGGACATATTCGCAGTACACAATTACAGCAGTATTTCTCCCTTTTAACTGCCATGGTTCCATCCTTGCAGTCTTGGGTTGTGTATTTTGGTGAGGCACTGGAGGACTCTGACTGACAATTGTAGATCCTCCTTCCTAAACTGCCAATCCCAATAGTCCACAGGATAGAACCATGGCAGTTGAAGTGGGATCATAGTGCTATAATTCTATAGTGTGATTGAAATAAGGATGTTTTAGGACTCATTATTAAATCAATTCACAACACCTTTTTACTTCAACCTTGTTGCTTGGCTTGCTAGCCTAAAAAAATAACATCTTACACAACTCATTTCTAGAACTGACATGAAGTTAATGCCTGCAGAATCTCAAAGGCAGAGAGATTTTTAAAGCAACAGCTTTAAAAATGTATACCGTGACAGTTATCCTTTCAATCTAAGAAGACCTCAACAGGATGACAAAGAGCCGTAAGTTCAAGTTTCATTTACGTTGTACCTACTGACCCAGGATGTTTTGAATACCATTGCAGCAGCCTCTACAATTTCTAGTACAGTCATTTTTTCCCCCAAGATATGAAAAATAATCTTCTCTCCTACCGCCTTTAGATGTACCCAGAGATATTTCAAGGTTCACTTCCCCAGAAAACTGACAAAATCCCACAGTATCTCTTTCTTTCTCACTGAAAGCATCATTCAGCTGCCTGCTTCACTATGGACTCCATTCTGTAGGGGAATGTTGTCTTTTTAAAGCTTCTAGGATTACATGTGAAAAAACAACAACCCAGAATTATGAAACTGTACTATAAAGATTATATGACAATTTCATTAAACCTGGGAGGGGGGAATCCCCTCTTCATATACCATTTGCGACAAGCATAAGAGAAAGGCAGAGAGGGATTAGGGTCAAAATATAGTATTTATGTTAACCACAGCCTATGTTTATAATGGAAGTAGCTGCTGTATGCTGTTTCCTTATTCTGTCATCACTCTCTAGTGGCTTTAGCAGCACACAGATTATTTAAATCTTGTTGATACCAAAAAGGGGAGGGGGACAAGAAAAAACTTCCATCAATGTGTGACATCAGATTAATATTTTTTACATTAACACAGAACACAAAAGCAAGTCCCACTAAATTCAACAGATGTAGTATTGTAGAATGCATATTTGGAACAGCAGCCCAAGCATTTGTATTAGATAACTCCTCTTTGCCTTTCTCCATTTTGTTTTCCGTGTAGTTTGAGCGCAAAAGTGTGCTCAGAAAAAGAAGACCCAGGACTGCCCAGTGTTAAAGAGGCCTGAGGCAAGGAAAGAGCCTACTCAGAAGTAAACTCCAGAATTTTCAATGGTGTTCATTCCCAAGGAAGGAAGTGTGCATAGAACTGAAGCCTCGCACAACAAATAATTCCAAGCAGAGAGCAGAACTAATAAAATATAATCACACCTGAAGAGGCTTGATGACCATCTGTCGGGAGTGCTTTGAGGGTGTTCCTGCATGGCAGGGGGTTGGACTGGATGGCCCCTGTGGTCTCTTCCAACTCTACATTTCTATGATTCTATGATTCAGAGGGTTCCAACGTAATGTCTAAAAATTAATCACCTCTTATTGCAGGCACTTAAAACACTGCTCCCATTTTGCGAAAAAGAGTACGTGACATGCAAAGAGTTTATAGTTATTCAGAAAGTCACTTAGCTAATCAATGCCGGGAGTGTGAACAAAATCCAGACCATCAAATTGATATTGTGTTCCTTTGTCTCTCTTTTTGTATCATAGAGAGCAGTTTATTCAGCTGAAATCAGGTTCTGCTGGAGTACCGTGTTTCCTTTCACACTCTACTGATACATTAAATTCACAATAAAGATAGGACAAGACCGATACATTGCTTCTTTTGGGTCCCATTTTGATCTTGTAATAAAATAGATCAAAAAGACCCACTACAAACACATACAATTAAGTCACAGTAGGGCTAAAGATACACCAGTAAGTTAGATGGTTTGCATGTGCATGTGTCTTGGTTAACAGCCTAGTTTAAAAAAGTTGTATGCAGAAATGTTAGTGCAGCCCCCTTATCTAACGCAGAGTGAATCCTGGTTATCCTAGGGTACCTGAAGAAAACAGATATTGTTACCCTGGCTGCTGAGGTCTCTGGGGGACACATGGATTTTACTAAGGTTGGGGAAATTAGCAGAGCACAACTTGGCAAAACGAGGGCAGGGCATTGCAGTGAGCTCTTTTATCCTATGTTTATGGGGTCAGACTGCATGAGAAAGAGAAAAGTCAAGTGTCCTTTAAATGGACTTGATAGAATTGGCAAAGTTTATTCACACTCACACACATCATGCATTCACTCACACAAGCACACAAGGGCTGCCGACTTTGAGAGTGTTAAGAAAGAGAAAAACTGAGGGGACAAAGCGAATATACTGCGCTTGATCCTGGAGGCTGCTGTTTTGGGAGAACACAGGACAGCTTGTCAAACAAAGGCCATTTCCGCACTAGCCTGTTATAGTGCATTGATTCCACTTTCAACATCCTCTGGAATCCTGGGGTTTGCAGTGTCAGGAGGGGCCAGCCGGCCCCTCCCGACACTGCAAACCCCAGGATTCCAGAGGATGTTGAAAGTGGAATCAACGCACTATAACAGGCTAGTGCGGAAATGGCCAAAGAGACAGAGCGAGAGAACGAACATACGAACTGGCCCGAGAAAGAAAATGAGAAAAAGTCCACCAAAACTCAAAAACGGAACCCAATTACAGGGCAGAACATCCCGGGGGGGGGGCAGACCCTTTTCCTGGGAAAGGATAGAAACTGGATTATGCAGATGGATCTCAGCTTTGTAGTTCCAGTGATTTGTGATCGCTAGCTTCAGTCACGAGACCCGTAGTCTCTCAAGGTGTCAAAGTTGCAGTCAGCCCATTTGAAATGTATACATGCCTTTTCTGAGGTTGTCCTCTGGATACGTGACTGGGGCTACTTAGTCCAACCTACACCAAGGGGGGTTGCAGTCCTTTGGACCTGAATATCTATGTTTCCATCTAGCTAACCTCTAGCTCAACGGACATCAAAAGATTCTCTTTCCCCAGATAGAGTCTGTTATTAGTCAATAAATATCTCCCTCCTGCTGTCAGAGAATCAGGATCATCAATCATGGGTTACAATATTACCACTGTAAATTACTAATGGCATTTCCCTGTAACTGGTACTTGACATAACAGGGGCTCTTTCACACATCATAGTTACACTGGTATGATTCTACTTTAAATTGTGATGGTAACATCCTATAGAATCCTAGGATTTGCAGTTTTGGAGGCACATTTAGAATTCTTTGCCAGAGAACTCTAATGCCTCTCAAAACGACAATCCCAGGATTCCATAGGACATAGCCATGGAAATTAAACTGGAATATAGCACCATTACTGTATGGTGTGAAAGGGCCCCAGAAATGCAGAAACATTGAGAATAGTTATGTGGCATATTCAGCTCTTGAATGGGGTGGCATGGGATGGAATAGCGGGGCTACCAGGACTTCACTGCCTGTTTCAGCTCAAGAGGAAGAGAAAGTGGTGGTCACATCAGTGCAGTGCTGGACCTTGTGGATCAGACCCTCATACTATAATCAGAGGGTGACGTAAATATGTGGTTCTAAAATTTAGGGCACTTCAGATACCTGCTGTTCTCTTGCCTCACAAGCTGTTCGCTCCTGAAGCAGAATCTGGTGAGAAGGCTGTTTTGCATGAATTGCCTTGAGGTTTATGAGACCAACAGTGATATTGCATGTCATAAGATGTGCTCTGTTGCACACCACCTAGAAAACAGGGTACAATCATAAGATCCATATAACACAGAAAAATACCACACACACCTCTGGGAGCAGACTAGAATTCTGCAGTCATGCCTGGAGTGGGGTTTACTATACAGTATAGACCAGTAGTTCTTTACTGCAAATATAATTTGTTGTTGTTGACTCAAGATTTAGATATGTAAAATTAGATTTAAATGTGCAAATATTTATTTAAATATTCAAATATTTGTTTATTTATTAAAGGTTTCTGGAGACTAGGATTCAAATCTCTACTCAGATACTGGGTGACTTTGGGCAAGTCACGCTCTCTCAGCCTCAGAGGAAGGCAAAGGCAACCCCCTTCTGAACAAATCTTGCAAAAAAACAAAAACAAACAAACTCTCTGTGATAGGTTCACCTTAGAGTTGTCAGAAGTCTAAAGTGACTTGAAGGCACACAACAACAATGTGCTGCTGACTGGGGGAGGTTCTTTCTAACCATCGTGTCTCCTTCCTTTGAAAACTGACTTATGGCAGCCCTAAGGCAAACCTATTATGAGAGTTTTCTTGGCAAGATTTGTTGCTTTTGTCTTTCTCTGAGGCTGAGAGAATACGTCTTGCCTGAGGTCACCCAATGGGTTTGGGTTTGGGATGATGCACACACCTGTACCATTCCCCTTTCGCGAGGGATGTGGCAATGTGCACGCGCGTGTGTGTGTGCATGCATGTGTGCCAAAATTGTTGCCTTGTTTGCAATTGAGGGGGCAGTTTGGGTGCATGTGTTACCGTAGTTTCTAGCCCAGACTTGTGGGATATTTAATATCATTTTGATATCAATAATTTGGCCTACTATACCCCTTTTTCCTCCATGTGCTTGCAGGGGCCCCGGACAAGCTCGCATACAGGCACAGCCGCTAATCCCTGTAATATTCCAAACAAATACAGGCAGACCAGAAATAGCCGACCCACCGCTTCAGGAGACCTCAAGGCAAGTACCACATTATGTATGCACACTACTACAAAGAACTCCCTGCCCCGAGCAGGCAGCTTGACTAGCTGAATACTCAACTGCCAAGCACTCCGTGTTTGCATACTGGCTACTCTATTGACAATTCGGTCTTAACTCAATCATGTAAAATACTGACCTTTCGGAGGCTTTGTCTCCAGCCCGAAACTCATTGTTGTCCCCAAGAATGGACTAGCCTACGGCCACATTTTTCCCTATAAGAACCCCTGAGTCTGAGCGCTTTCTCGGATTGCTCTTGGCTTCCATCCTGCCTTGCTGTCGCTTCGTTCAGCGAGCCTTCCCCTCAGCTCCACGTGCTGAGAAACTCCATTTCCACGAACTTCTTCTTCAGACTACCTGGGCTTCAGGACAGGTGTAGTATTCCCATACCAAAACCTTCTCTCAAAATCCCTCCATCCAACTCCAACCTTTATTTCTATAGTTCTCTGTGTGAGTGTGTTGCATACACTTGTTTGGCTGTATTTTTATAAAAACAACAATCATTATTTCACTTCTGTTTGCTCCTTGACTCGGCCTGACCTCGTAGACATCGGGTAAAAGATCTCCCTCCGTTGCCCTGCTTCTCGTATTGCTATCTTGTGCTCTTTGCTAATTCCCAACCTTGTGATTTGGAGCACACTTAGGTGTCCCTCACGGGACCCCCAGAAATCAGGGTAACACGTGCCTGCCACTGTGTCCCTCAGCACCCACACTCCCTCTGCCATGTCCTTGATGAAAGGGACATAGCAGCAGCCATGTGCACACGCCCAAACTGCTCCCTCATTTGCAAATGAGGGAGTAGTTTTGGCCTCTGCACACAGCCTGCTACTGCGCCCCTGTTGCTGCCACTGCTCTTGGTGCCCAGCAGCAATGCTTTGTGGACTCTTGTGAGGGCTCCATGGACCCCCAGGGATCCCCAGACCCCAGGTTAAGAACCACTGCTATAGACTATTTGTTTGACACTAACACAGTGAAATAAAAAGAGGGCTGTCATTTATGCAACAATGTTAAATGTCAAATAAGTATAAAAAGAAGGTGGGGAGGACTGTGTTCATGGATGATATATAAGGGGCAATAAAACAAGCAGATATAATGCAGCCCAAAGCGTGTGTTTGTTATTCAGAATAATTTCTACTTTTTGTCAACGAGGCATGCTTTGAGGCAAGTGTGAACAGAATTGCAGTCTTACAAGTGCATTCTGATGCATGACTACCCAAAACATTACAGAGTTGAATGAGATTTCCAGTTAAGCATGTAGTGTATATAGGACAGAGCTCCCTCCCTCCCTCCTTTGTCCAAACAGTTGATTTCTTGTTATCTGATCTTCTAGACATTTTTTTTCAGATGGCACTTTTTACTTTTCTCATTGGGAGAATTAGAATGAACATATTCTATGCCATGGAAACTGTCTAAGTTGCTGTTAGGTTTAATAAACTTTTATTTGATTGCATAATGGTTTTGTGACTTTTTTACTATTATTTGTAATAGTATTTTTAAAGCTGTATTCAGGTGGGATCTCTATTTATATGCAGCTTTCATTTTTTTGGACTCTAAACAGAGTCCCACAGTTATAAACAATACATATTGACTGACCCACTTTGTATCCGTCTAATAAGGATTTCAGTTTTTAGTTCTATGTATAAGGCTGGAAACTTATTCCTCCCGCAGCACCTTGTGCCTCTGCTACAGATGCCCCTTCCTTGTCATTTGTACCTCTAGCTTTCTCTTGCTCCCTCTCTCTCATATACTTAAAAATTAGTATATATTAAGTGCTTCCCCATGTAAGAAAAAACATCCCTGCACCTGGGTAGATAGCGTTTCATGGAGCGAAAAATGTTTAAGCTCCTTTCTTCCTGACACGTTAGCTTTCCACATACAGGATAAGGGTTTTTGACTTTCCTGGATCAGACTGAATTTAGCCAGTCCAATAAAAGCACAGAAATCAAGGGATACTCCTGTACATATAATTGCAATTACCTTAATAACACTGATAGTTCACCTACAAGACAACTGAGATGCTCAGCAGAAATAAGGATTCCACTACAGGAGAACAGCATCTAGTGAAATCAGGAGGCACTTAGGGAAAAGTCATGACATCTGAATGTTTAAGTACCAGAAAAATGTTTCAACACATTTTTTGAAGGTGGACATCAAACAGTGAAAGCTGACACAGAACCTATCCTATTGTTTTTTCAAGATAACCATTGTGCTACAAATGCTAATATTACTACTTTTGCTATTATTCATTTATAGCAAACCCCATTCATATTTGCAGGGAGAAGTAACCTCCGTGAGGCAAAGAGACTTACTCTTCAGTAAGCGTATGCATAAGAGCAGCTCAAACATATTACATATCCAGTTCTAAGAAGGGTTGTATAGAAGCAGAGACAAGATAAACTCTCATTTAAGTATGCAAAAGATAACAGCAGAGATGGGAATTATGCAGGCCTCCAGATGTTGTTCAGCTGCAAGTCTCAGCAGTACTATCCAATGGTGAGGGATGCTGGAAGCTGCAGTCCAGCAAGATCTGGAGGATCTCAGCCCTGGATTTCAGCCTAAGTAATGATTTCATATAAAATATTTTCAGAGCATGATATTTACAAAAATCTAAAATAAAGCCAAGCAGTGGAGTACCTAGTATATTTGACACCTGAGGCAGATCATTTTTAACACTCCTTCCTCTCTACAATAAAAGTATTTTTAATAATTATCATGAAATGAAACAATGACCAGCAAAGAAACACAGTGAAAATGATCTTTTATTGAACTTCGTACATACAATCAAGCCTGCAAAAAACAAAAACAAACAAAAAAACAAAAAAACAGGCAAACCAACTGTAGTCTAGCCTTTGCCCTTCCTTCCTTGACTTTCTTCAATAGCTGTTCCAAGTCTTTGCTATTTTCTGCTAGTAGTATGGGGTTATTTGCAAATCTTGATGTTCCATCCTCTAGTTTACACACCTCTTTCCTCCAAGTCTAATCCAACTTTCTGTACAATATATTTACCATATAAATCAAATAAGTGGAGAGGTGGAGTGATAAAATGCATCCTTCCCTAATCTCCTTGCCAATGGCAAACTGCTCTGTTTCTCTACATTATGTCTTCATAGCAGCCTTTTGACCTGAGTACAAGTTATGCATCAGAAAAGACAAATGCTGTGGACACCCATTTCTTTAAGAGCAATCCATAGTTTATCATGATCTACACAAAGGTTTTGCTATAATTTATAAAGCACAGGCTAATTTTCTTCTGAAATTATTTGATGAGCTCCGTTATTCAACATATGTTTGCAATATGATCCCTAGTGCCTCTTTCTTTCCTGAATCTAACTTAAACATCTGTTATTTCTTGCTCCAAATATGGTAAAAGTCTTTGTTGTAGAATTTTGGGCATCACTTTACTTGCATGGTAGATTAATGCAATGATCTGGTGATTACTGCAATCCCTGGTATCCCTTTTCTTGGGGACTGGAATGTATATTGAGAGTTTCCAATCTGAGCACCATGGTTTTGTTTTCCATATTTGCTGGTTGATTTTACTAAGAATTTTAGTGGATTCTGTCTCTGTTGCTTGAAACAGCTCTATTGTCATGCCATCTGTTCCCAGTGATTTATTTCTCCCAAGAGTTTTGAGTGTAGTTTCCACTTTACTTTCTAAAACTGTGGATTCATCTTCAGATGGTTGTTCCTTGAATTATTCTGTCATTCTTTCATTTTTTAAAATATTGTTCTTCAGTGAATTGTTTCCATTGTCCTTTTATTTCTTCTTGATCATATAATTTATTACAGTTTATGCCCCTGCTGGTTCTAGCATCCTCACTCTTGATTTAAATTTCTCTTTCATTTTGTGGATCTTGTGGAAGGGGTCTCTTGTTCTTACTTTTTTGTTGTTGTTGTCTTCTATTTCTTTGGGTTTAGAAGAAGAAGAGGCACAATGGATCATACTGAAAATGTGCATTGGATAATGGAATGCACTGAAGAATTTCAGCAGAAAATCAGCCTATGTTGTATAGATTATAGCAAAGCTTTTGATTGTTTAGATAATGAAAAACTATGGATCACTCTTTTAAAAATGGGTGTACCCCAACATGTGATTATCCTAATACACAACCTGTACTTAAAACAAGGGGCCACTGTTAGGCTAGAATATGGAGAAACAGAATGGTTTCCAATTGGCGGGGGGGTGGGGTCACGCAAAGCTGCATTTTATCGCCCTGTTTGTTTAACTTGTATGCTGAATGTATCATCTGCAAAGCTGGATTACACCCTCAGGAAGGAGGTATAAAATTGCTAGAAGAATCATCAACAATTTAAGACATACAGATAACACCATCTTACTAGCAGAAAATAACAAAGACTTGGAATGATTACTGAAGAAAGTCAAGGAAGAAAATGCAAATGCAAGTGTACAGTTGAACATTAAGAAAAAGAAAATCATGACCACAGATAATTTACTTAACTTGAAAGCAGACAATGAAGACATTGAGCTAGTCCAAGATTTCCTATACTTTGGCTCCATAATTAATCAGAATGGAAACTGCAGACCAGAAATCAGAAGAAGACTAGGACTTGGAAGGATGACTATGATGGAACAAGACAAGATCCTTAGGTATAGAGATAGATCATTGAACACCAAAGTTAGGGCTGTCCATTCCATTGTACTTCCAATTTCTATGCATGATTGTGAAAGCTGGAGAGTGAAGAAAACTGATAGGAAGAGAATTAACTCATTTAAGATGCAGTGCTAGAGGAAAGTTCTGTGGATACCCTGGACTGCCAAAAGGGCAAATCAGGCCTGAGCTCTTCCTGGAAGTCAAGATGACTAAACTGACTGGACATACTATGAGAAGACAGGACTCACTGGAAAAGGCAATAGTGCTTGGCAAGTCAGAAGGCAGTAGGAAAAGAAGAAGATTGCTTTGCAGCAGGATAGACTTAGTCAAGAAAGCCAAAGCCGTGAGTTTACATGACCTGATCAAGGCTGGCTGGCTGATCAAGGATGGACGGTTTCATTTCCAAAAGGAAGTGGCACCTACCATGGCCCCAACTCCATACCTCCTCCCTTCTTCTCTCCCATACTCATGGAAATGCCAAGGGAGAGGGGGAGGAGATCAGCTTGTCTTGAGACAGGTTGAGAGTGTCGTGGCTCAGGTTGTGTTTCTTACGGCCCAGCCCTTCTTCTCTTTTCTCTTTCTGGAGCCTCAGTGGGGAGGGGAGAGTGAGTGAGGAGCTCCCATTGCACCCATTTATGGTTTACATCCAGGATGGAGTGCATCCCCATCCCTCTTTTAGTCTGCCACTGCAGCCAAGTAATTTTGCAATATTACCCAGTGTTACAGTACAGCAGCAGGAAAATATCTCCATGGTCCAATTCAGGGACAAGGGGGGGTTTGTTTTATTTATTTATTTCAACATATATTTCCATAACATCTTCCCACTATCAAATCCCTTCAGTAAATTACCTTACCTCCTTCAGTGGATATCAAGAGATACATCTTTCCCTTTATTCCTCTTTGGCCTTTGAGATTTATAGAATACAGCCTTACTTTGGCCTAAATCTGATCCCTAGTCCTAACATTGATCTAAGTGTTGACTGACCATTTTGTAGTTGATCCAGTGGGTCCACTTTAACTGAGATGAGCACTTAGATTTAAACCTCTGTGTTCTTCTCTTGACACTGAAATAAGATTAATGAAAACTCCTGGCCTGATGTAGGACCTTATTAGATGTAACAATACCTGTCTGTGGAATGACCCTTCTAGGGGAAGATAAAATGGACAATGTGAGGTGAAATTTGTAATGGAAAGGCAGTATCAGCTGGTACCTTCCATGTGAGTGAATCTATTCCAGATTTTAATCAGAACTTCAAAGGACCTATCCAAGCTTCTTTGCAAAGTGAGCCTTGTAAAATGGGAGCCACCAGTTGCAGTGCAGAAAGCTGTACAGTGGGACCTTCTTATCTGCGACTTCTGCATGTGTGATTTCCAGTTCATCCGAAGCACTGTCTGTACTTAAAATGGCAGGGACATGTGTGTGGATGCGCTGAAGTGTTCACGTGCACATCACTACCATTGAATATAACACAATACAAGCATTTGTGAATTCTGCTATTCGCATTCCAGGAACCCCAGCATATATGGAAGGCCCACTGAACTAACCATTAGCTGTTTCTCTCACACTCTTTATAACACTCACTGCATCTGTCTGCCATCAGCTTTCATATGAAAAAGCTCACCCTCCCTCTTGTGAGTTAAAAAAAGAATACAGTGCAAGTTTCCACATGCACATTATGAACTCTGCAAAATGTTTTTAAAGGGGCAGCACAACAACTAGTCTATATTTGATTTTAACCATCTACTAAAAAAAAAAAAAGGAGGGGGAGGAATTTGAAAATTCTTCAGACACACACATACATATACAGAGCAACCCCTTTTTGTATTACAAAAACTAAAGTCACAGTTACAGATAACATGAGGACAGGATGTGAAAAAAGCAAAAGGCAGCTGTTGAACACTAAAGCACACACTGCCCCAAAATGCGTCTCTTACAGTTGTACATTATAGACCTTCTCACATTTTGTTCATTCCAGTCATTGCTATATACATGGAAATGCCTCCATCTGAAAGCAATTTCACGCTTGATATATGCCTGGAAGGACTTGGAAAGAAACTTCCCATGTGTGTGATGGGAATCTGCATGGGCAAAGGTGTGTTACATGCACACTCTAGCAAGCAGTGCTATGCATTCTAGACTGGAACCATATTCTGTATTTCATACATGGAAATACTTACCTTGGCTCTAGGTGGACTGCACAGTGATGTTTTCTGGCATTTCACATGTTTCAAAGGATCCGTGACTCCAGAGTATTTCACCTTCCCCAAAGAATACTATTCAAGTTTTCCAGCTTCTTGGGTAATCCAGTAAAGTTAACCTTTAACATATACTTCCTTCACCTGTTCACAGGCAAAAAGGCTCAGATCCTGAGACACCAAGAGACACCAGCTAACTGCTTCACCAGCCATGCTGCTTCTCCCCTACACATCAGGAGACGGTCATGTGGTGTACACCAAGTCAGGTGCCCAAACTCTCTTGAACTGCTCTTTGAAATATGTGCTCCTCCTAATTGCCCTCATAAATGCAACGGTGCTCTGCGTAATAAATCTTATTATGCAAATATGTAGGGCTACAGAATGCTAATTGCCTGACTGCCACTTCAGCTGTTCTCTGAATGTAAAACCTTTTACACGCAGACTGGTCATCTATTAAACATCAAATGACACATTTGTATTGATCTTGCATAATCCTGTGGTGATGAATAACAACCTCTTTGTATGAAGACAGCTTTGAAAGCCAGTGTGTGTCAGAGTTTGGATTTAGGAAAGCAGGTTGATATTAGCTCTCAGAAAAGTTACTTTCTTGGAATACTGCTCCCAGAATCTCCAATCCAGCATGCCCAAGCCAAGCTGTGCAGAAAATTTTAGGAAAGGTAACCAGAAAAAGTAAGTAAACTGGGAGAAATACTGTGTGGTTTGGAATATTCACCTTACCTAGAAATAACCTACTCCACAAGAATTGTAATAGATGCAGGGTGAAGACTGTATTTTGCAGTTAGTACTGAAAACGTTGGGACATATCCCAATAAACACAACCATAATCTTACACTTTCCCCTGAACTCACTGGAACTTCTGAGTACATATGAAAAAGATCAGGTTATAAGGAAAAGAAATAAATATAATACATATTTTATTGAAATTAGGATAATTTTTCTTTTTTAAAAACGAAATCTGCTCTACAACCCAAACTCAGAAGTGTTTTCTTTTTTAAAAAAAGCTTTCAGAAATACTGATAGACAATTTAAAAAAAGGAAATGAATAAGCACAAGAAGTCAAATCAAAATGTCAAGCAATCCAAAAAAAAAAAGACAAGCAAAATAAGTGTGCTTTACTTGCATTTCAGTTAACTTTGCACTTGTTTTTCATTGGGGATAACTCTGAGGGCTTGTGACCTCCTATATAAGCGGGGTGATCCCAAATTAAGTTATTATAGATATAAAACTACATGTTTCCATTATGATCAACAGTGGGAACATGCCACTAAGGTGAACCTATCATGCGTTTTTCTAGGCCAGATTTGTTCAGAGGTGGTTGCTTTTGCCTTTCTCTGAGGCTGAGAGAGTGTGACCAATGGGTTCCATGGCCAAGCAGGGATTCAAACTCTGCTCTCCAGAGTCATAGCCCAATGCTCAAACCACTATGCCATGCTGGCTCACACAAAGGAGTAATGCTCTGGAAATGGAAGAAAATGTACACATCATGGTGATTAGCTAGCAACAGCCTTTTCTTCCATGAATTTACCTAGCTGCCTTTCAAATCCATCAAAGTTGGAGGCCATGCCTACATCCCATAATAGTAAAACTCCACAATTTAACCGTGGGGTGTGTGAAGACATGCTGCCTTCTATTTGCCAAGCCATTTTATTCCAATCAATGCAGCCTAGTCCTTCCTTCTGCATAGTTGTTATCTTTACTCAGTTCACTGGCTTTAACTCTTCTAGAAATGATCTGCTCCAGCCATTTTTAGAAAAGGTTACTGATCTCTGCAGACCATATTTCCTTCATCCATTTTATCACTAGTGGCTAAGAGAAAACATCTGAATTAAGAGCTCAGCTATTTATATTCTCCTGACATGCCTAGTTACTACACAAATTTGTCTTTCACTATTTTCCAAAATTCCTCAAAGATAAACAGTAAAAATGGATCTTTGATAGCTAACAGCACTTCCCATGCTGCTATTAACATCCTATTAATTAGTTGTTGTTTTAACAAAATCCATAGTTCACTAGCTAAACAGCAGCATTCTCCTGGGCCAAGTAGTTTCCCAGGAGAGAAAAATCAATCAGAATTATTCATTTCAAAATATCAAAGAGAAGATCAAGAGCAGGAAGAAGACCAGAGGATGCATAACATACAGAAATATTTCAGTCAAACTAGGAAACAAGACAAAACAAAACAAAAATCTATACCAGTGAAAGATTTTCCTTGATTTTCACAGCAATAGAGAAGGGAAATGTAGAAAACATGTATGTATGTATGTGTGTGTGTGTGTGTGTGTGTGTGTGTGTGTGTGTATATATATATATATATATATTAAAAAGGGATGCAAGGCAAGGAAGGAAGGATGCACCAGTTAGATGGGAAAACAGAGAAAGAAATCAGGCATTTGAATCCAGACAATAAATAGAAGGGGCGAGAGACCCTTCTCCTGACTGCAGGAGGCCTCCACAAATGCCCCTCTGGGAATCTGATACTTTTATGGTTCCATGCAAGGTTTAAAATGAAAGCCAACCCATGTAAGCAACCAAATTCTTCACTAAATTTCCATGCCTGTGCAGCAAAATCTGTTGACAGGCATGAAAATCAGGAACATCCTTTCTTAAAGCTAAGTTCAATGTGTTCTACAAGTTATTTTTGTTACTTCCCATTGAATCAAATCCAGTTTTTTTTAAAAAAATGTCTTGGAAGAAAGAAAAACTCCAGAAGTTTGGCTAAGCCAGCAGAATACAGATGTCCATAAGAACAGGGGCCAGCACACAACTTTTATCTGTGGGGTGAGCTCAACCTTCCTCTGTCTTTACTTTTCAAATGATGTATTTTTTTGTCTTCACAGTGAACACCAGTTTCTTCAACAGCATTGCCCATTCCACTTTTGTTTTTTATGATGAGTTACTCACTGTTTGGCTGTATGGATACACAATTATGCATCTTACAGTATCTTTCTTGTTCCTTTTTAAAAACTCAGCTGTTTGTTTTATAATTAAGAATTGCTTTGAGAAGAAAGCTGACATGGCTTCCCCTGGATCAAGCTGGCAAAACTCTTGAATTTCATCCTCAAGGGGCCACTATTGATGAGATATTCTTTCTTTCTAGAGGAAAAAACTTCTACATTTGTACACAACTAATACTGCTTACTAGATTGAGATTTCATTAAAGCACTCAATAACTGGGATAAAAAATTCAAGGAAAAAAAAACTATTATAGTGCTATTACTCCACTTTCCACATCCTATGGAATTTTGGGGTTTGCAGTTTAGGGAGAATCCTTTAGAATTTTCAGCCAGAGAACTCTTGGGCCTCAGTAAACTACAAATCCCAGAATTCCACAGGATGTTGAAAATGGAAAAATAGTACTATAACAGTGCTAGGTGGAAATATTGGCGCTTTTGAACAAGATCTGTGTAATTCATTCCCAGCTATATGACTTGACAGCCAGATCAACCAAAAATTCACACCAACAGTAATTGTGCATCACTCTATCATTACAAGTTTTTTGGAAGTTAAAATTGAAAAGAACAGTAATGTCATCATGAAAGATTCAGCGTATGAATAGTGTATGGTAGAAATAATGTTCAAAAATGCTTAGAGTCATTTTCTAGATAAGAGGTGAAAATCATGTAGCTCTCCAGGTGTTGGTGGACTGTAAGTCCCAAAGCCCTGGCTAGCACAGCCAATGGTAAGAAATGCTATGATCTGTAGTCCAAGAACATCTGGAGGGCTGTTCTAGATTTGTTAACTGCTGTCAAGTCTGACTTATGTTGATTGGAATGAGAGACCAAGCCACCCTATCATCGACAGCTCTGCTCAGGTCTTACAGACTCAGAGCCATGTCTTCCTTGATTGAGTTTGTCCACCCGTAATGTGGTCTTCCTCTTTCCTACTACTGCCTTCTACCTTACCAAGTATTCTTTTCTAGTGAGGTATTTTTGTTTATCCTGGCTTTTAATATATAAGCAGGTGAGCTTCTTTCTGGGATGTTTTATTTATCTTTTTAAAATGTATATGTCTTTTGCACTGTTTTATATGGTGATTTTAACTGTTTAAATGTTATGTATTTTAGTTGACTCTTTCTGGGCTTGGGTCCCACTTTGGAGAAAAAGCAACACAAAAATGAACGAACTAACTAACTATCTTATGTCTTATCATGATATGTTCAAAGTACAACAGTATCCGTTTAGTCATCTTGGCTTCTAGGGAGAATTCAGGCATGATTTACTGTAGGACCCATTTATTCATCTTTTTAACAGTCTATAGTATCTGTAGCACCCTGCTCCAGGACCGTATTTCAAATGAGTAATCAGTAAGTTTTTGCTGTTTTCTTCTAGTAGCATGGTGTCATCTGCATATCTTAAATGCTGATGTTCCTTCCTTCAACTTATGCCTCCTTCCTAGTTTACATATGAAATGTTCTGCATATAAGTTAAACATATAGGGTGATAAAAGGCAGACTTGCCTGACCCCTTGCCATTTGGAAATCACTGTCTTCTATCCTGATGGTAGAAGTGCAGATTACCAGCTATAGAAGAATAATTATACATGAAACTTTTGCCTGTTTTGTTTTGTTTGGAAAAATGTAAAATGTTTGGCCAAACACAACAAAACCCAAAGCAGTTTTATCTTCATCTGGATGAGTTTACAGAGAAGCCAGCTGGCTACCCATGCAGACTGCTTCAGATTCCTGGAACTCAAGGACAATAAAAATGGAGTTTCCCCTAGACACTTAATTGATCATCGTGACCTTTCAGTTATTTTGATTAGGACAGCTAGGCAAAAGAAATTACTGTACTTTGGGGGGTGGGGAAGGATGCTAACATCCCTGCTTTTATAGTAGGATCAGCACCAGGCTATGTATGTATGTATGTATGTGTATATATATATATATATACACACTAGAGCTGAACAATTAGAACTATCAGTGTCTGATTGACCAGCCTACCCTAGTTGGAATTAATAACCTGGAGCAAATTAATTAATTTCCTAGAGATGCGCTGGATGTCAAAAAAAAAAAAAAATCAATTTCCGTATTGAGGCCAGACTACAGTGGGCAACTCTGCTCTGCTCAGATGCACCATTGTGACCTCAGGTCTTAGATCTCGCTCTGAGATTTTGTGATGGCTGGTGCTATTGGGAGACATAATTCTAGGCCTAAACCAAGCAGATGCTTCATTGTCTTGTGCTGCCTGTAGCTTGCTGCAACATGCCCTACTCCAAGAGGGCATCAGTTTAGGTAACATTGGGAAGGGACTTTTTGAACCTTAGACTTCCCTGCTAGAGAGCTGTAGTGCTCTATAATTTAGGGGAATTCCCTACAGGTTTCCAGGAACAAAAATTCAAAGAGTCAAACCTCATGATTCTGTTGGACAGAGCCACGGCAGTTAAAATGGCATCAAAGTGCGATAAATGTCTTCTGAGGACGCACATCTCATGTCCAAATAGAAAAAGACAAGCAAAGATGAGGAAGCATGAAATGCAGAGGCTTCATTCCTCCCATACTCACTGCTGGCCATTCACTGAGGGTGAACTCTGTGCATAGGTGTCTTCAAGTTGCCTGTTGACGTATGGTGACTCCATGAATTTCATGGGGTTTTCTTAGACAATAAATTCTCAGAGATGGTTTTGCCAGTTCCTTCCTCTGAAATATTGCATACAGCACCTGGTATGCATTGGTGGTCCCCCATCCAAGTACTAACCAAAGCTGGCTTCAGTTAGCTTCCAAGATCAGGTAGTATCTGGTACCATTAGGGTATTTAGGCCCTC
Organism: Ctenosaura bakeri; assembly: GCA_948474755.1. Classification (NCBI taxonomy): domain Eukaryota; kingdom Metazoa; phylum Chordata; class Lepidosauria; order Squamata; family Iguanidae; genus Ctenosaura; species Ctenosaura bakeri. Next base: position 327,393 of record CAOLHI010000896.1, read on the forward strand.
AAGGTGATTTACTCCGCAATAAAATTATTAGTGTTCACAAATTCTGACATAGGCTTGAAAGACCTAAGTGCCACAAGGCCATGCTATCTTTCAGTTTCGGACAGAAGCTGGCAAAACCTGGGCCCATTCAATTAGGTTTAATTTTTTTAAAAGTTGGATGTTGCTTGTGTTCTAGGTAAGGTTATTCAATGATGGGTAGTGAAGACATATAATGCTGTATCTTGTATTCAGAGAGTTTTAACACCTTTTGGAAGCTATTACTTATGTTGTTGTGTTTCTTCAAGTTGTTTCTGATTTAAGTTCCCCTTAGGTTTGCCCTGTCACAGGGTTTTCTTGATAAGCTTTATTTAAAAAAGGCTTGCTCTTGCCTTCCTTTTAGGCTGAAATAATTTGACTTGCCCACAGTCACCCAGTGGGAAGCCATAGCTGAACAGGGATTCAAACTCTGCTGTCTTAGAGTCTTAGGCCATTTCCACACTATACTGTTATAGCGCTACTGTTCCTCAAAGGCCCCTCCCTAAACTGCAAACCCCAGGATTCTATAGGATGTTGAAAGTGGAACAGTAGCACTATAACAGTGTAGTATGGAAATGGCCCTAGTCTAACACTCAAACCACTATAGCATGCTGGCTCAAACAGCCTAGTCCTATGCTTAAAATGTTAGACTTATTCCTGTGTAAGTATGCATGTTCCTCTACTTGTTCCAAAGAGAGTTTATTTCACAAACATGCATATGTTTATTTCAAAAATTAACCTGCTCTCTTCAAGCAGAGTATCTCCAGGGCAGTATAAGAATGGGAAACACAGTTCACTTTCTAACCATTTTCCTGAAGTTACTACTTAGTGGCATGGCTGACTCTCATCCAACAAGTTATGTGAGAAGCTACCAGACTAATTATCAACAACGAAGCTGTAGGCCATTTTAGGTACAGCACAACAATCAGATATTATTCAACAGCTCAGTTACATCATTCAGTACATATGATTGCTAACTATGTCCATTAATTCTATAACATTTAGCCTGTTAGCTCTTAATTATGAGGTATGCTTGAGTGGCTGCTTTAATCTATTGGCTTCCAAGTATTATTAAAAGAAGTCTCATGCACACACACATTAATGGATCTTACTGGTCAGCAGGTATGTAATGCATTTGGATGACTTGCCCACAGTCACATATTCCTGGATGAGTCTTCAACAGATCTGAAACCTAGGCCCTTGTCACACGGCGTTCCTTAAGCAAAAGGGCCCCTTGAGCGTCGTGTAAATGTGAGGAGTGGTCTGCATGACGCACTCACATTTACGTGACGCTCAAGAGTGTGACGCGAACCGCTGAAGGATATTTTTATTTTCGGCTTCAAGCCAAAAATGCCACGCGGTTGCACAACGCTCAGGGGCATGGAGCGCACTTACCTGCCGTGCGCAGCCTCCTGAGCCACGCCGGTCGTGCTTCCTGCTTCAGCACTAGCCTTCAACTCCCAGGCTGCGCTGTGGTAGGAAGGGGCAGGGTGTGGGTGGGGCGCTCGCATGACCAGGAAGCCGCTGCGGAGCCCAAGCAGCAGGGATGCTAAAGCCTTGCGTGAGCGCCGCCACCCCCCACCTCCACGAAAAGGTAAGGTGTGAAAAGGGCCCTATTTAGGAAGAATACAAGGACAAAGGAAGTTTCTGTACAGTAAGTCATATCATACACTCATCTAGTTCTTTACTGTTTCCAGTCACTAGCAGTAGGTCTTCAAGTTTTTGGACAGGCGTCTTCTCTAGCCCACCTGGAAACTGAACTTGAAATCTTCTGCATGCAAAATAGGTGCTCTACCACTGAGTTACAGTCCCTTTCCTCATTTTTTAGCCAATAGAATTCCTTTGTGTTCTGGAGTTAACCCATCCAGTGGCCATTTTACCTTGGTATCTCAAATTTCCATTTGACTTTGGAAAATCATATTTATTAAGATTTGTTAATTGTCATATTTATTAAATATATCAGGTATGAACCTAATCATCTGCTGCAGCCCATCTTATGGGCACTGAGGAAAGGGTTGCTCTGGTCACTCTCTTGTTGTCCCTCAGAGTCAGTGGTTCTCAACCTTCCTAATGCTGCAACCCCTTAATACAGTTCCTCATGTTGTGGTGACCCCCAACCATAAAATCATTTTCGTTATTATTTATTTATTATTTATTTAGTTAGTTAGTTAGTTATTTCCAACATCAAATAGATTGGAAACACTGCCCTAAATCACTGCTCTGGATAGACTTCAAATGCCTAAAAACTGGTAACCCTCCCCCCTTTTTTAAGCACAGAAAGCGTCCATCAATGCCAGAATTAAGGCAGTAGTTCTAGTTCTGAATGTTGGGTTTCCACAGTTCAAAAAGCCAGTCACTCCCAAAGGCAATGCCAAAACAGCCCACATTTTACACGAGGCGCAGGGAGGAAAGGACAGGGAGAGAGGAAAGATGGTGGCGGCATAAGCAGACGCGTTTTGTTTCACTCCCTCCCTTCCTCCCTCCCTTAAAGGGAGTGCGGACGCTGAACATACAAAAAGCGAGGAATGCAAGACAGTCAGGGTGAAGAACACAACACGTGCATGTGGCAAGCGCCAAGTGTCCACGCACAACAAAAGCGAGAGGAGAAAGTCATCCTGGCTATTTCTGCACTAGACTGTTATAGCACTATTATTCCACTTTCACCATCCTATGGAATCCTGGGGTTTGCAGTTTGAACCCCAGCGCAGGGGTCTCAGAAGCACTGCTCCCATTGGCTGTGAAGCCACCTTCTTTTAAAAGGGGGGGCAGGATTGAGGAGCGGCGACCCCTGTGAAATGGTCGTTCGACCCCCAAAGGGGTCCCGACCCCCAGGTTGAGAACCACTGCTCAGAGTTGTGATCTTTCTTGCTCTCCCTACTTTTAGAAGAGTGTGAAAATCTGTTTAGTGAGATGTTTTAAACTATTTTGAGGCTTATGGACTATTATAATGAGTTTAATGGGTTTTTTGAACTTGTTTCTACTGGTAATTCTTAGCTGTTCTGAGCACTTTTTAGAAAGCAGCTAGAATAAAAATGTGATCATCTAAATTGATGAACAAATGTGCTTTCAATATGGCATCACTGTTCTTACACTCTTGGATATGCTCTCACATAGCTCATGTAGGACGACATCCAAGATGGTGGTGGCACCAGCTGGATATGGATGTCATAATGCATTTTGCAGCTCTAATTTCAAAATGACAGTGTTCTAGACTGTTTGTTTCAAGTTCAAACTTGAAAAAGTTCAGTTAGAGCAAGCTAAAATTTTGGTGGGAAGGAAAGACAAGGGAGTTGGAAGAGCTACTTTATTAATGCATTTAGCCAGGCCTACATCTTTCAAAATGATGTGGGGTCTCTGTAAATAAGTAGATACTTGGAGGAATTCTTTGTGACCCAGTAATACAGGAGCGTTCCCTGATACCCACTGACTAAAGCCAGAAGGATCAGAGAATAATAGACCTGAACCTGAAATTTACAGGATTATATGGGGATGATGCATTTCAGTTGAAATAGCTTCTGTGTGACAGCTCATGAGGAGCAACCTGTTTGTTGGATCAGATCCATTATGTAAAAAACTTCCTTTTCATACCACAGTCAGCTACTGCTGATGAATGTTTTGAAGTGGTGTGAGGAAGACTATTTAAGCAATGAGACCAATCCACGCTTATTGCACAGTGTACTGGTTTATTTACACAACATTCGTGAGGTTCTCAGATTTCAAAAGCCAGTGTGATGCAGTGGCCACATTGTTAAAACTGGGATTTGGGAGATCCATATGCAAGTCAGGTGATTTTGGTGAGTCACTTTCTCTCAACATGACAGAATAAAGTGGAAAAAAATAAACTGGGAAGGAAAAGAGCCATGCATGCTGCCTTGAGCTCATTGGAAGAAATACACAAACATAACTAATAAAGATATATTCCACAAAGTGCAATATTTTGGTCCTCCAGAAACTTTGGATTTCAGCTCCCAGAAGCCCTAGCTAACACAATTTGTGGTAAAGGACTGGACACTGTAGTGTAAAACATCTGAATGGCTAAACTTTCCCCAGGAACTGGGGTCAGAAACCACTTTAAAAGTTCAGGTGTCTAAAATTCAATGCAAGCATCTTACCTTTACATGTTTTTGTTTAAATCTCTTAACCTTGTATTATATGTAAATGAAATAAAGCGATTTTATTAATTGTATTGCCTGTCTGTTTTTCACATGACACACATTAAATGTTTGCAGCAAAGGTTCAATAGGAAATCAAAGATGTTCAGAAACAGATATAGATGGTAGATAAAATTACACAAAGTATCAACTCAGACTGCCTGATCTTATGGGTCTTCTGTGGCAAAGCCTTAAAAACTCATCTTGGCCTCCTTGTCACCTAATTAAAATGGAAGTAATACTGTAGCTTCAACTAAACTCTGACCTACTGAAACAAGCATTGAGTGGATAGCAGAACTACAGGGCGGCGGTGAGAGAGAAAGAAAAAGATGAATCTAAAGAAAAGGAAATGGCATGTGGTGTGAAGAAAGCATTCTACTTAATTATTCAAGTGCTTAGCACTATGTGATCAATAATAAACATGAAGTACAAAGATGTTCACTACAGCTCATACCAAACAATATATACAATATCATATTTTATATAATTGTATGTAGTAGAAATCAGAATAAAATCAGTAGAACTGAAGGCAGTCATAAAGTACCCCCATGGAAGAGTCAACTTCAGGCAGGCCAGCAGCCAGGAGAGCTTTCAAGGTAAAGTGCCAGCCAGCCAGATCTCTGGGTGGAGTTTTTACCCCCGATACAGGTGCCCCCCGGACAACTGAATTTAAAAATTAGAAGCTGATGTTTTAAAAAGAGAAGACCTAAGAATTTAAATACATACACATTGTGAATACATTAAACTGCATTTTACTTGCAATAAATCATTGGTCTCTAACAAGGAAATTTTAGCATAAGAAAGCACAGACATTATCAGTGGGATGTTGTTGGTTTTTTGGCTACCTCTAGCTAGACTCCAGGGAAGCAAATTGTTAACTCTGAAACAGAAAGTGTTCTACAATGGATTATAGAGGAAATACATGGAGAACTTAAGATTGTGATATTATGAGAGATAAGGAGACATACAGAAGATTCAGAGAGAGAAAGATAAAATTGGTCATGGAAACAAAACAAGATGAAAATCAGACAGACAAGCACAAAAGAGTTAATGGAAAGCTGTTCTGCCTTAGAGGAGATTTATGATCAGGAGAATTTGGTTTGTGAAATGCAGATTACAGCCCAGGGAGAGGAGAAGGAGAATAAATTTAATTGGGATCTGTAAGCACACCAAATGAACCTAATTTGAATCTGTTTGCAAAACTGAAGTAGGAGTGAGATGGATGTTAAAAGAAGGATATGGTTCCAATACTGTGCTTCTATAAAAGTCACGAGTATTGATTTATTCTGTGAAACTGAAGGAGGTAGAAAGAATGTTTAAAATAGGGATGCTCTCTCAGGATAGTGTATTTAAAATGCTATATGAGAAGCAATTGGGGAAAAGATGCTTTGGTGGGGTGTGGAGTGTTAAATTCAAGATGAAGATTTCGTCAAATTAGGCTAATATGGTAATAGATTAAGGATGAGAAATGGATTGGGTTTATGAATACTGTAATGACTTTTAGAATATAAAATGGTATTGCTGTATTTGGAAGCTACTGGTGCTACAAAACATGGAACAGGCTCACAGTTTTAATTAGTGTATATATAGTTACAGATTTTGGACAATGATACAGGGCAGTGTTTTTAAGGACATGGATATATTATAAGGACATAGATGTTATTAAATATGTAATACATTTATACTATAAACTAGTGAAAATAATAAATTAAGTCAGTAAGCAGTATTTAGAAAAAATAGTAACATTAATGTTATCTAGCAGTATTAATGTTGATTGCCACGTAATGCCCTTTACTAGGAAAGTATATTGCAAAAGAATGTAATGGAAGAAATATGGAGGTAATGTTTTCTGCGTGTTAACAAGACAGTTTCTAATATATATATATGTATATTAGAAAGTATGAATTGGGGGAGAGAAAGAGAAGGGTAGTTTTTTAAAAGAGGTTTGAATTAAGTGGTAGGCTATATTTCATCTAAAGGAAGGAAGAGGTTGATTCCTTTCTGTTTGCTTTTCTGTTTTTTTTCTTTTCCTTCTCCCCCTCTTTCTTTCTTTCTTTTACTCTCTAATTTTTAATAACAAATTTTAATTAATATGTTTTATATTTGCTTAGAAATTGTTTTCTTCTTTTTCTTTTATATAGTCATTTATGCATTTGTACTTTTTAGTGTTTCTTGGAAAATGCTAATAATAATAAGTTAAAAAATATAAAGCATTTCCATAGGAAACACACCAATGTGGGGACTCTAGCTTTTCAGACCTAAAGGATGTAACATGCTGAAGGGCTGCTGGAGGGCCTTTTACTGAGGTAAAGGGAAAAAAATCACCTTCTCTCCCAAACACATTCCATTCTGAATCAGGACTCCCTTTTTTCTTCCACGGTTGCTCCCCAATCTCATGTCTTCAATTCTTCTTGTTTTTTCCCCTTCTCTTTCTCTCCATACTCCCACATGAAAATAGGATATAGCAAGAAGATTAATATACCTAGCAGCAGATCCATGGGATGCATTTCTTCCCACCTCAATATCCTTGTGCCTTACTTTCTGAAGTCACCAATCTTCCTATCTTGAGTAGAGTGATGTGCAGTTTGCCGCAACTGATGTTTGCTTGAAAGGAAGCAGAACTCTTCACAAAACCAGAACAATGACAAAACAGGGTTCCCAGTCATATATGGGCTTCTATTTGAGTTCTAGCGAGTATGAGCAGTAACCCCTTTCAGACTTCACCACTGAGCACAGCAGGCTTGGGACACTGGCATACATGATTCTATCCCTCTTACTCCTATGTATGTCCCCTATTCATTCACAGTGCCCAAGTAGAGCCTTCATAAAATGTGAATACACATATGTTTAATTTACAATCAAACCCTATACAAGGCCTAAACACTACATGACCTTTAAACTTGTCTTTTCATCAGAAATTCAGGTTTTTCAAAATACATATTACAACACTAGGATGGAATTTAACCCTTCTCTGCTGTGATCCTAAGGCAAATTGCTCTTTAGAAAGCAATGTGCTTTGAAGGACACCAATGGGGATGTCCCGTCCAAAAAAAAAATCAGCTAGAAAATCTCCCCTCAGTATTTCATCAGAGAAGTAAATGATTAAATTCCCTCACCACACTGTGATGTGATCCCCTATAATTTTGGATTTCCTTCCAGTGTTATAACCTCTGTTTTTAGAAAAGAGTCTTCAGAGGCAATAGAGACAAATATGAAAAATGAAATCTTAGTTTGTAGTTAAGCTGTATTCTTCATAGGCTCAATTCTGAGGTTTAATTTTTACTTTAGGGTACATATACTGGTGCAATTATTTACTAATTTAATTTGCAAAAGAAGCAAGAAGTAATTTTAACAATTTTCTTCCCACTTCAAAGAAGTCTTTTTGCAGATTCTTTGCAGTTTTGGGCTTGTTCTGTGTGAAATTTGTACATTTGTTTCTTTGCTTGCTCAGAGAACAGCATTTTCTGCACAGAAATATTGTTTTCTTGCAGAAAGTGCTGAAGTGAGGAATTCATCTGTACAAAATTCAGCCCTTTTTGATGCAGAAAATAACGTTTATAGGGCAAATAATAATATTTCTCTGCAGAAACATTTTCTTGGGAGAAAATGCTGTTTTTTTGTGAAAAAGCTGTGTGAATTTTGCACAACTAAGTCCTGAACTACAAAGATTCTAAATCATTGCAGGATTCTGCTCATCAGGTTCATGACCTCATCAACTTTCCCAATACTCCAAATTTTTTAAAAAAAACTTTTAAAAAGTAATTTACACAAAGTACAAAAAACATAATACACATACACATCATAAACCATGATGTAAACTTGAAGATGGTCAAAAAGAAGAAACTATAAAGAAAATAAGAAAAATGATAGGGAAAGCAGATGAGAAAAGAAAGAATCAAGGAAAATAAATTGGACTTAACAACTATAGGTGTTGCTTTGTAATAATAAAAGTAAAATCAATTTTTTTTATATATAAGGACAGTAGTAAAAATAGGAACTTAGAAAGGAGATATGGGATCTAGGACAGAACCTACAACTCAAGGAATTTTGGAAGAAACCTTTTTTTAATTATTAGATTGTTAGTCTCTTATTAGTATTTCTATATGTACACCATAACTATGGATGGTGTTTTGTATATGTATGCAGAAATTCATTTTTCAACCACTTTCTGAATATTTTTGAATATTATTTTCATTTCTAGGGTACATTTATATAAACATAAAGCCCAAACTCTTTGCACCATGAACAAACAATGAGTACATGTGTAATTCATATTTTATGTCTTAAAAATTGGGAGGAAAAAATAGCTCCAGGCACTTAACCAGCTGGCACTGCAGAGTTTATCTTCCCAGAACTTGTTAGCCCCCTTCTCCCACTTCTTGAAGTTCACCTATCTTTTGCACCTGGATACCCACACCCAAATGAAATACTTGTTTTCAGTCTTCTCCAAAACATCCCAGCAAAAGGGATCTCTCTTCTGGAATCTCCTTATGGTTTGAAGTCCCTTTCCTAAATCTGCTTTTACTCCAGTTCCCATCCTTCCCTTAAAGATCATGATAAACAGCTGTTTTCCACCTTTTTTTATGACCTTATAGCTTTATAGTCTTTGAAATACTGAAGAAGTTTTTTATACCAGCTCTGCCCGAGTTCTGTTTCACGTCCAACGGTACACTTTAGCTGGCAATATCTCGTTTATTAATGGGGTGAAATGTCAATATATATGTCCACTTTGGGAAACTTGGATCAAACTGGATTTATTTAAAGTAACAGAATCATGTCTAAATGAATACCAAAAGACAAGCTATGAGCTGATAGTTTGGACACTGTGCATAGTTTACATTTTATTCCTTGTCTAGGAAAAGACTTTTGATTTATTAGGTGCTGTTATTTTCTGCTCAATAATACATTTTCCAACCCAGTATAATGAATCTAATCTCCTATCCTGTCTGTGCATTTTATTTGAATTTCTCACTAAAAGAAAATATTATCCTGTGGGGACTACTGGAGAGTTCTCACATAGTACATTCATTTTTCTTTCCTGATAAACACACGGTTTTTAAAGCCAGGAACATTCTTTTTCTCAGCTCAGTGCTATATAACTAATAAAGGTTCCCAACAGTTAACGCCCAGATGCATTAAGTCCAAAAAATCTCTCCAAAAAATAAGGTATCAATGAAAGGGGAAGAATGAACAAAAGAAGTCTTAGGAGTAAAATGAGCTGGCATGAGGGACTGTAGGAAGCAATAGTTTTACATGCAAGAGAACACTATCGCCCAGACATGCTTCTTCACTCTTCTTAATATTTTTGGAAGGTTAACCAAAAAAAATCTGAGAGTACTCTAGTGTATCAGTAAAATATTGAATAATTAAAAAATCACAAACTTAATCCTTTTATATGTTGTGGTCATAACTGACGCCATCAGGGTTTACATAGTATGTAGTTCTTCATCCCACAAATAGTGACACTCCACATCTTTTACAATAAAGCAGTTCATTGCTCTGTAATGATACAACACTCTGTCGTAATTTTGCTAATGGAAATGTTTTATTACAATGGCATTGGAGTCTGTTAAGCCACAAACAAAATGCATGGGGGAAGTCTCTTCATATTTAGCCATGTGGTAAAAACTCACTTAACAAATTAATTGCTACTTTTATGCTGATGCATATATTAAAATAAAATGCTTTCCACTGTAGTCATTTCCAAGGAAGTGCCATAATAAATTTGTTGTCTTTAAGATATTACAAGACTCTTTGTTATGTAATATAAAGTGTAACCCAATCAACACAAATTTTCTTGCCCTTGCTATTCCTATTGCTATCCCTTGCTATTCCATTTAAACTGAAAGAAAAAAAAATGCACAAGTACTAGGGATCTACAGGTTTCCAGAGGAGTTAACACATTACAGATTATAAATACCTACCCTCCAACAGTGCACAGAGGAAAACTGGGATGCACATGTAGCAAAGTAACACTGGAGTGTCAAGATGGCAGACGTGATTAATGAGGAAGAACACACAAGCAGTTTGCTTTGCCTAAGCCTGCAAGACTGCCCCCACTCCTCTTCTCCCATTGAGTTAACTGGGTGTAAACTATAAATGAGTCATTGGGACTATTCTTGTCAAATCTAGACAGCTGAAAGGTATGAAATGTTGTTTGTAGTCCATACTATAAACATTGACTGTTCACATTAAATTAAAATCTTTAGAAAACAATTGTATGAATTTGAGCTATGATTTAGCTGGTATCTCTTAACATCCTCCTCAGACTGTATTAAATTAGCAATGTATTGTTCACCAGCATAGGAAAATGAAAAGATGTTCTAATTCTCATGCCAGGAAAAAAAATGAGCCCTTTTTGCACAGGCTGCCTGACAGACCAAGATCTCTACAAAAGTCTTAGACAATTCCATCAAGAAGCCTAACATTTCACAACTATTTTATTGCACAAAACCAATCCACTGCCCAGGTAAAACCAGACCACTGGTCATGGATACCTGTAAAGTGCTTGACGCCATCTCCACATAATTCTTGAAATCCCAGGGAACCACCGAAACTGGAGCTAAATTGTCACCTTATTGGTGGATAATATATATAGCACACCTTCCAACTTTTCACAGATGAGAACCAGGACACAGGTGGCCAAGCAACATTAGAACATGGTCAAGATGGCAAAAAGGATGAATGAGGAAGAACATACAAGCTGAGAGAAGCTGCAACAATTTGCTTTTGCCTGAGCCTCTAAGGAAGGGTACAATTCTGCCCCTCCTCTCCCCTCTTCTGAGTTAATTGAATACTAAAGGTCTTTTGCACTTTGAACTGAGTTGGCAGCAACAAAAGTCAGGTGAGTAAGAAGAAGGAAAGTGGGAGGAGAAGAGAGATACTAGGACGTTTTAAAAGCAGTTTGAAAAGCTGGAGGACAGAGAATTAATTAATTGGAACTATCCCTGCCAAATCAGGACTTGCAGTATATGGTGTAATGCTGAGATGCATTATCTTTCCTGGATCAGAGATCATACAAGTTGTTTCATTGCTTTTGCAGCCATAAGAGTTACAGGCTGATTTAATTACACCTGTACACATCACTTGCTTCAGCCACTGCACTGCATAAAACCGTGTGACCAAGCACTCAAAGCCAATGAGCAAATAGCCTCAGGGTGCAATCTTAAACCTGATTAAATGCAGTGGGACTGACTTCTGGGGGAAAAACACTCACTGCATTACTCTGAAGTGTGTGTCTATTAAACATAGGATGTATACTCTTTTATAATCAAGGCAAATTCTGTGCAAAGAAATGTGAGCTGTATATCATAGGTCCAATCTCATAACGCTTACTGATCAACATACTAGCAATAAGCGTAGGGGGAGGAAGAGCTTTACTGCAAAGGATTTTATGTGAGATGTTTTGGTGAGGTCTCACTGTATAAATTATGCAAAGATTTCACCCGCCAGGAGAAAACAAAGCAATTAGAACCACTGTTCAGAAAAATGCTGCTTAATTAGCATTTAGAAAAACAAGGAGGTAAAATAATCCATACAGAAACTGCCTCTGTAATCCCAGTTGTGTTATAACTGCAAGCTTTAAACCACTCACTTTTTATTGTCTTGCTGAGACTTGTGCAGGGCAGTTGCAGTGAGGCTGCCACCTTCTTACACTCTTATGAGACTCTGTACTTTTACTTGGAAGTATATCATTATACACAACTGACATTCTAGTCAGTGGACACAGGATTCCATCCACAGTGAATTAAATCTTTGAGTCAAATACTGCAAACAGCCTAGTTTAGGCCTTTCCCGCAATAAAAAAAAAACACAATGAAGTGCAAATGTATGAAGTAATCAAAGTTTACTCCAACTGGAACATAGTTTTCTTTCTTAACTATAAAAGCCAGTCCATTATCCTGCATTTTCCAAAAACATATGAGCACTTGTTTGCTGCCATTCATCTCAGTTTAAAATTTGCTTCTTGCCAATCGCCTGAAACCAGATGGAGGAGAGTAAATGGTAGAACAAAACAGCCAAACTCACCTTTGTTATCAGCGTAAGCAGTTAGGTCTTGAATTCATTTACAGGGTCACTTGGTGCATCCGAACTGGCGCATGGGAAAAAAGTGAAAAGAAACTAGCCTTCTTTAACAGATGTTCAGTCCGACAACAGGGTGTTTGAACTCTCAATCTGATACCTGCAGGAAGAAAATTCTAATTGGCTGGTTCACACAAGGAAATGCATGACGTCACACATGGTTGGAAAGACAAACTTTGTTGCAAACACCTGAGTGATTTAAAGCGGCAGTCAGCCACACCCGACCTGCCGTGTATCTCCCCGACAAGTAGGCTGTTTGTGCTTGCCTGTGTACGGTGTTCAGATAACAGCCTGATCATGCCCAGGAGGAATCTTTCCCTTTTGAGCAACAAACATCTTTTCCATTTTTATCTTTTATCTGTCTTCACTATGTGATTCTGAAGACAGATTTTTTTTAAAAGCGAGGCATTTCTCAAAACATTGATTAAAAGGCTTCTAGAGCAAAGACAGGAAATATTTATAGTCTACCATGATCGTAGGGAACCTAAGAAAACAATTGGCCTTCTACATTCACTAGGGTTAGGGGAGCAGGATGCCCACAAAAGTGGGAAAAAATCACAAATATCAAAATGTGTCTGTGGGAAGGGAGGGACAAGGCATGCGGGGCACACAGATCAGAGAAAGGTCAGCATGGTGGTACTATACAATCCTTCCTCCACATTTGCGGGCTTGACCTTCATGAAATTGATTATTTGTAAGAGAGGTGCTTTCCTCCCCCCTCCCATTTCCTCCCCATTTCCTTGTATTTCTCTCCCCAGCCTTGCAAGGCTTGTGTTTAACATGGAGTTTTTCTCCTTCTGGGTGAGCAAAGCCCCTCCCCCCACTGCTGGAGGCATATCCTCTCTGCCATGTGACTGCACATTCTGCTGTGTAAACGCTGATGATTGGTCAGGTGCTCTCTTTGCTCCTCTCTCTCCTTTCTCAAGACCAGAAGTAGCTAGAACACCAGCATTTTGCTCTTCTCTGTCTGGGGGGAAAATACTAGCAAGTCCTGTACTTTGTCTTTTTTCTTTCCCCCTTGTACTTCCTCTCTTGCACCCATCTCCTTCCTTGGGTATGGTGGGAGACTGGGAGGGAGTTTATGATGCTGAGAAATGAGGTTGTGATCTGCCCTTAGGTAGCCGGGCAGTGGCTGGTGGTGGAGAAGGAAGAGGACCGGAGGCAGGTTTTTAAAGGACTGCATGGCCTGATTGGAGGCACCAAGAGGGAAGGTTCCCCAGGGGAAAAAAAGATTGATGGGGGGGCAGGGATTGGAGAAACTCACAAATAATCAAATCCGTGAAAGTGAAAACCACAAATGTGGAGGGTGGACTGTACAGTTGAATGTATTGGGTCCCCTGTCCCATTTTATAAGCAGTTTCTTGCTGTAGATGTAATGGCTTGAGTCCTGGCCAAGAACTCTGGAAGACCAAGGTTTGAATCCCCGCAACGACATAAAAACACACTGGGCAACCTTGGGCAACTCACACTCTCTCAGCCCCAATGGAAGTCAGTGGCAAACCTCCTCTAGAGAAATTTTGCCAAGAAAAATCTAGGATAGGGTTGCCAGAAGTCAGAGTAGATGTCAAGGCACATAAAAACAACAACAATAAAATTTGCTTTCAATAATCAGTAGTTTTAATCTGAAAGCATCAGCAGTGATCTACTTCATAGGGCTGTTGTGAGGATAAATTGGGAAGGAGTATGTAAGCTACCTGGAGCTCCTTAGAAGAAAGGCGGACTATAATAAATATAACAAATAAATTTATGCTATAAAAGTTTATTTATGCTTTAAAAAACCAAATTGTAATCAGTTTGTAATGTATCTTTGTTTCATCTGAGGAGAGAAAAAGAGTAAGGTACTAAAATAACCACAATACCCAGAGACAATCTTTTGAACTGCAGATTTTGACTTTCTGAGAAATGGAGCTTGGAAAAACAACTATATTTCTGAACTGTAGAATTCCCAGTGCCCATTCTGGCTGATGGATTGTAGGGCTACAGTGACAACAGCAACAACAAAAATGTAATTTTTCTGATTAGAACCTGGTGAACATTCTTCCCTCTCATTGTTTATTTGTGACTTATGCACTTCTTTTGTTCTTATTTTATTTGAAAATAGGGAAAGCTTAGAAAAATCACAATCAAAAATTTGAAAACATAAGGTAATGCAAAATATTTTTTAAAAATGTGTTTTATCATGCTTAAAGTGAACCAAAACAGTTTTTTAAAAATACAGTTTTTTAAAAAAATAAACCAATTTAAAAATTAATGTCCAATGCTTGACAGACATCCCAACACTTGTGCATTCATTAACAAAGAATGCAGAAAAGGAGTAACAATGTATTATTGGGCAAAATACTGCTTTCAGGTTTTCCTTTTAATAGCTGTTAAGTAACATAGATGAAAACACAATTTCACAAAGAAAAGAAACACAACTGAACAACCAGGGAAGGAGCCTGTATAAATTCTGGGTGCTCCTAAGTAACCCATAGCTCTGTTGCTCCAATTTGATGTGAGCCCCCAATCCCTTCATGGGCCTCTCAGCTGCCCTAGCACCAGTGATGTAGACTCGAGTCAATAGACTCAAACTCAAGTCGGATTTAAATTACTTCAGTGACTCGATTCAGACTCGACTCAGCAATAAATGATGTACTGACTTGACTCGACTGAGACTTGTATATTTTTAATGACTGGCTTGCTCCCTTGGTTCAGTAATATAATACATTCATCCAGAAACCTTACAACTTTGAACAACGCCTCCATCTCTTTTTGCCTACTGGTCGCATGGCAATATGTCTCAGGTGTAAAGTGTGGGCACACTTCTCAGAGAGGAACAGTAAATGGGTTAGGCAATGAGCCTGAGGCAGGCTTGAGGTCTCCTCAGCAGTCCGTTCCTGTTGCATATTCAAGGAGCCTTCTAAAACTTTTTCTAAGAGCAGAAGACAAGACTCGCCCCTAAAGTACAGGGTTCATTTCTCAGAAAGGAACAGCAAATGTGTTTGGCAACAGGCCTGAGAAGGAGGAATCCTTCCTTCTAAAGCTTTTGAAGCTTCAGTAATGGGGAGTAAGAAGGATCCTATTTCCCACTTTTGAAGCTGCAGATGGCAAAATCACAAATGTGGAGGCCCAATTCTGCTTGAATTGTTAAAACTGAGTTTATTTGGCTCTTTCCAATATTTCTGGCATTTTGGTTAAGGTACAAGTTGACTTCCAGACTTGAGACTTGACCTGAACATATTTTCAAGGATTGAGACTTGACTTGAGACTTGAAGGTAGAGACTTGAGACTTGACTTGAGACTTAGAGTAAAAGACTTAAATACATCACTGCTTAGGACACCCCTTAACCATTTGTAATCTTTTTTTTTTTTTAAAATCCCCATAGCTCCCACCCATGGTCAAAACTGGCAGAAAATAAAGCTAAAGCAAAATTGGAAGTCACTTTGACATTTGCTTTAGCATTATCTTCAATGCAGAGCCAGAAAAGCAGGAGTGAATATTGTCCCTTGTAAAATCTTTCTCCAACAGTGGGTATTAATTCTGCAATGATACATTCTAGATGTTTTAAAACATGATGTTTATAGAATGAACTAGATCTAAAATGGGGGCTGTCTTTGCTTTTTTGTACTGCTTCAGACTGCATAGCTACATGCTCAAGGACAGAGGAAGGCTATTGGCCAGCCAAAGACCCAGGCCCAACCTTGAAGTATCTTGGTGAGGAGAAGTATCATCCATTCTCCATCCATCTCACAGGCTAGATATTGCTGATCATCACAAAGGACTTCTGTGTACTGAACAGGACCCTCTTTGTTTGAAACCTAGCTGATCCTTGCACCCATAAATACTTCCCTGACAAACCACACTAGAGCCATAGCTGGTGTCATCCCTAATTGATTCTCCATATTATTCTCCTAGGCTCAGGAAACCAGTCGCAGCGCTTGGAAAGGTCAATTTTTGGACTGATGATTTCATAATGCCCCAGCTAGCATGCCCCAGCTAGCATACCTCAGTCCATTTCAATTAGCCATGTCTGTAGAGGGATTCTGGGCATAGTTATTCAAAAGAGTAACTTTTTCCAACATTTGGCAGTGAAAGAACTTCTGCCATGGCCAGCAAAGAAACTGAGGTAAGTGGTGTAAGTGAGAGAAGGCCGGACTCTTATCTACAGACGATGGGATCACAAGAACTGTGAACCAGCTGGCCAGTGCACACAGGGCAAAAAGGAAGTATTTCGTGGAAATAATCTGCATTCATGCACTCTCCACTTCTGTGAATGGTGAGATGCTCAAAACGAGGGCAACAAAGCTGAGTTTCTTATAGCTGAATAAGTGAGAAAACTGCTTTTGTTTTGTTGACATCTGTAAGCAGAGCACATAAGAAACAAGTAAGTTTCTAAGAACAAACAACACCACTATTAATCCTCTATTGGCTGTGCTTATTGGGGGATTATGGGAGATGTATTCCAAAAAGCAACTTTCCCTTTTCCAAGCTCTGGGTTTGATGCTGATTGTTTAAACAAGAGATATATAAAATGGAACAATTTGTCCAGGTTTGGACATATAGTAGATCCCCATATCCACAAGGGATAAATTCCCAGACTTCATGCAGATAGTGAAAAATGCAGATAGTGGTGGAGGGGAGGAGCCATGTTGAGCTTCGCATGCCTCTCTCCGCGAGGAAGGAGTGTCAGTCTCTTTCCTCAGTGGAGAGCCATACTGGGATTTGCATCCTCTCTCCACCAGAAAGTAGCATCCGTCTCCTTCCTCAGCAGAGAGAGGTGCAGGGGGAGCTGTGTCAGCCTTTGTGTGGCTTTCTCCACCAAGGAAGGAGCATCTGTGTTCTTCCTCAGCAGAGATAGTAATGGGGGGAGCTATGCCAGGCTGCAAATGCCTCTCTGCTAGGAAAGAGTGTCCATCTCCTTCCTCAACAGAGAAGTTGGCAAGAAGATTCATGCCAGGGTTTGGATGCCTCTCTCCACCAATGAAGGGGCGTCTGACTCCTTCCTCAGTGGAGAGCCATGCTTCATGTGCTTCTCTCTGTTGAAGAAGGAGGGTCCATCTCCTTTTACAGAGAGAGGTCCGGGAGCAGCTTGGTGAGAGCTCCTCTCACCAAGGAAAGACTGTCTATCTCTTCCTCAGAGGTGCAAGAAGCCCAGATATTCTTCACCGTGCACCTCTCTCAGCTGGCTACACAGAGCAAGGACCCTGGCTGGCTGTGGCAGCCATGGTTCTAGAGCGGGTCGCAGGTAAGTGAAACTGTGGATACCGGTCATGTGGTTTTAGGGGACCTCTGTAATGGTAAATGGTAATGGTAAATATGGCTAGTTAAAGAAGAAAAAAAATCTGATTTTCTAATTGTAGTTAGACTGGTGGGATGAGATGGAGTGGGTAGTCCAAGGTTCCCTTAGTCTTGTTTGTTAAGTGATCAGCTGTGGCTTATAATTCTCCCAAAATACAGCTTCTGTGTCCAGATTCAAAATACACTTCACTTAACCAAATAAGTGTGTTCTTGGGTATTAGATAGATGTGTTCTTGGACATTATTTCTTTTAACAAAAATTTGGTACTGAAATAAAATGGAACGGGGATAGGTTTTTACACACACGCACACACACCTGGGGAGGAGGGGAGAGAGAGAGACAGCAGAAAAGTTCAACATGTTTCAGCAAACTTTTACCCAAAACTAACAAGATGAATATATGAAATGAAGCAACCAAAGCCAAATAAGCTTTGCATGAGACTGCTTGAAAACTTCTTCCAAGATGCATCCAGAGATTAATTTTTCCCTCCTTCTCTGGCCTCCACTTTGCTTATGATTTCTATTTTGGTGGCCAGAATTACACTTATATATCTATGCTTCTTTAACATGCTGGTTGGAGCGGGTAAGGCAGGCTTATCTGCTTTTCCTTTTCCTCTGTTTTTCTCCCCACACATCCTCAGTAAAGGATTTGGGGGACAGTTTACCTTGCCTGCTATAGACAGACACACACAAGTACAGTAGGCTTGGCTGCTGCAGAATCCCACTTTTCCCCAGACATGTTTTATTGTATTGTTTACTAAAGACACTCTGCTGCAACCCAATAGCAAAAGTCTGTTTTCCTCCTGACTCCTTTACTGTCCTCCAAGTTGCAATGTTGCTTAAAAAAAAGCCTCTTCCCATTAGACAGAGGTTAAGGAAGAAAAATGGGGGCTGGGTGGGCATAAAAACACTGTGTAAAAAGAAGCTTTAGGGTTATAGGTTCTGTCATGTAAGGCATGACTGTACCTTCTTTTTGTGCCACACAAAACAGAACACTGACTGGTTTTGCATCTCAGTCTGCAAGTCACTTGAGAAAACATCTTCAGAAATTTTCTCCTACTAAGGAAAGGTTAGTCAACCATCCTGGACTATTAGCAAGCAATTGGCTTAGCTTAACAGGCAAATATTACAGACATTTAGAAAGAAGTAGGTGCCAACATGCAATTTGAATCAACGTGGAGAACAACAAGTCTGTTACAAACAGGTGCCAAAGGTGAGTGTGCCAGAGAATCTAGGTAGTCTACAAAATAGAACAGCTTTAAGCAAGTTTCACGCAACTGGCACCTTACGGAAACAAGAATCTCTCTTGTTCTAAAACACCAGTTGCTCTGGGAGAAAAACTGGTCTACCAACTGTATGAGTCACAAGCAAAACAATAGTTGCAGTGACCTTGCTGATTATTGCAGCTACCTGAAAGGGAAGCACAGTTGTTTTACAAAGTAAAGGAGGCCTCTTTTGACGAATACTAGAGAGAGCAACTGTGTTGATCTGTTATAGGAAAATGACAGCAAAGCTTGTGGTGTATTAGAGACTATAAAAAAGTCAATGTATGCAGCCATCACCTAGGCATGAAGGTCTCTCTATGGGTGCATACTCACACTTTATTGGGTCTAGGGAATTGCGGGGGGGGGGTGCGGTCTACAAAGCCAGGCCAAAAGGTTGAGCAACCTAAGAGAGAGCAGTGGGTGTGTCAGCACTATGGAAAGTACAGTTGATTCCATATGTTGTGGAATGTGGATTTAGCAAGTCCTGGAATTGGCTTCCTTACTACACAAAACATACCCACGAGTTGCCGTGTTGGCCATAAAATACAGCAACATCTGGAATCCACAAAACTGATATATTTAATGGGCAACCAAAAATGCACAAAATACATCATGCAGACTTTTGAAGCTCCACTGACAACTTCATCAGGAAAAACTTAAAAATCATGTACAGACAAAGGAAAAAATGACCATGTAAGAGTCACAGGCCTACATTTTGTCAAGATGTTGATTTTTGTTGTTACCAGTTAAGATGGTCTGGAAGGATATTAATGCATGCAGTGGTCACTCCCCTCTTTGGCCATGTAGGCATGGGGAAACAGTGTCATAAAATCCAGGCAGTAAAATTTCAACTCCATTAGCAACAGCAAGAGTAACTTCCCTTAAGATCCAGGTTGTTTCTGTCCTGGGTAAGGCTACCCTCCCCTTTCTTAGGTACAGAATAATCTTTTAGATGCTATATACCTATATTTTACTACACAAACTAATTGTCCCTTTTGAGATATTTATTATTGATGAGTACTATTCATCTTACAATATCTTTTCATCACCGGTAGCTTCTAGTCAGAACTGAGTCACACCCATGCTGACTAGATTTTTTCTATTAAAGTTATTAGATTCTGCATACACTGAGCTACTGACATACTGAATAATCTTTAATTGCTTGGCCTTTTAGCCTCAGCTTCCAACAACAGCAACAACTTCCACTTTCTCTACTCCAGGGACATATACCTAACTGCTTAGGTGACCACTTCCTGCATTCTATAATGCTGGCCCATTAAATATTATGCCACAATGCATTTGTTCATTTTTAAGTGTTGTGGGATTCTCTCTTACTATTTCACACAGAATTGTTAGAAACCTTAGCTGTATACTATTCATGCCTTCCTGAGAGCTTAACCACTCATTTTGCTAAATTAGTGCTGTAATGCTGCGAGTTCATCTGGCCATGTGCAACATAATTTCTCATGTGACAAAACATGTGCATTTATCTCTCTCTCTGTCTGTATAGACAGATGACAGAAACATGCATATATGAAGTGCAAGGCTTTGGATTTTTTTTTTCTTTTGGAAACTTAGTTAACAGTGGGCCCTCAGTATCTGCTAGGTTTTGGTTCCAGAACCCCCTGTGATACCAAAATTCATGGATACTCAAGTCTCATAACATACAGTGGGGTAATAAGATGGCATTGCTTATGGCAAAATCAGTTTCCTTTTTAGTTTTTTTTTTTTTTAATAATTTCAAACCATGGTTGTTTGAATCTGTGGATACAGAATCTGTAGGTATGGAGGACTGACTGTAATTTGTTGTTGCTGCTGTGTGCCCTCATGTTGTTTCCAACTTATGCAGATCCTAAGGTAAACTTATCACAGGGTTATGTGTGGGGTGAGTGTGTGTGACGTGCCCTAGATCATCCAGGGGGTTTCCACAGCCAAACAGAGAATCGAACCCTGGTCTGCAGGTTATAGTCCAATGCTCAAATCACTACACTATGCCAGCATGTGTACCATATATTCAAGTACTGAATTATATTAAGATAGATGTATGTTATGGTTCTATAGTCATGATCATGTGCTCAGCTATTTGTTAAAGCTCTGTGTCCTACATAAATAATTACATTATTGGTGTTATCACCCATGAATTTCCCTCACCAGTTAATTGACAGTGTTTGCATGTAGTTAAAAAAGCTCTTTTTCTCAGATAAGCCACAACTATGGTATGAGGGGAAAATCATAGGATGACCATTTTCTGTTCCATTAAAGCTAACAGATCTCATATACACAGACATTAATCACAGCCTCACAGATATGTGGGGGACCTATATCATCCAACTTTGGTGGGTTACACCAAAATGGACAGCAAGGAGTAGTACCATTGATCCTTTTCACTTTGCTAACAGGTTGCTGTTCTCTTCTCACAATAGCCAACTAGATGTTCATTGGAGATCCCAAAGCAGGAACAACTAGTGAACCCAGTGATCTATCCACTATTCTGAACCTAAGTAAATATCCAGTATTGTGAATCTAAGGACTTATCCCCATTACAAACTTAAAAATAGATATCCTGGAATAGTACTTCAAGATAAATTTTTGTCCTATAGAGTATGCTTCCACAGATAGGCACTATAAGACTTCAAACATAGCAACAGCCTGTGCCCTTTGTTGAATGTAGATCCAGAGAAAGGACTATTTATTTATTTTAGTGGTTCTTAATTTTTTCTTTATGGCTGCATGTATTTCTTATCGAAGCCTGCACAAATGTTATACACAACCCTGTCTTCAAACACAGACAGTTGTCAAAACCTTTGGCCACCTACATGTTAAGATAATCAACACGTTTCCTTCAAACATTAAAACCATCAACTCATTCCAGCCACTTTTTGTCAAACCTGCAAAATTTCATTGTTTACCCAGGCAGAGAGTCACCAGTGCTTCATGGCAGGTTTTTGGGTATCAGACATCTTGATTTTGGGTCCCCCAGCACAGCATTCAGGAATCCACTCTGTCACATTTACTTTTGATCAGTGCCCAAGCCATTTCATCCTTCTCTGCTTCTCTCTGGATGGTGATCATGACCCAGTCCCTTCTATCTCTGCTATCCATTTTCCTCCCTTTCTTTTCCGTTAGCCTTGTGTGATTGCTTGTGTGTGTGTGTGTGTGTGTGTGTGTTGATTTTGTGTGTACATGTGTATTGTTCCCCAATAAACATATTTAAATTGATTTATAGGTCTTCTGGCTGGACTTTTTAGCAGTGATCCTGTAAAACATAAGTGAAAAGGTCCTGCAGTTACCCCTCCTCTTACAATATTCTTAATTTGAATTAATTCATTCCCCATTTTTACATTTAATCATGGGTTCTGATAGAGGGCCTCACGGGGGCCCCAGCTGTTGGGTTAACACCACCCCATCACCACCTCCTTTTCTTTTTTTGTTAAAGTTGGCTCCCAGATTTGAGACTTGACTTAAAGGTACTTTGCATGGACTTGAGAATTAGGCTAATTCCACACTACACTGTTATAGCACTATTATTCCACTTTCAACATCCTATGGAATCCTGTGGTTTGCAGTTTAGGAAGGGCTGTTTAGAATTCTCAGCCAGAGAGCTCTTTGGCCTCAGTAAACTACAAACCCTAGAATCCCACAGGATATTGAAAGTGGAATAATAGTGCTATAACAGTGTAGTGCAGAAATGGCCTTGAGACTTGAAAGTAGAGACTTTTGAGACTTTACTTGAGACTCAGAGTAAAAGACTTAAATACACCACTGCTCTCAGCCCCCAGAAAACCCCATGATAGGTTCACCTTAGGGTTGCCATAAGTCAGAAATGACTTGAAGGTACGCAACAACAACAGCAACAAAGCATATTAAATAATTAACAAATTATAAGACAGATTAAAAGAGTTAAAATAGTTTAAAACAAATTAAAACTATGTGCATAAGAGGGCTTTTGAGGCTCCAAAATCTTTCATGAACAATCATGCTTTTATGTGTTGCACAACTGGAGTATCTCACTATGCCCTCAAACAGTATATTGCTACAATTGATGGGATACAGAGGAGGGCCGCTTTAGCTGACCTTAAACCTTGAGCAAGTGCATTTACAGAAAGGCAGTCCTTCAAGCATCAATGTCCCAAGCCCTTTAGGGCTTTCAATATTATTACCAATACCTTGAATTCAGACCAAAAACATACTGGCAGCCAGTGTAATTCCTTTAAAACTAGTGTTACCTGGGTTTTGTATGTTGATCCTGTCAGCAGTCTAGCTGCTACATTTTGCACCAGTTGCAGTGTTCAGTTTGTCTTCAAAGGCAGTCCCATGTAGAGTTCATTGCAGAAGTCTAATGGGGAAGTTACCAATGTATGCACTACTCTGGTCAAGTTATCTGTATCCGGGAAGGTTGTAACTGGTCCACCAGCCTGAGCTGACCCCAAGCACTCTGAGCAACAGAGTCCAACTGGATTTCTAATGACAAAGACAGATCTGAGGCTACTCCCAAGCTACACACCTGCTCTTTCAGGGGAGTGCAAACCCACCCAGGGCAGATAGCTTACCCAGATTCCAGGCCCAAGAACCACCAATCCACAGAGCTTCCATCTTATCAGGATATCAGGACTAGGCCTTCCACTCAACTGTTGTACTATGCAACTACAACAAATGGAGTGGATAGTGTTATTGTATAGTTTAATCAGTAGGTGGCACTGTACTTAGTTGTATTTGGCGGGTGCATTTCCTGTTGCTGGTCTTTTCTTCTTTGATAAAAATGCTCAACATTCTTGCTTAGCTTACTGACTGTTACATTTTCACATAAGCCTCTGCTTATGTAGTTACATTCTGACCTGCCATGTATAGGTAAACAGAAATGATCTACAAGGACATGATTTCTGGAAACAAACACGCTTTGTGGGTTCATCCCTTTCTCAAAATTAGGATTGGTTGACATACTGCTAAAAGAGCCCAGAAATATTGCTTCATGTGAAGAAATTGTTTTGCTTCTAGTCAAATTCAGCACACACTAAATCTCATGGATTCCAGCATGGGTGCAGTTAACTAAGAATATATTGGCAACTGCAGTCACAGCAGCCTGTGGTATTCCATCTGTCCCTATGTCTCCCAAGAAATCTGCCTACATTCACCCAGTTTGCTTCCTGCGAACTAAGTGTCTGGCACTGTGTTACTAACAGATATGTTGCATTGTTGCACTAGAATTGTTAAACATTTCTCAATTTTTTAAAGGCTTAACTGTGGTATTATTGTTATTCCATTTTATTCCCATATGGGAGCCTTCCCTATTTCACTGAAAGGAAGGCAAATTGCTAGTTGCTGAATGGGCAAGGAACTAGCTGCTGAAAATGTACTCTGCCAATTGATTTAGAAGTTTATTGCCCCCATAGAAAACTCAGGAGTCACATTTGTTTGGCTCCTTTATTTTAACACATCCTTGTGTGGTTTGCTTCTGAATGTCTGGCTACCACAAGAAATGCTTACATGTCCCATCTGCTTTTAATAGGAGTGTTACCATGTATGTTGGGGGTCCTGGGAGGGGTGCCCAAATTACCAAATAAAAACACAAGTTGGGGGAATTTAGCTTGAGCACTCTCTCGGCAGGGTAACTTTAGCAGGGTAACTTTAGCAAGGATCTTTAACCCTATGTCTACGGCTTCAGGTCAGAGAGCAGGCAGGCAAGTTTAAGAGTAACAAAAATAACAGTTTTATTGAAAGATAAACAGCAAATAGAACAACACACACACTAGCTAACTGGGAAACAGAAATGGAGAGCTTAGGGAATAGGTAATACGGCACCTCGTCTCATAGTCCTGGAGAGAAGGGGGGTTCCGGGGAAGAAAGCTCAGCGTGACTGGCCGAGGGGAGCTCCTTAGACAAACCAGCAGCAAGGCGGGATGGAAGTCCAAAGTAGTCTGAAGACCGTTTGGAAATGAGGGGTTTTTATAGGGCAGTTTGTGCCTACCGGCCATGGCATGCCAGGTGAGAACAAAGGAAGTTTAGAGCTGAACAAAGGATTTGGAAAAGGTCAAGTCTGCATGATGAGCTTAACGCTTGACGACAATAGTTTGGCCAGTATGTAAATATCCTGTCTAAAAGGACTGGTCCGGCTGAGAGCCGTGCAGCTATTGTAAGGTTTGCAGTAGGAAGTTCCCTGAAGCAACAAGCGAGGCTTGAGTTGCTGGCCTCAATAGGGTCTGGAATGTAAAACCATTAGCGGCCGCACCCTGTCCGTGCTTGTCCGGAGAACCTCGCAAACACGTGGAGTGAGGTGGCTGGAGAAAGGTCAAGCAAAGGCCGAACTGTTTGATATCAAAATGATATCTGGGGTCCTCACCAACAGTGCCATAGCTGGAGTAACAGGAGATGCTACTGATGCACTTTAAAACTGCAGAACTTATTTGCAGTGCAGTATGTCTGTACCATACCAATCTAGGTTTGCACACATTTTTGGCATTCATGGACCTCTAAGCAGCAAAATAATGGCTAGTAGACTCAACTAGCCATTAGTTGAGAGAGGGAGAAGGCGGGGGGGGGAGAGATGAACCAACATAATATTTCCAATGCAGAGAAGAGTCTGCAGTAATGGATTTTTGTGTTGTTGATGATACTCTCTGAAATATAGGCATATCTCAGTTAACAAATCCTTTGAAAAAGAACCTCGTTTGTCTTTACAAAGCTTTTTTTTTTAATGGCAGTTCTCCCAGTCCCCTTCTCTTTTCTTGTCTTCTGTCTAGGTAGAAGAGGTTTGGGTTCTTCTGCAGAATCAGCATTAGGAAGGGTGAAAGAGGCCTAGAGAAAGACTGTCAGTGTTGGGTTGCAGAAGTGCGTCTGTAATAAGCAATGCAATAAAGCTCCAGGAACCTCCAGAATCACTTCCTGAGCATGTGTGAAGAGCATAACAGTTAGAAATCAGGACAGCAGATTAATCTGCTCACCAGCTAGCCTGGCATGTTGAAAAAGCATAGATGTATAAGTTTTGCCACCCAAATGGAAATCATAGGAAAAGTGGAGTCTCTACAAAAAGAACTTGTCTCTAGAGGAAAGAAGTTCTTTTTTTTTTTTTTTTTACAAAGGCTTTTTATGAGAGCCCTGCCCAGCCCCCCTTTTCTTGTCTTCTGTCTAGCTCTCTCTCTGTGTGTGTATTTGCATCATATGCATTGGAAGGATGGGGGAGAGCAACAGACTTTCAGTGTTGGGTCGTATCAATGTGTCTGCAATAAACAATGCAATAAAGCTTGACCTGGGAGAGAACAGGGTTCTACTCCCTACTTCTGTAGCTGTATGTGCTTATCCACAGCAGGCAAGGTAAACGGCTGCCTCCAGAACCATATACTGGGCATGTAGAAGAGCAAAACAAAGAGAAAAGGGTAAAGCAAATTACCCTGCCCCATCAGCTACCCTGATATATTGAAAAAACAGTTTTGCCACCAAAATGGGAATCATAAGAAAAATAGAGACTGTTGAAAGAAAAGAATCATTCCAGAATGCATTTTGGAAGAAGCTTTCAAGTGGCTTTCTAGAAGGTTTTCAGTGTTTTTGTTTGTTTACTTATGCAAGGTTTACCTGAGTTGGTTGTTTTATTTTATATGTGTGTGGTGTTAATTTTGAATAAAAAGTCTGCTGAAACATGTTGAACTGCTCTTCTCTATTGTGGTTTATGAATCTATCTCTGTTTTTTTTCCATGTTGCTTCTGTCTCTGATACCAAAGTTTATGTTAAAAGAAGTACAACCTAGAATACACCTACTTTGCTAATTGAGATATACCTGTACGCAGTTGTGATAAAAGGCTGGAGCAGACCAGGCTGTAGGCCTCTAATGTGGAATGCCACCTGTGTTGGAGTTCCACACCTTTTTTTCTTCTACCAAAGCAGTGGGTTTGACCTTCTGCTGCCAGTACAATAAGATGATGCCTCCCCATTCATTCTACAAGCAGAAGCCAACTGGGCAAGTAGATGAATTGTACTTCAATACTTGAGGCAGAGTGACATTAATAGCTTTGTCCTCCAGCAGAGGAAAGAGTGGACTAAAACAGTTTGGGGGTTGCTACCCCTGTTGTGCAGCACCTGCTGGCTGAGGTAGTTGCCTTTCATTCCTTTGAGTAGGACCATCCAAAGACAGGACCAGATTCCACATATGCAAAGGTGTGTGACTGCATCAAATCTTGTCCTACAGTTTACCATCTGAAGCAGTGCTTCCTCGAGTGGTTAAGTTTTAATATGTGGTCTAAGAGGGGGTACTTTTTAAGGTCATTTCCACACTAGACTGTTCTAAGTGCTATTATTCAACTTCCAACATCCTATGGAATCCTGTGGTTTGCAGTATAGAGAGGGGCCTGGGGCGCCTCCATAAATGCCAAACCCCAGGATTCCATAGGATGTTGAAAGTGGAATAATAGCACTAGAACAGTCTAGTGCAGAAATGGCATAAAAGAGTGAACCTCCTTTGTGAAATAGGCATTTACTTTCTTGCAGGAGGTACAGGAGTGTAGCATACACAGCTCTGCCATAATCTGAAATCAAGCCAGGATTGGGTGCTTTATATCCCTCAGAGAAATCCTGCAGCCTTGAACTGAATTACAGTGTTTGCATGTTTTACTCAGCTCTACATCTGTGCTGTCCTGTAGTACATGCATTGCAACTATGCCCAAGGTGTGATTTTTATGCAGAAAAACAGCATTGGAGGAGCCACTTTGCCTAGTACTTTGCTGGATGGGATCCCCAGCAAGCTAGTGGACATATTTTCTATAATTACCTGCAATTTCCCAGTGTGATCCTAAATATGTTTCAGATTTGACTGCTCAAAATGCAGTGACTATTCTATTATCAGCTATGATCCCCTCAGATGTAGACCAAAGAATTGCCTTTGTCCTTCCAGGGAGGTAAAGTGGAGGCCTATGGTAAGAATTTATGGCATGCTGCCAGGTCTGGGTCCAAGGCCATTTAGCCAATTAGAACAAGATCATAAGAATGAAATGGATATGAATTAAGACACTGAGATATCAGTCTCCAAATGTTCTCCTCCTCTGTAAGAAAAACTCCAATATATTAAATCTGAATACAGCACTTGAAAAGGGAGAGTATTTCTGGAGATTATCTATGGTAATCCATGAATACCACGATGGGATTCAAATACGATAAAATATACTTACACAGCTGGAGTACTGAAGGTTTTCAAATTCCATGACGTAGCTGAGGAAGAAGGGGGAGAAAACAACAACCCACGAAGATCAAAGGAGAGTTGAACAAAAGAAAGCAATTTCTTTTGGGCCCAATGTCCTATGCTTTGTTTTCAGTCCAAGGGTTTTTTTAAAAGAAATTGTGAACCTTTGTTAATCTTTTTTTTAAAGATTATTCAATGCTTAAAGCAGGGGGCATCACTTTGTGGCCCTCCACAGAAGTTCTCACAAGGTGTAATTAATACAGCTTTTGGGTGTAGGGATTTGATAGGAATTGCAGTTCAAGAACACTAGGAGAACCCGAAGTGGGCCACTCCAATTGCAGGATAACAAAAGTCTCTCTAAGCTCCATTTATTAAGAAGAGAGTGTTACATGGTGCTTCTAAGAAATGACAGAGAACACTGTACCGTGGGTTTCATATCTCTCATTGGGCATTTTTGCATTGGGCATATGGTTACCAGGTCAGCAGCTTCCCATTCTCAGAGATTTCAGACCAGGAGTCCGCCTTTATGAAATCACAGGGATATGGCCTTGATTAACAGCTGTAACATAGTAGACATGAATGAGCAAGAAGGGCACCATGGATTTCTTTCGCTATTTCCTTGACAAATATTACATACACAATATAGCTGGCCAAAGGACCTAGTCCCATTTAGGCTCATACTAACATAAACAATGTTTTGTGTGCCCCAAAAGCAGTGCTTCGGATATACAATAATTTCTTACATATTGTCACATGAAACAGTCAAGTTTAGGTAGTACTGCATTGATTCATTTGTGCTATTGAGAGAAGGTAGGTTACTACATTTTAAAGTGACCTCACATAATAAAACCAAACCTTTTCCTTTTCTAGTAATGCCTGCCCTGGGATGTATATCCATTCCTGGATCCCAGAAAAAGTATAGAAATTGCCTGAAATTTCAGCCAGGTGAATCAGATAGATAGGCCTGGTAGACCAGCCTGTCTGGTGGTGAAAGATCAATTGCATTTCTAGACCTTAAGAAAGCCACTTCATTGAGCAACAACTTCCCAGAATCCCCCAGCCAGATGATCCTTTCCATGCTGGCTGCAGGCTTCTGGAAGCAGTAGTTCAACAAAGTGACAATCTCATGCTCTGCATTTACCAGTACAATATGTTATTTTTGAAGTATAAATAGAAATTAAACAAATCAAGAAGCAGAAACTTGGAAGCATTGTAGGAGTAGTGCTCTATACCCTGTTTTCTTAGCTAACAAGGGACAGTTTAATGAGAACCTCTGTGTCATGCAAGTTGGGAAATGCCATGATCACTAAAAGTCAACAGGGGTTTCTCAAAAACAAGCAAGCCAGACTTTGTTTTAAAATAGTTACAAGCTTGGTAGATGAAAGAAATGCTGTAGATGTAGCATATGAGTTCAGTAAGGACTTTGATAAAGTCCCCCTTGATATTCTTGCAAACAAGCTAGTAAAATGTGGGCTAGACAAAGCTACCGTAAGGTGGATTTGTACTTGGTTTACTGACCAAACCCAAAGCCTGCTTATCAATGGTTCCTCTTTATCCTGGAGAGAACTGATTAGTGAGGTGCCACAAGGTTCTGTCCTGGGCCTAGGGCTTTTCAACATCTTTATATATGACTTTATATATGACTTTATATATTGATACATTCTTATCAAATTTGCAGATGACACCAAATTAGGAGGGTATCTAATACCCCAGGGAACCTTGACAGATTAGTGACCTGGGCTGAAAACAAACAGAATGAATTTCAGCAAGGAGAAATGTAAGGCAGAAAAAAAAATGCACAAGGATTTAGGAAAAATGGAAGGGGTTTGGAAGTCTTAGTAGACCACAAGTTGAACATGAGTCAACACTGTGATATGGCAGCTAAAAAAGCCAATGCAGTTCTTGGCTGCATCAATAGGAGTACAATTGCCCCTCCACATTTGCTAGGTTTAGGGGTGCAGAGCCTTCTCAAAAGTGGAAAATCACAAATAACAAAATGTATGTGTGTCTATGGGAAGAGGGCTGAGGAATGGTGAGGAGGGTGGGCACCCAAGGGCCAAACCAGATAAGGGAAAGCAGAGGGAAAAGCGGTGGCTTCGCATGGTGGTGCTATACTTCCTCTCTTGCCCATCTCCTTCCTTAGGTGTATGGGGGGCGTTGGGAGAGGGTCTGTGGTGCTGAAAGATCAAGTTGTGAGCTGTCCTTAGCAAGCCAGGCAGATGGTGGTGGAGGAGGAGGAAGAGGAGGAGGACAGGGAGAGGTTAACAACTGTATGGCCTGATCAGAGCCACCAAGAGGGAAAGTTTCCCCAGAAAATAAGCTTTGGAGGTAGGGGTGGGCAGGGACTGAAGAAGCTTACAAATAATCAAATCTATGAAAGTCAAACTTGCAAATGTGGAGGGCCAACTGTATAGTGTCTAGATCAAGGGAAGTAATCGTATCATTCTTTGGTCAAACCTTAATTGGAATAGTTTGTCCAGTTCTGGGCACCACAGTTCAGGAAGGAACAAACTTTATTGTGTCCAGCAGAGAGTGACCAAAATGGTAAAAGGCCTGGAAACCATGCTCTCTGAGGAGCGGTTTGGGAAGCTGGGTGTGTTTAGCCTGGAGGAGAGAAGGGTAAGAAGTGACATGATAGCAATGTTAAAATATTTGAAGGGATGTCATATGGATGATCAAGCAAGCTTGTCTTCTGCTGTGGCAGAGACTAGGATACAGAGCAGTGCTTCAAACTTCAGGAAAAGAGATTCCATCTAAACATTAGGAAGAACTTCCTGGTCTAAGAGCAGTTTGACAGTGGAAAACTGTGCCTCAGAATGTGGTGGACTAACTTGGATGGCCATCTGTCAGAATGCTTTGATTGTGTATTTCTGCATGACAAGGTGTTGGACTGGATGGCCTTTGTGGTCTTTTTCAGCTCTATAATTCTATGATTCTGTCAGCATGTCTGAGCCTTTTTCAGCTTGAATCCAGTTGTGTCATTAGCCACACCGCTATTTGTTATCCTCTTTTTTTACCCTAGTAGCTCATTGAGTCTTATGCTCTGGCACCATCTCTTGTTTAATTTTGATTGCCATATGATAGGGTTTTCATAGGAAAGGACATTCCAAAGAGGTTTACCATGTCTCCTTTTGCACAGTACTAACAAATGTTACCTATGATGCCAAAACAGAAATGTAGATGCACCTAAATAGGGCTTATTCATTAAATCAGGGCCTGCACAGCTTATATTCCATTCAGCTAATCACAACCCTGCAACTAGATATAATAGTGTCTTGCTTATTATACTAGAGTGATACAAAACCACAAAAGAGAGAATTAACCACTGTCATTGGAAACAAATTGGGAGGAGGAATGATTTAGAATAGTGAAGTATGCAGAATTGCAATAAGCCAGGTTCTTCCTTGGGTGGGTGTTTTCACAACATTAATTTTTTTCTCAGATGTCTTAGGAACTGCACTAGTACCACATTACCTTTGATGTGAGCATTGATCATGCAGTTTTGAAAGCTACTAATTTTTCTTCTTCATCTAAAAGATACCATTTTTTGGGTCTTTGAAGCTTAATTGATTTGATCACTGAAATATTTTTACCTCCTTTTTTTAAATGAAAATAATCTATACATTAGAAATACCATTTAGAGTTGCAAAACAAAATGTCAAAAATGTCAACCAAACATTAATTAAAGTTAATTAGCAGTAAAAAAAGAGAACCAGGGAAAAAGAAGCGAGAGGTCACATTGAATTAAAGCCCAAATATTCAGTAAAAAAGTAAGTCTGTGTATGATAAGTCTTATGTATTGTGACTAAAGGTGCAAGGATTGAATGAATTTCTCTTAGGAGGGACTTTGGGGGCCTTGGAGAGACTGCTAGAAAGGCCAAGGTCTTCCTTCCACTGACATATATTTATCAAAAAATCAAGCACATGTCCTCTCACAGCCATCCCTAACTTTAGGCAGAAATAGGAGGCTGTGCCAAGTAGCAGATGCTGGGATAGATGAGTGGTAATGTGTTAGAGAAGAGTACTGTATGTGTCACACAGCCTGTCCTGCATCAGCTGAATTAGCATGCTGCCCTTGAGTATGATAGAAGAGGTTTCCAGTCCAAAGTTACAGTAGGTTCAACTGTCTTTTTGAGGAGTGGTGCATTTTGCATTCTGTTCAGGCAGCAAAATGTCTTGGGTTCCCATAAAGAAGGCAGACTGGTAAATGAGAAAGAAACTTGACTTATATTTGATAATACAAAATAGAATATTGCTGCAAAGTCAGCAGGTATAACAGTAAAAATGTATTCCTTTTGAAGTGCTTACAAGGTGTCTGTTTAATGATCTGCTCTAGAATCTTTTCTGGTATTGAGGTAAGTCTGACCGGGTGGTAATTGTTTGGGTGCTCATTTTTTCTCATTTTAAAAATGAGGACAACATTTGCCCTCCTGCTCTCTGCTGGGACTTCTCTTGTTCTCCAGGAACACTTAAAGATTATTGCCAGTGGTTCTGAGATTGTTTCTGCCAGTTCTTGTAATACCCTTGGATGTGGTTCATCTGATGCTAGAAACTTGGGTCATTTCCACATGACACTGTTATAGTGCTATTATTCCACTTTCAACTATGGAATCCACAGGTTTGCGGTTTAGAATTCTCAACCAGAGAGCTCTTTGGCCTCAGTAAACGACAAACCCTAGAATTCCACAGGATGTTGAAAGTGGAATAATAGCACGATAACAGGGTAGGGAAAAGTGGCCTTGAATTCATTTAGAGTAGCCAGGTATTCCTGTACTACCTCTTTAAGTATTCTGTGTTATATGTTTCCTTTTGTATGATCTGCTCCATTTTTCCCAGATTGAGCAATGTTTTCCTTTTGGGAGAAGACCAAGGCAAAGATGGTGTTGAGTAGTTCTGTATTTTCTCTCTCCCCTGTTGTCATCTCACAATTTTCTTCGTGCAATGATCCTGCCATTTCCTTGTTCTTTTTGCTATAACCAAAAGAGTCCTTTTTATTGCTTTTAACTTCTCTAGCAAGCCAGAGCTCCTTTTCTGCTTTAACTTTTTTGACTTTCTCTCTACACATTCTGGCTATTCGTTGGAATTCCTCTTTGGTGAGTCCTCCCATTTTCTGTTTCTTGTGAAAGTCCTTTTTAAATCTTAGCTCAGCTGAAAATTCTTTAGACATCCAGCCTACTTTCTTTAAAACCTCCACTTTTTCCTCTTCATTGGAATAGTTTGCAATTGTGCCTTCAGTATTTCACTTTTTAGAAACTCCCATCTGTTGTGAACTTTATTCTTTTTTAGCATTTCTGACCATGAGGTCACACCCTGTAGGAAGAACAATTTGAAGATGAACCCATAATTTTAGAGAGTAAAGTGGAAGGTGCACTCAGGGCACTTGAGAGAAATAAATCACCAGGAAGAGATGGCATACTAATAGAGATGCTTCAAGCTATAGAGACAGAATCTGCTCTAGTTCTAAGTAAAACTTGTCAACAAATATGGAAAACAAAAGAATGGCCCACAGGTTGGAAACACTCAATATCCACTCAATAAAACAGTTAGTATACTGTAGGTTGCAATTACCACAAGACCTTGCATTAATCTCCCATGCAAACAAAATTATGCTCAAAATTGTAGAGCAAATACTTTCACCATGTATGGAGCGAGAAATACTAGAAGTCCAAGCTGGGTTCAGGAAAGGAAGAGGAGTAGGGATCATATTGCAAACATATGTTGGATGAAGCAGTGTGTGAAAGAATTTCAAAAGAAAATCAGCCTGTGCTTATAGCAAAGCCTTTGATTATGTAGATCATGAGAAACTATGTGCCACAACTTGTGATTGTCCTGATGTATAACACCTATACCCAGCACAAGAGGCTGCTGTTAGGACAAAATACAGAGAAATGGAATGGATTAAGATACTTTCTATACTCTGGCTCAGTTATTGATAAGAGTGAAGATGACAGTCAAGAAATCAGAAAAAGACTAGGACTTGAAAGGGCCATTATGTAGGAATTAGACAAGATCCTGAAGGGTAAAGATAAATAGATGCATACTGAAGTTATCATCATATTTCTATTTCAAATTTCTATGTGTGGTTGTGAAAGCTGGACAGTGAAGAGAGATGACAGGGAAAAAAATCAACTCATTTGAAATGTGGTGCTGGAGAAGAGTTCTACAGATACCCTGGACTGCAAAAAAGACGAATGAATAGTCTCTAGAGCAAATAAAGCCTGAACTCTCCCTACAAGCCAAAATGACTAAACTGAGGCGGTCCTGTTTTGGCCATATCATGAAAAGACATGACTCACTAGAGAAGATAATAATGCTTGGTAAGGTAGAAGGCAGTAGGAAATGAGGAAGACTGCATTACAGATGGATAGACTCAATCCAGGAAGACATGTCTCTGAATCTGCAAGATCTGAGCAGGGCTGTTAATGACTGACTTGGAGGTCTATATTCATAGGATCACTGTAAGTTGACATCATCTTGATGGCAGTTAACAACAGGAAATATTTCTTATAGCTGTATTGGTATTATGAAAGAAATTTTGTATTAGCAATAGTTTTGCCCATTGCAAGTTTGAAAGCTGAGACGTAAAATAGTTCTTAAGCTGTTCTGCAAAAATAGCATGATCCAGAGAACATGCTAGTTGTATGTGCATAGTTTATATTTATTTATTTATTTATTTATTTATTTATTTATTTATTTCCTGCCTCTCCATATGGATCGAGGTGGCGAACAACTTAGAAATAGCATGTAGTTAAGGGATTGATATTTGTTCCCAGAATATTCACTAGGTAAATCAGAAAAAAAGATGCAGGTTATATAATCAGTTCAAAGACAATATTTCTCTCTTCAAGGTTCACAGTCTTAATAGCTACCTAACCCAAATGCATCCATGCATAGTGATGTTCTGACACACTGGCTGCAGTCCAAGGAGCAATGCTGTCACATGTCTAAGGGCCCAATGGATTTAAAGTTTTTAAATAGTAACCTTCCCCTGCACTGGTACCACACAGAAGACCAGTTTTAAAAGAAAGGTATCTTTTAAAAACAATTCCTGTTGTAGAGGAGGGAGTTTTTAGAAAAAAGGTCAAAAATTACACTAAGTAAACCCACATTCCACTGGGGCATGTGAAGTAATTCCTGAAATCTTGACCACTGGAAGTTAGTTGCTGAGTGCCAAACAAACAGTGCAAATCATCTTTGCTGATAAGAATAAAATGTAGCAAATTGTGATGATTTCTGTGTGGTCTGAGCAAGCAGAGGCTAATTTGTCCCCAGAATACCTGGACAAATCAGCAATTATTCATCTTAGAGGTATGTCTTGGTAACTAGCTCTAGACTAATGATTGGGGATGCCATATTTCAGGGCTTGGCTCTAAGGGCCTTTCTGCAACTTATCTCTTCTTGAAGCCATTGCGTGGGGATCCGGGAAAGCCTTTCCTGGGAGGGGAGCTTGACAGAAGTGCTCCCCTCCATGCCCACTGCCTGCTGGATGGGAGGAAGTGAGATGGCTCCGCCTCTCTCTTCCACAGCACAGCCCAGCAGTTTCCCAGGCTGTGCTGGGGGAGGAAGCTCAGCCATTGTGCTTCCTGCCGTTCTGTATGACAGGTAAGTGCAGGAGGGAGGTGGGAGGACTGTGCAATCATGTGTCATTGACAGGAGAAATCCGTCAATGATTTAATCTGCAATTGTGATGGGTGGCCATGGGATCGTGACAGGATTGTGACAATGTCATGCAGAACCATTGTGGTGATCCCGTGGCCATTGCGAGTTGGAAGCGGGGTGTGGAAAAGACCTAAGGCAAGAGGGAAAAATCCCAGGGCAAGAGCAGTGTCTTCACATGTGTGTGAATATATATTTTCCCCATTTGTTAGACTTGGGTATTTTTGTTTTTTTGTTTTTTTAATGGCATACTCTCTACAACTGTGCTTGACACATAAGGTTTAATACTTAAAAGACATCACCAAGGGTGTCCCTAGGGCTCATCTGCTGTGCCTTTGGCTATAACTCCTGAATAATAATAAAGAAAGATCAGTGGAAATTGATGAAAATCAAGTGTATATATAATTATATGCTGACTACACAATTACAATTAGGTTTGAAGGAATAAGCATGTTGTACTGACATTTAAACTCAGATTGTTGTATTCTCTAAACAGCTTGAAAAAAATTGTCCAGTTTTCAGTTGAGAAAATGGAACTGAAAAATAACAATTTTGTAAAAGCTCACCTCCATAGTGCTTTAAGTCCCTCCTTGTTAGTATCTAACAGTAAAGTTTTGTTTGCAGCACTCACAAGGTTTAATATACACCACAGATAAAGCACAATGGCTTTGAAATGCATGGAAGCTGTAAAGTCTTATGCATCTCCCCTCATGTCCCAGTGAAGCTTAGCAAAGGACCATTATCTTTAATGTTGACATCCGAAGAAAGGCTGCAAGGGCTGGGAAGGAAGTTTTCAAAATCTGTGTAAAAATACTCTATAAAAGATCTTCCAAAGGGACTATTACAACAGGATACAGTTAAGAAAAACAAGAGAAGGGAATGAGGGGGAGCATGTCAAACTGTAAACAAAAAATACTTCAGAAAAATAACTCAGGGAAAAAACATTCTTAAAGCACAGCAACATGTGGTTTGAGGGAAATGTATAAAAAGTATGATTAGAATGTCAACAACTTAAAATGTATTTCTAAGCATGGTTAGAAATACAATTTCCCAGTTTTTTCTAAAAATGTTCTATAAATGTTCTTTATTAATACATAATAAATAGCATATATAAACAAAGCACTTTCCCTCCTCTCTCCATTTGTGCGTTTCTGAGAACGTATCTGAAGCCACATGATGGAGATACTCATCTCAAAAGTAAATTCACCCATCCATCCACACACACATCTGTGCATTGTCTCCCTTTGGGCCACCAACCTACCAAGATCATAACCTGTGTGTGCTAGAACTCTTTGACGTTTTTGGACGCTGTTCTTTCTCCTCATCTTACTTCGTGGAGTACTAACACTGAGTATTAACAGATGAACTCTGTTCAGTATCCCAACTTGGAAGGGCCTAAAAGCACTTACCGGTAGTGCTCAATATTTACACAGCACATTTTAAACGTTCAAAGCATTTTATGTACATAGTCTCAGTAATTGTTATGAAATCTTGTAAAGTAGGCTATTATTATCTCCATATTACACTAGTGAAATGAACAACAGCTGTGCAAAGAGTTAGTAAATGGAACCCCCAAAGAGGTGGTTTGGATGTTCTCCCTCAGTCTCTCTATCAATGCAATCAGATATAGAATGGGATATAGGCTTAACCATATATACGGCATTTTCAGACAAGGTTTATATGTTGGCATCACTTCCTGTTTGGCTGGTTTTTCATGCCACCTCCACATGGTGTTGTGATCAGTTTGTCTGCAGAGAGAAATTAAGCTCCCCTTGTTGTGCAACCTCCCTTAAGCAAGGTTCTTTCATAATACATAGATAAAACACAATGATTCAATTTTAACTGCTGTGGCTGCATTCTATGGAATCCTGGGGTTTGGAATTTGATGAAGCAGTAGAGATCTAAGGCAGAGAATTATTAATATCCTTTCCTAAACTGCAAATTCCAGGACTCCATAGGACATTGTTAGGGCAATTAAAGTGGAATCATAGCACTGTCATTGTTCAGTGTGAAAAGATTTTTTCGTCTTTAAAAACATGAGTTTGAGGGCTGTTGAGAACACAGAACTTCTGATGCGTTTGGGGAGTCGACTTGCAGTGTGATTTTTGCTATTGTTGAATTCATTCATTCATTCATTCATTCATTCATTTTAATTTATATGTTGCCTTTCTCCCAGAGTGAGACCCCAGATGGCTTCCAGAACAATTAAAAACTTTTACAATAAAAATTAAAAACAATTAAAATCAACCATAGAAAAACAGTCCAAAATCATTAAAAGACCATACAAACCTTTTTTAAAAAATAGATAAAACACTGTAATAAAAATATAAAGCTCTCTTGCTCACCCATTAGAAGCCTGCTTGAATAGAAATGTTTTTGCCTGCCAGTGAAAGGAAAGCAGGGAGGTGGCCAGCCTGGCCTTCCACGGAAGAGAGTTCCAGAGGGTAGGAACAGCCACTGTGAAGGCTCTCTCCTATGTCCTCACCGAGTGAGCCTGGGTTGCTGGTGGGATGGGGAGAAGGGCTTCCCCTGAGGATCTTAAAACTCTGACGGGTTTGTATATAGAGAGATAACATAGGGAGATACAGTCTTTCAAATAGTCTAGATTTAAGCCATATAAAGCTTTATAGGTCAGGATCAGCACTTTAAATTGTGCCCTGAAATGAACTGGTGGTCAATGAAACTATTTTAATAAGGTAGTTGTATGCTGTCTATAACTGGCCCCAGTCAGCATTCTGGGTGCAGCATTTTGAACCTGCTGAAGTTTCTAAACAGTTTCCAAAGGCAGCCCCATGTAGTGTGCATTACAGTATTCAACCAAGATGTAATCAAGGCATGTGTCACTGCAGCCAGATCTGATGTCTCAAGGAATGGACCTAGCTGGTGTGCAAGTTTTAACTGTGCAAATGCACTCTTGGCCAGGCTCAGAGTTGAATCCAGGAGAACATCCAAGAAGTGACCTGAGATTTCAGGGGGAGCATAACCCCATTCAGCACAGACAGCGTCTCCATTCCCTGATTTGCCTTTTGACTGACCAAAAGCACGTCCATCTTGTCTGGATTACATTTTGTTTGCCCTCTTCTAGTCCATTACTGACAACAGATGTTGGTTCAGTACCAAGACAGGTCTTTGGAATCAGATGAAAAGGACAGGTAGAGTTGGCTCAGCATACTGGTGAGTCTGAACCCCAAAACTTCAGATAACTTCTACCAGCAGTTTCATTTAGCTGTTGAATAGAATAGGGGACAAAAACCAAACCCTGAGGGGACCCACAGGCCAACAGCCATGGCATCAAGCAGGACATCAAACAGCAACAGTTTCTAAGTTTATCCCTCCAGGAAGGACCAGAACATCACAGAGTTGGCCCAGAAGGGTAGCATTGTTGATGGTACTGAAAGCTACTGAAAGTTCCAGCAGAACCAACAAGGACAGAATATCCACGTCCACTTCCCTGCATAGATCATCCGCCAAGGCAACCAAAGCTGTCTCTGTCCCATAACCAGGCCTGAAGCTGGATTGAAATGGATCTAGATAATCCATTTCATCCAGAAAACCTTGTAACTGAGAGGCCACCACAAGCTTCAGCAATGTCAAAAAAAATGGAATATTAGACACTCGCCGATAATGATTCAGAATGATGGTATCCAGGGAGGCCTTTTTTTTTTTTTTAGTAATGACCTTACCACAGCCTCATTTAGGCAGGAAGGAAACTTCTCTTGATGCACTGAAACATTCATTACTCCCTCTGTAGTTGCTTTCAGAAGCCAGAAGGGGCAAGGATCCAGTATACGTGTGGTGACTCTCAATTCTTCAAGGATCCTGTCCACATTCTCAAGCTGCAGAAACTGAAATGTACCCAATAATACAGGACAAGCAGGTGCCAAGCTTACATCCACTGGACCTGTCTCAACAACAGCATCCAAATCACTACATTGTTATAGTGTATTATTCCACTTTCAACATCCTATGGAATCCTGAGATTTGCAGTTTAGGGAGTGGCATTCAGAATTCTCAGCAAGATTGCTCTTTGGCCTGAGTAAACTACAAACCTCAGACTTCCATAGGGTGTTGAAAGTGGAATAATAGCATTTTAACAATGTAGTGTAGAAATGGCCTGAGTGATTTTGTCTGTGAAATGTCTTGCAAATTTGTCACAGCAGGCTGTTGAGTGGTCTTTATTTTCATCTTGTGGGCCAGAGTGTAAAAGGCCCCTGACTACTTGAAACAGCTTCATAGGACAACACTGTGCAGACACAATGGTGACAGAAAAGTATTATTGCTTTGCCACCACCACTGCCATGGCATATGCCTTTCAATGAACTGACTCGGTTGGACTTGGTTGGACTCACTCTGAGTCTTCTGCCAAAGTTGCTCTAGCCCCCGTCCCACTTGTTTCATCTCTGCCAGCTTCCTAGCAAATCAGGAGTCTTGCTTGGCTTCACTTCATGGGAGAGTACACTTAGGGGCAATCATGTCCATCTCCCTGGCCATTTCTCTGTTCCAGAGATCAGCCAGGGCTTTAAAAGGATCACCTGCCAAGGCAACAGGAAACTCCCCAAGAGCCATCAGGAATCCTTCTAGATCCATAAGCCTCCTGGGGTGGATCATCTTAATCACTCCTCCCCCCGCAAAGGCTCGGAGTCCCAATAAGTCTAAATGCCACCAGATAGTGATCAGTTCATGGTGGTGGAACTATGGAAAGTTCCAGCACCCAGATTTTTAGCCACAAAGGACTGAAAACTTATCAAAAGTATTTCTTAGATTGTTGTTGTCCATCTGTTTTAGTATACATGTTTGGGGCCTTTAACTTGAACATTCTGTATCAAATAATGCACATGACTTATCTTCAAAAACTCTTCTTCATTGTGGGCCTTTCCGTATTACACTGTTATAGCACTATTATTCCTCTTTCAACATCCTATGGAATCCTGGGGTTTGGAGTTTAGGGAGGGGTATTTAGGATTCTCAGCCAGAGAGCTCTTTGGTTTCAGTAAACTACAAACCCCAGAATTCCACAGGATGTTGAAAGTGGAATAATAGTACTATAACAGTGTAGTGCGGAAAGGCCCTGTATTTTACTTGAGATTTCAGCATCATATTTCTTTGGCGCCAATCTTATGCATCACTGGGGCAAGAGGAAGGACATTCCCCCCCTGCCCTGGCTGTTCCTTCTTGGTGTTCAGTTGTACTTTTATCTCACTTTCTGATTCCCCAAGCTGAAGGAAGTTTCAGATACTGATTCACTCAGCTTCTGTACATAGACTGGAGGGGAGGTGCCATTTCATCCTTGTTGGAAGTGGAGAAGAGTACAACCATGCTTGTATGACCACCCCTGCTCCTACAGGTGACAACAGAGGTGGGGTAGCTAGGTAGTGTTTCCTAGTGCATTGCCTCCTTAGTATTGTCTGCTCTGTTGCTCAGAAGTACCACCTTCCACAAAAGCCATCAATTCTTCTTTTCAGGCAATAAAATATGTTATGTTGGGTGAGCCCTCCTCCTAAGACACCTTTTGCTACTTTTGGTTTGCTTCTTCAATAGTGTACAGGAAATAGCTTCTCATCCAAGCCAAAATGAATAGACTGACAATGGGACAATGTCAATGGGTTGACATAAATTGGAATTGACTTGAAGGCACACAATATCAACATATGAGGATAGGTGATTTAAACAAACAAACAAACAAACAAAGATCTGTAAATATAGGAGAATGATTTCAGTCAACTACCAGAAAAATAAATCAAAGGAAGGCATGATATTGACCTCCACAATGGAGGGGGGGTTACTGTTAGAAGAAGAATATACAGTCTTTATTGTTAGTATTCCTTATGGAGAGGAATGAATGGAAAAGGAAAGGGCAAATGACTTTTCTCATCTTGGCATCAGATTTTAATTATGGGATGGTACACCAGGATTCCCTGATTGGGAAGGAGATCTCGGAAATGAGGTGGATGTATAAAGAAGGCAGCCAACATTTAAAGAACCACAGGCTCCAATAGCCATGGAGGGTGGCACCATTCCAGTGCTCTGTCTGATCACATGAAACATGCAGGGCTGAAACATAATATGGCATTTCTTTGGATTAAATGTAAGGATACACTCTTATGACTGGCATTCACAGAGATCTTTAGATGTACATGTGGATGTACTTAACATGGGAAAGTTTGGGAAACCCTCAGCATGGCTTTACTTGAGGATGAGGGTCTCAATTTCTCGGAGCTCATCCAAAATGCATCAGTGGTAAAGCAATGAGGCTAATTAAATGCTCTCTGTCTGCCACATGAATCCTAAACCAAAATAGAATAAAACAACAGCCAGGCTCTAAGAAGAAAGGGGAAAATGGGGGGTGTCTCCCCACTGATGCATGAGACTGGTGCAAAAAAAAAAAAAAAATTCCAGTGAAGAAAAGCTTTTGAAAATAAGTCATATGCACTATTTGATACAAAAATATATATCAAAACAGATGGACAATAACAATATAAATTAAAAATGCTTGTGATAAGTTTGTAGCCCTCTGTTAATCTAATACAACAATTGACCCTCCACATCTGCAAGTTTAACTTTCATGGGTTTGATTATTTATGGAATATTAGCTGCTGCTTCTACTGCTGCCCTGCACCATTTTTAATAGGGACTTATAAGTCTTGCCTTGTGTTTGCAGTGTCTCTGCAAGCCTTGTGAGACTAGAAGAGACTGAATGTGAGGCGAGGCTTGAAAGTACTGTTTCTGTGTTGTGAAGGACCTTCACACACTTCAAAGGGAGAAACAGGCAGCTAGCATATGTATAGTACATTTAATCTGTGGTGGGTTGAATCTGTGGATTGTACTTTTTTGTGCATGTTAAATATAGTTTGGGGAGCCTAAAAATATTAGTGGTTTTTCCATTTGCAGGGCCCTGCACCCCTGACTTCTGCAAATTGGGCAGGATGACTATATTGCTTTCTGTGTATATGATCTGCCAGAATAAACATTTATAAATCTATTGAGCTGATGAGGAATTACAAGTTTTTTTAACACATGAAAATAAGCATTAGGGCTTAAATCCAATTGCTCCAGCAGACTCAATGAAACCAATGGGAACTTGGGAAATCCATGTTTGTTTAACTCCCACTGATTCCATGGGTCTACCCTAGCCAGGATTAGGGACTGGAATTATGTCTAGATCGACAAGCTGGATGAGAAATGTAGGATGTACTTTTCGACTGTCCCAATTTGACAGGGACAGTCTTGATTAACCCCTTGTCATCTCACTTTTTCAGCTTCTTTTAAAATGCCCCAGTGTCTCTCTTCTTTTCCCACTTTACACCTTTGACCATAGTTTACTTCCATTGATGCAAACTGAGTTCAAACTGCAAAAGTACTTAGTTATTTCAGTGGGAGAAATGAGGAGAGGAGAGACAGAATCTTGCTCTTCCCAAGCAAAAGCAAACTGTTGCAGTCTCTCCTAGCTTGTGTTTTCTTCATTATAATTTGCACACACTCTGATGTTGCTTGGCCAAACATGTCATTGGTTTCATCTATGAAATGTTGGAGGCTACGGTAGCAGTATGGAACTGAACAGAATATCCTAAATGCGCACATGTCTGGCTGGAACAGTAGGCTGTAGTTTTTCATACTAAAACATTTCATTGCACACACCACATTTTAAAGTGTTCCACCCTCTTGATGTTTCCTTTAAATAATTCCTCCTGTGACATACATGAAGATCATTTAAAAACAGAGTCTGCTTTATTCTTCATAGTGATCATTGTTTACTCACATGCAAACTTAAGCAATCAATAAACTGAGGAAAGGTGATAACAGGAACAAATAGTGAAACCATCACAGAAAGTGTGGTTAATATGTGGATGATATTTACTGATGGCCTAATTAAACTTTTTGGTCAGATAGTTGGGATGGTTGTATCATTATCATTCCAGTTTTGTTCCCAGTCTGAAACTCCAAGTGGCTTACAAAAGTTAAAAGACATACATCTTTTTGTACATTTTTTTAAAAATAATATAGTTAAATTAAAAGCAATTAAAAGCAAACGATTAAAAAGAAGAGCAAATAATATAAACGCTGAGGCACCTGACAGGTCCTTTCCCCTCTAAACACTCAGCCCTCAAAATCCTGCCAAGAGGAAAAAGTCTTCACTGACCTATGAAAGGATAGAAAGGAGGATGCCACTCTTAACTTTTAGAAAGGAAGTTGCAGAGCCCGGGAGCAG
Source organism: Ctenosaura bakeri (assembly GCA_948474755.1). Taxonomy (NCBI): domain Eukaryota; kingdom Metazoa; phylum Chordata; class Lepidosauria; order Squamata; family Iguanidae; genus Ctenosaura; species Ctenosaura bakeri. The sequence goes on from CAOLHI010000896.1 coordinate 371,208, forward strand.
CCACCAAGAACACCTTCTCCTGTGTTTCCACCAGATGTACCTGTGAGGGTGGTGAGACAGACAAAAGGGCCTCTCCAGAAGATCTCAAGACACAGGCAGGCTCCAACAGTGACATGGCCCTTCAGATAACCTGAACCTATGGTTAGAGGCTTTTGGTTTGGTTTGGTTTTTTTTGCCAATAAATAACTAAGAGTACCCTTAACTGCCTTCCAATTTGAATTACATTTTCATAAACCAGTCTTAATTTGAGGCAAGGACAAGTGAAATTGCTTCACAATTCTAGCTATAATCTCTCATATTAAGCAGGACAGCTATGACCACTATGACAGCTTCTGTTGCTGCATCTGCTGTTACAGCTTTAGGCTGCCCAAACAATATCTTGGGGAATGTCCAGGGTATATTTTCCATACCACTGTGTAAGAAATGAGCCTCTCCTTTTCTTGCAGTTCAGGCACACATTGCAATACTCTGTCACACCTGGCTGTTCTACTAAGTAAGGAGATTACTCTGGATTACATTTATGCAATAGCTTTTGAATATATCCCAGCTTTGTAAACAGCCACTGACTTGGTAAGAATTGAGCCCAGGCAAAGACTCTCTGTGAGGCAACAAATGTAGTCCTAGCATACTGTGGCCTCTGCTGCCTTCAGATGCAGTTATTACAGAAATTGTGTTTTGAAATCTTAGAGGAATAATAGCACTACACTGTTATAGTGCTATTATTCCACTTTCAACATCCTATGGAATCTTGGGGTTTGTAGTTCATTTAGAATTCTCAGCCCGAGAGGTCTTTGGCCTCAGTAAACTACACACTCAAGAATTCCAAAGGATGTTGAAAGTGGAATAATAGCGCTATAACAATGTAGTGCAGAAATGGCCTCAGTTTCAAAGATGTTCCCTCCCACAAACATGGAAGTTATCTCAAAGAATAGCCATTGCCTCCGGTGACATTTTTGCAAAGACCATTCTGAATAGAGAGATTCATCTGTTGTGAGAAGGCTAGATATATACAGCAAAGAATCATTTGTCATGTTTATGAAGACAGCCAGTGGAAAAGACAACAGCAGTAGGAAAGGTTGTAAGACGTTGCCTTGGTCTTTAAGAGATAAAATGCCTGAAAGAGGCTATTGATTCTCTTTGTTCAGTGCTAGAGGTGACCGTTTAGACCAAAAACATTCATCTTTTACAGCAGAAAAATAATGGTTATCCCTAAGGGAGAAAGTAAAAAAAAGACAAACAGGACAGTTCCTTTAAAAATAGTGACTGATGGGGAGATTGGTATTTTGCAAACCCAAAATACAACACACATATTTCCAAAATGCCATCTTAATAGAATACTGTTTTCCTCCCCTCCCCCTCTTCTGCCTTCTCCTCCTCCAATTCTGCAGACAAAAAGTTGTTCAGTACAAAGACTAGCACATAACTCAGCAATCTTATACATATCTATCCAGTCCCCACTAAATTCAGTCAGACCTGAAGTAAGTCTGTATAGAAGAGCTGACCAAGTGATCACCAGGTGACCAGGGAGTCACACAGAAAAATGGAGGCTGCTCTTTCAATATAATAACAACAGAAAAGTAGTTGCCATTATGCTGGTGTTACCCTGATTTCTGGGGTCCCGGGAGGGACACCTCAATGTGCTCAAAATGGGGAAGGGAATTAGCAGAGCACATACTAGCAATATGAGAGGCAGGGCAACCTAGCGAGATCTTGAACCCAATGTCTACGGGGTCAGGCCGAGTCAAGGAGCAAACGGATGTAAATAATAATAATTCTTTATTGATGTACAACACAGTCAGACACGTGTATGCACCACACTCACACAGAGAACTATTGAAATAAAGGTAGGAGTTGGATAGAGGGTTTTCAGAGGAGATTTTGTATGGCAAATACTACACCTGTCCTGAAGCCTGGGTAGTCTGAAGAGAAAGTGGAGATTCTCAGCATGAGGAGCTGAGGGGAAGGCTCGCCGAACAAAGCGACAGCAAGGCGGGATGGAAGCCAGGAGTGATCCAAAGAAGTGCTCAAAGTTAGAGGGTCTTATAGGGGAAAACGTGGCCGTAGGCTAGTCCATTCCCAGGGATAACAATGGGTTTCAGGCTGGAGACAAAGCCTCTGAAAGGTCAGTATTTTACATGATTGAGTTATGACAGCGTTGTCAATAGCTCAGACAGTATGCAAACGCGGAGTGCTTGACAGTTGAGTATTTGGCTTGTCAAGCTGCCTGCTTGGGGCAGGGAGTCCTTTGTAAGTAGCGTGCATACATAATAGATCTTAAAGAGGGTACTTGCCTTGAGGTCTCCTAAAGCAGCGGTCTGGCTATTACTGGCCTGCTTGGATCTGTTTTGAATGGTTCAGCCATTTGCGGCCGTGCCTGTGTGCGTGCTTGTCTGGGGGCCTCGCAAGCACGTGGAGAGGAATGGGTGAACAAGGCCAAATTATTGATATCAAAGTGATATCTGATATCCCCCAAGTCCGGGCTAGAAACTATGGTAACACTGATACAGTCCAAGGGTTTTGTGATACCTTGAAGATAGCAAAGGGAGGGGGGAAGAAGAGGCAGTGCTCTGACCAGAGCTTCAAACATATTCAAAGTCCTGCCAGCAAGGAGGAAGTGTCAGTTAAACCAATTATCTTTTCCACTGAACTTAAGATCCCTCCTATAGCAAGCAATAGGAAGGAAAGGTACACTCTGAATTACAGATGTATTTCTAATCTTGTTGGGGACAAGGCCAGGGACTAAGAGGGGTTTGGATTGCATGGATCCTCTTCCCCTCCGCCATCTTAAAATCTCTTCTTTTTGCCTTGCTTTGAGATCACATAATTTACTGTGGGACTGGCCAGCACAGAAAGCTTTACAATGGCTGAGGGGGCAGGAATGAAGACTAATACCAGATCCCCTCCATGTTTGGAGTCTCATCAAGTGTTGCTGAAGACTCCAAGGGGGAGATATTATGAATCTATTCCTGGAACAATAGGATTAATAGGATTGTAACCTTACTGTGGTATAAACTTTTGAAGATTCTGACTTGCTTCGTTAGAGGCATGAAATGTTATTCCTGAGGTGACCAGTGATGGCTAGTGGTTTCCATGTCAGTACTGTTGTGCATCTGGTTTGGATTTTGGTCCAACATCTTATGGAATTCTGAGATATTCTAAAATATGCAGTTTAGGGAGAGGTATGCTTACAATGAGAGGAGCCCTGGTGGCACAGTGGTTAAATGCTGGTACTTTAGCCTCAACATTGTGAGTTTGATCCTGCAGGGCTCCAGGTTGACTCAACCTTCCATCCTTCCATAGATCAGTAAAATGAGCACTCAACTTGTTGGGGGCAATTAGCTGACATGTTATAAACCACTTAGGAGTGTTTTGCTCTGAAAAGCGGTATAGAAATGTAACTGCTAACTGCTAAGACTTACTAGTCACACCTCCAAGGAAAATACAAAAATGCAGTTTTTATGAATTTTCACCTCCCTCACTAGGTCATGCAAAACAGCCAGCATAGTACAGCGGTTTGAGTGTTAGGCTATAACTCTGGTGACCAGGGTCTGAATCTTGCTCAACCATGGAAATTCACTGGGTGAACTTGGGGGCAAATCATACTCTCTTGGCTTCAGAGGATGGCAAAGGCAAACCCTCTCTTGCTAGATCTTGCCAAGAAAAAAAGTTTGCCTTAGGGGCGCCATACACTGGAAATTACTTGAAAGCACACAGCAACAAGCTAGATCATTACAACATATTATTGTTAGAAAAATCCATTCAACACATGTACACCAGCTACTATGAGGTTTGCAGGCAAGCTGAAAGAAACCAGGGAAAATGGAGAGGCTGGCAGGTGACATTATTATTCCCATTGATCAGAAAACCCTGACACTTTCATCCTTGTGATTCCTGGCACTACTACATCACTGGAGAAGTACGGTCTGATGGTTTGTGTGTCTTAAACTCCAACAAGATCTGGACGTGAGTTCCAAAAAAAAAAAAAAAATCTTATTTGAGATCCCTTTATGACCACAACAATGTTTAAACACTAATGAAAAGAAAACTTTATTAAACAAACTTTATTTTCTCATGTTCGTTTTGTGGGAACATCCCAAAAATAACATTTCAAGCTCACCTTCTCACAGTGCTGAATTCTGCAGAATTTTTAGTTAAACCACTTTGCTCCCACATAATAGTGCTAATGTGGAAACAGGGAAATGTCTGACATTTCTTGGTAATTCTTTAGTTGTTTGTATGGGAGAAGAGAATTTGTTTTCTTTCATGTGGCAGGCTGAAGAGCTAAATTAAGGTCTTTTTACCAAATATGAGCAAATCTGAATGGTCAAACAGCTTTTTGAGTTTAAAAACACCAAATGCTCACAGTAGCTATGGGCATTGCGATGGATGTGACCTAGTGAGGCTAAATAAACAAAAAAATAAATAAAGCAATTTTCTCATTTTTGTCTATTTTGACAGCTGGCTAAACTAATATGAAAGTGTTTATGGAATAGACAGATACTTGCAAACTACTAATGTGTTTGCCAGTCTTCATGGGACTTTAATGTAAAGACAGGGATGTGAAAAATTGCTCATAGTTGGTGAGATTTTGTTGAGGTAGGCCTTCTCTGCATGAAAGCCTGTCGAATAGTCTCCAAACCAACCACCATAAGAGTTTGCGTGAGAGCAAGGCAAGAAGTGTTACCCACTACCCCTCGTCATTGTATTTTCTGCCATTTGCACAAAAATTTGCTGTCTGGATATAAAGTCGAAGGCTTTCACGACTGGAATCCATAGGTTGTTGTGGGTTTTCCAGGCTTTGAGATCATGTTCTATTAGTATTTGCTCCTGATGTTTTGCCTGCATCTGTGGCTGGCATCTTCAGAGGATCTTCAGATGCCAGTCACAGATGCAGGTGAAACATCAGGAGCAAATAGTAATAGAACATGGCCTCAAAGCCTGGAAAACCCACAACAACCTATTTGCTATCTCGCTTTTTCAGCTGCTTTTAAAACATCCCAGTGTCTCCCTCCTCATCACATTTACCCCCCTTCTCTTAAGTTTATTTCAATTGCTGCAAGCTGAGTTCAAAGTACAAAAGTAGTTTGCATTCAGCTGTGGGGAGAGGACAGGAAATGAGAGCCTCTTGCCTTTCCCAGTAGGCTCAGACAAAAGCAAACTGCTGCAGCCTCTCCTAGCTTGTCTGCTATTTTGCATTAATAACTTTTGCCACCTTGTACCCACTCCAGCGTTGTGTGGTCATGTGCATTTTGATTTTCATCTGTGAAACAGTGGAAGGAATGGGGCCAGCCTTATAATGTTCCTAGAATGTTACTTGTGAATAACTAAGATTTAGGATTAAGTTTATCTAGTTGGAGTCTACTAAAGTTTATTTTTTATTTTATATTAGAATCAAAAAGGCAGATGTACGTTTCTTCACACTCCATTTACCAGCCAGTTGGAACTATGAGCTCTGTTTAACTTGCAAGAGAATTTGGAGGCAAAAGAGGTTGCCAGTATACAATTTTGATTATTCCCATTCATATTTTATGTGGAGAAAAGGAAAAACAGCTGGCAGTAAAGGTTTCTTTTTTTAAAAGCGGCACATAGAGAATTTATGGAATCTTCATGTGATTTCACAACTGCCCTTGTGAAGCCAGACTTACTCATTCCCCAGAAGGAGGCAAGGCTATCTACAGCCTAGTTTCTCTTGCCCTAGAGTATAATTCTCATCATGGGTGGGAAGTTCTAATAAAACCACAGACTCTTAAAAAAAAAAAAATTCCACGTGCTGAGCTACATCGCACCCCAGCATCACTATCTTCTTTCCAGACTCCAGGAACAGGTTCCGTATCACCCGAATCAACTGTCCCTCTGAAAATTGTGCTATCAAACTCAAACCTTTATTTTCCTTAGTTATCTGTGTGTGTGTGTTGCTTACATTGTGTGCCTGTATTTAATAAAGATCATTCATTAATTTCCAACACGGTTTGCTTCTTGACTTGGCCTCACCCCCTAAGCATTGGGTTACAAGTTCCTGCTGCGTTACCCTGCCTCTCGTAGTGCCAACCAGTGCTCTTGACTAATTTCCCCATCTTTTGTAATTGTAAGGTTATTTAGGTGTCCCTCCTGGGACCCCCAGTAAACAGGGTAACACCAAGCAAACAAATGAAAAAATAATTTAAAAAAAGAGTCCTAGAACATGTCAGGCTTGAACTCTCACTAGGAACCAAAATAATGAGACTGAGGTTATCATACTTTGGACATGTCATGAGATTAGAGAAGATGATAATGCTTGCTAAAGTGGGAGACAGTAAGAAAAGAGGAAGACAGCATTTATGGTAGGTAAATTCAATAAAAGATGCCATGGCCCTGAGTGTGCAGGAGTGGATCAGGAGCGTTAATGATAGAGTGTCTTGGAATTCCTTCATTTTTAGGGCAGCCATAAGTTGAAATTGGCCCTTTCTGCATGATGGGGCTCAGCAAAGTCTTTTTGTTGCAGTTTCAGTGAGGAGGGAAAGCTCAACAGAAACGTTTCCCTCTGCACCCTTCTGCATCACATCTGGGCACTTGCCATTGCTGCACTGGGGAGGGAGGTGTCACTGTGTGCTTCCACCCTTCCACATGACCGGGAAAGGTGGCAGCATAGCACCTTTTTCCATTTTACAAATACCACACTCGCATGGCGCTCAGGAACAAAATGGTGGTGAGACCATGATGATGTTGTGCAGAAGCACGACCCATGGAGTGCTGGCATCATGTCCCAACTTCAAGGCAACCACACCATGCAGAAAGGGCCATTGACCTGTTGGCAATTAATGACCATATCCTGAGGTAGGATCTCAGCATGACCTTTCCCTTTCCTGAAAAATGAAAGAAAGTAACAGAGTCATGGAGGCACAATCTGGATCAGGGCTGTGGTATGCAGGAATGGTTTCTGAATCTTCTTTACCTGTGCTGCTTTGCCATGGAAAATTGTTCTTCTCCCAGCCACATATCTGAAAATGTGTTTTGCCCAAGAAACTGTTTATAGTTTTCAGATTGGGGGCTCACCACAATAAACAACAATGTGAGGGGTGAGCATGGATAATCCCAGGTGTTGGGTTAAAAGACAGTTAATTCAGTTTGAACCTAAGAGCAGCCCCCAGAAATCCTGGGAAATCCTAGCTTCTTCATAGCTGGACTAGAATCCAGAATCGATTGGCTGTCTTGCTGATATGGAAGCTACCAGCTGCCCCTGGGTGGAGCCAGCATGGTTTACTGAAGAGTGGTAGGAATACTGGATTAAAGACTAGAATAAGAAGGGATCTCAAATATCTTCTAGTCCAAATGTTACTGCAGATTAGGCCTCCTTGGAGATAGCATAAAGATATCATTTTTGATATCAATAATTTGGCTCTCTTCCACCACCCCTCTACACGTGTTTGTGAGGCCCTCGGACAAGCACAGAACTAGGCTTGGCCATCAAACACTGCAATATCCCAAGACAATACAGGCAGGCCAGAAATAGCCAGATCACCACTTTAGGAGACCTCTCTGCAAACACCCTCATTATGTATGCACACTGTTTACAAAGGACTCCTTGCCCCAAGCAGGCAACTTGGCAAGCTGAATACTCAAATGCCAAGCACTCTGCGTTTGCATACTGGCTACCTCTTTGTCAATTTGGACTTAACTCAATCATGTTAAATTTTGACCTTTCCAAAGCTTTGTCTCGAAACTCATTGTTTTCCCCAAGTACAGAATAGCCTGCAGTTACATTTCTCCCTATAAAAACCCCTGATTCCAAGACCTTCCTCGGATCACTCCCGAGTTCCAGACTGCCTTGCTGCCGCATTGCTTGGTGAGCTTCCCCTCAGCTCCACGTGCTGAGCCACATCGAACCCCAGCATCGCTCTCTATTCTTCCAGGCTTCAGGACAGGTGTCGTATCACCCAATTCAACAATCCCTCTGAAAAATCCCTCTGTCCCACTCCAACCTTTATTTTCTATAGTTATCTGAGTGCATGTGTTGCATACACTGTTTGTCTGTGTTTAATAAAAATCTCAATTATTCTTAAACTTGGTGTGCTCCATGGCTTGGCCTGACCCTATATACATTGGGTAAAAGATTCCGCTGTGTTGCCCTGCCTCTCACATTGCTAACTTGTGCTCTAGCTAATTTCCCCAAACTTAGTTAATCGAGAGCGCATATAGGTGTCCCTCCCGGGACCCCCAGTAAACAGGGTAACACGAAATTCTATCAAGGCAGGAAATTTTGCAGTTGCAGTTTTTGTTAACAAGCCTGTTTTGAAGAACGTCTAATTCGCTGACACCAATAACATTATGAACACTGTTAAAGAGTTCCTAGCAGCAGGAGTGTCTTCCTTATATTTAATCAAAATTTGTTATTTTGATAAACTGAATCTATAAATTTGAATCCTTCCCTGTGGTGCAATCAAGAACAATTTTGCTCTGTCATCTATGAGACAACCCTTCAGATATTTGAAGGCTGCTGTTACATTACCACTTTCCTCCAACTTTCCTAGGTAAAGTGAGGTTCATGTTCTCACTCAGCCCCCTGACTGACCCCGGATGAGTCATAATTCCTTAACTCAATCTACGTCACAAGGTTAGCATGAGGATAAAGTGAAGGTGCGGAGGAGAATCATACATACTGCTATGAGCAAACACACTGTCCTGATCATAATATGGTAATACATTTTACTATCTTCAGTTATCTTGTCAGGCTAATATTATAATACATTATTATCTTATTATCTTATTAGGTATCATGATTTCTCACAGCCAATGAATTCTGTTAGCCTTCAGATGGCAGATTTAAAACTTGTTTTATCTGCTCTCCCGCTCTCCCTCCCTTCCTTCCTAGACCTTCAAGAATCACTGGAGGAAATTTATGCAAAAGACTAAAGTGTACAAAACAGCATACAAAATGTGGTCAGCAAGGTGCATGAATTCCTTTTTTGTGCTGCCCCTTGTGCTCCTTTTAAAATTATTTTTAAAAATTACATTGATGTCTTCCTCCAAAATTCAGCAGCAAACTACTAAATACACTGTCATCAATGAGACAGTCAATATCCTACCAACTTTGGTCCCTTTTAACTCAATAATTAAGGGGAATTTAAATACATTTTATGTTAGTTCTTTATAATATAAAATGTATAATGTAGACAATAGCACGCACACACACACACACATATAATATGAGTGCTTGTTTGCTAATAAGAGTTGGGAAATTCTTAAATAATTTAACAATATTAAACAAATAATGTTTAATTAATTTCAGCTAATTTCAATCAATAGTCACAGCTCAGCTCACAAAGTCTTTGACAAAGAAGTTCTTTTTCACAAAGCCTTTTTATGCTTGCCAGGCCCTGTTTTTCTTCCTCTGTAGCATCAGCATCAGCATCCTGTTAAAGAAGTAGTGCCTAGGAACACATCTATTTTGTTAACCAAGATATATCTATATTCAATTATACAAACACACACACAGAGACACGGGGTGGGGTGGGGAGGGGGGAGGGAGGGAGAGAGAGAGAGAGAGAGAGAGAGAGTTTTCAGTATTTTTAACTGGCTCCCAGTACCACTCAAGGTGCCTATCCCTACAATTGCCTGTGAATGTTCTGTCTTGTTTACTCCAAACTTTCATCACTTCCACTATATAAATTAGAGAGAACAGACAGAAATATTTTCTTACTGCTATCAAGAATTGGACGTTTTTGGATAGTATGCAAATCACTCTGAGAGATCCACCAGCAGATCCAATCTATTTTCTGCCTATTGCTGCGGAAAGGCACCTATACTATGAGTTTTCACATCAGTTGTGAGTTTACCTGATGTACAATAGTTTTGTTTTTCACAATCTTTTTTTATATACAAATGTATTTTTGCTACACAATGTTAGCGACTGGGAAAACTATTAAAAATGAAATGAAATGAATTGCTATGATATTACCACAAAAAGCTTTGCAAAGCAGCTTTACACTTGACATAATGATGTCACGATGCCTCCAGTAATTGTAGTGTCAATCAGAAGATTGGCGATAGCGTTATGTGATCAACTCTGATGAAAACTGTGAAGAAACTGAAAAACAAAATGCAGGCAATTATAGAAGGTGGGGATTTGGGCTGGGAACATTTCCTTAATTCACCTTTCATGGTAACTGGGAAGGGATACTTAAAACCCAGACAGAAATCAAGTTCTTTTTGTTTGACTCAAGGTATCTCTGCATTTTGTTAAGAAAGATGTTTCAGTATGTTAACACCCAAATAAGGAAGTTCAAAGGGGAAAAGGAAGACTCAAGACTTTATTTTTGTGTTAACACCCAAAGAGGGAGTTTCAGCTCCAGAACTTGAACTGGATCTTCATCATTCCAATGTGTGTGGGACACTGCAGAATTCAGTGACCCAACCTCTGCTAGCTGAAGAAACAACTACAGAAACATGTGTCTAGAAATACTAGTATTTCCATTTCATCCTTGATACATGACATAACCTGTGTTATCCACAAACTTACATTAAATCCAAATACCTGGAAATAAAGAGATGAATGCTTTGATCCCAAGACTCAAAGTTTAGGATGGGGCAATTTCCAATTGATGGACCACCACAAGATCATAAAGAGCAAAATCTCATGAATGCTGGTAAAAGAAGTGGGTTAAGTTTGAATCCAAACAAATGAGAGTGCTCACACAATTATCTTTTGGAACCAACCTATGATGGTTGCTGGCAGGCTCACACTTCTGTTGAGACCATTCAGAAGAGCTGTCTTTGAGATAAATAAACTCTGCAGAGGCTGCATCAAGATGTGAGGTGGTAGTTCCTGTAATCAGCCCTTGGTACAATCCCAGCATGAGTTGTGAGCTCCCAGAATACATGTTGGGGCTACCAGGAATATGAATCAGAGCCTGGAGGATATATACACACACACATGCGCGCGCACACACACACATATATATATTGATTACAGTTCTAAGACCTCCCCCTTCCAACTAGCATGATAGAAAATTCTGTGGGTTGTAGCCCAGAAAAGTATTTCCCCCCGTACTCTGATCTGAATGAACTAGATACAAGAGCCTTGGCTGAACTTTTAGTCATTCCCCACCCCCGCCCCCAAATATTGTTTGCTATTGTTGTTGTGTGCTTTCAAGTTGTTTCCAGCTTATAGCAACCCTTAGGTGAGCTTATCACTAGGCCTTCTGGGATCAATTTTTTTCTCATATATATTTATTTTTATTCAACAGAACAGTGAAAGGGAAGGGGAAATAGGTAGAAGAAATAAGATAAATAAGCAAGAGAAATGAAAAAATAGAAGACATACATTCCACATAATTACATAAAATATATATGCACTTCAAGCGTAAATAACATTTCACAATAACAAATTACAAGGTTTCAATGATGTACACAAAACATCCATCTGCACTTTCGATTTCAGAACACAAGCGTATTGCTCCATCCTCAATATCTTTCGAAACAGTGTCAACATGACAATATCACACATTTTAAGAATCCCTAGTGCACTAGCCTACATGTTGGTGAAGTGACCTTCTCTAGCATACAAAATCTTACTCAACTGAACATTACATAATAATTTAATAGCAATCACGGACTTATAGTTACACAAGAAAACAATTGTCAATTGACAGATATTTTATAAAGAGGGCCTCCCCCTCCGATGACAAAACAGTGTAGTGCTTTTTTGCTTATTAATCCCCCTCCAAGCTTGAGAATGAGACTAAATGTATAAATATATATGAATGTGTATATGTATATACATTCATACATATGTATACACACACACATATAGATACACATCTCTACCTGTGTACTGGTCATTTTCGTTTTCCATATATGTGTATATATTAACAGAGTATATACAAAAAATTTCCCAGTCTCCTAATTACAGAGTAACCACTTTCATAAATAGTTTACTATCACCATCACACACCGGGCCTTCTGGGATTAAGAGTGTGTGATGTGCCCAAGGTCAAACCTAGACTTCAGGGTCATAGTCCAATGCTCAAAATACTACACCATGCTGACTCCATTTGCCATTATGAAAGGTCAAGACAATACCCAAGATGACCAGTCCATTACACCAGGAGGACACCAAGGAAAAAGATGTGAAAAGGCTTAGGAAGCAACAGTTGGAAGTAGAAGAGTAGGGGAGACTGTTTTCCTGCTCATACTTGATCTATCTCAACTATTTTTCTCTCTCCACAGAGACTGATAATGATATGAACTTACATTTTGCCACTGTGCTGGTAGGGTATCTTCAAGAAGTAAGAAAGGGGTTCAACACCTCTGTTCTGTCCCAGTTTACTATCTTCCAAGGTTGGGTTGGGGGCTGTGATTTTTAAAAACTCCACAAAGGGAATGTTGCATATTGTATTTAATTATAGCATATAACTGAGTTCTGAGATAAATAAGGGAGGGAAAAGGGAAGAAAGTGTGGATGGTAAGAACACAATCAATGTCTTTGTGTCATCAACAGGAAGAGCACGACATATACTGCAAAATCAGACAAACAGCATCAGGCGTACCTTGCTGGTGGCTGGTTGCAATAGGCTTTGGGTTTGCACTTTGGTTTGTTGCCAGTATAGGGACAGAAAAGTAAGTACTTTGTAGCTGGGAGGGGGATGATGGCGGCTTCTGAATTCCCCTGCAAAGCAAAAAAGAACAAATGAAGAAGCCAGGAAGCAAGGAGGATGTTACTCAGAGAGCTAGGACAGGGAGCTTTGCAACAGAAAAAAACAAATCTCCAGACAAGGCTAGCGAGAGATCTGAAGGTGTTACCTCATTATTATTTTGAGTTGCAAGCATCTGGCAGATTTTTCTACTGGCTTTAAAATTTTGCAGAATATCTCTGAGGAGCTGTGATAATGGGGCTTCCCATTATCTAGACTTAGCTAAAAGGGGGATACTTCCCTCTTCAGGTAAACCAAGGGTTAATAAGGTGTTGGGATTAGATTACATTTTAGTGTGTGGTCAGCATCATAGGTCATGTGGGTCAGCATCATAGGTCATGTGGGTCACCATTATAGATCACAGGGTAAGACTTGACCAATCAAAAAGGAAAGAGGTGAGCATCTTCAGGATGCTTCCAAGGAGAAGTTATAAAACTTCTTGCGAGGCCATGTGGCAGAGAGATATCAAAGGGACAACAGAGAAACAACAAAGGAACTGCCAGTAGCAGGCTGAGACCTAGCCTTGCCTCCTGGCCCCTTGTAGAACATCTAAGCCTGAGAACCATCTGTGAGTACTAGACTAAAGTAGTTAGTCGCGTTAGGGACTTTTCTGTTATTTTGGAGGCTGGCTGATCTAAAGAATGTATCTGTGCTTTTATATCTGTTCTTTTGTAACTACTTGTAACTAAGCGTGCCTGGGAGGAGGGAGCTTCCGATGTGTGGTAATTTGCCTTGTTTATTTGCATACCTTTAATAAATACTTTCTGTAAAAGACCCTGTTTCTCTCCTTTCCACGCCAATGCTAGACAGACTGGGGGAAAAGGAAGATCCTTAAGCTTAGGGATTGACATGTTCTGGATAGTGTCCCATTGTACTTTCCAGGAATTCATAATTCAATGGGTGGTGGCAGCGAAGATGAATTAACAGCTAAAATTCATAACAGGCGGGAATATACATCTCAGCAGCACGTGGGGACTTTCCAGCTTCACAGGAGCGATCAGAGTGAGGCAACACAAAGGAGTATGCAAACCACACCATTGTTTAATTGATTTTTCACTCGGCATTAAAAATTACTGTCTGCCCTGAGACTGGGAGTAACATAGCATCTTGAATTCAAGCGGAAATTCCACAATTCAAATTAGAGTTTGAGTGGAAGCAGGTAGGGTGCTGTTAAGCAAGCTGTCATTTCAGCTGTCACACAACCACACCTCTACCGCTCAATTTCTAATTCAGGGATTATGGTGGCCTACCATATACAAGCTGGGGATTTTGTAAGAAGTACAGATTTAACTTAAAATATTTTGCTGAGGATTAGTATAAAAATATGCACTTCTGAAGTCATCAGACAAATACTCAGAATAATTTTTCAGTCATAGTTTTCAGAAAATTGGCTTCTACACTATGCTGTAACACCGAAGCTCTTCTTTCTATGATAAAAATAATTTTCTATTCTGGATCCTGCAGAGATAAAATAAACATGGCCAAATATAAATGGAGAACATAGTCAGTAAAGAGAAAAAGGAAGAAAAGAGAGTTGATTTGGATTTGTCATCAACTGCTTCATCTAGTCATATAGTCTCCTTGCTTCAGTTCAGATAAGTTTTTCTGTGTGGCTTTCATTCTATCATCAATACCATTGCTTTTTTCCTTAAAAGATATCCATAACCTGCAAATGTTTTCCAGTCCACAATCTGCAAATAAAATCCAATTAAACATATTCTAAATGGGAAAGAGCAGAAAACCACAGAATCCTGTGAAATCTTAAAGATTACTGGCTTTTGCAAGCTAAGCCCACATTTGTTCAATGCATGGATGCATGAATAGTTTCTGGAGCTGATTCACCCAAATCTTGAACCAAATTGGGTCAATTTGGACCTGTTTGTGTTAGGTGCAGAGTGGATCAGATAGACTGAGTTCAGTTCCATAGTGAAACAGTGCAGTCCAAAATGATTTGGGCTGATCTGGAGATTTGGACATTAAAAATAAACAGGAGAAAACTACCTAGTCTATCCCTAACATGTGAATTTAAGGAAAGTACTAATATGACTTTAGTTTCCCAGAGTGTATCAATGAAATAGCTGGCAATTTTGATTTCTGAAATTTAGCTCAGATTACATAAGCTCCACATTGTTATGGGTCAAACCAGGGCTGCAGCCAAATTGCTAAACTGAGTTCTACACCAACATAGGTGTAGACCCCTGCCCAGCCCTACTGCTAATTAAGCAATATAACTGTGCATAATATACTCTAAGCATAAATTTTGTTTGTTTATACTACATCCAGGGCAGACTGGAGTGTGGAATTCCAACCCTGAAATATGTTCGTTTCATGATACAGCTTGGAACAATGAGAAAAAACATGAAGCAAAGAGTTCATTTTCATATTTTCACTCCATATGTGGAACACTGGATAATAACTATAAAGTAATTCACAACAGGCAAGCTTCGTTGGAGCAGTGGGAATAAAATCAATTAATTCAAATGGTTTCAGATGCAGCCACACACACCAGAACCAGATTCTGTCTCAGACTTTCAGACGACACCATCCAGCCCTTGTGACAAGTTTGGAAGAGGTCAACATGTGCTTTTTCATGTTGTTTTCTCCATATCAGCCTGTGCTGGCTTTTCACTATTCCAGCTCTTAGAACATCTTCCCTTTGCTCTTTGTTGATACTAAGGCTTTCTCCACTCTAAACTCAATATAGGATGTGATAGATCTTTGGCAATAAAGCATCTTCATCTGAGGCAACAATTAACAATACCTGATAGAGAGAACAGAGGCGTTTTTGTGTGTGTGACCTGGCAAGCAGAAATTGATACAAACTGTTTCAATGTGGAGAAAGTAGTAGTTCTTTGGCAGTGAAATAAGCATTTTGTGGCTTAACAGACAAATAAAATAATATTTATTGCTTAATTATTCCCCCTTTTTTCAACAAGCTCCCCTTTCCAAATTGTACACAACAAGCCTGTGACGTAGATGGGCTGAAAGAGAGCCACTGGCCCAGTCCTGCCTAGTCAGTTCTGCTTTACCGAAACCTAATAATATAAATAAATACAGAGTGATGGCCTTTGGGGAGAGCCAGTGTGGTGTGCAGTGTGCAATTTAGGGAGGTGCATCGAGAATTCTCAGCTAGAGAGGTCGTTGGCCTCAGGAAGCTACAAACCCAGAATTCAACAGGATGTTGAAAGTGGAATAATAGCACTATAACAGTGTAGGGTAGAAATGGCCTAAGACTGTGGAGACCAGGGCTCAGATCTCTGCTTGACCATGGAAACCCACTGGGTGACCTTGGGCAAGTCGCATTCTCACAGCCTCAGAAGAAGGCAAATGCAACCCCCCTGAACAAACCTTGCCTATAATCCCCATTGATAGGTATGTTTTAGGATTGCTCTAATTCAGAATAACTTGAAGGCACACAACAACAGTGATGGCCTTAGCTTGTAAGATCCTCAGTTTATATCTGTTTATGAGCACTGGAATTCTATATGATCTGTTACATTATGTAACTTTATGTATACCTAGCTACATAGCAGAGGTACTAAGAAACCCCTATGCTGAATTGCAAAGATGTGCAGCAGGACACTGGCAAGAGCACTGAATGCACAATACACATTGGTGCACAATACAATACAATAGCTGCATGATATACATCAATGTGCAGTGCACATCACTGCACAGTGTGCATTACTGCACGTTGTGCACTGATGTACCTTGCACAACAACATTCATTGTGCAGCTAGGCATATCATGCACTGGTGTGCATTGGGCACGGATGGTTATCATGTGCTGATGTGCAGTGAGCATTTTGCTGGCTCTGCTACTTAGTAATGCAACAGCAGCCCTCTACTTGGATACAGGCCATTTCCGCACGACACTCTATAGCGCGACAATTCCACTTTCAACCTCCTATGGAATCCTGGGGTTTGCAGTTTCTGGAGGGGCCAGCTGGCCCCTCCCGGAACTGCAAACCCCAGGATTCCATAGGAGGTTGAAAGTGGAATCATCGCGCTATAAGAGTGTCGTGTGGAAATGTTCACAGACTATTTGTTGTTGTTGTCTGTCTTCAAATTATTTATGGCTCACAGTGACCCTAAGGCAAACATATTGTGGGGTTTTCTGGGGCTGAAAGTGTGTGATGTGCCCAAGGTCACCAGGTGGGTTTCCATGGCTGAGCAGGAAACTGAACCTTCGTCTCCAGGGTCATAGTTCAGTGCTCGAACTGCTACATCACACTAGCTCTTAAAGACGTTATGCAACTAATTCCCATAGATGTAAGTCCACTTACGAAGATGCAAAGCACCAACAGCATTCTGGCTGTTATTTCTAGGCCAACCTATAAGAACAAGTTTTCTGGGTGCCTAAAAGCATTGCAATAACAAGTAAAACAGCAACAGCCAAATACTAAGGCTGCTACAAGATAAAACAAAGCATTAATTAAAACACAATCAGATTAACCTCAAGAATAGTTGAAAGCAAATCAAAGCAGATGATAAAAGTGACAGTGCTAAAACACTGTTTAAAAACAACATGATTTCAAAGTCCTGGGGAAATTAAAAGAGAGAGGCCTGTTGCCAAACAGACATTGAGATAAAGAGGGCTCCCTGAGGGAGTCATTATTGAATCTCCATGTATGAGTCTGAAGATGTTCTGGGGAGGGCTTTCTTTCAGCCTCATCACCATTACGTAGCACACTTCCTGAGGGCATAGGAGAGAGTCTTCTCTTTTGCTGTTCCCAGGCTGTGGAACTCCCTCCCACAAGGGTTCCATTGGGCTGCTCTGCATTCTTTTTCCACTGGCAGACAAAGACCCATTTATTGAGACAGGCCTCTGGCTCCTAACGCATTGTGACAAAAAGGTCTTGAAGTGGGATGTGCGTTGCTTTTAGATTTTTTGCTATAATTTAAATCTGTTTAAATGGTTAGTGTTTTTGATACATTTGTTTGTTTGTTTTAAACTTTTGTGTTAAAGTCCTCCCTCCAGATTTGTGGGTTTGACCTTTGTGGATTTCCTTATTTGCAAGATGTCTGTGTGCCTCCCCCCTTCTCTTCCTCCCATTGCCTTGCTTTTTGCCCACACAATGTGCCTTCATTCTCTGTGCCTGGGCAAAAGGCAAGGGAATGGAAGGTAGGAGAACTGTGTGTGTGGAGAAGGAAAGCAGGTGTGTGCCTCCCCCTGCATTCCCTTGCTTTTTGCCTCAGCATGGAGAATGCCTGCTGGGCTGGATGGCACATGTTCCTCCCCACAATTCACAGAGAATGTGTGGTGGCAAAAGGCAAGGGAATGGGAGGGGGAGCCACGTGTGCCTATCCCTCCACTTCCATTGCCTTTTGCCCAGGCATGAAGAATGCTCTCAACACAGAGAATGCCTGTAAGGCCAAAATCAATGTGCTCCTCTCCCCATTCCATTGCTTTTGCCTGGGCATGGAGAACATATGCCAAGACAAAAGGCAAGGGAATGGGAAGGGGAACACCATGGACAGGGAAAGAAGGTGTTCACATGCCTTCCCTACCTAATTCCATTGCCTTTTACCAGGCTCAGAGAAGGAAGGCATGTGCGCCAGGAAAAAGGCAAGGGAATTGGAGGAAGGAGCCCTGAAAGAGAATGAAAAGGAGACCACAGGTGTGAGTTATCCATCATTTTTCCACCTTTGTGAGGGTTCTGCACTCTGAATCCTTGGGAAAATGGTGGGGTCACTGTACTTTGCTGTACTTTGTTTTAACTTCTTGCAAGTTACCTTTGGTTCTGTTTAGTATGAAAGATGGGATATTGATCAAATCACAACAAATCACAATATTAGCTTACTATGGCACAGATTAGACCTGAGCAAGAGATTTCCTGTTTACCCATTACAACCGGGAAAACCATCAAGGCAGGTCTGTAGGGCAGAGTTCCAGGACATTGTTCAGCCGAATGAGCAAGAGGATCCCCAAGCACGTGTGCTAATATTTTCAGCCAAAGAATGGAGAACCTGGAAGACAGTTTAAGTCTAGAGTTTAAAATTACCTAACTGCTAATTAACTAACCACACCAAGAATGACAATAGTTTTTAGATCTAGATTTTGATCCTTGTCAGGTTGATTGATATTACTTAGTGTTGCAAGGTTTTCAAAACAGCAGTAAGGCCAGTCAAAAATTCATGATGTGCAGGGTTGACAATGAGGAAGTAGCTATGAAAAAGTTTGTGTTCTTCCAAGAAAACCAAATGAAAGTATTGATTTCAGTTAACTTAGCCATGTATTTCTCTGTAAAAGTAACATGTTATGTGATGCACATAGTTCTGTCCTTATGAAGGGCCCACACCAAAAATATATAGGATTTGTTTGGTTTTTTGGACGTGGGGGCAACTTCTCATTTGGTCTATATAAAAAGAAGAACTCTCTAAATCCCCAAAAAGAGACAGCACCTATTATAAGGGGCACCTACCAGTCCTCTAAAGGACGAGCTTTCTGAAATAAAGGGCATTCCTTATAATAAAGGATGCCTGACAACCCTAATACTACAGACATAGGTGTTCATGCACAATTTGTACAGTGCTTCTGGAGCCAAAAAAAAAAAAAAAAAGGTGCCTGAAACTAGTATTTCCATAAGGATGTTCATTTTAGAATACTGTGAGGGCTCGCATGATGTGGCAATTTGAGCATTAGACTACAACCCTGGAAAACAGAGTTTGATTCCCTGCTTGGCCAATGGATGATACTGGATGTGTCCTACACTCTCAGCAACAGAAAATCACATCATAGGTTCACTTTAGGGTTGCCAAACGTTGAAAACAACTTGAATGCAAACAACAACAGCAATCTACACTGCATAGTTATAGAAGTTTGATACCACTTTAATTGGCATAGCTTTGTGCTAAGGAATTCTGGGGTTTGGGAAAGATGAAGGATTCTACAGTCCAGTTCCCTGAACTGCAGCATTAGAATTCTCTGAAAGAAAATGTTAGGTACCTCACCTAACTACCAATTCCAGGATTCCACAGGATGGAGCCATAGAAGTTCAAGTGGTATCAAAGTGCCAGGTGGATATGCCTATGAGTTACCGGACCAGTTGTTGATGGCAGTATTTCACTCTCTTTGTGTTGCTGGAGATGAGGACACGTGCTTTAATGGACTGGACAAGCAAGTCATAAAAGGTATGATTTGCCAAAGGCTTCTTAGTGAGTCAGTGCAAGAACCAGATCTGTTACTCATGAAAATGCTGGCTAATAAAAGCCTGAGGCTGTCTCTTGAATGGCACAGGCTGTGTGTGCCTAGAAAGATCAAAAGCTCATATAAATAATTGTTTCCTGTTTATTTGTTTTCCTTTGCCTTCTTCAAGATGCCATGCCATTTGAGTGTCTCATGTTTGCTTTTCCATTCATATCTAGTGAGTTCTGACTAAAGAATGACTTCGTGGAATTACAGATATTGCAGAGTTTGCCAAGCTAATTAAAATACATGAGGAGGAGGTTGACATGCCAGGCTTTAAACATTGGACCCTTTCAGAGGAATAAGCTCTTGAGAGACACAGTGGGGGTTTTTTTCTGTCAAATGCCCTGAAGGCCAAAGTCCTAAGCAAAACAGGAAGAATACTGTCATACACTGACACATTCTACACTTCCCACTAGGAGTGAGATACTCTTCAGGGTTGGATTTTGCTTCGCTTGGATGAGAGTGTTCTGGTGTCTTAACACTGTCTTTGTAATATTGGTTTTTTTAGAAATACACAGCCAGAGCACGGTGAAGGCAAATACTGTACCCTCCAATATTTCACAGCTGGAAACAGGGCACATGTGGCCAAACAAGATCAGAGCATGGTCAATATGACAAAAGTGATTAATGAGAAAGAACACACAAGCTAGAAAAGATTACAGCAATTTGCTTTGGACAGAGCCTACTGGGAAGGGCAAGATTCCCCCTCTGCTCTCTCCTCCTCTACCCCTTACTGAGTTGAGTGCAAACTAATTCAGTACTTGAACTCATTTTGCAAGGATTGCAGTTAGCTGAGGACAAATTAGGAAACTGGGAGGAGGAGGGGTAAATGGGGGCATTTTAAAAACAGCTGAAAAAGAGGGATAACATAATTAATTGTGACTATCCCTGACAAATTGAGACGAGTAGAGGATATGAAATACATTTCGATAAGCAGACATCAGCGACTTTGGCGCAGTGTGGTTCTCAACCTCTGGCCATCAGGATGCTTTGGATTTCAGCTCCTAGAATTCTTAACCATTGGCAATACATGCAGGGATGTTGAAGTCCAAAACACTTGAGGAGCAGAGGTTCAAACATTTAGAGTATTAAAGACTGGAAACTATTGCAGTAGAGTCTGTCATGCTCTGCTTTAAGGCTTTATGTCCTATTTTAGGTAACTCCAGCTACAACCGTGCTAGCACTCCTTCCACCACCACCCTTTCCAATGCATTTTGCCTTGGTGAGGAGTTCTCCCCACCCAGGCGAAATGGAAGGGAGGGGGCCGGGGGAAGCCCAGCCAAGGCAAAATGGAAGGGAAGGAGGGTGGAGGAAACCTTGCACAACCCTTCTTTTCACCCCCTCCCTTTCCTATGCACTTTGCCTTGGCCAGGTACTAAAAAAAAAAATTCCTAAAAAATATGAACCAAAAATGGGGTGCGTCTTGTATGTCTAAAATGCCGGCAAATATGGTACACCCCTCACTAGGGGAATAAGTAACAATTTGCTGCCTGTTTATGACATCTCCAAACTTCTGCCTGTGGTAGCTGCCTTATTCTGCCTAGTACTGGGGCTGCCCTTAGTCTGCTCTATGGACTGTTTTTTTGTTCACTTATGCTGGAAATGGGAGTACAATCTGCAAACCACTTGAGACCCTCAGCCCCTTCTTGTGGTATCCCAATCCCCACTGACATTCCCAAAGCACCCTATAGCCACCCCCTATATCCCCATCTTGGGGGGGGGACAATGGCCCAAATATGGAGACTGAATGCTTAATTTCAACTTTTGCCCTTGAACCCACCCAATCCTTCTGAAAACCATGAAAAACAAAACTGGAAATTGTTTCCAGTTCCTGGATTTTGGGGGCTGCTGCAGCCATCCAGGAGCAACTTAGGGCCAAGAATGGAATTTCAGCCCTGTTTTCACCACAGTCTGTCTCTCGTCACTACAACCAAGGTACACTGTGAATTGACCAGTCAAAATTATGTGGTAGAAAACACACAAATACTGAAATTTCAATCTCAGTTACCAAAGCTTGTTGTGAAGTGGGATGAACAAGGCTCCTATAAGGCTTCTTAAGTCGCATGCCTCCACCGTCTCTAACATTAGTGCATTTCAGTCCAACATTGCAGTCATCTTTATTTGTAGCATTTCAGAAAAGCTGCTGTAGTTACGCTTTAGTACTGTTTGAATAAAACTTCAAGGTTGCTTGGGATTTGACTGTAAAAGTCATTAGGATGTTCCAGGCTAATGGCATTTTCCTTACTATGTTATCAAGACCTGTCAACAACATGAGCCCCTCAGGAGTCTTTTAGTGTTGGCTCTTTATTCCCCCAAGTCCTTGGATTTCCTAGGTCACAGTGATTGTTTCTCCAGTGGAAGACAGATGGCTGAAACATCCTTCTGTGTCCTTCAGCAGTGCCTCTCTTAAGGTGATGGGAAGGAATTCAAGAAGCTATGCAACAGCATGCATTCCCCGTTAAATTTAAGAGCTTGGATTTTGAATTTTATATTTCTCCACAAGTAATAAATCATCTCTTTATCCTTTCCCCTTTTCTTGCTTTGTTGCCCTTTCTCTCTGCTGTACTTCCAAACACTCACAGTTGTTTATTCACCTACTTCCTCTCTACTCTTTACTTGAATGGGTTAACCTAAACATTTCCCTCCATAGCTAAATTATGCAAGTCTCTCTCCTTTTCTTTTCCCTCATTTAACTGTTTAGCTGTATTTCCTGTTATATCCCTACACAGTGACCTTACCTTTCCCAGTTCTACCACTCAGCCACCCAAAATAATCTACACCTTCAACAGTTCTGCCCATTCTCTGATGTTTTCCCAGCCTGTTGTATCTGGAACCTTTTCCCAGAACACTTATATAGCATCAGCTTGAGATCTTCAAATGAGGTCCTTTTCAAATGAGGTGATGTATGTTATGTCAGTACAAAGGACAAGCAGAGTGTTGCATCTGAGCTCTGAAATACCCTTATAAAAGAAGGTGTCAGCTCCTTCTTATTTGGTGGGTATTTTGTGTATGATTTCTTGCCTGATTGTAGATTTATGGTTTTATTGTCTCCCAGTTTTCTACCATATGAAGGATGACGCATCATTTTTATCATATTGTACATAGAATCATAGAATCATAGAGGTGGAAGAGATCACAAGGGGCATGGAGTCCAACTCCTGCTATGCTGGAATACATCATCAAAGCATTGTTGACAGATGGCCATCCAGCCTCTGTTTAAAAACTCCAAAGGAGGGGATTCCACCACATTCTGAATCAGTATATCCCACCGTTGAACCACTGTTGAACATCAGGAAGTTCTTCCTAATGTTTAGATGGAATCTCTTTTCCTGAAGTTTGAAGCCATTGCTCCGTGTTGTAGTCTCTAGAGCAGCAGAAAACAGGCTTATCCCACTGGCAATATGATATCCTTTCAAATATTTAAACATGACTCTATCATGTCATCTCTTAACCTTCTTGTCTCCAGGGTAAACACACCCAGCTCCCTAAGCCTTTCCTCATACGGCATGGTTTGCAGGCCTTCTATTGTTTTGATTGCCCTCTTCTGGACGTGTTCCAGCTTATTAATATCCTTCTTGAACTGTGGTGCCCAGAACTGGACACAGTAGTCCAGGTAGGGTTTGACCAAAGCAGAACAGAGTGGTACAGTTCAAATCACTACAATTCCCCCATTATAGCAATACAAGGAAAGAGGGAAAGAGTAAATATAATCAGTAATACATATACAAATACATATACCACAACTCACTCACTGTCTATTTACGGGGGGTAGAGGGAGAGGCAAAAGTTAAAATGCAATCAGTGGAATGCAATGCAATGCATAGACAAGTAACAGTAATACTACTGTATATGAGTTCTTTTTGACCAATTAAGTCTTAGTTAGCACATATTAGTAAAATAGCAATCCAGTAATTAAGTTTCAATGAGGTTGCACTATACTGTCTAGAAATTCAGTGCAAGGTATAGTAACAACAATAACAACAACAACATTATTACTGAGTTAAACCAAATGATCAGATTCAAAGGTAAATCTTTGTATTTGATATATAAGTGTGCTTCCAGCATGGTGTAGTGGTTTGAGCATTGGACTATGATTCTGGAGACTAGGATTCAGATCCCTCCTTGGTCATGGAAACCCACTGGGCAAGTCACACGTGAAGGCAAAGGCAAATTCCCTCTGAACAAATCTTGCCAAGAAAACCCTGCCATAAGTTTGCCTTAGGGACCATAAGTCAGAAATGATTTGAAGGCACACAATAAAAAACACTTAACAAAAGTAGATATGTTCTTGGACATTACTTCTTTAACAGAAAATTTGGTACCAAAGGCAGAAATATTATGGAAAGAGTAGGGAAAGGTTCTTACACTATGAAAAAAAGGTACAGTTGACCATCTTTCAGCAAATTTCTTGTTCAAAATGCACATGAGAGATGAAACAGCCAGGTTGGATAAGCCTTGTTTAAGTCAAGTATTTCGAGTATTTTAGAGACCATGTGAAAGTTCTCCCACAATGTGTCCTGAGATGACTTTCCCATTCACCAGCCTACACTTTTCATAAGATTTCTATTTTGGTGGTCATAGTTCTAGACTCTAGTTCATGCTTGCTCAGTAAGGAGTTCTAAAGGCAACTGCTATTTACCTTGGTTGTTGTAGGCAAGCACATATAGCTACAGTAGGATCAGATGGAGTAGAATCCCATTCTTTCCCAGCTCAGGCTTTATTGCATTGCTTACTGCAGACAATCTGCTGCAACCTATCCCAAAAAGTGTGTTTCTCCAGCTCTTCTTCATCATAGTCCGAACGATAATTAAATCAAAAACAAAAACAAAACAACACAAAAACAGAAGACACCTCCAGCTAGACAGACGATGAGGAGGAAAAGTAGGGCTGGGTGTTCATAGAATGACTTTGCAAAAAGGAGGTTTGCGGTCAGGACCTTTCTGCACTACACTGTTACAGTGCTGCTATTTTACTTTCAACATCCTGTGGAATTCTGGGGTTTGTAGTTTACTGAGGCCAAAGAGATCTCTGGCTGAGTATAATAAATGCCCCTCCTTAAACTGCAAACTCCAAGATGAATACGGTGCTGCCCCCCCCCCAAAAAAGTGGCGTAAGTGGGGTCATCCCTTTATGCAGGATATAAAAAATGTTTCTGTTAACAAGTTAACATTAGTTGACATGAAGGCCTAAATCCCATAGGTGGGTCCAACAGAGGCATATCTAGTGTAAACAGCACCTAGGGCAAGCATGGAAGTTGCGCCTCTACGTCTGAGGCCACTTCCCCCTCCTCCACTAATAAACCTTTCAGCATGTTTTTTTTTTTTTGCAACCCCCTGGCGTTGGCGCCCAGGGCATGTGCCCTACTTGCCCCACCCTAGATACACCCCTGGGGCCCAATTGGTGTAGACCCACTGAATCAGTGGGAAATTGATAAGTCAGGTTTAACTGACTCAGAAGATCTGTTATAGTCAGGACTAGGAATTGGATTCAGGCCCACATTCTCAAAACAGAGACCATATATTTGTGAATTTTTCCAGAGCACCATGACAACCAAAATAATCTTTTCTTTAATTCCTAGATCTATAAGTCTACCTTTGATATAGTGCTTCCAGCTGTAGAGCTCAGGGAATGAACAGTCTTACAAAATGGAAACCAAAAGTTTAAAAACCCCTGATATCATTCATTGCTCTAAGCTACAACTGAGCAATAAAGTTCCATGTGACAGTGATGATTTCTTGCTTGTGAACTACTGACGTGGCTTTGCTAGGGATGGAGGCTATTTTATTAATTTAGCAAAAAATTTAAAATGCATAGCATAGTTTTCTTGTGTGTATGTTTTTTCCTCCCAAAATTTATGGACTGATAAAAATGCTCCCAGCTGTTTGAAATCTACTTATAGAAGTAAACATTAAAACAGAACACAACAGACAGTGCTTGAAAGCACTAGCATTTAATTTATTATTTATATAAAAGAAGGACCCTAGTCTTTCAAAGCATTTTTCATAAAATGAAATAATTGTTTTTAAAATTCCTTACAACTCTGTATGGGTATTGGTTCAGAAAATGTTTGGGTGTTGACAGATTTCAGGAGCAGCCTGATGATACATCACTCAAAGTTGGAAGCAGTAACTGCAGTTTTTCAGATAGAAAACCTTGCAATAACACATATCAGATCACTTCTTGCAACAACAGCAATCTAACAGAGCATAATGCATCAGTAATTTGCCACTGGCTCCTGGGTTTCAACATTTTGCTATTTGACTTTTAGGCCAGTGGCCAAAAGAGAATAATGCTGGAGGTCATATAATTTTGACTAGTGATTTCACAATTAAAACTGTATAAAATGGGTTGGATTATTTAAAAGTAAAGGTGGGATTAAAGGGTGGAGTCATATTCACAAGTATTTTGAATTTTATTCTTCATGAAGGCATACATTCAGTCAAAAGGCATGCATTGATTCAATGAAACTAGTCAATAAAGCCAGTTATAGATTATTACTAAAATTAAAGAACATGCCACACAATTTGTGTGTGTGTGTTCATGCATGCATGCATGCATGTATTTTATGAATATCTCGTAAATCCTGCCACTAATCAAAAAGTCTTTGAACTAAAATATTTGGGGGAGCTCAATCAAGCGTATTTTACAGTGCAATTCTAAACATGTATTTGTTGTTGTGTGTCTTCAAGTTGTTTACTACTTATGACAACCCTCAGGCAACCCTGTTACAGGGTTTTCTGTGAGTGTGTGATATGTTCAAGGTCACCCAGTGGGTTTCTATGGCTTAGTGAGGAATCAAATCCTGGTTTCCAGGTTGTACTCCCACCCAAATCACTACACTACGCTGGCTCACCCAGAAGTGGGGTTTGACCTCAGAGAAGGAGACCCAATCCTGAATCCTCTCTTCTAGCCATCATAGAATAGTCCCAGCCTAGTCTTAGAGATCAGAGAGAAAAGGACATATGAAGAGAAGATTTGGGAGACTCTGTGGATTCAAAGGATCTAAAGCTCTCCTGGCTCTGACTCAGCTCACAAAGCCTGTTAGTAATCTCTGCTACCCTGACTTTGGCAGCAAGGAATTTGTTGAAGGAAAGAAAAGCCCTGGTGGGTAGAGTGTGGGGAACAGAAGCATTACTCCTCTGGTCTTGCTAGCCAGAGTCCAATCAGACTTTAAATAGCTTGGAAGGAACGAATATTGAAAGACATATATTCTGTTTTAGGATAAAAAATACATAAAGAAATTACTGTAGTGCCTTTGAGACTCAGAAAAAAGAAGTCTTGTTACCCTGATTTCTGGGGTCCCTTGGGGGACACCTCAGTGTGCTCCACGTGATGGGGAATGGAAACTAGCCAGAACACGAGCTATAGCAATGCAAGAGGCAGGGTAAACTAGCAGGGTCTTTTTACCCAGTTTTTACGGGGTCAGGCCAAACCAAAAACCAAACAAGATGTCCAATAAATGATTTCATTGAATTCAAGTCTCACGCACCAACTCAATCTTGCACACACGCACCCAAGAGCTATTAAGAAATAAAAGAGAGGAAATTGGATAGGGGAGTATTGGAGGGGTTGCAGCAGCTGGGATAATACTGCACCTTTTTCCTGAAGTCCTTGGTCCGAGAAAAACAGTGCAGAAGTAGAGCTCAGCACGGAGAGGGCTGAGGGCATCACTCAACGGATGGAGAAATGGTCTGCTGGGATGACCAGAAGTGACCCAAAGAAACACTCCAAAACTGGGACTGTTTGTAGGGAAAAAGGTACCTGGAGGGCTAATCCTTTCCTGGGGAGAACAATGGGGTGTTGCAAGCTTCATAATGGTCCTACACTTAGGTAGAAAAAATGGAATACAGAAATATAGGATGGGGGACACGTGGCTGGATAGCAGTACGTGTGAAAGGAATCTAGGAGTCTTCATAGACCACAAGCTGAACATGAGTTAGCAGTGTAATGTGGCAGCCAAGAAAGCCAATGCAATTCTCGGCTGCATCAATAGGAGTATGGTGTCTAGATCGAGGGAGGTACTGGTACCGCTCTACTCTGCTTTGGTTAGACCTCATCTTGAATACTGTGTCCAGTTCTGGGCACCCCAATTCAAGAAGGATATTGACAAGCTGGAGCAAGTCCAGAGGAGGGCAACCAAAATGGTGAGAGGCCTGGAAGCCAAGCCCTATGAGGATAGACTTAGAGAGCTGGACATGTTTAGTCTGCAGAAGAGAAGGTTAAGAGGGGACATGATAGCCATGTTTAAATATTTGAAGGGATGCCATGTAGAGGAAGGAGAGGGCTTGTTTTCTGCTGCTCCAGAGACCAGGACAAGGAGCAATGGATTCAAGCTGCAGGAAAGGAGATTCCACCTGAAGAACTTCCTGACAGTCAGGGCTGTCTGGCAGTGGAATGTGCTGCCTTGGAGTGTAGTGGAGGCTCCTTCCTTGGAGGTTTTTAAGCAGAGGCTTGATGACCATCTGTTGGGAGTGGTTTGAGGGTGTTCCTGCATGGCAGGGGGTTGGACTGGATGGCCCGTGTGGTCTCTTCCAACTCTACATTTCTATGATTCTATGATTTCTATGGTAACTTCCTTTGTGTGATGAGATTGCAAGGTGTTGCCAAAGTCTTACGATCTTCGGCTGTGTTAGTTTGTGGTGTGACTTCATGTAAATGGTCCTCACCTGATGGAATATTTGCTCAACTTGGGGCAGACACGCTAATCCCCTCAAGTTGGTGTCTCGGGGCTGAGGACCCTTTGTTTATTGTGGGTTTACACATCTTGAGGTCTCTAGGGGCTATGTGACTGAGGATTTTACTGGCCTGACCTGATTTTCAATTGTTTGACCATTGCTGCCTACGTGCCCATCCGGGTGACCTCTCAGGCACATTGAATCATATTTTAATATCAAAATTATAGACCCCAGGATAGGGTTTTTCCAGTGGAGTAACAGTCTTTCATATCTTGAAAGGAATTAGCTATTTGTAATAGGCTCTTTTTCAAGTAATGAAGCGTATTCCACAAAAAACAAGTTACTATAATTACTTAGATTTCCAATATTGAAGGTAAATAAATAATGGATTTCTTGTAATTAATTCAGTTGTAGCATGTATTAAGGAATAACTGTTTGACTGCCAGCAGAGACTACAGAAACATTGAGAGATACTGATTTCAAAACAAGGTATGCATTTTGGACAAAGAACTGAAGTGAAAGAGTAAAAGTGGAAAAGATGTTTAATGTGAGGATCATGGAAAAACAGCTCAACAACAATGAAAAAAAATCTTCATACTTTCCACTTCAGGGGCTATTTACTATAAACAATATGCTTTGTAAGGACAGATTTGATAGAGAAATATGTTCTCGGGGTGAAGGATATTTTTAAGACAGTTTTCTCTCTTTGGTAGCCAAGACCAAAAAAAGACCCACATGTAAATGTTGGCTTTAATAAAATAGCATGCAAGAACTGAACAATTGCTTCAAGAGAAATAAATAAAGAGAATCTATCTGATCTGAATGAGAAACTTGATAGCCAAACAGTGTTATGTGTGTGTGTTTCAATATAATAGGCACATGGTTCATTTTCACAGAAGTTAACATTTGTGTGCAGAAAACAATAGAAAAGGCACAGATTATATTTTTGCCATGGTTCTTTCCATCTGTAAAACAGGACAAAATCAAAAATCCACAAAAGGGCGATATCTTTATTGGATAAGCAAAATGCAGAAGATGTATCATGCAAGCTTTTGAAACTTCAATGGTTCTTTATCAGGCAAAGATGGTAAAACTCATGCAGGAGAAAAAAGGTGAAGACATCAGAGTCACAGGTCTACATTCTGTCCTAGATGTTACTCTGTTGTCAGGATGATGTTGAGGGATTTAAATGAAGAGAGAAGCCAAACCTTCTCAGCCATGTGAGGACTAGGGTGAAGGTATCCAAATCTGTTGTATGCTTTCTTAACAAATAGCCAGAATTTGAAAGAAAAAACAGTATGTTTTTGTTTTAAAAAAATGCAAATACCTAATAGGCTTCACTTAAATAATTACGGTATTAAAGTAAGAGGTAGTTCAAATATTGTGGACATTTTTAATATGATGGTGTAATCTGGTAGTTCAAATATTCGCCTTTGTAACCCAGTGAGTCTGAGGGTAGAGCATGTGCAGTATCAAAGACCGTATGCTCAAAGATTTTAATAGAAACATACCAGTTATTTTTGTGATATGCAATGGCTGAAAATTATATGAACTCCATATAAAAGATTATATACAGCAGTACATGATCATGTTGATGATGAATTATGATGAAAGGTAAGACAATGGCGCAAGAAAGGACTCAATAGAAACAATAAAGCAAAGGATTTATGACTCACTCAAGGATTTCATTGGTAAAACATTCAGTCAATGTAATCAACAAAACCATGGCTCTGTCTCCCATCCATAGGGCAATACACAATGGGAGGATAGGGGAGGCAGCCTTTTCAGTTTTGCCGCCCTGATTGTGGAGTGCCATCCCTTTGGAGTTCTGATGGACACTAACATTGCTTTCTTTCAGGTGGCAAGCCAAAACGTGGCTTTTTATTAACACTTTTGAAGGTTAATTTATATCAGTGTGTACATTTATATAGTTTTCAACTGTTGTAGTGTTTAAAGTGCTTTTAAGTCTTCTTTTGTTTAATATATTTTTAAAATAATGGTTTTAATCTGGAAGTGTTTTAACTCATTTATATTGTATAGTGACCAAAATCCCATGATAAAGAATGAGATAAATGTGTTTTAATAAATGAATAATTAATAAATGCCCTCAGTTTCCAGGTTGTTTTAGGAAATTCTATTATGATAGAGGAAGTTCCTATCTGTCAGTCCAAAGAACAGACTGTTTATGAATTTTTTCATGAATCTTTTCTCAGTTCATGAGAGCCAGCCAATGCAGTAGGACAAAGGTTCAGTATGTCTCTAGTAGGGATGTAATTCTTCACCAATTTTCTGTTTCAAGGAAGCAATAATTACTTTTAAGCAGTTTTGTTCGAATAGTGAGAAAGTCTTCTAAAACCAAGTCATTTTTAAGGCTATTTGCAATTCAGGAGTTATCCTGTAGAAAATTCGCACATGGTTCATTTTCACAGAAGTTAATATTTGTGTGCAGGAAACAACAGAAAAGGATATTTCTACACAGATATTTTCTGCATAGAGAACATAAAATATTGTTTTCTATGCAAATAAACAATTTGCAAATTCTACACAAATTCCCAATTACAGCGTTTTCTGCTTAGGAAATGGCATGGAAAATAATATTCCTGCATATAAAATGCTGTTTTTGTAGAAAACAAAAAAGGCACAACTTTTGTGCAGAATAAGTCCCAAAGTGCAAGATTCTCATCAGTCTAGATTCTTCCTGTCAAGGTAACTCAACTCTCAAAACCTGAATTTTTTCAACATTTTGTTGGAGTATTTTCAAATATTCACTCCATCCCTAGTCTCCAGTTAAGTCATACCTGGACAAGAAGAAATGGAAAAATATCTAAAGGTATCCCACAGAAGTAGTAGTGACAAGAAGCAGTCACTGTATATGTCAAGGGCCATTTCTGTGCTACACTCTTATAGTGCAATCATTCCACTTTCAACATCCTATGGAATCCTGAGGTTTGCAGTTTAGGGAGGGGCCTGCAAACCCAGGATTCCATAGGATGTTGAAAGTGGAATAATCATGCTATAAGTGTGTAGTGCAGAAATGGCCAAGAACAATTTTTAAAATATTGGGATAGGATCAGATTCTCATCCCCACTTCCCACTTTTCACTTCAATGTCATCATTTGCATGAACTTAGGCAAGGTATACCTAGAGAGAAACAAAACAGATCCCACTTTTACACAGAGTTTTGCACTGATCATTTTGACGCATGACAGATCGGCATATACTTTCAGCATGTTTCCACACATTCCACCAATATTGTGATTCCACTTCTTCTTTAAGCTTGTTGTAGCTTCTATTGCCCACATCTTATTAGATGCAATTAGTGGCAGACAAATAAAAAAAAATCCACCTTGCATGTGTCAGCAGATCAGCTATTCTCATCCACTCTCGTTGTCCTCAGAATGCTCTTTCTGGATTTTTTTTCTATACTAGCAGATTTTGGGCAGAAAATAAGATTCAAAATATTACACATTTTTTCTACAAGGCATGCTAATACAAAGCCACTTATACATACCATTTCCACCTCTTTCATCATCATCCATTGCATTAAAATGTGACACAGCATTCAGCAATCTGTTAGTGAATTACAATGGTGTAAGTCAAACTAATGCCATTATAACCCACTCTTTCTATTCTTTGTGGAGGTTGGACTTTGGTTGTTCTGGATGGTCCTGGGGATTCCTGCTGCAGTGCCTCCAGATGAAGGAAAATACCCAGACTCACTGACAGAAGAAGGTCTGTTGGGGGCTGTGCCATGCTAAAAAGGTATCATTGGGGAGGGGATTTATACCATAGCTATATTGTAGCTATATGCTAGAGTTACATCTCCAAATACAGGCTCTCGACCACAGGTACACATGTAAATATCTCCATAAATTTTGAGGGTAGTGGATCCTTCTCTCCTAGCCACAGATTCTACTGAGACAAGACACTCTGGTATTGCAAGGATACCATGCTTTCATGCCAGGGAAAATATAGTTTCACATTGATGGTCACTTAAGATCCACCACAGTTCCAAGACATTTTCATCTTTGTTATTTCTTTTAATTCATTGTGGCTGTTTAGACATCTACTTAATTCAGTCCTTGAGTCTTGCTCTGGGGAAAAGGAAGAGTATAAATAAAGGAACTGATGGATGGATGGATTCAATGGCATGCTGTTCCATAAGCAGATCCTCAGGCTGTGCTATTTAATTAGCAAACTGAGAGTTAACTATCTGAATTCTTGCCTACCTCAAAGCTCTATATATCAAGGAGAATACTCAGCTAAAATTCATCTTGAGTGCTGGAATGGACAACAAAAATGAAAATCAAATGTAATAAATCAGTAAATTAATTATGGATAGATAGATGATAGGTGAATAAATAAATATTCTTGATCTAACAGGTTAAGGGGAGTTGTGTATTGTCATAAAACGAGGCAAGAATTGAAAAATGTTTTTCTCTACATCTGGGGGCCGAAATGACAAGAGTCCTAGAAGTCTTGTACCATGCATTATCTCTGCATTGTTGTTGTTATGTGCTTTCAAGTCAACTCCAATTTATGGTGACTGTATCCTAAAGTTTCCTTGGCAAGATTTATTATTCTGTGAAAGTTTGCCGTTGCTTTTCTCTAAAGTTGAGAGAATGTGATCTATCCAAGGTCACCTAATGGGTTTCCATGACTGAATGAAAATTCAAACTCTGGTCACTTGAAATCCTGTTCAGCACTTAAATCACTATATCACAGTTGCTCTTACCTCTACAATAACCCCAAATAATTAACTGCTTGCTTATTTCTATTAATAAAAAACCAGACAGGGGAGAGAAAACCATGGAATGAACATGGTGAAAAGCTAAACCCAAGCATCAAGAGAAAAAGAAAAGGCAGTAGCATAACTAATAGCAAAATATAGCAAACATTACACACACTGTTTAACACTAAAGTGTTTCAATGCAGGCTATTCATTCACCCCTTAGAGAAATAAAAGTTTCTCTATCCCTAGGCAGTTTTTCAAGACAGCTCTGCATTTTACAGCACAATTTCTTTGAAATAGCTTTAGGGGCTTCATAGAAATTGGGAGGAGGTCACTTTTTAATGAGTGTTTACTGAACAAAAAGCAGAAATAAAGATCTCTCCCTTTGCATGCAGGTGGCTTCTTAGTCATTAGGAAGCTTAAAATGCAAATTGCTGAGTTAAATGGTTAACATTTGAATTGGGGCTATTTCACCACTATTCTCACATGACTCACATAGAACAAATTAGCATTTCCAGTAGGATGAACATATCACCCTAGTGACTGGACTAGGTACTCAGCATCATACAGATATTTTGAAGGTTATCTTTTTTCAGCTTCCATATCGCTGCATTGGAAACCTGAAATATATTTAATTACAGTGCAAAATAATAAGCAGAGAAATAGCCCAATCCAGTGCCTGCTTATTTGGCAAAAGTAACTACCACATTCAATGTGGGTTTATTCCCAAGTAAGTGGGAAGAAGAAAATTGTTCATGTAAGTTTGAATCAAAGAACTCTACAACAGCTCAGCAGTTTGGGGTGGATTCCCAAGACTTTTGTCATCTCATGACTCTCTTCATATATGCAAGGAGGTGGAGGGTAGGTGAGGCTATTATAGTTTTCTTCCCTTCTCTCTGCTCTCCAGACTTCTGTTCATTATGGTCACTCTTCCAGAACTCTTGTTCTGAGGTTTCATGGGGGTTTATGAGAGGGGGTAGAATTCCCCCCTCCCAGGTTTACTAACAGAAGCTGTTCTGGCCATGGAACAACTCCAATGGATCCTTGCCATGATTATCTTTTTCAGATATAGTGTCATAACATGTCTCCCTATATCAATTAATTCAGTCCTTGAGTCTCACTCTGGGGAAAAGGCAGAGTATAAATAAAGGAATTGATGGACGGATGGATTCAATGGCATGTTGTTCCATAAGCAGATCCTCAGGCAAAACATCATACCATCTCTATGAAAAAAAATGATATCACCATTATTTATTGCCCTCATGTGTAACACCACATGCTCCAGTATCTAAAAATGATCACATATGCCACTACAAATGGCATGTGTGTGATGCTTTTATAAAATGTGTGCAGTTGCTGGCCAATAGAACAAAGTCGTCTGTCTGTCCCCCTATCAAAACCGTTTTGGGCACTCTCTATAGATAATTCCCAAACAAATAAAATGGGACATTGAACTGCTCAAGTTTTGCTTGCCTGGCTATCATAATAAACCAGATGAAAAATTAGCGTTGATGTATAAATACTTAATCACTGTAGAAATACAAGTCCTGTCAAGAACTCAAGTGAGATTATCTCGTTTGTGCTATAAATATAATTCTTCCCACCTCATCAGTCACAGAGTAATAAAAATAATCAGTAGGTTTAAGAATCACTAAAGAAGGGTAGAAGCAAGATTCTGAAATTTACTTGACTCTAAGGATCCAGATGTTGGATTCTCCATTTCATTAAATGAACAGCAGTGTCGAAAATCCCTGTCTCCCATGAACACTGCATCTAGTTCCAACCAGGGTTGTTAAATTCAGTTGTTTCATAAACATTGAAATAATTCTTGCTGAACATTTTCCTCATGCACACAATCTGTGTTTCTAATCACTTGCAATGAGCCCTTCAGGTACAAAGCTCTATGCAAACCATCCAAGCATTCATATTTATGTCCAGTGAAGAACAGCAGAATTTGTCATTCATGATCTCTGCATATTCAGTGCATATTCAGTCTGTACATATATGTGAAAAATCAGTTTATAGATCAAGAACTGACATCCTGTTGGTGTTTTATGTTCACCTAAGTTTTCTTATGCATGCAGTTGTACTTTTGGGTGTAACACAGTTATTCAGTTGCATGTGTAGCCATTGCATAGGAAATTGCTCATGCTTGGATGGTGCATAACCACTCATCTGTGCCTTCAATGTGCCCTTTGATTCACTGGCGTTGTGGAAACAGCAAGCACATTTTCAGATATGCAATTAATTGCATCATGCTAGTATTCAGCAGAAGAGGTCATAGGGCAACTTTCACGTAACTAGATGACTACTGCCTTACCCAGTGCAAGAACAATGTAGGATCTTGCTAAGAGCTATGGATACTGAATGTCTGCACAGTACAGAAACATCACTGAATCATAATGTACAGCAAAGCCTATCAGTATGCATGTGAAAATCTCTCATTCTTGATTTTATTGTGTTTCTCTAATTCCATCTCCATTTTCTTTGTCTTTTAATTTCGTATCAAATTGTGTGACTTTGTGGTTTTCATACATGGAAATTTGTGCATACATTGCTATGTACATTTCCTGGTGTGTACTTTTTAATGCATTTCCCCTATTGATGAAAAGTGTGTGTTTAGTGTTTTTTTGTTTTGTTTTTGGTATTATTAGCTATGTTCATCTCTTTCCAACTTTCAGGGATCTTTTTACTCTGCAAAAAGTATTCATCATTTGTTGTAAAGGCAATAGCAATTCATCCTCCAAACATTTATAACAAATAGCTGACAAACTGTCTGGTCTGCGTGTCTTTCCTGTTTTAATCTTTTTCATAACATCACAAAGCTCTCTTACCATTATGGGAGCATTCATAATCTGTCCCTGATTATCTGTAATCTTTGGTAAATTCTGCTGAGTCAAGTAATCATCCACTTTTCCCAATCAAATCTCTTGATATTTGTATAAGAATAATACCAGTGAAATGCTTTTTGTATACTTACATTGTCTTTTATTGCCTTACATCCCTCTTGTAATTTTAATATCATTTTCTTTTCTCTGTCTTTTCATAATCTGCATGACAACCATTTCCCTGGTTTATTTGCAAATTCAAAATTCTTTCACTTTGGATGATTCACCTTTCTCTCCATCTCATTCACCGTTAACATAGATAACTGTCTCTGTAAGAGCTTGATTGGTAATAATCTTTAATGGAGATTTTTAAAATTCATTTTCCTCTCTTTTTATCTCATCTAAAATCATTTTTTTCTCTTGCCTCTTTCTTTTTACTTCAGAGTTATACTGGATAAAGCATCCTCTCAAATATACTTTACTCATATCTCAAACCACTCTAACATCTGTGCCTTTGTTCAAATTATTCTCAAAAAATTCTTTTAATGTCTTTTTATAACCATCAGCCACCTTTTAATTATGTAACAGAGTTTCATTCAATATCTATCTAAAATTATTGTTTTCTTTTTAAAAGTTACAATCACTGGATTATGACCTGAAAAAAAATCTTTGCTAAAGTATCAACTTTACAAATCCTAGTA
The DNA here is from genome assembly GCA_948474755.1 of Ctenosaura bakeri. Lineage (NCBI taxonomy): Eukaryota > Metazoa > Chordata > Lepidosauria > Squamata > Iguanidae > Ctenosaura > Ctenosaura bakeri. Next base: position 408,003 of record CAOLHI010000896.1, read on the forward strand.
GCCAAAGTCTTAGAAACTGAAATCATAACTATTCTTGAGAAAGATCTATGTCTTTCAGAAAAAAATAAGTATACTCTTTAGCATCATCATATTTATATCTCCATGTATCCTCCAACTCCAGATTGCCCATTAAATTAAAAAAAACTTAATAAAAAGCTAATAATATTAATATTTTTCTTGCAACTTCTGCAATTTTGGAAAGATATTACCCCATTCCACTGTCCCAAAAGACACCAATTTGCATAAGGCAGCTCAATCAACTAGTCCATAACCCCTATATAAAATGTTGCCTTGTCTTCATTCATGCCATAGACCCCCACACCCAAGTTCTTAACCCCTTGTAGACCAATCTGTACACTAATATATCTATCATGCTCCCTAATCAAATCAGTTCTTGACATAGTTGGGAATTTATATACAAAACAATTCCATTCTTCTTTTTCAATGCTGCAGAAATTCACCTATTTTTTACAATTTTATTATTATGATTTTTATTATTATGATTATGATTTTTATGGTTTAGCAGATATAACTTCCTGTTGATGTCTGATGACTTCCTGTACTTATGGCTCCAGTACAACTTTGGGCTTCTATAGTAGTTAGCTGCTCAGTGATTTGAGAGATCATGGCTTCCACCATGATCAGCTGACTTGATCGTTTCAAGCAAGACACTGGCTTGGTTCAAACTTTGCATATCCTCCAACATTTCACATGAAAAATGGGTCATGAGTGGCCAAGCATTCATCAGAGCATGGTTGAAATGGGAAAAGTTATTAATGAGGAAGAAGAGACAAGCTAGGGGAGGCTACAGCTGTTTGCTTTTGCCTACTTGGCCTAGTAGAAAGGGCAAGATTCTGTCCCCTCTTCTCCTCTTCCCTCTGTTGAGTTACCTGAGTATTGTACAAAGTACTTTTGCACTTTGCACTCAGTTTGCACCAGCAGAAGTAAGTCGGGGCAAAGGGAGAAGTGGGAAGATCAGAAAGAAAGTGGAACATTTAAAAATAGTAGAAAAAGTGTGACAACAGAGGATTAATTGGGACTGCCTGCCAAATCAAGACAGTTGGAGAGTATGCCTTGCAATTTGAAGAAAGGTGGGATATAAATGTTACACATGCATAATAAAATAAATACATAAGCTTCTGCCTCTGAGTTGTGAAATCATTCCCCACCTCTCTGAGCTTAGCCTCTGGAGGGGAATAGATACATTCAAGTTGATTCCAGAGCCACCCTAGTCCTCCAGAATGGTTATTGTCGTGTCTCTTCAAATAATTTTTGACCTATGGTGACTCTAAGATGGGGTTCTCTTGACCAGATTTCTTTAGAGGGGGCTTGCCTTTTCCTTCCTCTGAGGCTGAGAGTATGTGACTTGCCCAAAGTCACCCAGCTGGCTTCTATGGCTGAGTGGGGATTCAGTCCCAAATCTCCAGGGTCATCATCCAATGCTCAAGCCACTATACCACTCTGGCTTTCCAGAACGGTTAGATAATTCTATTGTTACCATATCCTACCACCCCTCCTACGACATATGCAGTTTTTATAAATTGGACTTATCAATGACAACTATTGGGAGATTGTCATGTACCCTGTCAATGTTTTGTCACTCTGGAGTTAAAGCAAACAGTCCATTCTGAGCCCCTTTGTCAGTCCTGTGGGAAAGCCATTATGGCTTTGTCAACACACCACTTCAGGGTATGAAATAAGGTATAAAAATCCTTATTTCAAAAATGCTAGCTTTGACCCCAGCCAATTGTAGTACATAGAACATAATATGTAGCCCATCGTACGTAGTACATGGTATGTAGCGCCATTCTTCCGTGCTGTCCTCAGACACTGTCCGCGTCATTCCACTGCAACCTCCTTCTTCAAGACTGGTAAATATCACTCTTTCCACCCCTCATCTCTCTCTATCCAACCATTCCTACCTCACTTTCCAATAGCCATGTGCGGTCCTTAAGAGTGTCTAATTTCTCGTCTGTTTGTCAATTCAAATAAAATACTTTGTTTACCTTTAACTGGAGTCCTCTCTACAGATAGTAGTGATACACATAGGTGAAAGATCCTGCCCTTAGTCTCCTCTTGCGGGAGCTATAATTTCCCTGTGTGTTCAAAGATCCTTGTGCATACTAATCCAGATTCCAATGGCATCTGATGAAGTAGACTTAAGTTTATAATACCTTATGCTACCAACACCTTTCTCTTGATTATTCTCAAAGGTGCTATAAGATTCCTTTGGATACTGACCTATACTAACAAAGCTATGTCTGAATTGGGTGCGTTTTCCTCACTATTGACTAAACATGTTTGTATTGTATTGCATACATCTCTAGCTATTTGCATTTCTAAAAAAATGTATACATGGCATTTCCCCATACATTATTCTTCCAAAAGGCACCTCAAAGGTTGAGGATATGCAGATTTCCAAGACAAGATTCACTCAGCTAACATTGAGTCTTGGGAGGTGTGAAACAGATACTTTTGTCAAAAATCTCAACTCCAGCAAAACTCTTTTATATCCCTAGTTAACTTAGCTTCAAAGAGGTTCACCTTATGCATTCTTTGTAGTCCTTGTGGCAGTAGGTGAAAACTTTTTTTTAATTCAAACAGACTTTAAAACAACTTGCTTTAAAAAAAGAAGAAGCTGTATAACTATTTTTTCTAGAATTTTTTTTACTGTGTTACATTTCCATTGTTTTATATTGATTATATTTTAATATTATGTTTTTCTCATGTAAACGTGTTTATGAGGTGCCTATAGTAATACAGAGGCCACCCAGCCAACCAACCAATCAGTCAATTGATCAATCATTACAATAAATAATTTAATCAGATCTTACCCAGGGAAGAACATACCATATTCTTCCCTATAAAACATCTTCTCTAAAAATAAGAATGTAGTTGGAATACTAAAGTTAAAAAATCAACATTCTCCATTTAGAATTGGTAAGTGAAGAATGTTGATTTTTAGCTTTAGTATTCCAGCTACATTCTTATTTTAGTTCTCTCTTGATGCTCCTCAGCCAACTAGATAGGTAGGATGAAGATGTGAGAGACTGTTAAAGGCTCTTTAAAAAGACCCCTTTGTATTTTATATTGTTCTACCTATTTAGTTTTGATTTGTATTGTAAGCTGCTTTGGGTTCTATGTTGTCAGAAATAAAAAGAGATTTAAACTAAATGTAATAAATACGTAAATAGAGATCCTGTGGATGGAGATGTAAGAGACCATATATCTATCTAGCTGGAAGTTAGGTCCCACTGAATTCTATGGATCTTATTTCACAAAAGTCAGGTCTTAGATTGTTCTGAAGTTTAAAAAAAACAGCTAAAAAAATGGCCTCACAATAATGATGCTGATCTCCAAGCCAAGATCAACAGGAAAGGGTTTATAAATTACACAGCAGTGACGTGGTCTAAGGCCAGGTCTTGTTCACAGCATCCTGCAGATGTTTTATCAACAGTCAATGTTCTGGTATGGAATGGCTTTAGGCAGACGGGGCAGTTAATTTTATTTATTTAACAGAAGCCTGACTACCTGGCTACTTTATCTTAGGTTGCTGGCAAAGCCTGGAAAATTTAAGTGGCCATGCAGGCTGGGGGATTCTGGAAGTTGCAGTGCAAAAATATAATTTTTTCAAGCTCTGGTTCCTAGCTATGTATCATGTACTAGTAGGTTTTTTAAATGGACAAATTACAATTTAGCACACATTGTTGAATCCAGAGATTTTGACAAATTGCACTGTCCTTTTTGCAGATTTGTCTTAAAATCCAGAAAATATTGGCACATATTGGTAGGTTTTAGCTGAAGAAGTGTCTCACTTTACATTTCCCCATGATGTATGCTTTAATGAAACCAGACTCACATCTTGGCACTGAAAAAGTCATGCCACATTTGGAGGAGAGGCCTGATGCCCATCTATACTCTATAAAGAGTCAATTTACTCCCTGGCTTTGACAGTGATTACAGCAGGGATGGACAGAGTACAAAACGGTAGGTTGCCTGCAAACCTGAAGGCAATCACATACCTGACAACATTTCATAGATGAAAACCAGGACACTGGTGGGCAAGCAACATCAAGATGTTGGTGAAGATGGCAAAAAGATAAGGAAAAACAGATAAGCTAGGACTCCCTGCAACAGTTTGCTTTTGACTGAGCCTACTGGGAAGGGCGAGAGCCAGAGTGGTGTGGTGGTTTGAGTGTTGGAACTAGAACTATGGAGACCAGGGTTTGAATCCCCACTTGGCCATGGAAACCCACCATGTGACCTTGGACAAGTTACACTGTCTCAGCCTCCGAAGAAGGTAAAGGCATACCCTCTCTGAACAAATCTTGCCAAGAAAAGTTGGTGATAGGCTTGCCTTAGGGTGTTGAAGGCACACAACAACAACAACAACTGAGAAGGCCAAGATTCTTGCCTCTTTTCTCCCCTCCCCTCCTCTCTCCCCAGCTGGGTTAATGGAGTGAAAACTACTTTTACAGTAAGCTGAGCATGAAGGAGAAAAGCAGGAGGACAGAAGAGAAACTGGAATATTTTAAAAAGCACCTGGAAAAATGGGACAACAGTAGATTAACTGAGATTGTCTCTATTAAATGGAAACAGTTGGAGTACATGCAACCATAACTCTCTCCAATGACCCTACCATGCCAAAAAGGGAACTCCAAATGGTCTTCGTCCTATTCCTACACCATTCCAGGAATAGTGATTTTTGCATTGGGTAGGTTACAAGGACCCACTTTTCAAACAAGAAAAAATAGGAGTGGAATCTGGTTGTAAAAATATGCGATATCTGTATTGAGCAAGGTGCAGCAAGAGTAGTGCAACATGAACTTGTAGTAGAAACAGGAACAATCTGTCAAGGTAAAAAAGGAAGAAATAATGTTTATGAATGTTTATTATCTTCTTCCTAGGATAGGAAAGAAGACAGATAAAAGAAGTTGATTACAAGAGCCCCTAAAGGCAACCTGTCATGCATAGGATAAACTAGCAGTTATTATCATGATTAGATGCCTTGGCTGCTCCCTTCTCAGACTGACCAACTTTTTGAAGAAGGGAGATGTCTTTTGCTTCATTCAACAGGTAAGAGAGAAATCAAAGGCTTGAGTGCATAGACCAAAGAAAGATGCAGAGATGTGAAAGAAAGAGGAGGCACCATCTAAGCTCCCCTTTTCCACTGAGCACATCAAACAAGCATTGATGCCTCTTTGCTTCCAACACTGGCCATTTCAGAGTTTAATTTTTTTTTAAAAAAAATCTTCCCTGGTTTAGCTCATGGAGGACCGGTGTGTGTGTGTGTCTAAATTTGATCTGCAGCCGTCCCAAAGTTAATGTTTTACAGGAAAATCTTCTCCTAAACAAGCAACAAATAAATAAATATTTTTTTAAAAAAATCATAGTACAGTCAGCTCTCCACCTTTACTAGGGCTAGGGGTGCAGGATCCTCACAAAAGTGGGATAATTGCTAATCTCTCTCTCTCTCTGTGTGTGTGTGTGTGTGTGAAGGGAACTGAGGCATGGTGGGGTAAATAGGCACCCAGGGTCTAAACAAATCAGGTCAGGGAAAGGAGAAGAAAAGGGGTCGGTAGGCATGGTGCCCCTATACTTTCTCTCTCTCACCCATCTCATTCTTTGGTTATGGGGGAGCATTGGGAGAGGGTTTGTGGTGGTAGAGGAGGACCAGAGGTGGGTTTTTAAGGGACTGACTGCATAGCCTGATTGGAGCTGCTGAGAGGGAAGTTCCCCTGGAAGAGAAGAGCCTCAGGTGGAGGCGGCAGAAGCTGTAGAATCTCACAATCAAGTCTGTGAAAATTAAACCCAAAAAACTGGAGCTAAACAATAATTTCCTGTATAAAAGGGTCACCAGAGGCAAAGAACAAGACGTGTTTGTTCTTTGTGCCTATAACAAGTGAATAGAAAAAGATGCTGAATTTTGGCATGGTGTAATGTGCCATGGAAATGTGAAAAAAAAGCCATGCTTGCTAAAATTTCCTATTCTACAGAACTACCAAGGAAACATGAGCCTTGACCTCCTTTTCATGTGTTTGCCTTCTCCAGAAGTGATGATAAGTATGGTTTACCTGATATTGTGGTTTAGCTGATATTTCCCAATTACCCTTAAACCTATTTTAAATGCTTCTCTAAAACCTCACAAGAAAGTAAAGTGAGTGTAAATAAGGCAAATTAAACCAAACTTGCATGATAGTGAAACATGAACAGATATTCTGTTTGTTTAAAAAATGGCAACAGCATCTGTTTAATGGAATTCTTGGTTTAGTGTTCCCCTGCTCCCCCAGGCTGCAGGCCTATGATAATTATGCTAAAAGTCAAAGACATTTCTGAACCTGCTTGGCTGTCCAGATGCATGGGATGTATAAGACTTTTCAGAAATGAAAGTCAAAGAGGGTATAACCCAGAGTTTGGCAACATGGGTGAGAATTCACTATGACAGTTACGAATGCATAAGGCAGAGTCATTCATTTGGGACTGGTTTATGTTCCTAATCCCTAATTTAGAAGATACATAGGGAATGTGAGAATACCCCAGTTCCCACTTACTGGGCAGCAGCCACTGTGATCAGTAGGAGTCTGTTTCCCTGTCAATTGAGAAGCAGCTGGCTGATGTTCTCACACATACCCTTGCACAAACTTTCTCTGGTGCAAGGGGGCACTTCAACAGGGATCCTGCTTCTGGCTGTTGCACTGGAGATTGCTCCTAGGAGTGTGTGGGAGCATCAGTCAACTTCTTCCCAATCAAGAGATGAGCAGATCCTTGTCACTCACAGTAGTTGCTGCTCAGTAAGTGGGGATAGGGTGGGTGGCCAGGAGACACCACATATACCTTTAGACACCCTGTTTTCTGATAACTCTCTCTTTTGATGCTTCTAAATTAAGGACAAGTTCCATTAATTTGACGGGGGTTCCGCTCTTTCATCAGTTCTTTTTATCTGTGGAGGGTCACTACTTGCACATACATGCTGCTTGCAAAGTAAGCTGAGAGTGGTAAAAGCCACCAAGCTGGCTGAGAGACTTTGCAAGCAGCGTGTGGATGTTTGGTACCAAGTCCTTCCATAAGTCCTTCATGCTCCCTACAGTACAGTACATCATTTCCACTTTTCAACCCCTTTAGTTTTCTGACAGTGCTCCAGTCCCCAACCTGTCAGATAAGCAGGATAAGCGTATAGGTACATAACTGAGATTGTTACACACTCATAACTGTCTTAATGAATTCCAGCCATTACATCTTTGGATTCACATGCCATGGATTACACAAAACTTTTCAAAAATGAAATGCACAGTTGATCTAACCAAGAGCTTGGGGAAAACAGTTAGCTAGGAGATTCTGGGAGGTCCTTGCACACTATACAACTATAGCACTATGATACCATTTTAACTGCCATGGCTACAAATCTTGGGATTTGTAGTTTGAGAAGGCACTAGAGCTTGCTGGCTCAGATTTCCCTTCCCTAAACTTCAAATCCTATGATTCCATAGCATGAAACCATAGCAATTAAAGTAGAATCATATGAATGTAACTGTACAGCGTCAAAGAGTTCTGTAGTTAAGAAAAGAAACATTGCTAAGCCTTGGTGTCATCACAAGTAGTGGTGGAAGAACTTATTTTATAAAAAGAACATAGGTTGTCATATTAGGGAAAGGTTTTCACATTAGGAGATGATTTCATGCTAAGAAGGATAGGAATGGGACTAGACTGATCACCTACATAGGGTTGCCAAGTGAAATTAGGAATAGGGCTCCTTTTCATGATTGTGTAGAAGAAAGGATTTCAGGGGGTGCTCCTTGCATGACAAGCAGCACTGACTTAAATTCCCTCTTCTACACAGTAACGAAAGGCATAGGATCCGTGGCCTTTATTTTACCAGGCAACCCCAGTACACTTCCCTTTCTGCTCCCCTAGATACTTCTTATCAGGGTTTTTTTTCTCCTTGATCAGCCCCAAGATCAGAATTTACATGAGAAAAGTGGTTGCAGATTTTTGCTGGAGTGAGGAAGATCCAGTTTGGGGTGGCTGGAGGGAGACAGCATGAGTGAGAAAAGGATTTGATGGAGGGATAGGGAATATGTATTTCTCCAGATGTTACAACACCAGCATTGGCTTTGTTGGCCAGGAATGATGGTGACTGTAGTCCAGCAACACCTGGAGAGCCACATAGTCCACACCCTCATTTAATCCTTCCTTTTCCTTTTCTGTATGCAACCGCCTTCCCCCATCTCCCACTTTTTACCTAATTCTCTGCAGTCTGTGACCTAGAAGATGGGCCAAGTTACTATCATGTCTAGTTAAGAACGCTGAGATCCAGGAATAAAATGCTCTCTGTGGGAGGACTATGTAGTGTGGCTGCAGCTGCCTTATGTGTGGGATGCCAAGACTGGTCAAGAGAAGGCAAAGGAACTCAGTTTGATGGATACCAAGGCACTGAGTCAGCATTAGGCTAATTGCTTCGTCCTGTTCCCTTGAGGGTGCCCAGATTTTTTCTTTTTTAAGAGAGAACAGGACTCCTATATTTTTAGCACTGTGGTGAAAAGGGAATTTCAGCAGATGCAGCTTTTCTCACCTCTTCCTGACAAGGAGCTCCTGCCAAAATTTCCTCTTTGCACTATTAAAGGCAAAGAAACCATATCATAATTTTTTCTGTCTCCTGCCTTACTTGATTCCAAGCTTGTGCCCCTAGAACTAAAAACAAAATTTCACATCACAGCCGTATGGCTCCGCTTTCACTTCTGATGGAAGAAATCAACCTTGGTAGAGATGAATTGAACTTACTGCCACTGGGAGACAGACTGGATAAATAAAATATTGCTGTAATTTCATACCATTGACAATTCAGAATGGCTGAGTTTTGCAAAATCTTGTCTTTAGAATTCCCAGGTAATATTTGACAAAAGATGCATTGTATCAAGAATTCTTTGGCAGAATGTTTCTTTCAAAATCATGGGTCTGTTTATGCAACAGTTTAAATTTACATAAGTGTGAAGGCAAGGGTTATAACAGCAAGCAGGGAACCACTGGCCTTCCTAATGTTTTGCATTTTAAGTCCCAGAAGACTCAAGCTATTTCCACACCACACTGTTATAGTACTGTTATTCCATTTTCAACATCCTGTGGAATCCTGGCGTATGCAGTTTAGGGAGGGGAATTTAGTCAGAGAGGTCTTTGGCCTCAGTAAACGACAAACTCCAGAATTCTGCGGGATGTTGAAAGTGGAATAATAGTATTTTAACAGTGCAATGCGGAAATGGCCTCAGCCAGCATGGCTCATGGTAAGTGACTGTGGAAGCTGAAGTCCAGCAACATCCAAAATGCCAAGATTCTCTATCTCTGCATTACATATTTTGTTACTAGAATTGTAATTTGAAGTGATGTGGGTATTGAGAACTCTCTTTGAGACAGTGATGTAGACTCGAGTCAACTGACTCGGACTCAAGTTGGAGTTAAGTCGCTTCGGTGACTTGACTTGGACTTGACTCAGCAATAAATGATGCACCGACTCGACTCGACTCGAGACTTGTATATTTTTAGTGACTGACTTGCTGCCCTTAGTTCAGTAACATAACACATTCATCCAGAAATCTTATGACTTTGAACAATGCTTTTATCTTTTTTTTTTTTTTTTTGCCTACTGGTCACATGACAATCTGTCTCAAGCCCAAAGTGTGGGTGCATTTCTTACAGGGGAACAGCAAACGGGTTAGGCAATGGACTTGAGGTCTGCTCAGCAGCTTCTGCTGCTGCATATTGGAAGAGCCTTCTAAAACTTTTCCTAAGAGCAGAAGGCAAGACTCTCTCCCAGAGCGCAGGTTGCATTTCTCAGAGGGGAAGAGCAAATCTGTTAGGCAGCGGGCTTGAGGCAGAAGGATCTTTCCTTCTAAAGCTTTTGAAGTTTCAGTAATGGGGAGTAAGAAGGATCCTATTTCCCAAGTCCAAAGCTGCAGATGACAAAATCACAAATGTGGAGAGCCTACTCTTCTTAAATTGTTAAAACTGACTTTATTCAACTCTGTCCAGAAATTCTGGAATATAGGTTGGGGTATAAAGTTGACTCCCAAACTTGAGATTTGACTTGAGACTTGACTTGAAAGTGTCTTCAAGGACTTGAGACTTGACTTGAGACTTGAAGGTAGAGACTTGAGACTTGTAGTAAAAAACTTAAATACATCACTGATTTGAGATGCCCCAGGTACTTTCACAGGAAGAAAGGGCATGGAAAACCCCAAAATGTGAGAGTAACTTGTTAAAAATAACTAGATGTAATTAATTCATTCCCCAATATTGACAGTAGAACTACACAGTGTTAAAACTGTAACTTAACTTTAACTGGGAAAATTATTTGTCTAGTTATGGATTGATGGCCTTGCTAAATGATAGATGAAGAATATCACAGGGTTCAAGTATTAGCTAGTGCCATCCTTTGTGCTGCTGCATCATAGTCTACTGTGGGTTTTGACGTATCATTGTACTGATAAAAGATTGTTGTTCCTAATTCAGGAATCATATACAAATATGTCTAGGAGGGTTAGGATCAGTACAGATGGAAATTTGTACAGGAAATTTGTACAACAAAAGGAGTTAGACAAGGGTGCTTCTTAGCACCCCTCCTGTTTAATCTTTATATAAATGATATAGGCCATTTCTACATTAGCCTGTTAAAGTGCTATTATTCCACTTTCAATATCCTATGGAATCCTGAGGTTTGCAGTTTAGAGAGGGTCTCAAATGCCTCTCCCTAAACTGCAAACTCCAGGATTCCATAGGATGTTGAAAGTGGATTAATAGCACTGTAACAGGCTAGTGCGGAAATGGTCATAGTAACCTAGATAAATCTCCCTGATCGTTTCCCTCCCTCAGTAGGAATTCATAAAATAGCACTTTTAATATATGCTGATGATATCGTTTTGCTCTCAATGAATAAAATCAGGCTGAAGAGAAGTCTAAACAAACTTTATGAGTTCTGTCACACAGAACAACTTAGAATCAACTATATTAAATCTAAGATGATCATTTTTGATAAACATTCACTTAAATTTAAATGGAGCTTGGGTGGTAACAATATAGAACAGGTCTCCTCCTTTAAATACTTGGGGGTATATTCTCATGAGAAAAATTCTTGGAAGATACAATTACATAATATCAAAACAATAGTACAGAAGTCAGCCCATGCTACTTTGAAATTTTTCTATTCTAAAGGGGGAAAACTGGTATTTCCAGCTTTGAAAGTATACCTAGGGAAAATAGTTGCTCAAATGCAATATGATATAGAGATCTGGGGGGTAAATCAAAAGAACTTGAGTGACCTGGAAGTCTGTCAGAACAAATTCCTGAGGTCTTTGCTGGCAGCACCACCAGGGACTCCAGCTGCGTTCCTCAGAACAGAGTTAGGTGTAGCATCTGTAAAAGTGAGGGCTGAGTTGGCAACCCTTATGTATTATAAGAGGGTCCTAGACATGACAGAGGATCATCTGCCTAAGCTGTGTTTAGGCGAGCAATGGAAGATAGGTGGTTGGGCTAAGTTATTCCAAGACCTATTAACATCTAAAACTCTCTCAACAGATATTTTTGTCTTTCATGGATTTAAAGCTAAACATAGGGACTACATGTATAAGCTGGATAATGAGCAGGACCTAGGTCTAATCAAAAGTTCAAATTTTTCACACTGATATCATTGGGTAAACTCCAATCATTTGAGAGGTCAATACTTACATACACTTACTTTTTCTCCTCTGAGAATTGAATCATAGAATCATAGAGTTGGAAGAGACCACAAGGGCAATCCAGTCCAACCCCCTGCTATGCAGGAACACATCAAAGCATTCCCAGCAGATGGCCATCCAGCCTCAGCTTAAAAACCTCCAAAGAAGGAGACTCCACCACACTCTGAGGCAGCATATTCCACTGCCGGACAGCTCTGACTGTCAGGAAGTTCTTCCTGAGGTTCAGATGGAATCTCCTTTCCTGCAGCTTGAATCCATTGCTCCTTGTCCCGCTCTTTGGAGAAGCAGAAAACAAGCCGACTCCCTCCTCAACATGACATCCCTTCAAACATGGCTATCATGTGCCCCTCTTAACCTTCTCTTCTGTAGATTAAACATACCCAGCTCCCTAAGCTGTTCTTCATAGTGCATGGCTTCCAAACCCATCACCATTTTGGTTGCCCTTCTCCTATATCCTTCTTGAATTGAGGAGCCCAGAGCTGGACACAGTATTCCAAATGAGGTCTAACCAAAGCAGGATAGAGTGGTACCATTACCTCCCTTGATCTAGACACCATACTCCTATTGATGCAACCAAGAATCACGTTGGCTTTCTTGGCTGCCACATCACACTGCTGACTCATGTTCAGCTTGTGATCCACTAAGACTCCTAGATCCCTTTCACACATACTGCTATCCAGCCACATGCTCCCCATCCTATATTTGTGCATTCCATTTGCATTCACAGAATTACGTTTCCAAACTATGCCAACGTCTGTGCTAGACGGTAAGTATAGAAATATTCCTAGACATTTAAGGGTCTGCAAATGTGGCATGGGTGAGGTAGAGAGTATTATACACTACCTGCTCTTTTACCCCCTTTATCAAAATCCCAGAAAGAGATTTTTGGGACATATTTTGGCATCGTTACAAGGTGAGATCCCTTTTACAAAACTCTGCTGGTTGCTCTCAGATTGAGATCCACATGTTACATATAAAACAGCCTTATTTACCAAAGCTGCTAAAAAATATCCGTGCCAGCTACTTGAAAGAGATTGCTATAGATTGTGCTGGGGATTCTTTGATTTAATATCTTATATTGAGGAATATGGATGTATACATTTCTACATTGGTTTTATTGTTTTTTAACTGAATTTGTAATGGCTTTTAGTCAAATACAATAAAATTGACTGATGTATCAGTGTGATAGAATGGAGTATTTTGTACCATAGAATAGCATGTAGCGTTAAATTTTTTTAAAAAAATAATGAACCAACGATTTAGTGGGTTTCAAATAAAATTAATTACTTTAAAAAGTACCTTTCCAGGCTCTGCTTATATCGTTGACCTATAAGAGAGATACACAGAGTGAACTGAAGAAAAATCTTTCTTTTCAGTCAATGCATGCTACTTCTATCTTCAGGTCACTGCTGCTGTAAATACATAATTTAAAATGAGACACAGACACACCATTCCCCAGACCCCTCTGTGAGAGATGCACATATTTTTTACATCTTCAGTTAAAAAACACAGCCTCTTCACTTTTGGGCAGATGCTACAGTCTCATTCCAGGTGCATGGCTCCCATAGACACCCATGAGAACCACATGGTTAGACTGATGGTCATGCACTGAGTGATGAAAAACATTCTTAGCAATTTTAATCCATCTGTTCCAAACTCTGAACATAGGTTTTCTTTTTGTCTTTATAAGGAATAACCTCTGTGACATTAACAATGTAGCTGACAACTCTGTCAACATAGATCCTATCTCAGTTGCATTTACTAAATTATTCTACTGAGCTTGAAAACAATTGACTCCCAAGGAGGTGTATCTAGTATGGCAGTAAGGCTTCAAACCATCATTAAGCTTAGTTACTACAGAGTAAGGCCCACTGAAGTGAAATGAACCAGAGTAAATGAAGACATATTGGATCACACCTTATCAATGATTACATACACTCAGAGGGAATACTCTGTGGTTCTTAGATTTTAGATGTACAGCTCGGAGCCTAGAGCCTCTTCTCTGGTCCTCAAGGCAAGTGGGGGAAGGAATCTCAGAGTAAGAATGCTGCCTTGAAAAATGTGTGTGTTTCTCATTTATTAGACTTGGTCTTTTTTTATTTGAATGGCACATTCTGTGCAAAGATGGTTGGTACTTAATGTATTGTAGTTAACATTGTTACTATGTAATATTACTGGGGTCCTTCCTTTATGACATCACAAGCAGTGGTCCCTGGGGCTCAGCTTTTGACACCGAAATCTCGGGGCCTGGGATACTCCCAGTGTGGCAGCAATATATTCTATTATTTTTAGTGTATTTCTTCCAAGTAAGAACATATAAAATCAGACCCCAGACATCTATCAGGATAGGCTAGTATTCATTCTTCCATTCATTCAAAGCTGTGTGCTTGAATAAAGCGAGAGCATAGAAAGTTTATGTTCATGGTAGCTATGTAATCTGGAGGATTCTGGGCACCGTAGCCTTTAAAAAGTAACTTTTCCAAGGTCTGAGCAAAATTATATGCTATCTAGATTCAGAAATGGTCTCTGAGCATTGCCATTGTTGTAGTTGATGCATCAGCATAGTTTTCACAGGGTCTTTTTGTGTTCACAAAAATATTGTCTGTGTGAGCCCTAAAATAACAAACAGGCCTAGTTGTGTAAATTTTCTATTTATGTGTGACTGAAAAGGAACCAAGAAGAATGGCTTCTAGGTTGGTTAAATGGATCAGCTGGATTTCGTTCACTTCTAGAAACATAGTCCTGGGTAACTAGTGATTGTAAATACAAAACAATTACAATTTGGTAACAGTTTGGTATCCATGATCATCACTTAGTCACAATTTTGACACTGTTGACATAATTGTAACTCACTCCACAATTTACTTTAGCAAGCATCAGTTGCATGGGGAGAAGGAAGTCCATTCTGCTGATGATCAGAGTGTGGTTGAATGATGTTTCCATCAGGTTTTGTGGGGCGGACCATGAGAAATTAAGTTAATTACTTCATTAAGTATAGGCTGATACAGGATTCCAGCCATTGTAAATACAATTGGCTATGTGATTTTTAAAAGAATGCTTACTGTTGAAAATAACATTTCCTTGTTTTAGAAAGGTTTAGTCAATTTTACTTGTTTTGGCAAGTTTAGCCAAAGCTCTGTATCTTGCAGCTATCAGCAGAGTTTGTTTTTGTTTCAACATCATTTCTAGAATATGGACTCTAAAAACTCAGTAAGATACGTAGAAGTATGGAAGAGGGAGGCTTGGGGAGAACAAAAAATTCAGCTGACCTAGCACATGGGTAGCAAAACAGGTCATTAAAAAGTCTTTGGTGCTCCAATTACGCATGGGCAAACATTTCCAACAGCCAAGGGGAATTTTCCGAGAGACACAGAGAACTGAGGAGCTAAGTAAAATACACATACACATGTGGGAACAGAAATAGGAAAGGAAAAATGGAGGAGTGGTGCTGGATTTACAAAAATAAGAAAGGTGCAAAAATGCACAACACAGACACAGCCTTTTAACATTAAACAGGAAAAAAAAGATCTAGGTGCAAATTGAGATTAAGGGCACAAGGTTGTACTTGAAATCTGCCAATTCAAGGCTGTAAGTTTGGGTGGAAATCTTGCTACATGGGCAAAATGCCAGACCTCCTTCCATACACAGTTGGGAGACCTTTGGCACAGTGGCAGAACATGCCACTCTGTGCTTGGCATTCCTCTGCAAAGATTTGCTGGGGGGGGGTCTGAGTTAGAGGAGAGACCAGAGTGGTCCACATGTGGGGAACATGGAAGAGGAACACCTTCGTACCTTCTAATCTTTCATAGATCCAAACTGGGACATATCTGGCCAAGCAACATCAGAATGTTGCCAAGACAGCAAAAGTTATTAATGAGGAAGAAGACAGAAGCTGAAAATTTGCTTTTGCTTGAGCCTACAGGGGAGGGCAAGATTCTACCTCCTGTTCTCTCCTCCTTGAGTTAATTGAGTGCAAAGTACTTTTGTATTTTGAACTCAGTTTGCACTGATGGAAGTAAGATGAGGACAAAAGCGGAAAAAAGAGATAAACTGAAAATGTAGGATGACAGTGGATTACAGTGGCCCCTCCACTTTCACAAGGGTTCGGGGCGCAGAACTCTAGCAAAAGTGGAAAAACCAAAAATAACTCCCCCTGTGATCTGCCTCCCATTCCTTTCTGAGGCTCCCCACTCCCTTTCCTGTGCCTTTTGCATGCTGGGGCCAGATGCAACAGAATGGGAGGGGGGAGCTCCAGAGGGGAGGAGGAAGGCTCATGTGAGCCTCCTGCCCCCCATTCCCTTGCCTTTTGCCTCAGCATGAGTTCTCAGCACCAGGGCCAGAAGCAAGGGAATGCGAGGGGGAGCTCCAGGGGAGAGAAGGAAGGCACGTGCATGCCTCCTTCCCCATTTCCTTGTCTTTTGTCCAGGTGTTTGCCTTCCTTCTCTACAGGCAGCCAAATGCAAGAGAATGGGAGGGGGAGAATGGGAGGGAGGCATGTGTGCACCTCTTGAATAACCAAAAGGTCAAACCTGGAAATGTGGAAGGAGGACTGTAATTAGGATGATCCTTGCCAAATCAGGACACTTACTGTTTTATCACACCAGAGTCTTCTCTTGCTAAAATAGTGTTGTTGTAAAAACACTATTGACAAAAACAGCAGAATTGGTCTCTGATTTTGCACCTTCAAAATCATGCTTGGATTACAGAGTTCATTTTTTCTAAAAGCTTATCACAAACAGCATTTGGGACTGCCCACCCACTGTCTTCTCCAATATATTATCCCAACCTTTTTTTCTAGTTTGGCACACTCCCAGGCACACACAGATGCCCTCTTGAAATGTAAATGAAAACAGTCTTATGCTATAACAAAAAGTTGTTTATTCCTGGGAGAGGGGCATTTCTGATTGTGATAGCCAGACTTTTAGCTTCAAACTCTACTAAATGCTGGCAGATGAAAGCCATCTGTCTCATCGATGCTTGTTTTCATCTGCCAGCAATTAATTAAGTCTGGAGCTAGAAGAAAGCAAGAATTCAAGGATTAATAAAATAAATGCTTTTTTAAACTGTAAGACACTTTCCAAATGGTCTCCAAGAGGAGAACAACAAAATAACACTGAAGTCATGTGATAAGTCCTAGTCAAAAATCCTATTATCCAACTATAAGTGCAATTTCCCTGCCTTGGGTGATAAAGTTCTTAAAGGGTATGCATTTTTATACCATATTTATGCAGTTTAATTCATTGTCATGCCCCATTGATGGTGTAAATTTACCCAGGCTCCAGACATAGTACAAAAGAGGGATGAATTATAGAATTTGGAAAAGGTATTTTTTGGATGACAGGTCTCAAAATTTGAAGGGATGTCATAAGGAGGATAACGCAAATCTGTTTTCTGCTGCTTCAGAGACTAGGACATGGAGCAATGGCTTCAAACGTCAGGAAAAAAGATTCCATTTGGAAGAACTTACTGACAGTAAGAGTAGTTCAACAGTGGAATATTCTGCCTCAGAGTGTGGTAGAGTCTCCTTCTTTGGAGATTTTTGAACAGAGGCTGGATCGCCATCTGTTGGGAATGCTTTGATAGTGTCTTCCTGCATGGCAGAGGGTTGGACTTGATAGGCCCTGTGATCTCTTCCAACTCTACAAGTCCATACTTCCATGGCTCTTTTTACAGGACGCTGTTGTCCTGCAATGGGGACAAGGGGAAAGTGGGACCGCAACAACACTTCTGTATGATGTCATCACAGTTCCATCCTTCTCCCATCATCAGGTGGCACAATAGTGGATTAAATCATTGATGGGTTCTCCCCATCAATGACACATGATTGCATCACCATCCCACACTTACCTGGCCTGCAGAACCCTGGAAGCACAATAGAGGCAATTCTGCCCCAGAGCAGCCTGGGAAAGTGCCTGGCTGTGCTTTGGAAGAAAGAGGCATGCCCATTGTATTTCCTTGGGCAGGGAGCCATCCAGTATGGAGGGGAGCGTTCCCATTGCTTTCTCTTCCCAGCAGAGGCACTGCCAGGATCGCCACTGGACAATGATAGATCCAGGTAGGGTGCAGAAAGGGCCTATGATTCAAAACCTTAGCTGGCAACCATCAGAACCTCCCAGCCAATTAGCTGGTGAATTTCAAAGCGGTGGAAGGAGGAACGATGGAAATGGAGAGGGGTGTTTAGAACGTCTAGGATGCTCCCCGGCAGGATTGGCTAATCAGGGGACACAGAGGAAGAAGTGGTGACAGCAAATGCTAGGGGCAATTAATAGATCTGAAGGCTTGGTTCATCCATGTAGCACTCCTTGACTGGCTTAGGTATGTCTGAATATGTGAGTAGAGGGCATTCACTGGAGCAAATTAATGGTACACCTATAGTGGAGCCTTCCTATAGCAAGAAAGCAATAAGATTAACCTCACACACAAATTGTTTTAAAATTTCATAGATATCTTGTAAGATCAAACCAATTTTTGAGGTTTTTTTAATGCCACCCACAACAGTATGGTGCAGCATACTTTTTTACTTTGCCATATCAAGACTTAATATACTTGTAGGAGATAGTCAGGCCTTTGTTTTAACAAAACCCTAACATACAGGTGGGGAAATCCTTTCAGGGCCACTTGAAATCCTTAACCTTAGTTTCAAAAATCCTATGCACAAGATAAGGGGTGCTTTCACAGTGTGCAAATATATAACTGTGATTCCATTTTAACTTTCATGATTCCATCCCATGGAATCCTGGAATTTTCAATTTAGGAAGGATCGTTTAGAATTTGTATTCAGAGAGTTCTAATGCCTCACCAAACTGCAGACTGGAAGATTACATAGGATGAAGCCATAGCAGGTAAAATGGAATCATTGTGCTACAAATGAATAGTATGAAATGAAATCCATTCCCTCTGTGACAGATCTCTGGGCAATGAGTAATCCTGTCTCCATCCTGTGCTCACCTTATGTGAGCTATGGCCCTTCCCACCATTGGCACCTTCATTGCGGTCATCTTCCAGGTGCTTGGAACATGCAATGAGCATATGTTGCCATACTACCAGATGACAGAGTCAAAGTTGGGCCAGTAGATGTAGGGCTATTGTTACTGTAGGCAAGGAACAAACAGGCATTGGAGGGTTTAAATGTACCATAATGTACAATTGTAGTATGACAAGTATCTGTGTCTCTTGTTAGATAACCAGAAATCAATCTGAACAAAGGCAGAGAAATGGGGGAGGGAATATACCAGAGGGAGGATACACTCATGTGTCTATCTTCATTGCTATCACAGCAAAAGCAACATGCTCATGATGAAAGCAACAATTTGCAGAATGAGAAAACTAATGGAAAAAATGAACTACATCAAATGATAGTAAGTTTAATTTATAGAGCTGCTATAGATTGGGGGGAAAAAACTTCTGGCAATACCAAGAAAGTAACCTGAGTTGTTCAGAAGAGAGTGTGCATCTTTTGAAGTCTAAATATTACAAAAATGTAGAAAGAGCCACATATTAGCAACAATTTGTCCATCTGAATTCCCTCAGTGCAAACTTTAAGGTTATGAAAGCACTAATGACAACAGCAACAGAGCTTCCTGGCTGGAGGATCCTAGAAGCTGGAATCCAAAATGTAACTCCTCCAAGCTCTGCAACAGCTAGGCCGTGAACAGGTAGAAAGAATCTGATCAGTTTGACATGGTGAAAGATGTTCTTGACTGCCACCTCCATTTACTGCTAGGAGAGTCATCTCAGATTGTATCCATCATAACCTGTCCTTCCAGATAGCAACATTTTTCATTTTCTGCATTGAGAACATACAGAAGTTGAAAGACAGAACAAGTTTTACTCAGAAACTATTCATGACTTAAAACTGTAGTCACTTCTGTTTCAATATTCTGCAGGGTTATAAGTGTAATTTCCTCTCCTCATCATCAGCAAAATATGCGAACAGTTAAGCATTCAAGATGAGTTGTCTGCGGATTTGGAAACTTTCAGAATTTCCTTGTTTAAATCAATCAGCATGAAAAGCAAGGATTTTCTTTTTTACCAAGTGAAGAATAAATAGAATATATTGTGTGATGAAATTTGAAACAGATTCCTTTTCTCTCCCTTTCAGCTTGACCAGAAATCGAACCAGAATCTTGGAATGTGGAGAGTCAATTGTTACTGTTAACTGCCATCAAGCTGACTTCAACTTATGGTGACCCTATGAATGAGAGATCTCCACTGTCTTCAGTGGCCCTGCTCAGGTTTTGCATGCTCAAGGCCATGGCTTCCTTGCTTGAGTCTCTCAATCTATAATACAGCCTGCCTCTTCCTACTGGCTTCTACCTTACCAAACATCATTGTCTTTTCTAGTGAGCCAGGTCATCTCATGATACAGTCAAAGTAGAACAGTCTCAATTTAGTCATTTTGGCTTCTAGGGACAGTTCAAGCTTAATTTTTCTCTAGGATCCATTTATTTGTATTTTTAGTAGACCACTGTTCCATAGAATTCTTCCCCAACACCACATTTCAAAGGAGTTGATTTTAATTCCTATTAGCTTTTTTCACTGTCCAGTTTTCACAGCCCTACACAGAAATTGGAAATACAATGGCATGGACAATCTTAACTTTAGTATTCAGTGATTATCTCGACACTTCAGGATCTTGTCTAGTTCCTTCATAGCTACTCTCCCAAGTCCTAGTCTTCTTCTGACTTAATGACTGCAGTCTCCATTCTGATTAACGACTGAGCCAAAGTATGGAAAATCTTGAACTATTTCAGCTATTTTTTAATCTACATTTCTTTTTATATCCCACTTTTCTGTCTTCTTTTTTGCTTTCTATTTTTCATTTTTTTTTCACAATACCTGTAATTTTTATTGTATTTTGAAAAACCCTTAAGAAAAATTATTTTTAAAAATCTTGTAGTATTTTAATGCCTTCAAAATTATGTACATAAGCTGTGGTCATTATTTTTGTTTTCTTAGTGTTCAACTGTAAACCTGCCTTTACACTTTCTGCTTTGACTTTCAGTAATCATTCCAAGTTTTTGGTATATTCTGCTGGTAGTATGGTATCATTGGCATATCTTAAATTGTTGGTATTCCTTCCTCCAGTTTTCACACCTTCTTCCTCTGAGTCTAATCCCGCTTTATATGTCCAGCATACAAGTAAGGTGATAAAATGCAATCACGCCTGACCCTCTTGCCAATTGGAAACCATTCTGTTTCTCCATATTCTGTCCTGATGGGAGCCTCTTGTATGAGTTACATAGCAGGACTATAAAATTTTGTGGCATACCTATTTCTTTCTTTAACAGCAATACATGGCTTTTCATGATCTATATAGTCAAAGAAATTGCTGCAATATATAAAACACAGGCTGATTTTCTTCTGCAGTTCTTTGGTGTGCTCCATTATCTGATATATGTTTGCAATATGATCCTATTACCTCTTTCTTTCTTGAACCCAGCTTGGACATCTGGAATTTCTTGCTCTCTATACTGTAAAAGTCTTTGCTGTAGAATTTTGAGCATTACTTTTCTTGCATGGGAGATTAATGCAATGGTCCTGTGGTTACCACAATCCCTGGTGTTCCCATTCTTAGTATTGGTTCACTTTCAAAGCAAAATACAAAGAATAGACAGTTCATTCAGGGTCAATACAAAATTCATTCCCTGAACAATTCTAGCATGTTGGTTTACTTATCCACCATGAAAAATAATTACTAGGAAATGGAATCTGTTATCATAACTCAGTTTCTGCAGTCAGAAGATTCAAACACAGTTACATCAGTCCTAGTAGGTCTTAAGCAGGAGATGTTGATTAATCAAGCACCTGGTACCTTGAGACACCTGTCTATAAACACTCCAACAGTTCACTAGCAGCTTGGTTCCTTATACTACCATCTCTCTTGGTGACTGGCAGTACTCTTTGGTGTTTTGTGTTCTCTGGATCTTGGACTGGCTACTATTTATGACTCTATTTTACTCCTTGATGGCTTTTGTTTATTTGGTCTACTGACTTGTTGTTTGACCCACTCTCTTGCTTCTTAGTTCCTCTTGCTGGATAATTTGCAACCGACCTGGGCTGGCTTAATTACCTGATAGTTCTTGTATTCCAACCACCTGCTTCCTGGAGCATAGGACATCTGTCCTTTTGAATCACTAACAGGCCACTCATTAGGGGAACAATCTGCAGAGCAGTACTTTACACACAACTGTTGTATTTTCTACTCATATTGTACTTGATCCATGGTTGGCTAACATTTTGCTTCCTGATGCAATGAGCAAGGTGGCATTTCTTCTATTCTGTGCATAAAGGCTGAACGGACTAGCAGCTGCATATTTTTAGACAGCATCCTCTAGCACATTCTCAAGACAGTCATGTCTAGATATGACATACAGCTATTTCTCCTCCAACAACTTGCTGCTGTTTCCCTGCTTCTTCTGCTTCCAACTGTTCTGATTTGGCAGGGACAGTGCTGATTAATCCTTTGTCATCTGCTTTTAGTTTCTGTCTCCTCCTCCCACTTTCCCCTTTGTCTTTGATTCATTTCAATTGTTACAAACTGAGTTTAAAGTGCAAAAGTAATTAATTAAGCAGGGAGCAGAGGAGAGATCCTGCTGTTCCTAGTGGTCTCCAGCAAAAGGAAACTGCTGCAGCCTCTCCTAGCTTATGTGTTCTTCTTCGTTAATAACATTTGCTGTCTTGAGCTTCCTTTGATGTTTCTTGGCTTGATGCATCCTGTTTTTCCTCAGTGAAATGTCTTAATGGGAGGGTCAGCCCTGCTCACTCCGCTTTATGCGTGGACTAGCCCTTACAGGTGATGTCTGCCATCCTCATATAGTAAGATACAGCTGAAGTCCTGCTTGGAAGCTGAGGTAGGGATCAGAAGAATAACTGGGGGAAACCATTGCTACTGTGTTTTGGGTCTCATGGGTTTGGCATTTCATTGAAAGTTCTGCTGCTGTTCCATTAGTTATCAAGAATGAGTTTTCTTGTGTTGATGCTGGACAGTGGTGGAGGGGAGACATTTTAGCTCAGGAAGTAGTACCATTTTAGGTTTTGCTGGGGAGGTGAAGCAGATATATTAAGGTTCAGACTTTTTTGGGGGGATATATTCAAGATAGAGGCTGCATTCTCTAGCATACTTAGTGGGGAGTGGGTCTCAAAGCTTGGAAAGTTACTTTCCAAAAATAGTTTCACTATATTACTTGTTGCAGCTCCTTCCCAGGTACTCATCACAGTTAAGAGGTGGACTGTGATAACTGAAGCGCTGTCAGAGCTGCTGCTGATGAGCAGCAGCTGTTGGTCCCTGTGGCTCTGGCTGGAGATTAGTCCTGCAGCTCAAGAGCTCCCCCTGCTGCCATGGACCAAGCAGGCTTGGATGTTCCTCTGCCTGCTCCTTTAGGGCAAAAGGGATCTGATTCTGAAGATGGTTTGGAGCCTGCGCCAATCAGCCCACAAGCAAGGCGCAGACTTAAGAGAGCTGAGCAAAGGGAGGCTTCCTTGATTAAGTTTCAGAAGCAGTGACTAGCCACACCTGTGTCTTGGGCTATATAACTGCCTGCCTGGAAGCTTTCCTTTGCTTGTGGAAAACTTATTTCAAGCCCTCCTTTTGCCTGTTCCTTGCTCCCAGTACCTGGTTCCTGCTACCTTGAATTGATCTCTTGACCCTTGGCTTTTGGAACCCAGACTACAGCTTTTGCTTGATGCTCTGGTAAATGAACTCCCTTGTGTAAAGTGCTTGCTTGTCTTCTCCCGGTTGGACTTTGCTGGCTCTCACACTAACTTCTCTGACCTGGCTCGCTGCCCAGGTCTCTGACCTTGACGTGGACCATTCAGTTAGCTTAGGCCTAGAAAGCTAAACATGACTGAGGTTTCCAGTAAATCTGAGCTGATTCTTCCAAAGCATCAAGGTTACAGAGTCTGCCCTGAAATGTTGAAATCAACATGTCTCCATTGAAGTTAGTATTCCAAAAGTGTTAATGAAATACTCTCCTTTATGTTGTCTTGCTCTTTGTTTTATGTGATTGTTTTCCATATAATAAATGAATTGTTTCCATTTTCCCCTTTGGTACAGTGCCCAGGAAGGCTTCATATATGTGTAATGATTAATAAAGGCTTTATATAAATTTAGTAGCAAGTATATAGCCAAGATCCTGGATCAGGAAAAGGGCTGTAAAGCTCTGCACATACAGAGCTATGAAATGTCTCCCCACTGCAAATCTATTTTTTATTTACTGTAGTCTTCCCCATAACATGAGTTTACTAGCCAGTGGAGAGCTGCAGAGATTCACAGCACTGACAACCTCTGGGACCTTTGGTGGAACCCTTGGATTTCCTGGAGGATGCCATATTGCTGTGGATTCAGGTGTAGGGACATAGATGAATGCTTTTTGGTTGCTTCCCATTCTCCATCAGGCAGTAAACTGATATGGAAGCAGGGCTGCAGCACCTAAAAGATGGGATGGGTGAGAGTTTGGTCATGGTGTGGGGTAAATAGAGAAATCCAGCCTTTGCAATGACTAAGCAAGCAAACAAACAATGACTATGACTTCCATGGGTGTAAGAACTTGCTGCCTGCCTGCTTTAACAGGATACTAGCCATGCATTTAATAACTAAAATAAATAGTCATTTTTGGAAGATACTGTCCCCCATTTCATGAGTATGTTTTGGTAATAAAACTGTGGAGGAAAGCATGTGCCCCCCCCAGATGTTGTTGGATTAGAACTCCCAGCAGCCCTAGCTAGCACAAACTTCTAACATGTAGATAGCCACACTTTCCTATTCCTGAAAAAAGATGTGGATGATTAACTGTCTTGAAATACTAGGTTTAGCTTTATAGTCTTATGTTTTCTCTGATAATGTGATTTTCTAATAAAGTGTCTTTTTAATAAAAATAGTAGCCATCTATTCTACATTAAAAGATATATTCATTTTAAGTATAAGAGTTGAGTCTTTATGCTTATTTGAACCTTTGATCTTTGGATTTTTATAGGTACATACAGCGAGCACATGCATGAGTGTCCTACTTTAAGATGGCAAACCATATTTTTTAAAAAATATGTGGAAGTATTTTTAAAAGCTAAATAATGGCAACATCTAATTGCCTTATTTCTATTGTTCGTTCATGTATTTTCATAGTGATAGGAACAGCTGATCAGGATCAGGGACAGACAAAACATTCAATGTAAGACTCAGAGATGACTATTTATGGTAAGATATAGCTAGATCACAAAATCCATAGTTTCTCCTTGAAATAACCATAATGAGAAGGAAATAGTTATTTATC
This sequence comes from Ctenosaura bakeri, assembly GCA_948474755.1. Classification (NCBI taxonomy): domain Eukaryota; kingdom Metazoa; phylum Chordata; class Lepidosauria; order Squamata; family Iguanidae; genus Ctenosaura; species Ctenosaura bakeri. The sequence continues at coordinate 432,994 of CAOLHI010000896.1, forward strand.
TAGCTTCCTTATCATCAATAGTAGTGTCTGTCTTCAAGAATTTTATGCCAGTTGAATTGTAACAATAGCTATGAGATTTAGAAGGTGGTTTTATTAAGTAAGATAGACACCAAATTGTTTTAACTCTAATGCACTTGGATTTAAAAAACGCATTGAATGAGTTGTGGGGTATTTTCTGACCCCAGTGAGATCTCCTAAATAATTAGGAGTCAGGTTAGAGTAGGAACACTGCTTTGGGTTTCTGTTCAATCTTTAAAGGTGAACCCTAATTTGGGAACCATTCAGCACCTTGGATAGGTCCTTATTACCGTAGTCATTGCCATACTAAAATCCAGAGCAAAACTGCTGCCTTCCTGATATGGAGGCTACCAGTCAACACTGGAGTGCAGTTCTTGTATTTCCTTACCGCAGTGAAAATTCCATTGTCTCCCAGACGAAATAAACTTAAATTTCCCCAAATGGGGCCAGAGAGTATAACTTCCACTTTGCTGAATCATGATGTATCTTCGCACAACCCATTTCTTTCCCCTCTGTTAACCCCTTCCTTTTCTAGTCTTTCTTTCCAATTTTGATCTACTGCTACGATCTTTCCTAGGCCTGTCTTCTCTATCTCCCTTTTGGATCTGACCAGTTCAGTCAGTAACAGGCAAGAGCTTTTAGGATTAAAGTAGTTGGCCAAAGGTAGCAACACAAGACTCTTATGAATAACTTGGCCCCACTTCTGTGACAGGAAGCAAGGTAAGCTCAGAACAGGTCCTACTATTAGATAGGGGTATGGCATTGATTCAGTCAGCAGGAAAAAAGCAATGATAGTGTCTTTTCCAGTCAGGATGGACTTTTTCAGCAGGTTCTCCTGGAGGATATAATTGTATGTCACCAGCCAGTTCTGGACCTTTTGAACTAGCCTGTTACCTCAGGTATGATGGGGGACACTATCTCATTGACAGTTCAGAAATGTGATACCAATGGAATTCTTGCCAGCTTTTGAATATGGAATGAGGAAGGAGCATTTGCTTTATTCCCAGACAGCGGAAAGTCTTGGGCTAAGCTGAGCACTTATAGATGCTTCACCATCCTTATCACCTCAAAGACACTTGAAAGATTAAATAATGGATTATAGCCAATGGTTTCAGAATATGAAATGGCCACTTCTTTGTTATCTTTGTATGTTAGGTCTACTGCCAGTAAATGCTGAGACTTTTTTCTATTTCTCATATTCATGTTGTGCAACAGCTCCTTAAATGACCCATTTGAAACCAGTAGGATGTTTTCCTGTCTGTTACAGCTCAACATGAATAAGTGCAGTGGAATCTTTTTCGGCTGCAGAGGAGATGTTTGACAGGAAAGAGTAACTGAAAAAGTAGAGCGAGAAGCTCTTGGCAACATGAACCATTTGGATTCTCAATTTGAACCTGGGGGAATTAGGCAAATGAAGTACATTTTTAAAGGGTTACTCTAAGTGTAAATATTATTGCATCCACCCACTTGTATTTGAGCCTCTTGGTCAGCTACCAAGTGACCCCACCCAAGGATGAACTCTGTTTCCATACTGCATTTTGCAGCTGTGATAGATTATGATCTGGGTCACACAAAACCAATTTGCAAAATAACGGATGCACAGAGGACAATGTTCCTTGTCCTGCCCCACCTAATGAAGCAGCTGCGCACTGAGCATTGATCAGGAGCCTTACTGTCTGGAAGATCAAGGCATCTTTGTAGATAAAGACTAGATCTTGATAATGGAAAAAAGTCAGTCCAACAATGCTAAAGGGGAGAGTTGTGGGGTGTGTCCATTTATCACAACGATTAAGCTGGCCTTCCCACACCTGGCACCCTCCAAATGCATTGATCTACAGCATCTATCATCTCTAAATAGCATGGACCACTCCATTCCAGGGAGCACAGTCTAATTGTTCTGTTAAGTTAGTCACTTGAATTTTCTGGGACTCTTTATTAACAGATTTTCATTTAGATGCCTTTCCTTAGACCTTTCAGAGATCATTGAAAACTACCCTTTCCCAGAAGACTTTTGATTGCAGCGGAGAAAAACAACTATACAGTATTTGTAAACTGAATTTCCATTAGCTTGTAGACATAACTAACCAGGAAAAACGTCTCTGATAGTCATAATGAATTTATAACATGAAAGTGGTATCCTGTTGGTGTCTTAAGCTTGCATAAGTTAACTTATACATACTGTGTATTTTTTTTGGCTGATATATAAAGTCTGCATTCAGTCATTGGTTATAAAAGTGGAGTTACACATGGGGTGCCCTTGGACCTCAAAGCACATTACATTTTGTGTTTGTACATCATTGTGCATTAACTGCATAGTTGCACATGGCTGTGCTTTTTGCATCACACATCAAGTGCAATGCAGATGTAATTGTGCAACACTGCAATTTGGTAGTGAGGTGGAAAATGCAACTGGGGCATAATTCCATGAGTGTAAATTTATGCTACATTTCACCAGCTCAGATTCTCAACCAAAAGCTGAATTTATAACATGAAACTAATGTTCGTTAGCTATAAGTCAGCATCATTTAAAAATGAGTTTCCAATAAAATTAATAACAAAAGATTTGATTTTAGTCATATTTAAGTTTCCTACATTTGTCACTATTCTCCGTAAAAATTTTTACTATATGTCTATGTTAGATCAAAATAGATTCCCAATGCCAGTTTGCCAACTTCTCTACTAACTCCTCCTTATTGACATTGTTATTTACTTTTCCAGAAACAGGGCAGGAGCCAATGGTGGATTTCCACTAAGAGAACAACAAAATCTAGAGCAGCTAGGAGGGGAGTGAACCCCTTTCCCCTTGGAGCTGCCTCTGCTCTGCAAAAAACTAGTTCTCTAGGATAGGGAGTTAGCCAGGAGGAACATATCAGGTGTTGAACATGTGAAGAAAGATCTAAAAAAACAGATTAGCAAAGGATGCATTAAGCAAAAACAGTTAGCCAAAACTGTGGCTGAAATGCGTTAAATGAATAGAAATGAAGTAGATTGCAAGTAAGTCCTACCAAAAAAGAGATGTAACATATATTTCATATATTTTCTCCTTACATTGATGAGGATTGAATGGAGTGGTGGTTAAACCAGAGTGCAGTTGTTCCCAGGATCACAGCTGATCTCTTTTTCTTCCGGGATCCATGTCAGTCTGAAGCGAGTTTGCTAACCAGGGTTTTAGGCAAACCCTAGTAAAACTGTAACCATATGTTGCCTTTTTGGACATAACATTAAAGGGGGATTACAGCAAACTAAGAAAGAGAGGACACACAAGAGGCAAAGAAAGGAAGAATGCAAGCACACCTACAACTAGGTTTATCAATCAAGAGTGTTAAATCTGAACCAGAGCTTGGAAGCAGTGTGTGTCTGTTACAACTCTCAGAATTCCCCACACTGGTTGGAAAATTCTGGGGCGCATAGTCTAAAGGGTAACTTTTCTCTGTCTTTGTTCAGAACTGGAACTCTCTGATCTCTCTGCTTGTAAATGGCTGAAATCTGATAATGTACTAAATCTGGGGGTGTTTATTAGAGTTTCTGAGTATTCTACACACTTCTTAACATTCTGTTGCAACACTTTAATGCCTCATGATTCATAGTTGCCTGAAACTATGTGGATTGAGAAGGAGGAGGAGGGAAAGGACAAGGATAAGGAGTGAGAGCAACAAAGCTGTGATTTCTAAAATTCAGACAAGAAATTTAAAGCAAATATGCTCAGAGATTTCATGTTTCGCTCAAAATCCAACAGCCCAGAAGAGAACAGTTACATTAGCAGTTTACTGGTTCTGTATTTTTCTTTAAGAAGCTGGATATGATGGGGAAAAACTTACTCTAGTGCTGTATATTATTACCCTTTCATCCACCAAAAATGCAACTATCTACTGATCTATCCAGACAGCCAAAGTGGTTTAGCAGTTTGAGCATTGGACTATGGCTTGGAGACCAGGGCCATTTCTGCACTAGGCTATTATAGTGCTATGATTCCACTTTCAACCTCCTATGGAATCCTGGGGTTTGCAGTTTCAGGAGGGGCCAACCAGCCCCTCCCAAAACTGCAAACACCAGGATTCCACAGAAGGCTGAAAGTGGAATCATAGTACTCTAACAGGCTCGTGTGGAAATGGCCTAGGGTTCAGTTCCCTCCTCAGCCATGGAAACCCACTTGGTGACCTTGTACCCATCGCACACTTTCAGCCATGGAAAACCCCATGATAGGTTTGCATTTGGGTTGCCATAAGTTGGAAATGACTTGAAGACACACAACAATAACAACAACTGATGTATCTTATCAAATATATAACTATATTTTCATATTTAATTTAAACAAATATATCATCTCACATTAAATATTATTTAATGACCACCCAAACACATACCAAAATTGCTTCTTTTTTGTATGATAAATATAATGGACTGACTGAGCTACTGCTTGACACTGGTTGTGAAACTAGGCTACTGACAGTGGTGGTCCATGGCCTAGGGATGGTCTGTAAGCCACTGGCTGCCAGTTTGCAATTTCCAGGAAAGAAAAAATAAGTTGTAGCCAATGGGTCCACATATGATATCAGTCTCTGGCATATTAGGAAAAAAAATCAGTCCCCAACATCAGTTAGTGTGAGAAGCACTGTTGTAGAAGGCTCTCTTGGAAATATCTTTTCATTAAAGATGTCATCCAAAATCATTGCGTCCTCCTGATTTACTCTGGATAATTTTGAAGTTATTTTTAACATGTTTTATTAAAAATACACCACATATACAAATAAAACAACAAACCACAAACAACCATAAACCACAAACAAAGAAAAAAATACAATATAAACATATCCTAAATACTAATTACTAAAAACTAATATTGAATGCTAACACAAACTACTAAAAAGACAACAAAATATTAAAACAAAGGTAGTTTCCTACTTTCCTAATCCAAACTATTATTGTTTGAATAAAAAGATAACAACTTCTCTGACTACATATATCATTCCAAAGCTTCCACTGCTACTTTTCTCAAAAAAAGATTAATGATCTAATCTGACTATGATATTAACAACAGTTTTTTCTTGCAAAATGCCTGATAATAATTCCCAATCTTTGATAAAAGTCATCATCAATTTTTATGTTATTGAAATCATCAGTTTGTCCATTTCAGCTAAGTTCAACAGTATTATCAGCCAGTCTTCTTTTGCTGAAATTTTTATACTCTTCCATTTCTGAGTGTTGCAGCTGCAGTATTGCAGTAGTGTTGTAGCTGTGACCATATATCTTAATATCTTGCCATATTTCTTCTCTAGCCGATCTTCTACTAATTCCAACAGCTACACTTCAGGCTTTAATAACACATTGATTTTCAAAATGTTGCACACCGTAACATGTGTTTGACTCCAGAATATTTTGGCCTTACATATGTCCACCACATGCAATAAAAGTTTCCACCTGTTCCTCAAATTTTCAACATCTATTTGGCCAGTTTTCTGGAGTCAAACAGCACAGATACATCATCATATAAAAATTATTTTTAGGACCTTATGACAACATAAATTTAATCCCCTTCAATCACAGGTTTCCCATTGTTCCAGCTGTATAGTACGGCCAATATTTTGTGCCCACTTTCTATCATACAAACTTTTACTAGTTTTTCTTCCATCTCAAGTTTCAACAACAAAAAATATACATTTTATCAATCAAATGTTCATCATTTGAACACAACTGTTTCTTAAACTATGATTTAGTTAATGCAAAACCATACAGCCTTTTTTATCCATCTTATACTATCTGTCTATAAGAGAATAATTGAAAATTGTATCTCACAGACATTAAACCTTCCATTGATTTAACTCTATACTGTTCCTGCTCAGTTTCTAAAAGATTTTGATAAGTCAGCCACGTTTCTTTCTGTGTCATTTCTTTCCTATAAAAAGCCTCTCGTGATGACACTCAGAAGGATGTTTTAGGACATCTGGAGAATTTCAAGTGTATAGTCAATACTGTGAGCCTGTGCATGTTTACTTGGAAGTAAGTCCCACTGTGTTGAATGAGGCTTACTTTTGAGTAGACATCCATAAGGTTTATTCCTATAATTCTGTTCTAAGCACATCACCAGAATGAACTCAGTGGGACTTAACCCCAAAGAGACATGCGTAGAATTCCTCTTGAGCATATACTTAAATTTCTCCAATTGAAATTTAAGTGGTTTAGGAATATAATTTTCTCTGGCACGAATCATGCCCTTTGCTTTCACAAAGGAAAATCTGCTCAGTCATACCTGTGTAACATCTTCCAACTTTAACCCCTTGGCAGTCTTCAAGTACACACCTGTTTTTCTAATCAGTCAGTTGAAACTTCACAGAAAGCCAAGACTAAATGCTGATGAATGTCTTGTTTTCTTTCAGGTATGTAGATGGGATAGGCTTCTGTTTGCACATCATTTTGAAAATATGAGGATAAAAACCTACCTTAAAGAGATTCAGATATGAATTCATCTAAACAAATTTATTGCATGTAAGCTGACAAATTGGTTCTACATTGAGAAGTTTAAAACATGCTTCTCTCTAACGATGCTAGAATATAGTTGTTTTTCAACCATCTGGTCTCTGATTTTGAAAACAGATTATTTTTAAAGTGGTGTCAAATATCCAATAATATTAGATAGTCTTAAACAGATACTTTGCTTTAAAAAATGTTCTCAAGGTATTAATATTTGCTTTTTCTAGCTATACTATGATATATTTTATTTTTGCTCTGGCGATATTGTCAAATAGAGCATGACAAAGAGATTAACTCATATTGCCGCTATTCAGATGGTCAAGAAAAGAAATACTGAATCCAGATTACTCTGGGATGATTACCTATATGACTGTAAGGAGCTTTTTAAGCAGATTAGAGGCCATTTCTGCACGAGACTGTTATAGTGCTTTGATTCCACTTTCAAAATCCTATGGAATCCTGGGGTTTGCAGTTACAGGAGGGGCTGGCTGGCCCCTCCCTAAACTGCAAACCCCAGGATTCCATAGGATGTTGAAAGTGGAATCAAAACGCTATAACAGTCTCGTGCGGAAATGACCTAAGTCAAACTGTACCTGAAGAATATTCCTCCTACACGTGTGCCTTTCCTGGCTCTGTTGCTTGCCTGTGTACACACAGATTTACACCCAGAGAGCAAACTCTGCTCTTTGGTATGTGCTGGCCAGGCGAGCTGCCAGTTTCTCTTTCCTTTGAAGAGTGAATTTATAAAAGTAGTGGAAGAGCATGTATTTTTTGGAGGGTGGTACAGGAACTGAGGAACTGTATTTTCTGCCAAGAAGCACATTTCATAATTTCAACACATTACGATTTTTATGTTGGAAGTTTTTAAAAAATATCATTTTGCCAGGTACTTCAAGGATTGACTGTCAGGTGGTATTCTGAGTTTAGTTTTGGTTGAAATATTCTTTTCTTTATTAATTTATTATTTTTGCATATTATTGTTGTCTGAGCTACTGACAGGTTGTAGAGACAGGTAAATGTTAAATCTTGCTTTATACAAATCACTTGCACTCCTTTGTTCTGCACGCTATATTAGTTTTGAAATTAGAACCAAAAAGGCTTGGGTAGGCCTACAAGTGCCACTGTCTAGAATAAGTTGCTTAGTAAAATCCTTCAGACCTGGTGGTGGTGGTGGACATAACATCTAACACTTTGCATTCCAAGATCAGATTCTTAGGCAAACCTCTTGACAATCAGAGTAAAGCTGGCCTCCACATTTGCAGGTTTCACTTTCATGGATTATTTGTGAATTTTTCCAACCCCTCCCCCTCTCACCTCAAGTGCTTCTTTTCTGGGGTCTCCTTCCCTCTTGGTGGCTCCAATTAGGCCATGCAGCCCTTTAAAAACCTGCCTCTGGTCCTCTTCCTCCAGCATCAACCACTGCTTAGCTAGGTAAAGATGGCTTGCAGTCTGATTTCTCAGCACCACAAACCCTTTCCCTATGCCCTCAGTCACACCCAAAGAAGGAGACAGGCAAGGGAGAAGTTTAGGACCACTATGTCAGCCAAACCCTTTCCCTATCCTTCCACTGACCCAGTTTGCATTCGGGGTGCCCATTCTCCCTGCCACCCCTCAGCCCCCTTCCCACAAAGATACATACACATTTTGATATTTGTAATTTTCCCACTTTTGTGAGAGCCCTGAGCCCCTAACCTTGGTGAATGTGGAGGGCTGACTGTATATACAGGCCTGGAAAATAATAGAAAACAATTGTAGTTAAGGAAGCAATTAAATCAGAGCCCTTGATTTTAAGTAAAGCTTGAGGAAATTACTCTCTTGGGCTATGGTTCCCAGAATCTTCTAACCAGTGGCCAGGCTGGCTGTGGGTTTTGAGAGATGTAATTTATAAAGTATTTTTTCCAAGTGTTGGATTTAAGATGCTACTATATACTTAACTACTGAGTTACCTGAACTGCATATTTTGTGAAGAGATACCCTAGGAAGAAGGTAATAAGAAGTCACATTTCTGATATGATAGCATGAAGAATCTTGGTTCCAGGTTAAAAAAAAATTACAAAATTGTCCTGATAGATGTGTGAATCAAGGGAATGTGATCATTATGTAGCAGTGTCCCTTCCAATCCACAATCCTCTAGATGTGGTGAAATCTATATCTCATCATCTACAGTTTGGACTGTAATCTAACACATCTGGTCAAGAAATGCTGCATACAATTTGATTTCTGCTGATTTATGAGGCTATGCTGATTCCTCAAATATACATAGTGTAGGATTACATGGAAGAAGGCTAGCATAGTTCACAGGGGAAGCATTCTCCTGGCTGTGGCTTTCCCTTTCCCTCATAATCACAGCCATAGCTGCTTATTCCCCTGCGTGTCTACACATCCTAGACCATGGTTGCCTTTCTCCCAATAGTCACATTGCCTGTGTCCAATCATGTGACCAGTCCATAGTTAGCCCTAAATGTTCAATGTGGTAAGCATTGCATGCAGATAGGAAGCTAACTTTTATGTGCTGTTTCACAGGGGTGCAATACAAACAGCCATGATTCCTGTTGAGGTACACACTGCTAATATAGCAAAACATTTATACTTGTTGCTAGTAAATAAATAGTAAGTGCTTTGTCTTCTTGACAGATCTACTAAAGCCTGGAGCACCTCCTGTCTCCATAACCCCCAACCTATTTCTCTTGGTTGATCTGTTTGTTACCTCTGCTCCTGCTTTGCCAGTTGGACCATTTATTTCTGAATGAAAGGGAAGACAGATGTTTCCCATTAGGCTCTATAAAAGGATGAGACTGTGGAGATGTAAGAAGAAACTTGGCACAGCCTTCTACCTGAAGCTGCATTACCAGATGTCCAAGTCACAAAACAACTACTGCACACAGTCTGTTCTCGCTAGCCGATCACCACTGTGATAGAATAGATAATGTGTGTTTTCCAATCTAGCTCATAGTACTTTGGCAATTTCATGGAGTGGGAGAGAAATCTGGAGTCGAGAGAAAACACATTTTTGAAGGAATGACAGTGCAGAGGATTTCATTGCACTTTGCTTTAGGGAAGTTTCACTGAGTTTTGAATTGTGCTATGCTTGGCTTAGGGTCTGCCATAGCCATTTGGATGTCTGCTTACATATGCCATCTCAAGGTGAAAAGGGGTGGTTGTTTCGCAAAATGTAGGAAATGACTGGGAAGAAGGGAGAAGTGCAGAACCAAATAAACTAGTGACGGGGAGATCTCCCCCTCCAGTCATGTTCTCTGGTCTCTCCCGCCCTCCAACTTCTCTTTTGCTTTCACATAGCCATAGGGCCAGACCTATAATTACTGAGTGGATCACGCAGCAGGTGTTGGGAGAGCAGAGGTGGCAGCTTCCCAGCTGTTCTTCCTTATGAGTTCTCCAGCTGTTCTCTTCTGATGATGGAGCTGAATGTGCACCACACACAACTTTCCTTCTCCACGGCCCAACTACTTTGTTGCATCAGCTCTAATGGAGGATATCATCCCATTGTCAGTGCTGAAATACCAGTCCACTCTATTCTTTACATGGATTGGGAAGATGGTGCCCTTTGTATCATTATGCAGCAAAATGTCTTGGGCCAGCTTTGGGCCAGATCAGCCTAGAGGTGCTCAGACTGATCTGGGCATTATCACTTCAGGCCATAATCAGTTGAGGTTCAAAAATTAAAGAGAGGAAAGGACACACACACACACAATAAACACACTTGAAAGGAAGAGAATACCTTGACCATTTTCCTCGTAACCAGCTGAAGCACTTGCCCCATTTTGTCGAGTGACTGGGAATTTTGCCTTTTCTCACTTGTGGATGACCCTATTCTAGCTAAGTAGCTTCCAACCTACCCTCTTGTTGAATTAACCATAGGGGGGAATAATTTCTAGTGGTTGCTTTGTAACTCTAATATGCTTCTCCTCGCAACCCATTTACTTTACTGAAGAAAGAAGCTCCAAGTATGCATGTGATGTGGTGGGTTTGCATATAAAAATATTGTTTGGTTTACAGTGTAAATATAAGGAAAATAGCTGTTAGGAAGGAAGAGTGAAGGGAATGTTGAAATGGATGCTGATTAGCAGAATGTTTGAGGAGGTTTGCATGAGGCAGTTGGTGAATGACACTTAGAGTTTGAATTGAGTCAGTGCAGCCTGGATTATGGCCATTTCCACACTAGACTGTTCCACTTTCAACATCCTATGGAATCCTGAGGTTTGCATCCTGTCCCTCCCGAAACGGCAAACCCCGGGATTCCATAGGATGTTGAAAGTGGAATCATAGCGCTATAACAGTCTAGTGCAGAAATGGCCTATGAGAGAGGCTGGAGTGAGAGAAAGGAGTTTGAATCCTGGGATTGTTAAGGGTCTGCTTTAGCTTGAGGGGAGAGTGTGGTGTTTCAAATTTTATACAGTTGGCTTTCTGCAGTTGCTAGGGTTAGGGGTGCAGGACCATTGCAAAAGTGGAAAAATCACAAATATCAAAGTGTGTGTCAGGGGGAAGGAGGTCCACGGAATTTGGAGAGTGAGCACCCAGGGTCCAAACCAGCTGAGGGAAATGGGGTGAGTTGACATGGTAGCCCTGGACTTTGTCTTTCTCACTCATCTCTTTCTTTCGCTTTGGGAGAGAGTTTGTGATGTTGAGAAAATGAGCTGCGATTTCCATTGCTAGCCAGGCAGAGCTGGTGGAGGAGGAGGAGGAGGAACAAATTTTTCAAAGGGCTGTGTGACCTGATTGGAGCTCCAAGAGAGAAGGTTCCCCAAGAAAAGAAGTGCTTGAGATGTGGGGCAGGCACTGAAGAAACTTGCAAATAATCAAATCCGTGAAAGTCAAACCTGCAAATGTGGACTGGTGACTGTCTGTAAATAATTTGTTGCTTTATGTTTAACTCCTGTAAATAATGTTTTTTATTTTTATTTTTATATTCTTTTGGCCTCAGAATTGCCATCAATCTAAAATGTCTGTAATGGCAGCATTGAAGGTGGAAGGGCGGTGTCCTCTTGGGAATAAAAGTACCGTACTGCAAATCCTTATAGGAATCTTGAGGGCTTTTAGACTGACCCTGCGGTCAGTATCACACAAGGGGAACAGGAGGCAGTCCTTACATGTGGCAGATGTGGGAATCAGGAAAAGCTCTCACACTGAGTGTTTGCAGGGAACACTGGAAGACTTTGCATTTAGTGGGTTAAGTATAAAGATCCCCCACATCTGGTGGCACTGCCACGATTTGCCTGAATGGAAAGCTCTACACTTGTTGTACACAGTAGTGGGATAAAGGGAAAAACTGTAACCTAAAGAATGGAAACTCTATGTTTGGTGTAGGCAGCAGTGGGATATAAGCAGAGATACTTAATACCTTTGTAGGTTCTGCATAGATGTTTTGACAAATGTACCCAGATCTTAGAACCACCACATTCCCACTGAGTTCTTCTTGTATGGATGTCCCATGTGAACAGAGCTATAGTCTCTCTTTTGAACAAAAGGGCTGTTCCAAGCAGGTATATATATGTACTGCAATGTTCTTTATGTTGGCCCAAGTGTTACCATATGCTTCAGAAAATAAAGTCAATGCTTTCTCCGTTTCAGGGAACATGCATTTTATATTAAGGTATCTGGATTTGTCTTCTTGATTCATACAATGGAGCACAGAGCACTCCTTGGCTCTGTAACTAACCTATTTCCCTGTATACCCGTCATCTCTGTAGCTTTGCCAATTGGGCCATTTATTTCTGAATGAAAGAAAGGACAGATGCTTGTGATTACACTTCGAAGAGAGAGAGGGAAGAAATCTGGAGCAACCTGCTCCTTCAGTATGTATCCCTGAGCACTAAATGTTCTATGAAAGTAATCATCATATCCTTCTTCTTCTGCAAACATCTGCTTGAAGTTGTTTTCAGTGTTCCTCCCTCCTACCTAAAGGTTTGAAGTGCCAGCTTGAGATGAAGGCCCTAATGAGAAGAACTTTAGCAGATATGGCAATTAAGAAGGGCTGAAGGATGTGATAGAAGCTATATGTGGCTCATCAGTCCGGTTCTGTGTGGTAGATCCTTTGGGAACCATGCCCCTCTGGCTGCTGTTGGACTAGAAGTTCCATCAGCGCCAATTAATGGCACCTACTGGCTGATAGAAGTTACAGTCTAACAACATTCAGAGAGCTAGAGATCCTCCATTCAAGTAAGCACTACATTGGAACTGGTTGGCAAACTCCTATGTGACCATGATGTGCTACATATCTCTGTAACTACACTGCTACATAGAGGACTTTGGCCAGAACCCTGGTCCCCAGATTCCACTAAGAAACTACTGGAACTGATGATGATCTGTTCTCCTCTTGATTAAGAAGCAGCTTCCTGACATCCCCATCCATTGCAATGAATGATCTCCAGCCCGACAGGCAGAAAAAGGACCCTTCTTGCAAATCCTCCTCTCATCAGAGATCACTCTTGTGAGCAGGTGGGTGGGAACATCAGGAAGCCATTTCTTGATCAACAGGGGAATGGACTCCTCATGATTCCAGTAGGTGCTTACTGGTAAGTGGGGCTTGGAGGGACTTTCATGGTCCCTACATATCACCTAAACGAGCTGTTATGAATGTGTAACTAGGTTGCATAACCTAAGATGTAATTTCTATAATATTTATTTAGGAATAGATCTTATTGCTTCCAGTTCTGAATCATAGAACTGGAAGATACTGAAGGGCCATCCAGTCTAATCTCCTGCATTGTAGGAGCATACCATAAAAGCATTCTCAACAGATGGCCATTCAGCCTCTGTTTAAATACCTCAAAGAAAGGAAACTCCACCACATTCTGATGCAGCATATTCCACTGTCGAACTGCTGTTATCATCAGGAAGTTCTTCCTAATGATGAGATTGAATCTCTTTGCTGAAGTTTGCAAACATTGTTCCCTGTCCTAGTCTCTGAAGAAGCAGAAAATACGCTTGCTCCATCTTCCATGATATCCTTTCAAATATTTAAACATAACTATCATGTCATCTCTTAATCTTCTCTTCTCCAGGCTAAATATTCTGAGCAGGCATGCATAGGATTTCACAGTAAGCATTAGTGGAATAATGCAATAATGTTCAGCTCTTGAAAGTTCTATTTGTTTCAATGGCTGGGTTAAGCATAAATATACAACCACTGACAAATATAGAATGGTTTTAATACCCCTATACCCTGTTCAAGAGCTAGTTTCCCAAGAGTCCAAATAATCCACTTCAGCTGATTCCTTTGTACAATGAAAGAAAACATGGAGCACAATTGTCATGCCAAAGAATAAAAGGCCAAATCGCATTAACTGCATAAATCAATGAAGCTCCACTGAATAGACTGATATACATCAAACTGCATGACATGAGACCTAGAACTTGGAAACAGTGATCTTAATCCAATTGTTAGTCCCAATTACAGTAGATCCATTGACACAATGGGATTCATGCAAGTGTTGGCTTACCATTCAGTTATTGAACACAATGGGTGTGGCAATTGAGACTAGCAGTTGGATTTAGGCCACTAGTGAAATACCTAAAATATTAAGTTTTGTTATTAATTTTTATATTCATTACAAGCTAGCTTTATTGTTACACCACTTTAAGAATAACAAGTTAGTAAAATTTTTATTAGTAACATTTTAAAAAAAGTTTAGATATAGAACCCATATGATATTTTTTGAAATAGTATGCAAAAAGTGTTGATGTTACTGTTAATATTATAGTGTAGAAAAGGTCACTGTTATGGCCTTGTTAGCACAAATGCATTGCTGGGAACATCATTACCTATAATATGTTACAGCTAATCTTTGCTAAGAATTTGGCAGATAATAGAAATCCATGAACCATTAGCAGCTATTCATCCAAAAGGCAATTTTCGCTTCAGTGTCTTGTCTGTATCTACTCTATTTCAGATATATATCCCAGTTCTATGAATTGGGCCAAATTTAACTGCTTTTGTGGCAAAATGTTAGAATTCTCCTTTTGTTCACATGGATGTATTTCTAAATCAAGCCCTGGGATTCACTCTAAAGACTTGTTGGGTTATTGCTGGGGTCAGCACAAACAGGTTTGCTGCACTTATTGAGCATGAAGTATTTTCATATTGCACTAGATCAGCATCAATCAGCTTGTTCAACTAAAGTGACACACATTGTATCCATTGGCCTTCTTGCCTCTAGAGGAAGTTTGTCTGGACATCACTGTTATTGTAAGTGTTTGGGGACTGCATTTTTCACCTAATGTGCCTTGATGAACTGAGAAAACTCACAGTTTTTGTCCTTCCATATGGGCTACAGAGCAATCAACATAAGTTGAGGAACATCAAATCAGTTGCATCTCTTTTATAATCCAGAAGGACCAGCATGGACAGTATCTAACTAACAGGATGACAATTCTGGATTCTTTTCTGTGGCAGTCAGGAATGTCTGGTGGGGTTTCTAATACGAAATGCTAGGGGAAGTGTGGACTGAGCTTCTGGAATAAGTATGGGCTGCACACAGTGAATACCAGCAGTTGATGTGTCTACTTCAAATTCAAGTTTATGGCAGAAGCAGTACCAGAGGCAGGGATAAAAGAGAAGCAAGGCAAGAGTTTGGATGATGCTATTGACTGAAGATTCTTGCACGGCCATTTCTCTACTTTGTGGTTGACCTTGTGAAATGCCACTAAAACCCTAAATGAGCATGCCTGTATCACGAGGGTCATACAAAACATACAACATTTCAGGCATTTTCTTGAGAAGCAATTGTTTTCAAGAGCTGGCAATGAAAAACTGTTTTCTGAGATGGGTACTTCAGGGTCCCTTGCAGAGGTTGATAAGATCATGGGATGGGATACTGAATGGGAAATTTGTCCAGTCTTGGCTTCAAGAATGGATATACAATGAGTTGAAGACAGCAGGTCCAGAAGTCCAGCATTCAATCTGAGCAATTTGTACTGAAACAAACAGTTTAGGAAAATCTACTTAGGAACAGATACATAGAAGGCTACTAGACATAAAACAGCCAATCGTGAAATAGCATTAAGCCATATTGAAAAATGACCCAGAAAATTATCAAGCATCAAGTAAAAATTATTTATGTGGACTCTTTTGCTTACATTTTAGATTTTTATTGTTGTTAATAGGAAGTGTCAGTAAATGATAGGGTCAGAATGCTCTACTATTTAATCTGAGATTCCAAAAAGTGTACTAACTCAGCAGCTTCTAAATTGTTCCATGATTTAGAATATTTTTGCTTTAGCATGGTTCTATCTTACTTTGTCCTTGTGGTCAACCTTTGACTTTTCTCTTCAGTACACCACCCTATCAGAGATAACCTGAAGATTGTACCCAAATGGCTTCTGCAATGTTATAGGATACTCCATTGTAGACTCTCTACTCAGGCATACTGTAGCCATCAAAGAATAGGAAATGTCTTGAACACTTCTACTGATGCTAAAAAGATAAAAAGCTGTTAGCTTCCACTTCTGCAAGGCTGAAGTTCCCTTGCCCAGAGATGGACCTTCCATTAGGCACAATAATTTTAGACAATGAATTCAGGGATGGAGACCTGGCAGCTACCGTGTCAATAAGATGGTGAATCCACACTGGACTTTGTCCTGAATTTTAAAAGAGCTATCAAAGGAGCTACAGCTGTTTTAGGGTTATGGTTCAGCACTTTTGATTGTTGTTGTTATATTGTTGTGGTGACCTTGAGTGGAATCTATCCTGGGGTTTCTTGGCAAGCTTTGTTCGGGGGGGGGGAGTTGCCTTTGCCTCCCTCTGAGGCTGAGAAAGTGTGACTTGACTAAGGTTATCCAGTGGGTTTCCATGGGCAAGCATGGATTCAGACTCTGGTCTCCAAAGTCTTGGTCCAGTGCTCAAACCACTATACCACACTGGCTCTCTCAGCACTTCGGATAGCTTCTTTGAAGTTCAGTTTAAAATCCAGAATGAATCCACTGCCCCATTGACATGGAAGCCACTAGACACTACCACAGGAGGGCAGTAGTGGCAGCCCCCACAGCTGTTCCTCCTAAGCCCCCAAGCCTTTCTTTTCTTGGAGATCAGAGCTATGTGTGCCACACAGCTCATCCTGCTCTCTCTAAACTATCCTGCTGTCCTCATGGAGAGTGTTATCCTGTGGCCACTTTAGAAGTTCAAGATTCAGCTGTTAGTTTCTTTACCTAAAACAGAAGGGTTCCTTTTCCTACAACAGCAAAATATCTTGAGCCAGTCCTCTCCTTGCTTTATAGTCCAAAGGAAATCCTGAGTCCCAAAACTCATCTTTCTAGTTCTGGGTAGCGAAGGACACACACAATCACAAACAAGTGTTCCAGTTTAGCATCATTCAGCTTTGGTTGGTCTCTACCCTTACAATGAAGACTTGTCTTTTCGTTTTCTTTAACACAGTAAATTGTTACAATATGTATGAGAATTCTGAACAAACAGCAGCAGGGGAAAAAATCCGAGAATGTAAGGATAAGTTTCAAACTTTTTTCTTAACCGATTGGCTGAAACACACACACACACACACACACACACACACACACGTTGACTGTAAAGGTCAGGATGCCATCTGTGTAGCAACCTGACTTGAGACCAGCTGGTTCTCTCATATGATGCTTAATTTCATCCCTGTCAGATTTACAGGTGTTACTAAGCCTAGCCTTCCAGAAAAAAAGATTGACAGCTTCAGGCCAAAAGGGAAATACCCTCAGGCATTTCCACCAGGCATATACCTCTTTTCTGTTGACACTCATATCTACTATGAAATGTCCAGAATCCCCAATGTCATGGCTTATAATTGGAGACACCTTGAGAAGTACCATGTTCTGACTTCTAAGGTGAACCTTTCAAAATATTAGTCTCGCTTTTACCTCATGATCCAACAGTCTAGTCAAAAATAAGTCTTCTCCTGGAACTGAAACTTAGGGCTGTGACAATATTGGCTACAAGAATGAGTAGTACTCTTGCATCATTTAGCTATGACAGAGACTGTCTATTCTTTGCTCTTTAGCTACAGAAATGGGTTACTGACCCTTTTCAGGAAAATTAGTTTTTTGGATTACATCACCCAGAATCTGGCCATGCTAGCAAAGGTATTCCCTAAAGTAACTTTCTCAAGCTCTGTGGGAATATTACTGCTTGTTTCCTGTGCCACAGTCACATGCTATGCACACCCAGCCTGATTAAGACACTAGGCAGAAGGTTGGCTGCTCTGACTTTTAAGCCTTAATGATGTCTTCATTTAAAGTGAGCAAGAAATTATGGAGAGCCAGCAAAGTGTAGCAGTTTGAGTGTTGTTGGACTTACAACTCTGGGGACCAGTGTTTGATTTCCTGCTTGGCCATGGAAACCCACTGGGTGATGTTGGACAAGTCCCTCACTCTCAGGCCCAGAAAACTCCATGATAGATGCACCTGAGGGTTGCCATAAGTTGGAAACAGTCTGAAAGGCACACATGAACAATAAGTATTTATGAGTAACCCAAGGGAACATATTCCTAACTTAACAGTTCAGCATGTTTATGGTTCTTTTCAAACATTTTCCTTTCCTTCAGAGAACTCATTGTATATTGATTTACCCAAGAAGGAAACTTTTTGCCTCAGGCTTATTCAAAGCTAGCCCAGGATATTTTGCTACCTGAGGCAAAGGATGAGATGAGACCCAGCCCCAGAGCCTGGAAGTATTACTCATAGTACACACAGATATCTAATCACTGCTGCCATGCTGCTGTGTACATTGCTGTTCTTATCTATGCTGGCATAGTTATGTTGGTCAACAGAATTGTTGACATAGACTTGTTTATGCAGGGTGTTTATAATTCTCAGACAGAGAGCTCTAGTACCTTACCAGACTACATGTCCAAGAATTCTGTAGGATGTTGTCATAGAATTTAAACTGGAATCATAGGCCATTTCTGCATTAGACTGTTATAGTGCTATTATTCCACTTTCAACATCCTATGGAATCCTGGGGTTTGCAGTTTAGGGAGGAGCCTGTTGAAAGTGGAATAATAGCACTATAACAGTCTAGTGTGGAAGTTTGGATAGTGCTGTAATGGTGTAGAGCAAAAGGGCCTCTAATTCTTCAAACATGATTACATGATTCTGATTTTTAAAATAGATAATTCCCTGACTTTTAACCACATACATATTTGATTAGGAAGTTAATATTAGGATATTTTATTAATTAAACTTTTTTGCCTTTTATGTAGTTATTGCTTTACTGTAAATCACTTCAAGAATTCATGGAGAATAATTCAAACTGCATTAAATGGTTTCAAATCTGAAGTCTGCTCTTAATTGGTCATACTTGGAAAAAAACAAAAAGAAGCGATCAAGACAAATAAATTTTGAGCTAGCTGATCCACTGTACTACATCTTTAACCTTTAAAGAAACAGTGTAACTGTGAATGTGACTTAATTAGGAAAACCATTAAACCTAAAATACCAAATAATTATCTCACTTCCTCAACCCCATTTCAAGTTTCTAGAGATTTTATTAATGCATGACTGAGAGAGCTTTTCTACTTTCTTGCTACAATGTGACTCACAAACAGGAAAACAGATTATAAAGTAAAAGAGGCCCATCATGAATCTTGGCCAAATTCACAATATAAACCAGCTGCACAATAATTTAATAAAGACCTTTGTCTTACTGATCTTCAGATTACTGCAATTTGGATTATTATTTGTAGCAATCAAAACTAATATATTCTTTCTCGCCTTCCAGGTCTACAATCACTTGCAGACAGGTTTTTATTCTATTTAAACAAATAATGTCAACTCGACTTACACCAAAGATCTTGTCAACCTAGGTCTGATTAGTTAAGGTTGTGTCAAATTCAATTTTTAAATATCCTTCTCCCACTGCTTGCATATGAAAGTTTCTGGAATATCAAAATGTTTCCCCACAAGACTCTTTATTTGTGAGAAGAGATAAAATCTATAAAGATTGTGGTGACTCTGTTTTTGCTCATCAGAAACGTAAGACCCAATGATACAGAAAGTGAGCAGGGAGTGTGAGAGGAATATTGCAGGAATAGCCAAATTAATCTTAATAACATTCTCTGTCTGTGGCTGATGTGACCCCTAGATAACCTTCCATCTCATACACCAAAAGAAGATACATGAAGGCCAATTTCTGTAATGAATAAATCAGAAGGAGACTGAGACTTAGAAAAGCAGCCATGAAGGAACTAGATGAGATCCTTAAGTGTAAAGACATATCACTAAATATCAAAGTCAGAAAAATCCAGGTCATAATATTTCCAGTCTCTATGTATGGTTGTGAAACCTGGACAGTGAAGAAAACTGACAGGAAGACAATCAATTCATTTGAAATGTGGTGCTGGAGAAGTGTTCTAGCCACACCATGGGTTGCTAAAAAAGATAAATGAATAGGCCTTAGAGCAGCGGTTCTCAACCTGGGGGTCAGGACCCCTTTGGGGGTCGAACAACCATTTCACAGGGGTCGCCGCTCCTCAATCCTGCCCCCCCTTTTAAAAGAACGTGGCCTCACAGTCAATGGGAGCAGTGCTTCTAAGACCCCTGCACTGGGAGGAGGGGAGAGGAGGCGTGCTGGGCGTTTCCCCGTCTTTCCCTGCCTGGTGGGAAAGCACTGGAGGAGCCTGAGGTGGAGCTGGAGGTGCGGAGAGCGGGAAGAGAGAGCTGGAGCCTGAATGTTAAGGCGGAGGTGAGGAGAGAGCTGGAGCCGGAGCGTTAAGGCGGAGGTGAGGAGAGGAGACCCCGCACTGGTGGGGTACAGCCAGGGGCAGCCAGGCGCTGCTTGGATGCTCACGCCTGCACCACACACACACAGACACACACACACGGAGGGCTTCCCCTTCAGTGTTCCCTTTCCCCTTCATGCCGGCTTGCAGAGTCAGAGTTGCTTACCAGGGCAAGTGAGCAGCTGGGCATTGCTTGGATGCTTGCGCCCGCACCACACACACACACACACACACACAGAGACACACACGGAGGGTTTCCCCTTCAGTGTTCCTTTCCCCTTCATGCCGGCTTGCAGAGTCAGAGTTGCTTACCGGGGCAAGTGAGCAGCTGGGCATTGCTTGGATGCTTGCGCCCGCACCACACACACACACACACACACACACAGACACACACACGGAGGGCTTCCCCTTCAGTGTTCCTTTCCCCTTCATGCCGGCTTGCAGAGTCAGAGTTGCTTGCCGGGGCGAGTGAGCAGCCGAGCGCTGCTTGGATGCTTGCGCCCACACAACACACACACACACACATACACACACAGGGCTTCCCATTCAGGGTTTATGGTGCTGCAGCGGGATGTCTGAGAGGTAAGACCCCATCCCCTCACCCTCTTAGCCTCACGCTCATTCAGGCTGGCGAACAGAGTTGCTTGCTGGGGCGAGCGAGCAGCTGGGCTCCGCTTGCTTCCCAAAGTGGCGGGGCTGCAGCGGCGGTGATCGCCTGGTCACCCATTCATTCTGGGCACGCCGCTCTGTGGGAGTTGTCGGTGTGGCTGTCGCCTTTGGTCTGGCAGGCAAAGGGGGAAACTTTCCTGCGGCGGATCTGCCATCCAACGGGGGAGATCAGTCCCTCCAAGACCGAGAACTCGGTCGGGAAAGGAGCAGGAGGCATCAGCCAAGGGCTTCGGTTTGTGTAGCAAGAGCCCCCGAGGCTCCTTGGTTGGGGTTTGTTTTTTTTTTGGTTTTTTGACCCGAAAGCGCTGCTCTGATCCATCCTGTGGACTTTGGCCATTTCCACATTCCAGTGTTATAGCGCTATGATTCCACTTTCACCATCCTGTCAAACTGCAAACCCCAGGATTCCATAGGATGGCGAAAGTGGAAAAAAAAGGGGGGAGGGTTACCAGTTTTTAGGCATTAGAAGTCTATCCAGAGCAGTGATTTAGGGCAGTGTTTCCAATCAATTTGATGCTGGAAATAACTAACAAACAAACAAACAAATAAATAAATAACAAAAATGATTTTATGGTTGGGGGTCATCACAACACGAGGAACTGTATTAAGAGCATTAGGAAGGTTGAGAACCACTGCCTTAGAGCAAAGCAAGCCTGAAATCTCACTAGAAGTGAAGATGACTAAACTGAGGCTGTTGTACTTTGGACATTTCACGAGACAAAGTGATTCACTAGAAAGAAAATAAAGCTTGGTCAAGTAGAAGGCAGTGGGAGAAGGAGGAGACAACGCTGCACCTGGATTGAATCAATCAAGGACACCACTGTTCTGAATTTGCAAGAACCAAGCAGGGCAGTTGATAATGAGGTAACTTGGAGATCTCTTAATCCTAGGGTTGAATTTGTCCTGATAGCCGATAACAACAGCAACAACAGGGGCCAATTTATATAATCCTGAGAGAAAGATTAGGATATAATACAAAGAAGTCATCAGATTGTGGAAAAAGCTAGAGTCCATTGCTTGGAAAACATTTAGTTCATTTTGCTTTAATATTTAAACTGATCTTAAGTATAAATTGTTGTTATCTTAATTTTGAAAAGTTAATTTTCAATTTAATTTTATTAAAAACATTTTTTTTCACATGGGGACAGATTACAAAATCAGGCCATTCATGTATGTCCTGCAATGTGAAACACTCTTTATGTCTGGACGTTTAATGTACATAAAGTAGATGAAAGGCTAATGCAAGAGCAGCAGAAAAGTGAAGTACCAATGACAATGTGGTGAACATGGCTGAGTTATATAGTTGCTCTTAGGAAGAGAAACAAATGGCTAAATGCAGAGTTAAGTGGTCCATTTTCCAGCATACTAGATCACACTGCTGGTAGCTTAGTTCCAGCCATTGTTAGGGATAGGTGAGAGGGTCACTGGTTTTTTAACAAAACAAAACAAAACAAAAAAACCCAAGAATTTCCAATAAATTGGCATGTTTATTTATAAATTTGATGAAAATATTGTAATTTTTTTTAAAAAAATGAATTGTCACACAACACTGAGCGCTTTGCTTTTAAAAGTCTGCCTTTTAATCTTACCATATTCAGTTGTGTTTGTGATGCTAAATTTGGGTAGTGTTCATTCTCTCTCCCTCCTTCCCTCCATCTTTTTCTGTCAGGTTCAATCTTTAATATAAGACATGTTCAACATGATCCTGTACCTATTATTAGAGAATGCAGGTGGCTGAAAATTTTTGATAAGAACTGGCCCAAAATCTCATGTTTCTTCACAAGTCTGATGGAAAGAACTTTTTAAAAAAATGAATCTGGGAGAAATAAGATGGACACATTTTCCCATCCCCAACCATTATTCTCCAAACCAAGCACAGCTCAAAATATTTCTCAGATCACACCCTGAAACATGTAGCTCCTTTGTTATGTTTGGTGGATGCTACCATCTCCCGCTTCGTGCAGGACAGCAAAAGAAGTCAGTCCTTCCTCTGGCCTTGGTGAAATATTTGTTTATTGAAACTATGTTTTTCTGCAGCCCCCTTAGAACTAGTGATGGCTCTTAGAAACAGTCAATCCCCTAATAGCAGTACTAGTTTTAGTACCTCAGTACAAGAATAATGTCTTTAATTACAGAGGTCTTCGTTAATTTTCAGTAGTGCCCAAAATCTATGAGTAAGGAGCAGGCTCTTTTTTTCCCAGAGCTTGGCAGTATTAGTTGTTTGGGACTACAACTCCTAGGATCCCCCAGCTAGTATCACTATCTTGAAGAACTGTTGGCCATTCTACATAGGAGATTCTGGGAGCTGTAGTCCATAACAACTTTTGCTGAGCTCTGTCCCAAAATCCAGCGTCCATAAGAACTGTCAGTCTCACAAATAGGTAAGTGAATCTTTTTTTTAGCTGTGCAGCCTTGAGTAACTTAGAAGCTGTTCCTAATTCAGTTTTTATTTCCTCTCTGAGCTTTCCTCTAATATTTATTTATTCTAGAAAGTAGGACAGCTGTGTTGACTTGAGGCTTGCTGTTGGGTTCACTCCTTCCGGGTCTAAAGGTGGAAATAGCAAGGACCACCATCCTCTTTTCTCTTGTTCTAATTTACCACCCTTATTTAGAATAGGGTGGCCATTTGGCACTGCTAAAACAAGGGTGCAGACTTACACAAAATGTACTATAAGCATGCGTGCACACAGACAGACATAGAGTTGCACAGCTGGAAATAAGTATTGAACTTTAAATAGAAACACAATGCATCTCATCATAACAGAGAAGGCTGCATTTCACTGATCTCTGTGTCTACTAAGTCAGCTACCCAGTTGCTAACTGGAGATGGTCAGCTCTCTGCTCTTCTTTCTTTGAATTTATTCTCTTTAAACCGGACTCCCATTCAAGCAGAGGAAGATGCCTTCAAATAGAGTACTGTTCTCATGTATTTAAGGCCATTTCTGCATTGGACTGTTATAGTGCTATTATTCCACTTTCAACATCCTATGGAATCCTGGGGTTTGTAGTTTAGGGAGGGGCCTCAAAGGCCCCTCCCTAAACTGCAAACCCCAGGATTCCATAGGATGTTGAAAGTGGAATAATAGCACTATAACAGTCCAATGTGGAAATGGCATAAGAGAAGTTGCGGGGAGACATGCAACACTCGGTTTTGAATAAAAAGATCAGAATGATTACTGTAGAAAATTATTTTGAATCTGTAAGAGTATTTTACATTTAAAGTAGTACTGCAACTATTTTATTAGTATAAATGTAGTTTAAATTTTATATAATTATAATATTAGATTAATAAGTTTATCATTTGTGTATGGATATTGACAGTAGTTAGAGGAGGTATAAAAACTTTTTACCGACTTCTAAGTAGTCAGAAGTCAAGCATGTGACTTTATTACCACTCTTAGATTTACTTTAGTTGTTGTACTTTGTGTAGTTAGTTGTTTAGTTTAGTCTGCAGATACGTTGGTGTGTTCCCTTGTATGTTGTTTTATATTTACTAAATGTGTTTTCAATAAAAATATTTTTTTAAAAAAGCAACTACAGTACTGTTCTCTATTAAACAGGGCACTTGGCAGCCTAAATTCAGAAGCACCAGTCACATTTAAAATGTGCAGTGAAGTGTGGGGACAGAGGCTGGCATCATGGCAAATTTGGGTCGGATAACATATGGCCCTTGGCCCAGATATGCCCCTCCAAGGTTGCTTTGTGACTGTTAGTATTCACATACACACAAAATGCCCCTACTTCAGTGGAAACTACTAAAAGCCATAATAACAAGTATGTTCGGCTTGTTTTGAAATAGTTTGCCATTGAATTTTGGCAGTATGTCATGCCCAGGACTCAGATGCAAACACAGGACTCTCTCCAACAGCTACAACATAAAGACATGAACAGGACAATACTTACTGCAGCCAGCATAGATGAAAGAGGGAGCATCTGTTTACATAGAGAAGATGCTTTAAGTAGCCAAACAAATTAGGCTGTCAACCCACAAATAGAAGGGAGGAGATGGGGAGAAATCTGTTGCAGACAACTAATGTCACTGGTGGAAGGCACAAGTCTGATGTTCCTGGAAACCTTGACTCTTGCCTTGTGTGGTGACTTTGCTGCTGAATACTCCTTTGGACTGTCGCTCTGAATTTATTACTGGCTCAGGCTGCTGACACAACAAACTGTAACTGTTGTAAACTTTGTCTGTGACTGCTGCTAAAGACTATTTGGAGATCTGTGAACCTTGGCTGGCTGTTGGCATAGAACACAGTGCAAAAGCAGGGAATGCAGCTTTTGATGGGTCCCAGAGGGACAAAAACTGGCCTCCAGATTTGCCACATGCTCCCACCCCATGCTATACCATAGTTCAGTGTGATGTGATGATCCAAAACAAGCCACAGTGAACCTTGTGCTTCCCTCCTTCTCTGCTGCCCTTCTTTTCTACCATGTCTGTGGGGAAGAATTCACAAGCTTTCATGTTCACTTATTCTTAATTACAGCTGCTAATGTTATCTAGGTTGAGGAACTTTGGTTAATGTTAACTATTTTTTTTGGTGTGTTTTTTTTTTTAAACAAACTAATCTGAAAGCAAGCTATGGCTACGCCAAAGCCAAAGCCAGGGTGTATGGATGAGAATGGCATGAGCAGAAGAGGCTCTGAGAAGCATGTGAGGCTACAATCCTGTATGCACTTACCTTGGAGCAAGACACACCAAAAACAATGGAATTTTTTTTCAAGCGGAAATGTATGGAATTGTATGGTTGAATTTTAAACAATTTCCCTCACTGAGGTTAGGGATTCATCTTTCACACAGATTTCTGTCTTCAGAAGGCTACCCTTCTAGAACACAGGCCCAAAGATGCCAGCTTCACCCAAATCTACTGCAGGGTTGGAGAACCACTGGTACTCCAGCTGTTGCCTATGTATTCTAGGAGCTGGCAATCCAAAGCAACTGCAGGGATGGAAATCATGTAGCTCTCCAGGTGCTGTCTAACTACAAGCTCCCAGCATCCTTCATTATTGACTACACTAGCTGTGGCTGCAAGGAGTTGAAGTCCAGTAACATCTGGAGGGCTGCATGATTCCCACCCTGGTTTACTAGTTTAAAAAAGATTCACATTATTATTTGAAAAGATATACTCCAATATAGCTTCAAGTCAATGATGCATTTCTAAGTGTTGGGTCACGCAGTGAAGTTCGAGCAGCTCTACAGTTTGTCCTAGATGAAAGTCTGATAGAATGAGTTCATCCAGATCACTATCATTCACGTGGGTTTGAAACTGTATCACAGCCATAAAGAGCAGAGGAGAACAGATGCGACCATGGAAATCAGCCAAATTAACAATGGAAATGAATGCTTGTTTAGCCTACATTTCTTCTCTGCGGTGCCTTCTCCACAGGGGAGAGGCTGCGCTATATACAAAAGACTCAGTGAGTAACATCCCCAGCGGGTAAACAGTTCTAACAAGACCGTTTGTCCAGAGGGATGACCACAGCAACAATAGAAAGAAACCTCAGCACCTGGATAACTTGTGATGCACAGATTGTGGAAAAACGATCTAAGAAAAACAGCCATAAAAACGTTAACCCACTGGGCAACAGACTGCAGTTTCACAGAAAGATTCTTACGTCATCCTATACAAGAATAATGAAACATTTTTGCTGCCTCTCCAGAGGATGCACTGCTCCCCAGATTGCTTTGCAACACAAGATTCAGGAAATCATCAATCAGGTGGACAAGAAATGGTCTGTATCCAGATGAGATACTATTAAAAAAAAAAAGATGTTTCTGCTGGAAGATCCAATCAACACAAATGCAAAGGTCTCATAAAGATTCCTCCCCCCACTTCTCCTTTCATTTTCTCTCAGAGGGTTTGACAGGTTTAAGGAATAGAAGTTCTATTCTTGGTGCAGACAGAAATAAGATAAGAAACTACCTCATGAGAATCACGGTTTAGCTTGATTCCAGCTGTATAATGTTAGAGTTGACAACAGAGGTCAAAGCATTTCTTAACAATAGTTAAGAACAACAGCTCAGTTTTGGAAACTTAGTTGAATTCCATATGGAACATTACAGTAAATAAAAAATAAACATCAAAGTGCTTCCCCTGCTCTGTAATAATTCCCAGAGGATTAAAAAGCAGGTCAACCAAAAGAGAAAACAAAGTTTTCTCGTCAGTCTTGTGTCTTAGCATCCCTGCATTTAGTTTTGCTGTTGAAATGATTTGAAGATATGAGGGGGAGGGGGGATGAAATCATGATAGATGGGATTAACTAAAAACAGAGCCAAAGCTCACTGGTCAGTTGTTGGAGGAGGGCAGGAGTGCAAAGGAGGAACAACAAGTGGTTCTCAGCCTTTGGCCCTACAGATACTTTAGACTTTAATTCCCAGAATCCCTGAGCACTGGGCATGCTAGCTGGGACTTTGGGGAGTTGAAATTCAAAAGATCCAGAGAGTCAAAGGTTGAAAGCCAGTGTCCTATGCTTGCTCAGTTCACACATTTGATATGCAAAAATCTTAAACATTGTATTCCCCCCCCACTTTATAGCAAAGGGAGCAACTGTGGTAGGTCCAGGGCTATTCTTATGGCCCAGGACCCCCTGAGATTACCATAAAATGCCCTAAGGAATCTGAAAGTCCATTTTGGGTTCTCAAGAAGAGGTATTTTAAAAAAATGTTTAACAGTAGAAGAAGGACTTGAAATCTATTTAAAAGGTAAACTGTTGGACCTGGAGTCTTCCAGGAGCACCAGGTCACCCTCTTTTTTGGGCAAGAAAAAGATTAGTCTGGGGATTCTGGGGGTATTGAGGGGTACAAAATTGTCCTTGTGGTATCACATGTATCCCATGGACATATTTTACTCATCATGCTCCTATAATAAGCATGCTACACATTTAGTAAGTTCTGTTCCTGAATGTGGGAATAGAAGCACATCCATCTGAAATACATTATGTGCTGAAAGTTGGGTGGCTGAATTCAGCTGCTTGTTCTTGTGCCAGACATGGGGGAAAATAAAGTGAACCTTGCAAGATCTGACCTGGGCCTTATCTAAGCTGGTATTCTTTCTCCAACACAGAGGCCATTTGGGAGGCAAGACACAAAGGCAGCTGTCTTTTCCAACTTGTGCACAACATCTGGCATTCACTCATTATCCTTCCTTTGTCAATGTGAACAAAATGCTGTTTGAAACATACACACATTGCTCAGTTCACTCTTGCCTGTGGAGGCTGTACAAATATTTGTGACACCTAGTGGCTGAAGCTCAGAAGTGCTAGCAAAAATAAAGGAAGTAGTAGTACTAAGAGAAAGAGGCCTTTTAATGCGTTGGATCTACCATAATTATCAAGATTCATAACTCCTAAGTGGTGAGATAGTTCATAAATGTGTGATTATTTTTTTTTAAGAAGAAGGAATATAAATTGGAATATTGACAGCTGACTCTAACTCAGACCAACTGCATGCTTGGAAAATGTACAGCAAGCTTTTTTATGATATGGATGTATTATTGATTCCTCAAAATCTAGTCCACCAGTGTAGGCAGCCAGTCTATTCACTCTAAAACACAACACAGACAAGAGGGCTGTGCAGAAACAACTGGGAATTACTACAATTGGACAGAAAATCTTCAACATTTTCTGATTAAGAAGAGGGTGTATTGGACTTTCAGCACCTAACAGAATACTCCTTTGGTATCTCCCATTGGTCACAAGAGGTTCACTGGCCACTTCAGAGCCCATGAGGCATCTTATCACTGGCCTGACTTAAGAAGGGGTGGAGTCACACTATCCCTCCAGAAGCTTTTGATAAAAACTCCCATAGGCTCTTACCTATGGGATTTTTAGGACAAAGGATCTGAAGGGCCACAGTTTCATTGTTGTAGTAGACCATGCTGTGTTTTTCTGGCTAAGGTGACAGGATCAACTTGTAATCATAAAGAATCACTTTGGAGAAAGATGAAAAACATAAAAGAGGCAATGTAGCTCAATACTCTCTACAGCAGTGGTTTTCAACCTTTGGCCTTTCCATACCTTCCAATCGAGTCAATCTTGCAGAGACAGTCCCAATGAATCCCCTGTCATTACACTTTCTCAGCTGCTTTAAAAATGTCCCAGTTTCGCTTAGACTTCTGGGTTTCATGGTGGACCACGAGGTTGAGTAGAGGCTTCTCCAGTCGATACATAATCGCCCAGCGAGGTATAACCGGCAGGGAAATATTGATCAAAGCCGGTCAAATACTCCCCCGGTAAAGGGAGTTCTGAGGGTCCCGAAGGGGGCTTGGGAAAGCTCATCATCGGAAAGATACAGAAGATCGTTGTATCACTGTATCAGAGGTACGAAGATGGGTGAGAGCCGAAGGGATTCCACGGCCATGCTGGGCAGCCGCTTCTTCAGCGATGAAGGAACACCAAAACCTTTTTAAAAATAAGTTTGTAAGTACGCTAAAAAGAGTCAGTAAAACCTTCTCTTGCAAAGACACAGAAAGACCTCAACTTAAAAGACTATGTCTAATATTTAAAGAATTGAAACTATCGATAAAAAAGGACGACAGTGGACTCTAATATTTATTAGACTTTGAGACAAAAGCGGAGTGAATATATTGGGTAAGACATTGGGACCTTGGTATAACTTCAATTTATTTTGAAGAATCAGAATAAATTTTTTTAAACTGACTGAAATGGACTAAAAAATGGATTCTAAGGACGGACAATGAACTTGGAGGAGCTTGAATGAACTTAATGAACTTTTTTAATGGGAATTGATCATACAGGGATATACAGTAGTGGCGGACTAACAGTGGGCAAAAACAGACCAGAAACTCATTCTTTTTTTTGGAATCAAGAGATTAATATATATTTCCAGAGACTGAGAATAAGACGGAAAGAAAGCAGAGAGGCAAGAGATGAGATAACAAACGCTGGAAGATAACAAAGGGAAAAGACAGATGAGCTGGAACTGAGGTGGAACTTTGGCATCAGTAAACTACAAGCCCCAGTATTCCACAAGATGTTGAAAGCAGAATAAAATCACTGTAACAGTGTATATGGAAAGGCCCTGAACTGCAAAATTAATTTGTAGTAATTAAAAAGCATTAAATGTTTCTTTCTGCAAAAGACCCTTAATTAAAGGTGAACAAATTTTATGGGCTGGAGAGAAACCAGACTATATTTGTAGCCCCTGCAGAGAGAGGACAGGATGGTGCAGAGTCTTGCCCCTCCATGTAGATAGCTTTTGCCATGGTGGCCATACTTTGGTAATGCTTGACCACATGTGTCCCCGTTTTCATCTTAGAAATGCTGGAGGATATGCCCTTAAGATGTTTTCCAACCTCTGCTTCCCAAATGCATGGCCACTGACCATGCTTGGGGGGGGCTTCTGGGAGTTAAAGCCCAACATCTGGAGGGTGAGATCATCAATCTCCATGATTTCAGACAAAATCTGTCTAGATCTGTCTAGAGACTACGGGACTGAAACTGAAAACTGCGGTCAAAATATGTGCTGTCCTAAAGCTCTATATATGGAATTTGCTTCCATCTGAAATGATGGACATCAAGTCGTCACAATTTTATTGGTGTGCTCTCATCATGGGATTCTGCACAAATTCCTAGATGGGCCAGATGTATACCATGTTTTCTATAACTTGCTCCTTTTGGGTTAAACGCAGGGATTCCTATGTGGAGTATACTTTATATTCATCCACAAGATGGATGCACCTGCTTAGTTTCAATTCAAGTGAGGATGGAATGGCAGGAAATCAAATGACAGTAGCACAAGACCACAGAGGCATCACAAGAGGCTTTCCAATCCTCATTCAAATTGCTCTGCAGCCTCGGGGAAATAATGGAGAAGACATCTGAGTACGGAGATTTTTAGGAAGTTGTAAATATCTTTTTAAACACAGGCAAGATTATGCTGAATGTATAAAGGTACTGCAAATATTTATGTAAGGTGCTAAAAGCAGGATCCCTTTTCCTTAAAACTATTTGGACAAGCAAAGTCCCATCACTCTCTTTTGTATAAACAGTACAGCAGCATTCTAAACAGATTTATTAGTGGTATCAGTGTAAGTCAAATATTTGTGGGAGCTACTCTAGGTACTCCAAGAGAACATTTTCACCAACATTTAAGAGAAGACTAAGGTGCTGCAAAATCATATCTGGGCCTCTTCTACCTCTTTGTCTTCTTGTTTATAATAACGAGACAGTGAACACAAAGCTATTATTTCCTCTTTACTAAGAAATATGGCTTTGTGCCTTTTTGAAAGTCTGCTCTGAGTGGACTGGTCTAACATAAATACATGGGGGAAGGAGAATAGGATATCCACTTTGGAGATATCTTATTTCGATACAGAATAATTTTTCATCGTTCACTTTAAGAGTAAAAATCACTACTGTGTAAGCAGGCTGCTGCTACTGTCCTTACTTTCCCCCCACTATGTAAATGAGTTTGTCTGAGCCAGCACTCTGGTACGGAAGAAAGAAAGGAATTATGTCAAAGCATGAATTCAGGCCTGGACCCACCATTAGGCAAAGTGAGAAAACTACCTCTGGGAGCAAAAAGTGGGAGTAGCAATGACAGACTCCCAGCTGTACCTCACCAGCAGCTAGCAACCATTCACCTCTCTCAAAGGACAGAGCTCTGTATGCCCCAGAGTCTGTCTGGTACCCCTTAAATTAGCCCAGTGCCCTAGCTATGTCAGAAGACCTCATTCTGTTGCCAGTGTTGATTTTAGATTCTACTGCCAATCCACACAGCTTCTGTACACGGAACAGAGGTCCTTTCTGCACTAGACTGTTATAGTGCTATCATTCTACTTTCAACGTTCTATGGTATCCTGGGGTTTGCAGTTTAGGGAGAGGCCTCAAAAGCCAGGATTCCATAAGATGTTGAAAATGGAATAATAGCACTATAACAGTCTAGTGCAGAAATGATCAGAGAGAACACTATCTCAGGCACCAATATGCCTTCAGTTGGTCCTACATAGATTCATGGTAGGTTTTACGTTGCAACGGTTTTCAAGTCAGGGTTGCATTGACAGAGAACTACTTAAGACTTGCTGAACATAAAGAAACCATAAGAAGTCCCAAGAGCCATTAGCACTTTTAACGAATGAGTTAGATATGACCATGTGATAACCACTCAGTCCTGTAAAAGCTGAATGTATTCTAATTCTTGACTTGATTCCTCCACTCTGTTTGCCTGCTTTTGCCATTTGTCCACATTTGTGTGGCTTCCCAGATGCTGGACTACAACTTCTAGCATTCCTTCCCATTCACTGTGCTAGCTACAGCTGCTGGGAGTTGCAGTTCAACAACCATGTGAGGGCTGTACTACTTCAACTCATGGCTTATGCCTAGTGTTTTACATCCCCAAATGTCTGCATCTAGACAGATTTGACTTTGGCTTTCACCCAAAGACTCTGCTCATTCACTCTGATATTGTCTAAATATAGTTTTTCAAGTATGCTTTTGGAAGGTGCATAAGATATAGTATTCTTAAGCTTCCAGAAAGAATGGCCTGCTATAGGAAACATGGCTGGTTGCATTAGGAATTGAGTGAAGAGGAGGGAAAATGCAAGGATTTGTCTGTTCCTTATGGATCCAAATCGTGATGGAATAATGTATGAAACATACAAGCATATGTATAGGGGAATGTAGATAAGCAAATTATATTCTTCTTCGTGGTCTCTGTGCCTTCATACACTAGGAGCTTTAGCGCCTGCGCGGTAGTGTTCGGAAACTTCTAGAGCTTGTTCGCTTGGCGGGAACCCCTCCCCCACGCCGGTACTGCGCATGCTCCTCCCGCCGAGCAACGGTCTCTCCTCAGTTCTTTCTCGTCCGCCGCCGCGTACGGAAGGTTCTTCAGTTTGTTCCTCTCACTTTGTGCTTGGCTTGCTGTTTTTCACGGTTTTACGGACTTTTGGAGGAGGCGGTACCGGAGGACATCCGCCAAGCCTCCTCCGTGATCTTCAACGAGGCCATCTCCATCGCTCGGCACCAGATGGCCTCCTCCAGGCACGCAGTGGAGATTGCCTCCCGGGTCATGGCGGGATCCGTCGGCCTCCGCCGCCATGCTTGGCTGCGACCGGCCGACATCCAGGAGGACACCAGAAGGAGGATTGAAGATCTCCCCTTCAACGGTGAAGGCCTATTCAATTCGTCCACAGACGAAGCTTTGGACAATCTCGTCAAGGCGAGGCTGACCGCCAAAAAGATCAGGCTGCAGCCGGCCACGCAAGCCCGCAGGGCCTCCACCTTCCGCCCATCCTGGCGACGATCTTCCACCTCGTCGTTCCAGCGTTCGGCCCAGTCTGGACAGTCGAGACCGTCCTCCGGCTCATCGGCCAGACGCACGATTAGGCGGCGCCCGGCTTCGTCCAAGAAGTCCTCCTCCGAGACAAAGTCTCGGTTTTGACGTGCCTGGCAGGACCTACCAATACCCACTCTTCAGCCTACCATCAGCGCTCGGATCCGGCCCTCCTGGAAGAGATCCAATCCCTCCTCCAGAAAGGGGCGATCGAGCAGCTCCCGCAAGAGGCCAAGACCACCGGCTTCTTCTCCAGGTACTTCACGGTACCGAAAGCCGACGGTA
The DNA here is from genome assembly GCA_948474755.1 of Ctenosaura bakeri. NCBI lineage: Eukaryota > Metazoa > Chordata > Lepidosauria > Squamata > Iguanidae > Ctenosaura > Ctenosaura bakeri. Next base: position 466,438 of record CAOLHI010000896.1, read on the forward strand.
CCCTCCGGCCGATCCTAGACCTCAGAGGGGTGAACTACTACATCCGCCCCAAAAGGTTCAAGATGGTCACGATACCGTCGATCCTGCCCTTCCTACATCGAGGGGACTGGTTCGCCTCCATCGATCTCCGAGACGCATACTTCCACATCGCCATTCGCCCGCAGCACAGACGGTACCTCCGCTTCGCAGTCGACGACACCTGTTACCAGTACAAGGTGCTGCCGTTCGGACTCTCGACTGCCCCAAGGGTCTTCACCAAGTGCATGGCCCCGGTGGTATCCTACCTGCGGACGAAGGGCGCTTCTGTCTTCCCTTACCTCGACGATTGGCTGTTGGTGGCGTCCTGCAAACAGAGACTTTACCACGACGTCCACATGACGTTGTCACTCCTGACCCGCCTTGGTCTACGAGTGAATCCGAAGAAGTCCCACCTCGAGCCGGCGAGGATCTTGGACTTCATCGGGGCGACGCTCGACTCGACCTCCGCCAGGGCGTACCTACCAGAGTCTCGAGCCCAAACCCTGATCCGGGCCGCCGCTCACGCTCGTACGGCCCCGACGTTACCTGCGAGAAGCGTCCAGCAGCTCTTGGGCTACATGGCTGCGACGACCGCCGTGACATATCTCGCCAGGCTGAGAGCAAGACCTCTTCAACACTGGTTCGTCCGCATATTAGATCCCCTGCGAGACGAACAGACACTCCGACTGCAGCTGCCGGGAGACGTCCGCTCATCCCTCCGATGGTGGCAGTCGCGATGCAATCTCATGTCAGGGATGCCTTTCCAACAGCCGACACCGAAGGTGACGGTAACGACCGACGCCTCCCTGTATGGATGGGGTGCCCACTGCGGCGATCTCAGAGTCCGCGACAGATGGACCGACGACGAGACCGCTCTCCATATCAACGCGCTGGAGCTGCTCGCCATCTGGAAAGCCCTACGGGCGTTCCGCCACGCCGTGGCGGGGCGCACGGTCCTGATTCTGACGGACAACACCACCGCCGTCTGCTACATCAACAGACAAGGTGGGACTCATTCCACGACCCTGCTCCACATCGCGCTCGACCTGTGGGAATGGTGCATTCGCCTGCACACGCATCCCGTGGCGGTTCACCTGGCCGGGCAGGAGAACACCACGGCAGACGCCCTCAGCAGGGACACCTCATCCCATCACGAATGGTCTCTCTCCGGAGAGGCGTTCAGACTGATTCGGGACCGCTGGGGCGAACCATCGATCGACCTCTTCGCGACCAGGGAAAACGCGAAGTGTCGCCGATTCTGTTCCAGAGCGGGCCACGATCGTGCCTCCATCGGGGACGCTTTCCAGCTTCCGTGGACCGGGGAACTCCTCTACGCATTCCCGCCGTTCCCGCTGCTCGGCCGGACGATATCGAAGATCCTCGCCGACCGAGCCGACGCGATCCTGGTAGCCCCGTATTGGCCGAGGCAACATTGGTTCGCACCCCTGCTACAAGCCGCACGGGACGACCTGCTCCGGTTGCCACCGACACCGGACCTGCTCTCCCACTCCGGCGGCCGAGTCCTCCATCCGGACCTGCCACGCCTGGCCCTCCATGCCTGGAGGATATCGCACTAGACGACCCCGTCCTCGGTACCGTCCTCGTCGCGGCCAGGAAGGAATCCACCCGTCGCAACTATCAATACAAGTGGCGACGCTTCCTGACCTTCGCTAACGAGAGGAGTGAGCCGGTATCGCCCGCGGGGCTCTCGACCGTCCTGCATTTCCTCCTGCACCTCCGGCAACAGGGGCTGGCGTTTCCATCCCTGAAGGTGTATCTCTCCGCGATCGTGGCATACCAACCGCCACGGTCGGCTGCCTCGGCATTCTTCAGGAACGATACCGTTAAGCGGTTCCTGAAAGGACTTCATCATCTCTACCCGCCGGTATCGCCGCCGCTACCGCCGTGGTCCCTCTCATTGGTGCTCTCGCAGCTGACAAAGCCGCCCTTCGAGCCGATGGCGACCTCGGATGACAGGCTCCTGACCATGAAAACTGCCTTCCTGGTAGCGGTGACCTCAGCGAGGCGAGCGGGTGAGATCACAGCTCTTCGATCCGATGAGCCCTTCACGGTCTTCCACAGAGACAAGGTGGTCCTGAGACCTGACATCTCGTTCCTGCCTAAGGTGGTGTCCAGTTTCCATCTCAACCAGGACATCATCCTGCCTGCCTTCTTCCCGAACCCGACGACACCGTTGGAGCGGTCCCTCCACTCACTGGACGTGCGTCGGGCATTGGCCTTCTACAAGGACAGGACTGCTTCCTTCCGACAGACGCCGCATCTCTTCGTTTGCTATGGGCGACGTCGGAAGGGCCTCAAAGTGTCCACCCAGCGCTTCTCAAAATGGGTGGTGGGGACTATTCAACTGGCGTATGAGCTCGCGAGGAAGCCTCCGCCAGTCCTGCTTTGAGCCCACTCCACCAGAGCGGTGGCTACTTCTGCGGCCCTCCTGCGAGGGGTTGACCTGCATGAACTCTGCCGTGTGGCGACCTGGTCCCAACCATCGACCTTCGTACGCCACTACAGGCTCGACTGCCGGTCGCGCAGAGATGCCCGGTTTGGACGTGAGGTGCTGGCTTCCGTGCTATAGGACCTGACCCGCCATCCGACCGGTAAGCTACACAGTCTCCTAGTGTATGAAGGCACAGAGACCACGAAGAAGAAGAACAGGTTGCTTACCTGTAACTGTGGTTCTTCGAGTGGTCATCTGTGCCATCATACACACCCGCCCTTCCTCCCCTCTTTCTCAGGTCCCTGTAGGTTCTACGGCGGACGACAGAACTGAGGAGAGACCGTTGCTCGGCGGGAGGAGCATGCGCAGTACCGGCGTGGGGGAGGGGTTCCCGCCAAGCGAACAAGCTCTAGAAGTTTCCGAACGCTACCGCGCAGGCGCTAAAGCTCCTAGTGTATGATGGCACAGACGACCACTCGAAGAACCACAGTTACAGGTAAGCAACCTGTTCTTACTACTATAATAGTAGAGCTCCTTAGGAGAAACATAGTCTTTCAGGTTTGGGTTGCAGCAGCATGTCTACAGTGAACAAAGCAATGGACAAAGCTTAAGCTGGGAAAGAATGGGATTCTAGTTAATCCTACTGTATCCATGCGTGCCTGCCTACAAGAGCAAAATAAACAGCATCTATCTCTGGAACCCCTTACTGAATACATGTGAATAGCAAAAGAGAGAGAAATGGGAAGACCAGATACAAATGCTTCATCAATTACCCCCCATATTAAAAATGCATAGATCTATAAATGTGGCCACCCAAAATGGAAGTCATAAGAAAAATGAGGGTGGTTAAAAAAAAGGGGGGGGTAATCCATGAATGCATTTTGGAATAAGTTGTAGTTTGAATGTATCACGAGAAGATGTGACTCCCTAGAAAAGACATCAATGCTTTGTACAGCAGAAGGCAGTAGGAAAAGACAAAGACCTCATTGCAGATGGATAAATTCAATCTAATGAAGCCATGGCCTTGAATTTTCAAGACTGTTGATGATAGGGTGACTTGGAGATCTCTCATTCATAGGGTCACCATAAGTTGAAGTCAACTTGATGGCAGTTGATACCACCACCAACTTCAAGTATTCACTAAAAGGTTCAAAATTGTTTTGTTTACTTATGCTGACCTGGTTGTTTCATTTCACATGCACATATTGTTAGTTTGAAATGAAAGGTTTGCTGAGACATGTTGAATTCTTCTTTTTCATGGCATAAGAATCTACCCCTATTATTTCTATGTTATTTCTGCCTCTGGTACCAAGTTTTGTTGTACATAAGTAGTGCCCAGAGCACATTGACTTCATTAACATATAACTGTAGTTCAATACAAAAAGCTTCATCATTTCCATAGGGCCTGACTGAACTTAGCGGTGTACGGTACTAGTCAAATATTAATTGTTATCTGCTTATTCCGATGAAATGTCAATGACCTCAGGAGGAGTATTCAGCAATCAGTATATACTGATTATACTCTCCATAATTTTGGATTTGGACAAGAATCCTTGAAAATCTTTGAGAATAGTTCCGCTTCTTGGACCATGGTCCACAGTTTCATGAAGACAGACTTCTGGCAAGTGATGGTTTGCACCTCACAGCAGTTGTCAAGAACATTTTTGCTAAGAATCTCAGAAAGCTAAACTGAATTACGGGGGTGAGGAGACAGTATTCTTGAAGGTAGGAGTTCACCAAGTGCTGGAGATTATAGTCCAAATCTTATAGGGAGAACTGGGCAAACAGTACAGGAACTCAGCAGTGGGCAAGTAATAAATAAGCAGCCAGTGGGGAGTGACCCATGGTCTCAGATGCTAATACTAATGCACAGAGCATGGAAATAAACAGTAACACACTATTGCTACATTCCAATAATGAGACTCATCCCACCAGGTTTCAATGATGCCTATTATATTATATTCACTTTGCCATGTTAAAAGTTCAAGTCCATGCTGTTTATTTCCATGCTCTAAGTCAATCATGCTAAAACCTGACCTTTCCAAAGCTTTGTCCCGCTCCTAAAACAAGCTCCCCTCAGCTAAACGCACTGAGCTTCTTCTTCGCACCCCAACTTTGATCTCAAAGTCCAGGACTACGAGACAGGTGTCGTATCACCCGCTTCCCTCTAAAATCCCTATTTCCGATTCTCTAGTTAGATGTGTGACTGTGGTGTCTTCAATGTTTGCCTGTATTTAATAAAACATCGTTTTTGCTATTTTAAACCGTCTGACTGCTTGACTGACCTGACCCCGTAGACGCTGGGTTGCAAGATCCTGCTAAGTTACCCTGCCTCTCGCTAGCTTTAGTGAGTGCTCCAGCTAATTTTCCCCAAAGTTGTGTTGTTGTTGTTTGGTTATTTGGGCGCCCCTCACAGGACCCCCAGAGATCAGGGTAACAGGTGTATAATCTATTTAGGAGAAGTAGACCAAACAGGAAAGGAGGCAGAGAAACACTATATATCAGGGACCTTTACACTTGTGAAAAAATACATGACTTAAATCTTGGAAGCCAGTTGATGAGCATCTGGGTAAAAATTAAGGGGGAGAGAAACACCAGTGATTTCATTGTGGCAGTCTATTACAGATCCTCAAGGCAGATTGAAGACTTGGATGATGCCTTCCTGGAACAGCTCACAAAACACTCAGAAAGGAAAAATATAGGAGTAATGTTAGATTTCAACTATCTTGATATTTGTTGGAAGTCAAACTCTGCCAAGCATATCAGGTCCAACAAATTCTTCACTTGTCTTGCAAACAATTTCATAGTCCAGGAGCTGGAAGGGGGAACAAGGGAAACAGCTGTTTTAGATCTGCTCCTAACCAGTGACGATGATCTGGTTAATGTGATGGAGGTGGTGGGATCCTTAGGTGTATCCTTAGGTGGCAGGATCCTGGATTTTATTACAAAGTAGAAAGGGGAAGCCAAGCATAGTCAAGACACTCATTCTAGATTTTAAGAAAGCTGATTTCAGTAAACTTAGGGAAATACTGGGAGTACTCCCATGGTCAGGAAAACTAAAAAAGAAGGGAGTACACAATGAATGGCAGTTTCTTAAAAATGAGATATTGAAGGTGCAGTTTCAGACAATTCCAATGAGGAAGCAAAATGGGAGATGTCTAAAGAAATCAGGATGGATGTCTAAATGATTTTCAATTGAACTAAGATTTAAAAGGGACATGTACAAGAAATGGATAAAGGGGGAAATCACCAAAGAGGAATTCAAACAAATAGCCATCAAGTTTACGGAGAAAGTCAGAAAAGCTAAAGTGCAGAATATGCTCAGGTTTGGTAGAGAGGTTAAAAAAAATAAGAAGGACTTTTTAGATTATGTCCGTAGCAAAAAGAAGAACAAGGAAATGATAGGGCCTCTGTACGAAGAGGATAGTGAAATGCTAACGGGGGCAGCAAAAAGGCAGAACTACTCAACACCATCTTTGCCTTGGTCTTCTTCCAAAAGGAAAACAATGTTCTGTCTGGAGAAGACGGAACAGATGATGTGGTAATGGAAATGCAGCACAGCATAGGTAAAAAGGTAGTACGGTACAGAAACCTGGCTACTCTAAATGAATTCATGTCTCCACTCAGTCAGCCTGACATCAATACCAGGAAAGATACATAAGCACTTAGAAAGGAATACTGTGATCACTAAAAGCCAGCATGGATTTTTCAAAAACAAGTCATGCCAGATTAATCTTCCCTCTTCCTCTCTCTCTCTCTCTCTTTGGCCCTTTCTGCATGAAGCGAGGGAATCGCTCCGTGCCCTTACCTACCACTTCTTCTGGGGTCCGAAGCAATGTGGATTGTCCCTGAAGCCCTTCTGCAGGGCTCCTCCTTGGTCCAGGGCTAATTGGAGCAGTGTGAGGTCTGTAGGTCCACACTGCTCTGGCTTCCAAAATGGTGACTTCCGCTTCCAAAATGGCAGCTTCCAGCTTCCAAAATGGCGGCTTCTAGCTTCCAAAATGGTGGCTTCCGGCTTCCAAAATGGCAGCTTCTGGTTGGTTGTGGTTCCTGACCAACCCCTCAAGCTCGCCACGTCTAAAGCCCGCCCTCCGCAGATCGCAGGCTCTCATTGGTGCAAGCCTACGAATCTGCACAAGGGAGCAGGAACACAATGGTGCGTTCCAGGAAAATAAAGACCTGTTTTTTGCAGTCTTTAGAAAACACGCTGGAGGACCACTTGCGGTCATTTTGGAGCGAACTGAGGTGCAGTTCTCTGGTAAGTAGTCCGCTCCTAGTCTGCTCCAAGATGCAGACGACCTCCATGAGAGGACGCACTGCCCAGTTCTAATTGCCTAGTGTGGAAAGGGCCTTTGATAGAGTTACTAGCTTGTAGATGAAGGGAATGCTGTGGACATAGTGTATCTTGACTTCAGTAATGTCTTTGACAGGATCCCCATGATATTCTTGCAAACAAGATAGTAAAATGTGGCCTAGACAATGCTACTGGTAGATGGATTTGTAACTGGTTGACCAACTGAACCCAAAGGTTCCTTTTCATCCTTGGAAGAGGTGAGTAGTGGGGTGACACAGGGTTCTGCCCTGAGCCCAGTGTTATTCAAAATCTTTATCAATGACTTTGATGAGGGAATAGAGGGCTTCCTTGTTAAATTTGCAGATGACACAAAATTAGGAGGCGTAACTAACACCTCAGAGGGCAGGATCAGAATTCAAAATGATCTTAACAGATTAGAGAGCTGGGTCAAAAGTAACAAAAATAACTTTAACAGGGAGAAATGGAAGGCACTACACTTGGGCAGAAAAAATGAAATGCACAAATGTAAGATGGGTGACAGTTGGCTTGACCACATATGAAAAGGATCTAGTAGTCTTAGTAGACCACATGCTGAACAGAAGTCAGCAGTGTGATGTGGCAGCGAAAAAAGCCAATGCAATTTTGGGCTGAATCAATAGGAGTATAATGTCTTGGTCAGGGGAAGTGAAACTACAAGTCCATTCTGCTTTGGTCAGACCCTACCTGGAATACTAGGCCCTTTCCACATGGCATGTTCCATGCAAAAGGGCGCCTGGAGCATCACACGATTGTGAGGAGGAATCTGCACGACGCACTCACAATCGCATGACGCTCCGGGGGCCGGTAGGTGCCAATCACGCAGCTTTTCATTTTCGGCTAGAAGCCAAAAATGGTACATGATCGCACATTGCTCCCAGGCCCCACGTGCACTTACCTGGTGTGTGGAGCCTCTGGAGCCACGCCAGTCACGCTTCCTGCCCCAGCGCAGCCTGGGAAACTCCCAGGCTGCACTGCAGAAGGAAGAGGCAGGGCTCTCATGCAAGAGGCAGCTTGTGTGGAGCTGAAGGAACCCAGACATGAGAACCTCTCACCAGAGGCTGCTCGCACGATCCCCTGGCACTGAGGTGCCAGAAGAAGGTAAGGTGCAGAAAGGGCCTATGTCCAGCTCTGGGCACCACAGTTCAGGAAGGATATTGACAAGCTGGAATGTGTCCAAAGGAGGGTGACCAAATGGTAGAATTCCTGGAAACAATGCCCGATGAGGAGCAGCTTAGGGACCTGGGTATGTTTAGCCTGAATAAGAGAAGGGTAGGAAAGCAACATGATAGTTATGTTTAAATATTTTAAGGGATGTAATATGGAGGATGCAGCAAGCCTGTTTTCTCTTGTTTCAGAGACTAGGACATGGAGTAACAGCTTCATACTTCAGAAAAAGAGATTCCATCTAAACATTAGGAAGAACTTCCTAAGAGTAAAAGCAATTTGACACTGCCTTGGAGTGTGGTGGAGTCTCCCTTTTTGGAGGTTTTTAAACAGAGGCTAGGTGGCCATCTGTCAGGAAGGCTTTGATGGTGTATTCCTGCAAGCAGAGGGTTGGACTTGATGGCTCTTGTGGTCTCTTCCAGCTCTATGATGCTATGAAAAATTAATAGAACAGCACAACTGTGTACTTTAGGGCCTAATGTGGCTGTTTCTTGCCATTTGCCATTATAAATTCCCCTGCTTAATCAATCACAGTATTTGACAGTCCAAAAGGCAGATGTGAGTGACCTCAGCTCTTGTGGTTATCTTGTTATCACACACTGCGATGAAGACGCCACATCCAGACTCTACAAAGCGAGCTGGACACTAACCAGGCATTCCAACCAACGGCAGATGTGTGTGTATGTGTGTGTGTAATTTATTGTGCAATTTGGAACGTATCCCATTTTCATAATGGCTAAGTAGTAGTCCTGCTGAATTTTCTGCTCAGTTATAGGTAGAACTGGAAGTGCTAATGCAAAACACATTTATTTGTAAGAGCCCTCTGAGATAATGCTGCAAGATGCCAGATCTCCTGTTACCTGCAGGTCTGCTTATAGCTCAGCAGTGGTACTGTTCTCTTTATACATCTATACAGTTAACAATGCAATCCTAACTCAAAGAAATGCCCATCTGCTGGCGGAAATGCTTTTCTGCCAGCTAACCTTGGAGATCTGCCAAAGGAGGAATCAGCTGACCAGCATTTTCTGCTTGCTGAGAGCCACTGAAATGGGTGCATAGTGGGTGGGGTGATGGAGGAGCCAAGTCAGTAGTGGTAGTTGTCACCTTCAAGTTGTTTCTGACTTATGGTGGCTCTAAGGCAACCCTATTATGGGGTTTTCTGGGGGCTGAGCCAATTTATGAGCAGTTCAAACTTCTCCCTGTCCAGGGACACAGCCACAAAGTTAGGTCAGGACAAGAATAGTCCTAAGTAATTTTCTTAGCGAGGAAAGGACTGAATTCAGTACAGCTCCAACTGGCCTCCTGTCAGTTAGGCTGGCCCTTGGCCAGGTAGAATTCTGCTGTGTCTAGCTAAGCTTCATGTTCAGCAAAATCATAGTAGAGTCCTTCTGGGATTGTAGTACTCCAGATTTCAGATGGGTGGATTGTATTATGAATGTTCTTTCCATTTGCATAAAAATGTGGATTCAGTTAATGGTTGGCAGGATCCAATTTCCCTCTTACTTTTAAATATTTTCCAGCTCAGGACTTTGCACGACAATGAAGAGATCAGATTAAAAAGGGGTCACAAATATTGCAATGTTTGACACATTTAACTTACACATTGTTAGAAAAGCAACCACATGATGCTATAAATGGTTTTCTGTGAGTCCTTTTTTCCACCGTTAGAGAAAGCAATTTGCGAAGGGATACAAAAAAATACCCACAGGGTTAAGTGGTGATCTTAAACCAGAATTGTGAGAGAACTGAGAAGAAAGCAATCCAATGTATTATTTATGAAGACCTCCCCCCAATACACAAACATAGCCAGCTCTGTTATTCATTTTATTCTGGAGGAATATCCAGAATCTTATTTTAATTATCTATGGCTTCATAGCCTTTAGGAGGCAAAACAATGGAGTTGGGGGGGGCAAAATTTAGTATGTACCTTTGCCAGTGTTGACTCTTGCCTTCTGAACACTCTTACTCTAACATGTTGAGATGTGGAATGAACTAGAGAGTAAAGATTCCAGGCAGTCACAGGGGAAAATACAATGGGATGTTATAGACTAGAGACACACATCATCAGGAATTCCCAGAAAATGCTGTGTACTTAATGTATCACCATAAAAACCTCATCTGGTAGCACCCATGATAATATTAATATTAGCCTATTTAACAAGCCGATAATAATAGATTTCAATCGTTTCTTTTCAGAGACCAAATTTTCTGCAGAAAACAGATTTCCCTACATTGGACAACTGTTAAAAGTTTTTTTTTTTAAGAGCAAATTTTCCCATTCCACAAATGTTCCATAAAATGCTATTCAGCTAAAGAAAAACTTAGCACCTCATATGCTTTGCTCTTTTTCTTTTCAATTTCTCCATCGCATGGTTGGGGGTTATGTGCCCTCTCATCTAGTTGGCTATGCTGGCAAGGACTGCTGCAACTTGCAACTCAACAGCTCCTGAAAGGCCACATGGATCCCAGACTGCTCCACAGAAAGCAGTGGCTCTTACCTACCATACAATAATTACCTAATTTATGAATCCATTTGGTAATTTTGTTACTGAACGATCTACTTCTGCTCTGGGATGTCAGAGCTGATACCTCTCAAATATTATCATTCCCCCTGCAATCTTAGGTTCACAGTCACCCTTGAATGCTTTTAAAGCTTCTCACTGTCTCACCATTTTCATAGATATACATGCTGGGAACATGGGAGAAGGCCTTCTTGGTGGCTATGCCAAGGCTCTAGAACTCCTTTCCTAATAACAAAAATGTACTATTTCTTTTGAATGAGCATGCTTTCAGTTGCTATTAACTGTTGTCAGAGTTTAATTATATATTACTTTTGGCTTTATCTGAACTTTTGTAAGGAATCTTGAGTCCCAGGGTTGTGGAAAAGGCTGTTAAGTAATAACAATAGGAACAGCAGCAGCAGTGATAACAACAAAGCTGTTATAAAATCCCACTGTTAATGCTCTTTGTTGCAAATATGTCTAGTCTTCCTCCTGTTTCTTTCCATTTCTACTTGCTTTCCAACTGCATAATTCCCTCCAACAAGTACAAACTAAGCAAAATCTTACGTGCAAAGCAACCATGGAAAAGATGCCTACGCGGGAAGAGAAAAGTTAATTTAAAATGAAAGATTTGGGCTAAATTAGGTTAAGAAATGGTTACAGACTTAGGATAATGATAAGTGAATTAGGCCCTGAATTCTGTAATGGATTTTAAAATACAAAATGGTATTGAAGTATCTGGTTTTAGCGATGTTATAAAAGATGCAATAGATTTACAATTTTAATTAGTATTGATCTATGTGAATTTAGGGAGGTCATTAAGTATGTAATAGATCTATGTTCTAGTGAGAAAAAGTGTGCAAGTCAGTCAGCAAGCAGCATTTAGTTAACATTAGTAGTATTAAGGTTATTTAGCAGCATTAATGTTCTTCACCACCTAATGCCACTTTTTTAAAAAATTGATTTTCCCCCCAAAAGCATGAACTGAGGAGGCAGAAGAAGTGAAATGTGAAGTGTGAAATAGTCTTTCTAGACTACCAATTCTTGCCTTGCTTTGCCTTTATTCTTTAACTTTTAATTCATTTTTAAATGTTTTCCTGCATGTTGTTCTTTTCTTTTTCTTTTATGTGTCCTGTTATGTATCTGCAATGTTTTTAGTGGGGTTTCATGTTTTAGAAAATGTTTATTTAAAAAAAGAAAAATATAGTGTGTGGCCAGATCAGGCACCTCCAGGAAATTCACTGAACCTTCACACATTGTCTCTGTATTTATTGCTCTCGCTAACAGCAGCCTTGCATTTATAAACCTTTTCTTTTCTTTTCCTTTTTTTTAAGGAAGGAAGGAAGAAGGCTCAACAAAATGACAGCAAGATCCTACTGGAACCTAATCCTTTACATTTACAAGGTTGTTCAAATGCTATCCTCAGAGAGTCTTTCAGAGTGGGCCATGGCAGCTGGTGGCTCTAATGTCAGTAGAATGGCAAACCCATGCTGAGTTTTAGTCTGAACTTTAATGTAAGTATTCAGTGGGCTGAACCTTATCCCCTAATCATTTCATCACCTTGGATAACTTCTTCAAAGTGGGGACTATAATCCAAAATGGATTCACGACTCCACTGATATCAGAGCCACCAGCTGCTATGTGGGCTTCCTGACATAACTTATTTTGGGTTTTAGCCTGTGGCTGGGTGGCCAGATGCATTGCACCCAAATGACAAAAGGCATTATACAAAAAGAGAAAACAGATTTGTACACAACTTGAATATAGTAATGTGTACAAAAAAATATACATTCAGAAGTATCATAAATAGTTTAAAAGATATGTGACACAGTAGCTATTTCTCACAATGGTCAGTGGTGGCAACAGAGCAAGATTTTTGTCTTCAAAATACAGGGTCTCTCTCAGAAAAGTGAGGAACTCCCTACCCCTATCCCCAGATCACATTTTGGAATAAGTAAAATAATACGTTTCTTTCTGCCTATAGAGGAGGTTCCTTGTAACAATGTCTACTCCAGAATCTGAAATCACGAGATAAATTACCCATCTATAGAGCTGGTGGCCTAAATATCTTAAAGGCATCCTGATTCCACTTGATCTTAGAAACTAGATAGGGTCACAATGAGAAACTGCCAATTTCACAATAACTTACAGTACAAAATATAGCAATTTCACAATAAGAAACTGCCAAAACCATCTCTGAGTATTCCTTGCCTACAAAAACCCTATGAAATTCATGGTGTTGCATAAGTCAACAGGCAACTTGAAGGCGCGCAGGTACACACACACACACACACACATCCATAGTGTTGGTGCAAATAATGATTTAGAAAGACAAATCTGTTTTGTTTAGTATTGAGAGAATTTTTAAACACCCACACATGTAATCTGCATCAGACTTGTACAATCTGCCCTGACTAACATTTTGGTGATGTTAAACCATGTTTGCGGTATATGACCAAAACCTCAGAAAACAAAAGGCAAACCAAGAGCAAGCGTATTTAGTTTCAGGTCTCATGAATCTGAAACCAACCTCATTGGTGAGCTTGTCCCACATGCTTGTTGAACATCTGGGACTGATAGGTCTGCAACTGTTCACATAATATTTCTTCTGTATCATTTCAAATGCTCAGGCTAATACATAGGGATTTTGCCAGAGCAGAGGTATGTCTGTACCTCACAGTGAAAAGCAGTTTGATATCACATTAGCTATCCTGATCCAGCTCTATAGAACCTTGGGATTCATGGTCAGGTACTTAAAATTCTCTGCTAGGAAAATGTAGCCCACCTCCCTGAACTACAGTTTCCAAGGTACCCTAATTCTATGCTACAGAGTTAAAATGAGTCAGTATGCTTTGGAAGGTGGCTTATAAATACTATCAATAAAATTCAAACAATGGGGAAGAGGTCCTATGCTACGTATTTCATACTATGACAGTATGATGCTACACATCATACTATTTATTTTCTTGATCTTGACAGTGAATGTGAAGAAGGCAGTTAGCAGTTGCTGGGAAATAGTAGGGGAAATTGCTATCTTCTTTTACTCCTAAATATTCCCATCTTTAGAAAGACAATGTTAGAACTACTACTGCTTTTCTTAGGCCATTTCCACACTAGACTGTTATAGTGCTATTATTCCACTTTCAACATCCTATGGAATCCTGGGGTTTGCAGTTTAGGGAGGCGCCTCAAAGGTTTCCATGGGATGTTGACAGGATTCCATAGGCTGTTGAAAGTGAAATAATAACACTATAACAAGTGCAGAAATGGCCTTAGTTGGAAGGTTATAAGAAAGATTGACCAGGTGGAAGTTCAACAGGGACAATATCCCCCTAAGGGACAGCTGTGAGATTTCCTCCCACAATCAAACAGTTCATTACAGAGAAAACACATGGAGACAGCACAGTCCTATGCATGAGTACTTGGAAGGAAGTAAAAATGTGTTCAGTGAATGCTTACATCTAGATACAAGTCGCATCTACAAATAAAAATCCATCACTTTGGATCCAGCCAATCTTGTTGTGCTGATATTTCCCATATAGACAATGAAGCTGCTTCAGTAGGATTCATTGCTGGAACATCCTCCATTAATGCTAGATCTGTAGAAATCCCAGCTTGTCTGTGTTTCTTTGGAAGTCTTATAATGCCTGTCAGTGGTACTTATTCCCAGCTTTAAATGTGCATAGCAGGGGAAGAAATCATGCAGCTTTCCTGACATTGATGATCTGCAAGCCCCAGCACTCCTTCCCATTCAGTAGGCTGCTGAGGGATGATGGGAGTTCCAATGGGGAGAGCAATATGCTTCCCACTACATTATAGAGGATTGTTGTTTTGTGCTTTCACATCATTTGCAATTTATGGCCACCCTAAGGTGAGCTATCATGGGGCTTCCTTGAGAAGATTTGTCCAGAGCATGTTTGCCATTGCCTCCCTTTGAAGCTGAGAGGATATGTCTTGCTCAAGATCCCAAAGTGGGTTTCCATGGCCAGTTGGGGGTTCGGACCTTGATCTTTCAGAGTCCTAGTCCCATACTTAAAGCATCACAGTGGCTCTATAGGGAATTATTGCCTCCATAAATAGTATTATACTTTGTGTCACTGTATTTTATACTGTAAGTCATTTTGGGATGATCACAGTTTTAAAAAGAAGCTGAGCACTATTTAAATAAAGAAAGGAACTTCAAAGCTCTGGCACGCCTCTGTATCCTTTCTTCTCGTTTTTATCTCTCCTTTATATCTTTAGACTGGAACTAGACAGCCCTTCAAAAAACAGAAGAAGGGAAGGGAAGGGAAGGGAAGGGAAGGAAGATGCTTTCCAACAGAGGAACAGAGGATTTCCTTCCATAAAGTAGGACACAGTCCCTGTAATGGCTGCATTTTTTATTTTATTTTATTTTATTTTTTTGAGATCCCCCATGGACTGGTGTACAGGTAGCTTTTCAAGTTGGGTAGAGGAGTCACTCTGAAATGGCAGCATAAGCAATTCCTTTGTCTAGATCACAAGCTGCTATGGTGAAACCTTAGCGGATTGTGGCCATTTCCACACTAGACTGTTATAGCGCTATTATTGCACTTTCAACATCCTATGGAATCCTGGGGTTTGCAGTTCAGGAGGGGCCTCAAAGGATTGCATAAGATGTTGAAAGTGGAATGATAGCACTATAACAATCTAGTGCGGAAATGGCCCATGTGTACTTTCCTGGAAATAAGAATTTCTCAGAAGCTTCATTCTAAACATGGTTGTTGTTAACTGTTGTCAAGTTTACTTTGACTTATGGCAACCCTATATATGAGAGATCTCCAAGAAACCCTGTCATCAACTAACCTGCTCAGGTCTTGCACACCCAGGGCTGTGGCTTTCTTAATTGAATCTATCCACCTGTAATGCAGTCTTCCTCTTTTCTTATGCCTTCTACCTTACTAAGCATTATTGTCTTTTCCAGTGAGTCAGGTCTTCTCTTGGTGTGTCCAAAGTATGACAATCTCAGTTCAGTAACCTTGGCTTCTAGAGAGAGTTCAGGCTTGATTCATTCTAGGATCCTTTTATTTTTGTTTTTGGCAGCCAGGGGTATCTGTAGAACTCTTCTCCAGCATCACATTTCAAATGAGTTGATTTTCTTCCTCTCACCTTTCTTCACTGTCCAGCTTCCACAACCATACACAGAAATTGGAAATACAATGGCATAGACAATCTTAACTTTAGTGTTCAATGCTATATATTCACATTTCAGGATCTTGTCAAGTTTTTTCATAGCTGCCCTTCCAGGTCCTAGTTTTCTTCTGATTTCTTGACTGCAGTCTGCATTCTGATTAATGACTGAGCCAAGGTATGGAAACTTTTGAACTGTTTCAGTGTCTTCATCATCTACATTAAAGTTATATAAACAATCTCTGGTCATTATTTTGGTTTTCTTAACTATAAACCTGTCTTTGCACTTTCTGCCTTGACTTTCTTCAGTAGCTATTCCAAATCTTTGCTATTTAATGCTAGTAGTATGATGTCATCTGCATATTGTAAATTGTTGCTGTTCCTTCTTCCAGTTTTCACACCTCCTTCCTTAGAGTCTAATCTAACTTTGTGTATGATATGTTCAGTGCACAAGTTAAACAGACAGGGTGATAAAATGTACTCTTACCTGACCCCCTTATCAATTGGAAACCATTCTGTTTCTCTGTATTCTTTCCTAACCGTGGCATCTTGTCTTGAGTACGGTTTACACATTAAGATAATCAGTTGTTGTGGTATACTCATTTCTTTAAGAACAGTCCATAGTTTTTTTTTTGTTTTTTTTTTAATTTTTTATTTTTTTTAAATTTTTTATTTTAATATTAAAAATATATTTTATTCAAATAACATTAAAAACAAAACAAAAAAAAAAAACAAAAAAACAACAACACAAATACGCACAAATCAAATCATACAAACCAATTCCATCCAAGCCAAATTTATCTACTAACTTACTATACAAACTTTTAACTAACTAACTAACAAATTTATATACTTACACACTTACTATCTTTGCACTCCATTCCATACTTTCTTGACTTCTTATTTTCACACCATTGAGAACATCTCCTAACATCTCCTCTATCCAGCTATTCAAAATTAACTTACTCTAATCTTTATAGCCCTTTACCCTATACTCTAAACTTCTAACTGCTTATCGTACCTTCTTGTAATTTCTATTCTATTACAGAAAAAAAAATTCTATTCACGAATCTTAAGTGTCCTTTATTTATAGCTTACTAAATAATTACATTCCCTTTCCCTCTATTTCTTATGTTATAATTTATTTCTATACATCTTATATCTATACCTTCCTAATAGCTAACCTGCTTCATTATTTATATCCAACCTATTCATATGTAATTAACATCCATTTTTGTGATATATCTATATATTATTATATTCCATAGTTTTTAATCTTATTATCCTAGTCATACAGACCTAATGTTGCCAATTTTCCCCAATGTTCATTCCATAATGGGTCTAAAACTTCCCATTCTTTTTTAAATACACTGTTATTTTTATTCTCCAGATATTTTGTCAATTTATCCATTTCAGCCATTTCGTACAGCTTATTAGCCCAATCCTCCATTGTTGGTGTGTTTGTGTCTTTCCATCTTTTCGCATATACTAATCTTGCAGCACAAATCATATAACTTAAAATACCAGAATTTTCTCTCCTTACTTTTACATCTATTTTCTCAAAAATATTTAACAAATATATTTCTGGTAACCTTGGAAAGTTAATTTTTAAATATTTCGTTATCTGTTCATGCACTTTAATCCAAAATTTCTTTGCCTCATCACATGTCCACCAACAATGAAAAAAGGACCCAATTTTCTTACATTTCCAACAGTTAGGTGTTGATTTCCCTTTCTTCATCTTGGAGATCTGCACCGGAGTTAAATACCATCTATAAAAGATTTTTAAAAAGTTTTCCTTCAGATCTGAGCTTCTTGTATATTCTTGATTTAATTTCCAAGCATATTTCCATTGTTGTAATTCTATTGAGTGACCTATATCTTTGGCCCATTTTATCATATTTTCTTTTACAACTTCTTTTTCATATTCCAGATTTATTAATAATTTATACATTTTACTTACTGTGCCCTTTACCTCTTTTTTAAATATTTTATCCAATTCATTCTCTTCTAATGAAATTCCCTTTTCCCTACTATCTATTTTATATCTTTCTACTAATTGTCTATGGAGGAACCAATGTGATCTATATCCTTGTTCAATCATTTCTTCTTTACTCTTTAATCTGACATCACTTCCATCCCTTTTAATTATATCTTTATATGTGACCCATTCCCCCACCTGATTTTTCTCTAATTTATGAAAAGCTTCATGTGGTGACACCCAACTGGGAATCCTTAGATACAATTTATTTCTTACTTTTAACCATACTCTTAAAAGTGATTTCCTCACATAGTGATCTAAGAAATCTCTATTAATTTTATGTTTATCATACCATAAATATGCGTGCCACCCGAAGTATAAATTATATCCTTCTAAATTTAGCAATCTTCTATTATCCAAATTAACCCAATCCTTAACCCAATTTAATACTGATGCCTCATAATATATTTTAAAATCTGGTAGGGCGAGGCCCCCTCTTTCCTTAATATCTTTCAAATACTTAATTTTTATTCTGGGTTTCCTCCCATTCCAAATAAAATCACTCAGATCTTGTTCCCATTTTTTAAACACTTTATCATTATGTATTATAGGTATGCTTTGAAATAGAAAAATCATTTTTGGAAGTATATTCATTTTGATAGCTGAAATTTTCCCTAATAAGGATAATTGCAAATTTTTCCATCTCTTCATCTCTTTCTTAATTTCCCCCCAAGACTTCTTATAATTGTTATCAAATAATTCCGAATTGTTCTTTGTTATTGTTATCCCCAAATATTTAATCTTCTTTGTTATTTTAAATCCTGAAATCTCCGACAAATCGTTCTCTTGCTTTAAAGTCATATTTTTGGTCATTATCAAAGATTTTTCTTTATTAACCCTAAAACCTGCTAGCTCCCTGAATTGTTGTAAAAGTTCCATCAATTTTTTACGCTGCTCATGGGATCTTCCAATATTATGGCTAAATCATCTGCATAAGCTTGAATTTTTATTTCATGTTCTTTTATCTTGACTCCCCTTATTATCTTTTCATCTCTAATATTGTTATTCAAAGCCTCTAGACAAGTAATAAATAATAAAGGAGAAAGGGGGCAGCCCTGTCTTGTCCCTTTATATATACTGAATTGTTTTGTTTTTTCCCCATTTATAATTATATTAGCTTTTTGTTCACAATAAATAGCTTTTATCCAATCCAGAAACCTATTTCCCACCCCCATTTTTTCCATTACCCCAAAAATAAACGACCAATTAACGTTATCAAACGCTTTTTCTGCATCTAAGAAAATTATAGCCAATTGTTTTTGATTTTGATTTTGATAATATTCTATTACATCTAAAATAACTCTTATATTATTCTTCAGATGTCTTCCCGGTAGGAATCCATTTTGATCTTCATGTATCCAATTCTTTAATATTCCCTTTAACCTATCAGCTAATATATATGTAAAAATTTTATAATCAGTATTCAGTAAGGCAATTGGTCTATAATTCCTTTTATCAGTTAAATCCTTCCCCTCTTTGGGTATCAGAATTATATTTGATTCTTTCCATGTATTAGGAAAGACCTTACTATGAATTGAATTTAAAACCTGCACCAATAAGGGTACCAATTCCTCCTGAAATGTTTTATAATATTGAGCAGAAAAACCATCAGGGCCAGGGACTTTCCCCAGCTTCAGATTCTTGATTGCTTTTTTAACCTCTTGTTCTGTAATTGGGTTGTCCAGACTCTCTCTTTGGCTTTCTAAAATTCTAGTGATTCTGGTCTTACCTAAAAATTCTATCATATTACTTTCATATTCTCCTGATTGTATCTTTTTTCCAAATACTTCTTTAAAGCTTTTTTTTCTTTTTGTTTTTTGAAAAGGGTTTAAGTGCCCTCGAGAATCTTAGTAAAAAGGACTTTGCTGATTCAATATTAGATTGGAACTCGCTGTAAGAGCAGAATGAGTGACAGCGAAGCCTGGTAAATTAATAAAGAGGAAAAAAGTAAGTGGAAGAAAGTGAAAGTAGAAAGTGAGAAAACGCGGTGTCAGTGACATAAAATGGAGGATTGAAGGGGACGGAGGAACGGAGAGACTGAAGACACGGAGGGCGGAGTGCTGTTTGCTATTGTAAAGAGGCAGAAGAGATCAGAGTGAAAGAGGTTTGAAAGCTCACGAAAGGATCGGGAGGGGTAAAAGTTGGAAGGCTTGAAGGCAGAGGGAGAAGAAACGGAAGGTTCGTGGACGGGAGCGTTACAAGCTGAGGGAGAGAGAGAGAGAGGCGCGGAAGGCTGGAGAACGAGACTGGGTGGTGATAGAGAAGTTGAAGACCGAAACGAACGGGTGGAGGAAGCTGAAAGATAGTTGTAACGGTGGCCTGCAGAAGATAGTCCCGAAAGGTATTGTGGAAACTGAAGCTGAGGAAGATCTGTGATTGAGCGTGTTAAAAGACGGTCCAGGAAGAGCACTTGCAGATAGAGAGAGGCAAAAGAAGGCTGTTGGAAGAGAGCGCTCTGACAGCCCCGGTAGTCTTTGAAAACTTCCTGAAAACAGTAAGAGTAAGAGAGGAGATAGAGGATTGGTGAATGGTAAAGGAGAAGTAGTTGCTGGTGGAAGAGAAGGTGGGGAAGTGAGAAATCAAGAAGGAAGACTGGGAGGAAGCTGTTTGAAAGTGAGTGAAAGCAGTGGGAGAAGTGAAGGAAATTGTTGGAGGAGAGTGACAGAGGGTGTTGGAGGACTGAGAAAGTAAACGTAAGAGTAAAGAAAGTAAGGTAAAGAAAGAATTTGAAATTTGAAATAATTTGGCAAGATGATGGGAGCTGGAAAAAGGAAAGCTGCAGCAGGCGCCCAAACCCAAATTCAGACTATGCTTCAAAGAAGAACTTCACTAGATCTTAAGATGCCATCCACTGAGACAAAGACAACACCTGCTGAAGGTCAAGGATCATTTCAGAGTGGAGGATTAGATATTGTGGAGGAATTAAAAAGATTGACTAAGACCTTTCAAAATGAAATGAGAGAGACAAGGATAGAAATGAAGCAAATGAGAGCTGAAATAAGGGTGGACATGAAAAAAGAAATGGAAATGTTTACAAATAAATTAGACAACATTACAATGGAATTGAAAAATGTGAAAGAGAAAGTCAAGGAGATAGAAGAGAAGACTATGAAAGTGGAGGAGCAAGTAACAAAGATGGAAGGAAGAACAGAAGATTTAGAGAGATCTACATTATCAATGGACATTAAAAGCAGAAATAAATCAATCAAGGTAAGAGGCTTACGAGAACATCCTCAAGAGGATTTATATGAAAGATTAATTAAACCTCTGGCCCAATACATTGATTGGATCCCAGAACAACTGGACTTGGAAATAGACAAGATCTTCAGGGTAAATTCGACAGTAGCCAAAAGAAGAAACATTCCACGTGACATTGTCATCTATTTTCTCCGGGAAAGAGTAAAGGATTTGGTGCTACAACGAAGCTATACGAAAAAATTAACGATAAATGGAAATGAGATCAAGATTTTTAAGGACGTTCACCCAACCTTGCTGAAGCGACATAGAGAATATGGATTTATAACTCAAGCACTAAGAAAACAGGAAATCCGATATACGTGGGAGAAGACAGAAGGAATCTCCTTTGTTTGGAAACAAAGAAAAGTAATATTGAACTCGATTGTAAAAGCAAAGGAATTTTTGAGGAAACATAAAGACGAATTGAATAAATTGGAGGAGGACTTACTGGAACAAGAACAAGAGGAAGAAAACAGTAAAGAGAATTTGCCTTCCACTCAAAAATTGGAGAAAGGGAAAAGACAACAAAGAGAAAGGGTAGGAGAGAGACAAGAACTAATAGATAAAAGTCAGAAGGAAGAAGCAGAAATTGAGCAAGAGGAAGAGTCTGAAGAGGAAGTAAAGATCGCGGAAGAAGAGACCTCCATAGATCCAGAAATAGAAGAAGAGGAAGTAGAAGAAACAGAAGAAATTTAGGACTGAATAAGGGTTTGTCAGGTTAGAATGAATTTAAGATTTCTAACCTGGAATGTACGTGGAATAAATTCTCCATATAAAAGAAAGTGTATATTTCATAAATTAGAAAAATTAAATTTAGATATTGTCGCGATACAAGAAACCCATATCAAAAATAAGGATCTAAAATATCTTAGAAATCCAAAATTAGGTCAATCCTTCTCCGCATCAATTGATAAGAAGAAAAAAGGAGTAACTATATATGTTAATAATAAGCATGAAGCTAAACAAATTTTTTGTGATGATTTAGGGCATTTTATTATAGTTGAGGTTGCCATAAAAAATCTTAAGTTAATGATAATCGGAGTATATGGTCCCCTAGAAAATAAAAGTAGATTCTATACAAGGTTATTAGAAAAGCTGTTGGAACTAGAGAAAGATGAGCATAAGATTATTATGATGGGAGATTGGAACGGAGTATTAAATCCATTTTTAGATAGATCTAGTATCAAAAATAGAAAAGATATGAAGAAAAAAAGTCAAGGAAAACTCCCCAAATCTTTTTTTGATATATTGGATCAATTATCTCTGGTAGATGCATGGAGACAGGTATATGGAGATAAAGAAGAATACACATACTATTCGGAACAATTTAAATCCTGGTCTAGGATAGATATGATTTTCCTCTCTTTAGAATTGATAAAGGATATAAGGAACTTGGAGATAATGCCTAGAATGTTTTCAGATCATTGCCCAGTTATAATAACTATTAGCCACGGGAGAAAAAGTTACAATTGGAGGATGAACAGTCCATAGTTTTTCATGACCTACACAAACAAAGGCTTTGCTATAATCTATAAAGCACAGGCTGATATTCATCTGAAATTCTTTGGTGTGTTTCATTATCCAGCATTTCTTTGTAATATGATTCCTAGTGTTTCTTTCTCTTCTGAACCCAGTGTGGACTCCTGGCTTGCTCCATATATGATAAAAGTGTTTCTTGTAGAATTTTGAGCATCACTTTGCTTGCATGGGAGATTAATACAATGGTCTTGTGATTACTGCAATCCCTGGGGTCCCCTTTCTTGGAGTTTGGAACATATCTTGAGCATTTTCAATCTGTTGGCCAATCTTTTGTTGTTCATATTTGTTGACAGATTTTACTTAGAATGTATGTGGATTCTGTCTCTGTCACTTGAAACAGCTTTATTGGTATGCCATCTGTTTCTGGTGATTTATTTGTCCCAATTGCTTTGAGTGCAGCTTCTTCTTCACTGTCTAAAATTGTAGGTTCATCTTCAAATGGTTCTTCCTTGAATGAATCTGTTCTTTTTTCATCTCTTTTATGTAGTTCTTCAGTGTATTGTTTCCATCATCTTTTTAGTTCTTCTTGATCATGCATTGTGTTTCCCTTCTGGTCATAGAGCATCCCCACACTTGAATTAAATTTCCCTTTAATTTCTTGGATCTCATGGAAAATGTCTCTTTTTCTACTGTTTTTGTTGCCATCTTCTATTTGTCTGCATTGAATGTTACAGTACTTCTATTTGTCCCTGTGCACAAGTTGTTGAATAGGTACATTCAGGATTCTGACTCTATTTCTGTCCCTTGTTACTTTTGCTTCTTGTCTGTCCTTAACTGCTTGAAGAGTTTCATCTGTCATCCAGTGGGGCTTTTGTTTCTTATTGGCCAAATATATTGTCTTTTTACATTCTTCCCTTACAATGTCCCTGGCTTAAGTCCAGAGGTCTACTGGCTTCCAGTAAATTAGGCTTAATTGTGCAAATCTATTTTTACATCATCTTTAAATTTTATGGGGATGCTCTTTAGATTGTATTTTGGTACAATAATTGCTTTAGTGTTTTTCTTTAGCTTTACTCTAATTTTTCATGTTAGCAGTTCATGGTCTGTGACACAGTCTGCTCCCAGTCTTATGTTTGCAGAGAGAATGGAGCTTCTCCATCTTCTGCTTCCAGTTATGTAGTCTTCTATATTGGCCATCTGGTGATGTCCATGTATACAGTCACTTCTTGGGTTGCTTGAAGAATGTATTTGTGATGAACAAACTGATGGCCTTGCAGAATTAATTCAGTTAGTTTCCTGATTCATTTCTTGAAGGTATGCCAGACTCTCCTACAATGTTTGTTTCTGTTCTGTTTCATACTTTTGTAATCCAGTCTTTCTACTTTTGCAATCCAATCACCTGTGATTACCAGCATGTCTCGCTTTTGTGTGTAGTCAGTTTCCTCCTGAACTTCAGTGAGAATCTTTACATTTCTTTCTTTCTTCCTCTTTAGCTGTAGCATAAACTCGGGTTATGGTTATATTGATAAGTTTTCCCTGGAGTCTTATTGATATTATTTGGTCAGACTTTGTACTATATCTCTTGACTGCTTTTGCTATGTCTCTCCTCACTATTAATGCCACCTCATTTCTTTTTAGATGTTCATTTTCTGAGCAAAAGGCTGTGTAATTATCTGACTCCAAATGTCCCATTCCTGTCCATTTTAGCTGAATATTACAATGTTTATATGTTCCATTTCTTGTTTTACAATATCTAGCCTCCCTTGATTCCTGCTTCTCAAATACCATGTCCCTATGACATGTATTTGGCAACTTTGGACTTTTCTTTCACCTTTGAGAATGTCAACAGCTGAAAGTCCTGTTAGCTTGAGTCCAGTTGTACCATTAGCAACAGTGCTACTCAGACTTGCCCTCTGCTCTTCCCCAGTAGCTCATTGAGTGCCTTCCAACCTTAGAATCTCATCTTCTAGCACTATTTCTTGTTTCCATTTGGATTGACCCATCATAGGGTTTTCAGAGTAGAAGGCTTGGCAAAGCAGAAGGCAGGAGTGGCTTACCATTGCCTTCTTCTGCACAGTATTAAAAAGCGTCAGTTGTGGTGCCACTGTTGTTATCTCTAAGAGATCCTCTGCCAGTGTCAGCCCTCCCCCAACTGCTGCTGCCCATGCCAATCTGACATGAGAGACCCTTCCAGCAGCACTGATACTGTCAGCATAGCCTCTTGTCTCACAGGAGCATACAATCTAACACCACAGAAAGCTACTGCCTTATGGTGGGATTCTAAACATAAAGAGTCTGAAATATTCACATGTTCATTGAACTTTCAATCTCCAGGTGGAAAATCTCAGTTGGGCAGGCTTACAAGATAGCGTCCTCAGCTGGAAAGCATACAGAGACATTGCATTGAACAAATGCTGAAAGATTGGGTGGGGGAATGCATCAGTGTTGATTCCAGAGAACAATCTTAAAAAAGAAAAGAAAAAGAACAACGGACATATGCCAATTGACAGCTGTGTTGCCTGCAGTGTCACATCTGTAACATCAAAAAGTTTGTTTCAGAATAAATCCAAGAGACTCAGGATCTAGGCTTGTTAATATCTTGAAAATAAGAAAAACAATACATCATTTTAAACATCTTTTTTATATTGCTCATTTGTTTTGAAATTCTTATTTACTTTACTATGAATGCAGTTCACCGTATGGTGTTATGGTGAACATCTTCCCCAGAGAGACTGGAAGGGTTAGAGTAAGAAATCTGCAGGCTGGATTGTGAAGCAACAGTCTCTCCAGAAAACACATTAAAACAAATTACGTGGAGAGCTTATGAATAAAATTTTTATTAAAACACTCTGAGAAGTACAACTTTCACCTTCCACATTAAAACCTTCACTTTCCTTATGGGCCCCTACTGAAGGAGCTCAAAGTTTAAAAAGTGGTTCATCTGAAAAGACCCATAATCAAATTAGCTTTCTTTAAAAAAAAAAAAAAACCTGAAGAACCAATACCCTGTAAAGGTAAGTATGCAGTAACTATCATGGGATGTAATCCTGCCAAAACGTGATCTTACACTTAATATGTTTCATACTTTCACTGCAGGTCAAAATCATAGTGCTGCAGAAGAAACAACTTTTCTTCCAGTTCCAAATGCTACAGCCATAAAATATGTAGAAAGGCATAAACAATGTCAAGGAAACAACGATAACCAAAGCAACAGATCTAAACAATTTTAATGCTAGCTTTGTTGGCCATGCAGGAAAATACAGCAAAATCCAAAATCTAAAAAACAGCAATACCTTTAGTGGGCCAACTAAAAAAGCACAAAATGCATCACCCAAGCTTTCAGAGCTCCACTGGCTACTTTGTCAATAAAAAGTGTTAAAAATCATAAAGGAAAAATAAAATGATGTTAGAGTCTCAGACCTACATTTTTTCTTAAGATGTTCTTGAGTTGTCAGTTCAGATGTTCTAGAGGAAAACCAGTGCAGGCAGAGGCCGCTGTCCTTTTTTTTTTTTTTTTGGTCATGTGCGGAAACAGAAAGCAGTAAAATCCAGGTAATCAAATTTCAATCCCATTAGCAACAGGAAAGTAACTCCCTTTGAGGTCCAAGCTGCACCTGTCCTGTGGAGGCTACTGACCCCTTTCTCAGGCAGATAATGTAGAATTTCTCAAGAAGCCTCTGTACAACTTCATCTGGAAAAAAATTAGGTGCTGTATAGGTAATTTTTGCCAATGGTGGTCCAAATGAAAGACTTTTACCTTTGTTGGAGATAAAGAGGGAGCCAAAGGACTGAAACTTAATTATTGGAGGTTTCCAATAAAGGCAAAACTCTTTCATTTGGAGTACAATTAGAGTTGAAATTTAATAACCTGAATTTTACTACTCCTTGTTTCCCAGTCTCCATATGACCAAAAAAAAAAAAAAAAAGGGGGTGGTGGTGGTGGCATCTGTCTGCACTGATGTCCCTTAAGACTGTCTTAACTCACAATAGAAGACCATCTTAAGACAAAATGTAAGATTGTAATTCTAACTTTCTCATTTTTCTTCTCTTGTTTTAACACCTTTGCTTGATGAAAAAGTCAGTGGAGCTTCAAAAGGTTGCATGATATATTTTGCACTTTTTAAATTGGCCTCGTCAAGATCTCACTGTTTTTTGTGGATAGGATTTTGCTAGATGCAAACAATTAATTTGATAATGATTAGATAACTAGCCATGTAATTCATATCATCATTACATCCACTGGCTACTAATTTTTACCATTTCTGAACTCAATAAGCTTCTCTTTCCCTTAATGCACTATATGTTTCTTTTCTTTAGACTTTTCCTTTATGTTGTCTGTGCCAGCGGAACTCAAATTCCTCTCATCATGCTTACATTCCTGAAATTGTTTCATCATAGTGGACTGATACATTCTTCCACAGCTTTCATGTCACAAAATATGGATCTTTATAGCACATTGTCTACATATAACTGTGGACGTGGGCAGTGTACAATACAAATACACACACACACACACACTTTTGTGCTTTGTGTGAAGAAATTATTCATCTGTTACTTCATATTATCTCTGTGGTCTGTAGGTCTCAGTTGGGGGAGAGGGTCCAGATGTTGCTGAACTTCAGCTCCCAGAAGCTCCAGTTAGCCCAGCAAATGATGATGTATTTTGAGGCACTCAAATCCAATAACATCTGCAGCCTCCTTGGTTGACAGCCACTGATTGTGGTTAATAATGGTCTTAAATTTACTGCACTTGGAACATGCGCTACATTTTCCGCGTGGGAATTAGCCTCTTGTAATATCACAATCTGAGGTTCTCACAGAGTGTTGTGGTTTCCTCCTCTGTTCATTATGCCAATACCTTACCAGTGCTGCATCTGCCAGTGTTTCATATGGTAGCTTCAAACTTTATGAGAAGGCCATTTCCAGTGTCACCATGAGCTATTCTGATATGACAACTGATTCAATGAATGACATTATCAAGCAGAATAGGCCATGTGATTCTCTCTGACTTATCATCCCTTCGTCTTCAGCCCTGTAAGAAAAATAGTAGAACTTAGATTTCTCCTCAAAAATGTGTTGTATACATTTTTGTCACATCGTTATTTTGGGACTTATGGCCTTTTTGATGTGAATTTTCAATTGGCATGTGTGTGCGCTATATGTGTTAAAGTGACAATGGGAAAGGCTAAAAAATAGCATGTGAATAGAACTGGAAGAGGAAAAAGGCTTGGCATGGATTTTATAGTCTTTAGCTATAGAGAGTCTTCCCAGCAATCCCTCCCTCTTTTTAGGCTTTCTGTAAAAGATCTGGCTTCTGACAATTAATTAAAAACTGCTACACTCAAGATATGTGGCATTTCACTCTTGACTGTTATTTATTTATTTTTGCACTCCGTCTTCTGGACTGTCATGGGTTACAGTCTCCCCAAGCTCAGCCAAACAATGTGGTTTCAGTTTGTATACTTAGCACTGGTTTCTATGTAAAATACACACTGCAGAAATCTTCAAGGACCCCTTTCTCTCAGCAGAAGGTCAGACATGTGGTGCCTTTTCCCATATGTTCTGAGTGAGTGTTGCTGGCTGCTGTGAGCAATGAACTTTGAGAGAGAGGGGTGGCCAAGCCATATTTCACATCTGGAAAAAATGAGCTTGGAAAAGTTACTTTTTGGGAACTCCTAGAATTCTGCATCCAATCACATCGGCTGGGGAGGCATTCTGGACTTTATAGTACAAAAAAGTACTTTTCTCAAGATGGAGAGTGGTGATAGCCAGCTTGAATTTAAAGACACAGTCAATATGTTTATTGCAAAAAAGCAAAACAAAAACAGAAGCAAAAAAACAACCCCTCCAAAAAACAAAACAAAACAAAAATGCCCAACGTGAACAGAAGCCAAGAAACAATGGAAAGGGGTCTTTTTGAAGTAATGACTGGTTCATGTGTTACTGTTTGATTTTTCACCTTTGAATGAGAGATAGCTAAACATGCAAAGTCTGAGAAACATTGCGTTTGAGGGGAGGTGGCTGAAAACATGGTTTTGCAAGAGTTCATATGTGTATTCAGTGACTGACATATACAAACCCCTAATTTTAAGCTTTATTTTAGCATGAGCTTTTATGTGTTTCAATCTACTTTTGCAGAAAATAGATCAGTTAGTCTTAAAGGTGCCAATAGATTGCTTTCCCCTTTTCCTTTTGAACCACTCAAAGTCAACATCATTTAATCATTTAAATGTTTAAGAAATGCTTTTGGGATCAAGTCCATGCAAACTGTCAGGGGTGGGGGAGACAATGATTAAAAATGAAAAATACAGTAATAAAATATTATAATAACACTTTTTAAAATTAAAAATTAAAAAACTCAACAATACAATAAAATATATTTAAATATAGCAATGAGCAAGTGGTGAACATATGAGCTGTCCTTACAAGAACATAAGTAAGCCAGACATAAAACAGTATTTCAGTGAATGTAATACAATGATTGTGTATCGTCCACCTTTTTCAAGGTTGTACCTTTCAACTGTTTGATATTTATTGCTAGATACTTTGAAGTGATTTGGGAGCTGATTACAAATGGTCAATCCAATCCACATCAATAGACTCTAGGAGAAGAAATAAATAGTCAACACAAATGCAGCTCATAACAGTTGGCTTCAAAAAACATCATGCTGTGCTATTAGAAAAGCCAAAGGAAAGCTAAAGACAGCCAGTATAGTCTAGTGCTTAGAGTACTGGACTGAGACTTGGAAGATTTGGTTCAAATCATCATAACATTCAGCCTGATTTACCTGATGGGATTGTTGAGAGGATAAAGGGATGAGGAGAACAGCTGTGTACATTTCCCTGAGCAAACTGAAGAAAATGTGGGATGTAAGTCATAACTGACTAACTAACTGTGTAAAGTGGAGCAGCCTGGACTGGAGAATATGGATGTTTCTATACTGCACAATTAGAGCACTTTGATCCCACTTTAACTGTCATGTTTCATTCTATGGAATCCTGGGATCTGTAGTTTTGGGAGACATTTAGAATTCTTTGTCAGACAGCCTGATGCTGTAGTTCAGGCAGCAAACTACAGCAATGCTTCTCAATCTTTGGTCCTCCAGATATTTCAGATTCCAGCTCCCCAAAACCCTACCTGCTTGCCAAGCTAGCTGTGGCTTCCAGGAGCTGCAGTTCAAAAGACCGAGAGGACCAAAGTTTGAGCACTTTTGCTCCAGAAAATTTAAAGTTCCTCTCCCAAACACAAATCCACGATTCCATAGAATAAAGCCCTGGCTGTTAAAGTGGTATTAAACTGCTATAATTTTGTAGTGTGGATTCAGCATATAAATCCTTCTTTGGCTGGCAGAGGCAGGGAAGCATATAACTTGAATTTAGACTGAAGACAAAGCATGCGCTTTTAACTGAATCAGAACATTTATTGCTCTTTAAGGCTGGGAGATTATCGGTGAAGGGGAAAGACCTTTGATCCATGTGGGGCCCTCATGTGAATTGCTGCTGCATAGTCTTCTTTTTAAAGAAAGCAATGGATGTTTATCCATTTGCCTGAGATACAGAAGACATGTGGCAGGCACTTTTCAGACATCCATCAGCTCCCCCATTCACCAATAAACACTGCCAAATTTCAACACTTTCCTAAAGATCAAAGTCCTTTAAATAAATACACATTTTGGGAGATAGCTTATGGTTACAGATTCAGGAGTAAGAAAATATGTGAAAAATATAGGTGCGTTCCCAGTGTGAGCAGCATTTGACTTGGTCTATATTATAAAGGTATATTCTCCACATATTAGCCAGTTCTGATGTAGGTGTATAGATGTCTTACTGAAAGGAACATCTTGCTGTTTGATTCACAGTCAGCTGATTTGCTGAATGTGTCAAGAGTGTGAATGGGTGAGGATTTTGTTTCAGTTCAGAGGGACAGTTAATGTGTGTGGGCTCTTTCACATTAGCACAAATAATATTTTACCACTATGACTCCATGTTGACTGTCTTGTCTGAATCCTGTGCAATCCTGGGGTTGTTGCCAGGTTGTACACTCCCAGACTTTGATATGGTTTATTTGACAAATATTAATTGGCATAGATGTAAATTATATGGCTGTATGGCCATGATGGCTAAGAGGAAAAGCTGGCTGAATACATGCACTGCAAAATTAGGTCAGATAAGACCCCAAGGCATGGTCAAGTCATAGTCAGGAAATCACCAGGGAAATTCCAGTGATAATGAACTTACAGTTAGCCTTCAACGACTCAACCTTTAGAGATAATAGCACCTGCAATGTTCCCACAGGACAGCAATTGTCTTAGTCCCTCTCTCTCTTTTGTCCTCACACCTGCCCAGCAATCAAGGACCTGTCATGATTCCTATTAGACTTTTGTCACATAATGTTAAGACCATTAGTCCATTCCGAACCGCATTGTGTGTGCTGATGGAGAGCCATGAACACCTTCACCTTCCAGGCAGAAAAAGAGTATTTAAATTCCAGTTTTGGGCTAACCAACCCATAGTACACTGATTGCTGGTCATCACTCTGCCACTCCAATTTCCATTCGTGTACTGTACTTGGACTCCTAGTCTAAGCCACATCGCTCTTTGCTTCTCTACTGGATTGGTAAATATCACCTATTTTGCCCCAAACTCTCATTATCCAAATTCTCACTACCTTGTGTGATTGTGAGACCATGTGGATCTTGTGTGTGTGCAACTGTTAATTCCCCCAATAAAACAAATAAGCTTATTTTTGGATCTCTGGCTGGTTCCTCCCTGCATTAGCATCAGTATACACAGGTGTAAACGATCTTGTAAGGTTACACCTCTCTCACAGGTCTCCTCTTTGAGCTAATATTCCCCACTGTTTCACAGAGGTACTGGCATCACAGCTTGGGGCTGTGAGGACTCCTGAGTCACCCACATTTTAGGGTAACAAAGTTTGTAGTTTGGTGAGGCACTGGCACTCTCTTGCTCTGAATTCTAAACACTCCTCCCTAAACTTAATATTAGAAGCATCCTTATACCAAGAACAAGCTAAGAAGATTTTTGGTGACATACCTCAGTCTGTGAACTCAGTTTGGATGGAGAATCTGGAGCTGGAGAGGCAATGTGGTGTGTCTGTGCCTGTGTGTGTAATAAAAGGCAGAGAGAGAGAGAAAGAATATTGGGAACCCCATGAATAAGACTACCATTAGCTGGAGGACACAGGGCCTGCAAATGAAACATCTCTCATCCTTCCTATGATCTTTTTAGGTTTATGCAAAATGAAAATGGTTACAAGCTTAGGGCTGCGAGGAATCTTGTGGCCAAAGAAAATGGAAAAATGTAACCTTCCCTAGAGCTGGTCCCAAAATCTCTTTTTAAAAGAACGTTTAAGCTAGTAATCATCACCACATCTTCTCGTAGCGAGTTACCCAAGTTTTTTTGAAATAAGTTTTTATTGAAAAAACAAATATGAAATACAATTTATGAAACAAAGTTTATAAATCAATTAACACCAATGCAAAACTTTCACAGTACAGTATATATGCACATAGTTGGGCATCCAGAATTAATATCTATTTCAACCAAATGCATTTCTTCATGTATGATCATGATTGACTGAGCCTTACCCTGTTTTGAAGAAATGCTCCCCCTTTTGTCTGTTCTGAATCTACTGTCAAGCAGTTTAACTGGGTAATTCTAACTTCTAGTACAGTCTTCTTCAACCCAGTACCCTCTGAAAGTGTTGGACCACATGCCCCATCATACCCCACCAGAATGGCTGTGATGGGTGGGAATAGTGGGCATTCTAGTCCAACACATTTGGAGAGTGTCAGGTTGTAGAAGGCTGTTTGAGTATGAGGATTGATTGGAAAGCATAGAATGAAATGAGACTTGGAATTAGGGTGAGAATATTTTAGCCCCCTCCTTGATATAAGAAGGTGTTGAAGTTGATGGCCCTTGTGGTGTCTATGGTTCTGTGATTCTATATTATGAAATTCCTTAATGAAAAACAGAAATGAACCATTGTTATCTGGCAAAAGCAACAAACAGCCAAAGCAGCCATCCTCAGTGGCAATGTCCGCCCAACAAAAGCATCTGGCAAAGGAGCTGTATTGAAAGGCAGCCAGCATCGTAAATGAACTGAAGTATGATGAGCCATTTTGGGGACTAGTCACAACAGAATTCCAGCACAAGCCAGGAAAAGGAAGATTAGTCAGTCCTAGGACTTGGAAAGGAGAGAAAAGCCTTTTTCGAAAATAGGAAGAGAAGGAGTTCAAAACCAACTGCTGCAAATTAAAGCATTTACACATGATCCAGTGGGACTTTTTCTGCATGAACCCCAGTGGAACAAATGGGTGCTCTACAAACGAACAAATGGTAGAGTGGCTCACCAAATTTTACACAGAAAAGTCCTCTGTTTGGAAGAATCAAGAACCATTAGAAGGGAAAGCAGAGGCCTTGTTGTTGTCCACCAACACTTAGCATCTGGGAAATGGACTGGGCAGGCACACAGGTCACTCAGCCACAGTCTTCTCCACTATGTTGGATGAATTGTATTTCTATTCCAGTTATAGTCATGATTTCCAAATTTGCATTCATCAAAGTTCACATATTCACTCTTTTGGGTGATGTATTTTCCTTTCTTTCTGGTTGTGTGTAAGTGTACAATGTAATGCAGTCATCTGTCAGTGAAAGTGTTCTATTCAAGGGAACAGGCATACATTTCTACACAGATATCATGAAAAGGTCCTACGTTTCTTGCAGAGAACTTTCACATCAGACAATGACAGTATGAATGCATATAATATGCCTCTCTCTCTTTGTATGTGTGTGTGTTTTGTGCCTTGCTCTTTTAGAAAAACTTGGAAATCTACCTCTCTGAGTTTAACTACATGGTTTGTATATCAAAATAAAAAAAACCACCTATTTGTTGTGGGAAATATAGTGTGATAGGAAATAAGGGTAGAATCTCTAGTGTACGGTAACTAAGGTGGGAAATGCAGGGAACTTTGCTTGACCTCCGGCTTCTAGGGTAGAAGCAAATATGTTTTCCCTCTAAGAATAGAGGCTCAGCTCTGGAGAGGAAGAAAGAAATTGGATCGCCAGTTCTAAAAGTATCAGTCTAGAATTGGAAGGAATGTCAGTTGAAGTCAGAACACATAAAGATCAGTCTAGGAAACTAGTGTACATCACTATTTGCTGCTTCAGTTATCAAATGGTGAACATGAATGTGTCAATCTGCTGTAGAGACATCACTGCACTTAACCACAGGATCATTTGGGAAAGATTTTTATAAGAACTTGAGCATTGCTCTCCAGAGAAGATTGTTCAGAAACCACATACAGCAACAGCAGAACATGACTCACTCTCCACACTACATTTCCTCATTTGTTAGTGGAAAGAGGAGGGAAATCTTTTTTCCTTCTTCTTCTCTGTTGCTTTTAGCTATGTTTGCATGGGACACATACTGATTCATTTCAGACCTAAAAGAATCCAATATTGTTTTCTTCTAAAAGAAAGGCCACTGAGATAATTCATGCATGGCTTTGGCTTCTTACAAACCATATGCTTTTTGCAACCCTTAAGTTCACCTTATCAAAAGGGATGTAACTCTCCCTTGTTGCTTTGGCTGCTTCTGTGTGTCTCCCCAGCTACATCTGGATGAAGCTTGTAAGCTCTGTGGGCCATTGGTCTGAGTCATGAAAGACTTTTTTACGTTTCTGAGAATAACCGCTGCAACTGAACTTCAGTTTGAAACATTAACCCTCTGTAGGCATTTAGAATTTTACACTTTGAAGGTTAACCTAACCTGATTATTCAGGTTAAACATTCAGTTGCAGAGAGAAGAATTCCTTCTACTAATTACGTTTTTAAACAAGATTTAATACAAAATAATGTCCATGTGCATGATTAAAAAAAATCCACAGCAAGAGTGGTTTTTGTGGACAACTTAGCAAATTTAATTTATTTGACAATAACTATTATAAAAGAGTAGGAGCTTATCTTAAAGGTGAACATGACTACAATCCATTTTTTATTTATTTAAATATTTAAACACTGCTCTTGATTTAAAAAAAAATCTCAAGGCAGTTTACAAATAACATTAAAACAAGTCAACAGTTTAAAACATTAAAAAATAATTTCAACAAGCTAAAACATATTAAACAACTTAATGAGTTAAAAACAATATTAAGAGCTTTTAAAACTCATCCCAGATATGTTATAATGAGGCCCAAATGCCTTGATGAATAGTCAGGTTTTGATTCAGTGGTGGAGCTTGGAGTGTGTGGAGGGTGGCAGGGCAACCACATGAGGGGAGTGACTGTGGTGTATGGGGGCGTGGCTACAGGCTGGGACACCCCAAAAACATTGCTGCCTGGGGCAGATCACTCACCCCTGCCCCCACACGACATTTTTGATTTGGTGTTTAAATGGAAGGAGTATTGGCACCGATCAGGTCTCCAAAGGGAGACCTTCAGAGTTCCACATTCCACATTCAGAGTTCCACAGCTGAGAAGGTTCTCCCTCATGCCCCAACACAGCATATTGACCTCACTGGTGAGACACAGAGGAGCTCCCCCTCCAGCAGACTTCAATCCTCTATCTTACTTAAAAGAAAAGCCTCCCTGAATTGCTGTAACTTTTCTGCTACCCTCAATCATTCCAAAATCTCCTGCTGCATCAGTGATTCTACCATCTCTCTCTTTTGCTGATCTTATGACCTGCAGGCATCGGATCTTCCTTCAGACCTCACGCTTCCTATGAAGCCTTTTCTTCTCATTCCTCAGTGAAATGAAGTCTATTTCCATGCATTTACATTACTTCATCATTCCCACTCCCCAGTACGATTTTCCACAGAGTTACAACTCAGGTGTCTCCCATACCATCACAGTCATATATAGCAAAGGATCACTGTACGATTTAATCTAATCAGGCCTCTGCCTTCACTTTTCCTGCTTCTTCTCACTGCACATGTGCTTCAGTACAGTGAGCCTAACTCTGCTTATCTGTCTGTAGTCTGTGATATGGTTCCAGGACCCTGTCATTCTGCAGTCTTTCTCAGCCCTTATTTATGCCTCAGAACAGGCCCAGTAGAAAAGAAGTTGAGGGCATTAAAAAAACTATTTTCTTTCAGGATATAATTTCAGACCATGTAATGCTAACTGCTGAGGACGGTTGCGTGCAATCCTCATACGTCATGACTGACTCCAACCAAAATTCTACTTCTTTCTGGTCACATTCTGCTTCAGGAAGAAGCCATTGAAGGCTTGTTGTTGCAACCTTACTGTCGGTAAAGGTGGTGACAATATTTTTGTGTGTTTGTGTGTGTGTGTGTTCAAGTCACCTGTTGACTTATGTTGACACCATGAATTTCATAGGGTTTTCTGATGTGAGGAATACTCAGAAGTAAGTATTCCTCTGAGGATAGCCTTCATCTGAAATATAGCCTACAGTACTTGGTATTTATTGACAGTCTCTCACCCAAGTACAAACCAGGGTTGACCCTTCAAAGTTTCCCATATCAGAGAGGACATGGTGCTTTTAAGGTATTTAGGCAGAAGTACAGTACCTTTAAGCCTCTAAAATAGGTAAGTCTAGTGATCAGTAGATAGAGAGCAGTGAGAGACATATGATTCAGGACAAGAGAGTAGAATGTGATCAGGAAGTCTGACAGAACACAGAGCAGCTGGGGTAAGCTAACATGAACAAGCGGGTAACTCAGAACATTGCTTTACCAAGGGTTAGAGAACACTTACTGAGGACTCAAATACTGTTGCAGAAAGACAAAGGATCTTAGACAGTTCTCCTTGGAGAAGATCCCACACCAGAGAGGTAGCTTTAGTTTCAAGGTTTCTATCTGCTTCTGGGACTGGCAAGGAGTAGAACACCATGCCAGAACTTGAAGGAATTTCTGGGGAAGAGCCATTAATATCCAAAAATGTGATTAAGGGAGATTCCTGGGGCAGGCCAGAGTCCTGGTAGTTCATCTACTTCATCATCTCTGGGGGCCTCAACAGGACAGCATTTCTGAAATGGACCATGGAAAAGGCTCCCCATGCAAGAGAGTGGAGATCTTTTGTATTCCAGAATTGCTTTAGTGCAAAAATCTCAGAATCCATTTTCAAAGGCATGGAGTCAACATCATACAGTTTTCCAATAGTACAACTGTGCTTTAAAAGTGAAGAACCCGTTGGTTTCTCCATCCATGCATTTTTACCACTGTGATTAGTGATAGGTAAGTAACTGGGTAGCTTTTTCACACAATGTGTAGAGGAAAGTGTTGTGCCAGTATGTTAACTGAACCAACCCATCCTTTCCTTGCTGTTCTTCTCCTGTGAAGCTGATAAGGATGACTGAGAGCCTTTTAGCATGTTTTACATCAAAGGCTGATGAAGGCTTCTGACAACCTGCATGTCAATGTTGTAAATAAACCAT
Organism: Ctenosaura bakeri; assembly: GCA_948474755.1. Lineage (NCBI taxonomy): Eukaryota > Metazoa > Chordata > Lepidosauria > Squamata > Iguanidae > Ctenosaura > Ctenosaura bakeri. The sequence goes on from CAOLHI010000896.1 coordinate 503,229, forward strand.
TAATCACAATGCCATTCTGTGGAACAGAGGGCATGAACCTTCTACAGGTCACTAATATAAACCACATCTTCCCTTGTCCAGGAGTGAATTAGTGGGGTGGTTGCAGTGTCAGAGCTCTCAAGGTGGGCTTGCTCCCTGTCAGGGTGACACACCATTACTTTCATTTTAACACACAGGTCAGTGTTATGATCCATATGATTTTGCATGGTCAATCAACAGTGAGGTGGATGATTGGTGAATTAAATAAATAAAAGTGAATCCCATGGAATTTGCATGGAAGTGTTTAGGTTTAGCACTGGACCAAAAAAATCAACAACCCTTTGGTTGTTATTTATTTTATTTTATTCCAGATGAAAGGCATGCAAAAGCTGATGTCACAGAAAGAGTTATCTCTTGTCAGATAGATCCTCCAAGAATATTTAAGCTTCTCCAAGTGTAACTTTAAAAAAAGAAATCAAGATGCACATTTTTTAAAAAGGCCACGCTATTTATATTGAAATGTATTGAACTATTTTGTTGACTTTCCTAGGAAAAGAAGAAAGTTCAAAGTCCTAGGAACTAATGAGTAGGAAACACACACACCACCTTAATTTTGGTCCTTGGTAACAGAGTTTATGAGCTGTGGGGTGACTTTTACTCATTGCTGCAGGCATCCACTTAGTTTGCCTACTTCTTTACCTCTTTCCATACTGACTTCTGTGACTGAAAGTTAATTCTGTAAATGGCCACCTGCAACTATTCATGGTAGGGAAAGGAGGAGCTCCTGAGAGTTAGCTGCTCAGTCATTATACTGTTTGAATATGTATAATATTCAAGAAATGATGGCTGATTTGATCATTGGCACTGATTATCTCAGTTAACGAGTTAGAGAAGCTGTGTCCTAGAACAGGACTGCTTAGCTAATGACTCAGGGTGTCAGATTATATTCACAAAGTAGTAGCCTGAAAACAGAAACCAATTGTGATAGATGCTGCTGCTGTGATTGAGGAGCAACTGATTGTACATGGGACTGAGCCAGTGAGTGGGATAGATGATGCCTCTGAGATCGAGGAGCAATTGACTGTGCCAAGGACTGGGCCAGTGAGTGAGCAAATCAACCTGCAAATATACCCTGCACTGGAAGGTCAACGAGAGACAAGAGTTGCCCAAGCCAGCTCATGATGGAGAGGGAAACAGCAGTGTTGCAGAGGAGTTGCAGCCACCTGTGCCCATCAGGCCTCAATCATGTAGAAGGCTGAAACGGACTGCTCAGAGGGAAGCTGCATGGGCTAGGTTGAAGAAACAATAACAAGTAGGACCTGCTCACAGTGGCTATTTAAGTCTGCCAGCATGGCTGCTCTTTGCTTGCAGCAAATTATTAGCAAGCCCTCATGACCTTTCATGTCTTCTGCTCCCTGAAACCTTCCAGACGGATCTCTCTTCCTGAACCTTTGGACTGGTGTTTTCCTAGTGTTTGGTATATTCGGATTCTCCCTGAAAGTATTCCTGACCTCCCTCCTCCCTTTCTGGCTGTGGTTTGGCAGGGAGAGATTCCTGACACCAATCAAGGTCCCATGATATGTCCTTGTATGTTTACAACACTGACTTGATTTCACACCTTACCCTTGCAACTACTGGTATATAAATATGTGGTGAACACTCTTGCCATGTAGAGTATTGAATCAGTTCTTATAGATACACAAGAGGACCCCAAAGTAAGGGATCAAACTAGAACTGTGGTCTGCAATCTTGATCCCCAGATGTTGTTGTACTACAGCTCCCAGAAACCCTGACCATTGGCCATGCTAGTATAATGCCAATGAATAATGGTTTGGCCCAATGGGTTAGGAAAGCCTGGAGAAACGGGAGAGAGAGAGAGGAAAGGAGCTTCATAATGGAATTTCTATTATGCATTTATGTCTATTTTGCTCTTTTTATTGACGGCTTTAAGGTTTGCTTCCAAGATTGCTGGCTAAACTACTGAGCAGCAGATACAGAACAGTTCTGCAATCCAGTCCTGCAGTGGCATCTCATGGAACTTGTTATATTGTTGTTGGCTTTTTTTTTGTTTTGTTTTGTTTTTTTAAAGAAAAAACAGTTTGGACTTAAATGGTGATTGGATTGCAGTATTAATTTATGTTTGGCTGCATAGAACCCAGTGAGAGATACACTAACTGAGGTTTCTAGGATTTGAAATCCAAAAACATCTAGGGACTCAAAGTTGAAAACTACTGTTTTAGAACTTTTCCAGACTGGTTCCTTAGCTTGAACAGTATCTCCTTCAGGGATGGCTTAATTTTCTTTAGTTTTGTCTAATGTCTCCAGTGTTGGAAAGGCACAATTTCCCTACATGATGCATTAGCTCACTGGATTATGCAGACCTTTCCCCCCTTGTCCTGTCCTCCTTCCTGAAGCATAATTCATCTTAATGGTACTTTTTTAAAAATTTTCAGGCACGAGGAAGAATTATCAGTTCCCTTGTTGCCACTACAAAGACTGTGTTGAATATCCACCGATTTCTCAGAGAGAGAGAGCAAAAGTGTGCTTTAGGAGGCAACATATTTTCCAGTAATCTTTTAACCCACTCAACTACCCCACATTTGTTTGCTGTATTGTTTTCTGGTTCTGCTGCAGCCCTGTGGATTTTCTTTCCAGTGAGAGAGTGGCGGGATGTACCAGTGGTGCCTACTTCCTCTTCCGCCTCCTCCTTCTAATTTTAGGGAATAGTCTCCTTAAAACTGTGCTGATATATTAAATTATCATAACTTAGGTCTCCATCTGCCCAAGTCAATTTTGAAATAATCATTAAGAAACAAAGATGGGAAAAAGGACAGACAAGTGGTTTTGGTAAGCTTATTACATACTCAAGTTAAGAAGAGAAGGCACACAGACTTGTTCTAATGCAGTTGATGAGCCCTCTGGGAACTCAGCTAGATGTGTTAAGAGAATTCCCACCCTCCTTGCAGACCTTAATCAATTTAACTGGCTGTGTCTGTTTTTGGACTTACACATGAAACACAATACTATGGAGTATGAGGTTTTTGCATCAGCCAGTTTTCTTAAGCTTAAATTTGTCTTGCTGGAACAACACTAACATTAGACTATCTACTTAAATTTGGGCTGTCATCTCATTAAAGGTAATGTGCTTGATTAGTGAATCAGTTAAATACTGGCTAAGTTCAAACTGTTTTATATTTTACCAATATCAGTACAAAGGTGACTTCTTGAAGATATTGAAGAAAATATAATGTCTCCCTTTGCTCTGGAAGAATAGTCTTCACCCACATCACCTTCTCAGAAGCACCTGTTAGTTGTGTTTTGTCTGATAAATGTTGACCGTCACTTTAGATGTTGACAGGGAAACAAGGGACACATCTAAATGCCACTTAAAAGCTTGCTCTATTTAGAGCAGGGATGGGGAAACTTGGGCTGTCCAGATGTTTTGGAGCAGGTCTCAGTAATCCTGGCAACCATGGGAGTTGTAGTCCAAAATATCTGGAAGGCCAAGGGCCTTTCCACACTTCACTGTTATAGCACTATTGTTCCACTTTCAACATTCTATGGAATCCTGGGATTTGCAGTTGAGGGAGGAGCATTTAGAATTCCTAGCCAGAGAGCTCTTTGGCCTCAGTAAACTATAAACCCCAGAATTCCACCAGATGTAGAAAGTGGGATAATAGCACTATAACAGTGTAAGGCAGAAAGGTCCTATGATTCCCAACCTTTGATTTCTGCAATGACTATAATGAGTAAATCTGTTTCTTGGTGCCTAAAGCATAAAAAGTGTTATGGATGTTACACAAATGTTATTTATATGAGTTACAAAGCACTTCAAGTGGTAGGGAGTTGATTACATGAATGTACATGCACATAATCCTTGTCACATGTCCTTAAATATGCATCATGCTGTTAATCAGAGTCTATTGTAAGCATCACTGCAGGCCTTATATAGTCTTCATTCTTCAGTATATTAGGATTGTTCCCCAGTCAACATCACTGAAATAAATGTAGTTTTGAGTTGATAGGAAACTCTAAATACTTTCAGAGCAGATTTATTACCTGAGATGTTTCATGAGAAACTGATGCTTAAAGAAGCTTAAATTATGCAGATACATGATAGGTTTTTTTAAAAAATCATAGTATTGTGCTTACATTTTAATGATTCCAACTATTTCTAGAGTTCAGGGGTGAATGCGGATCCTAACATTGAAAAAAATGGCAGAATAAGAGGGAATTTTCAGTGGGCTAAGGGAGGAGAACTCTAAATAGCCACAGAATGTTGACTGCCTTTCGGAAAAGGTAAGAGTGGGAACAGAAAACCATGGAGAAGGCGGAATGGACCTCTACAAATCATGCTGTTGCAGGTCCCACTTTGGAAGAATGCTTCTTTCAATTATGTAAATCTTCTCTTATGAATACCTTTAACTTAATGGAGTGGGATACACTTCTCTTTGGGAGTGTTTATTTTTAGATATCGCTACTAGTCTAAGGATATTACCTTAGAACAGAAATAACAAGGTTTGAAATGTTTAAGTTCAGGATGTTGAACTTTTAAAACGTTGGATATCACCTGGAAAAAAATCCCTATACTGCCAATAATGTGGAAATGTATTAGAAGTGCTCACATTTAAATCTGAAAGATTTTAAAAAATGTAAAAATGCTAACAGAGGTCTATGTATGTGACTAGTTTTGCTAAATAAAATTAGTTGTCAGATGTGGAAGTCAGCAACAAATCAGTCAAGCTATTATGGTCTTTGGATGCGAAGTTTCTTCTAAAAAAAGATTTGTGAGGCAGCAGATTTCTCTGGGTCAAAACTAAAGGGGGATAAAACCTGGGGGTCACAGATTCAGCTAGAGTAAATACAAAGCTCTGAGGTGGGTCTTTGGGAGGTCACTCTGTGGCAAAGGCTACCCATAGGCAGTTTTGGCTAGGTTGTAAACTTTTTTCTGTTCCAAAGACTGAAGAGTAGCCTGCCAAGCTGCACTCAATTTCTGCTACTTGCAGCTGTATAAGCAATGCTTCTCATCTATATCGGAGATTCTCACAAAGCAAAAGGGACTTCCTTCTGAAATTGTGATGTCCCAGTGAAGAGTCTTGAAGACACCCGAAGTTCTCTTGCCAAAACCTGGCTTGATGGAAAATCACCTGGAAACCATATGCAATCTGCTCTGAGTTTGGGGAAAGGATAGGTTATAAAAATGATGGTAAAGTCTGACATTTGGGCAATCTCCATGACAGTTCCCATAGCCATACAACTGATGAGAGTCTGAAAAGTCGAGGGGTTGTGACCATCCATCTCTCCATCTCTCTCTGCCCCCTCTTCTCCACACAACACACATACAAATGTAGGGGTGGGAACAGTGGAGAGAGAACTCACAGAATATATTATTGCCAGGAAAATAAATTCCACCCATCATCAACTACCATTAAGATTATATCTAAACTCAGAGGGAACAGGAACGTACCCCAGCAGCCTCGAAATCTGTTATAATAGGGATGGAGGATGTGTAATCCTACAGATTACCACTCCTATCATCCCTCACTATTAGGTAGTGGAAAAGGCTAATGGGAGTTGTGGTCCAAGAACATCTAGAAGGCCACACATTTACCTGAAGAAAGAATGTTGAGAAAGAAGAGGCTTCTATCTGGAACACAATACTGGATAGACAAGCTAGCCCTGCGTGGCTGGTGAACACTGCCTGCATTTTGTAACAGCACCCCTGTTTTCCTTTTTCACTGCAGAACCACTGTATCCATTACCTAAACCTAAAATGGCTTCCCTGTCAGAGGGGTGCCTGATCTGGGTTTTAGTCTAAAGTTTAAAGGAGCTATAGCTGAACCTTATGGAAGCTGTCTGGGTGACTTTAGGTGCATCACATACTCTCAGCCCCCATAAAACCATGTGATAGGTTTGTCTTAGGGTTGCCATAAGTCAGTAAATAACTTGAAGGCACAACAACAAGAACTGAAAAATAGTTCACAGCACATAGGATTGTTCATTTAAAATCTGGGCTAATACCTGGAAAGGATTTATCACTTTACTGTCATGGCAGTCACCACTGATGGCCCCAGGTTTGGAAAGAGGAGATCTGGGCAAAGTGCCTGTGTGGACAATGCCATTATGTGGTTTGGTCACTAGATGGCATTAGACTTGTGTCAGGATGGAGTCATGATTTTCCTGTGTCTTTTTGTGTCTAGCTATCTGATTAGTGCATTCTCTCAAATTTTGGTGAGCCTTGCTCCTCTTAGTGCTCCCCACCCCCAGTTTATAAGGAGATAGATGGAATTGATGGCGACATTAGGCAGCTGAAGAGAAGGAGGAAATGAAAGAAGCAATGACAGCAGTATAGGTATAGCTGCTCGGTATTCCCTAGCCTGCCCCTGTAAAGAGCAGTGCTGGATCAGTTGTAGCTGCCACCATCTTCATTATCCAAAATGCCTCTGGCCCTGTTACTGACATACTACATATCTTGTCCAGGGCAGAGCTACTAGGACAAATAGCCACAGTGGTAGCCACAGTTTACTTTCTTCACAGTGCTGAGCCATTAAATATATATATTTTAAGGGAGGTTGGTGTAAACCATGATCTATCTTTCAGGACCCATGGGCACTCATGTCACACTTGCCATTGCAACAGCCCTTCCTAATCATGAGTCCTTGGATGCCACTGTGGCAGCCTTTCCATCATCCTTAGTCAGCACAGCCCATGGCTGGAGATGATGGATACTGCAGTTGCACTGGGAAACCTGATATTGAGAAAGACTACATTATGTCTCAGTGAAAACTAAGGACAGCCCTGAATGACTTGTGGTTCTTCAAGCTGAACATCTCAGTGACAGGATATCAGTGATGTGACATTTGCTGCTTGTCTGGAACAGCAAAACCAGGGCATGGTCAGATAGGCCATTGTTCCTAGCAGCTGGTGGGCCATGTCTGACTTGGTGAGTCACACACTGTGCTGACTGCATTGATACAACAGCACCTTTACCAAATTCTGTTTTTCAACTGCAGCAGTCCTGCTGTGCTTTGGTGTTCTTAATAACATTTAAAAAGAAAGATTTCACTGACTTTCACAAATTTGGACAGAAAATATTACCTCTGCTTTAGCAAGGGTATTTTAAGCACAAAAATGTTAGCAACAACCTCAGGTTGTGCCAAGAAAAATACTTCCTTAAAGCAATAAGTTTAGATTTCAAACAATGAGGTGCAGTTCAGCATCTGTATATTGAGGATATTTATTTATGAGCCTAAGTGAACTACCCATGAGGACAAGAGGGAAACTGAACATATGCTGAACTTTGGCTGGATTGTAGCACCATATATGCACACACAAAAAACTGCCCCTCTGTATGTTTATTCAGAAGTTCATTGATAACTGGATTCAATGGTATTTGCTCCTCAGTAAAGATACCCAGAATTTTAGCTCAATACCTAGCACTGCAATCTTGGAAGTAATTAGTTTTGTGTTTAGTACAGCTTCTTCTCAAGAGTCTGGTTGCAAGACTACAATCCTATGGATTTTTATATAGAGATAAACCACTAAGCACTACTTCAAAATATTTGTTGATAAGAATGTGCTTTTTGAGTTCCATATGGTGCCACCAAAATAACTTACCACTAACTCGTATAGAAAGCTACTGGCTGCTTAATTTTCAACAACTTATCCAAAGTCAAAATCTGACCTAAAAAGGCAATAACTCCAGCTGGTTGATCTCATTCACCTACAGACCATAAAGAATTGCTGTTAACTTACTCGAGCATAGTTTTTTTTAATTTTATAAAATGTATTTCATTGTGGTTTCACATCCATACTATCTAAAATGGAGCGGGGGAGATCATATCTTATCAGGAAGTGGCCAAAATGGTCTTAAAAAGTAATGCTATTTAATGTACATACCATTGGGGTTTGGAAAAATCTGAAGGATTCAGATACTTAATTCTCCATGACAATTCTGAGAAATCCCAGCTATATGTTATAGCATATACATAAAATCAACACAACATATTTCAGCATAGAAAAATGCAAGTCACCCAAAGGAGCACTTACAGTGTATTCTCTATACACTTGTGAAGTCCAGTCTATAAATTATTCAACTGAAGCTTTAATGATTAATTGCTAGCATCTAGTTCAGACCAATGAAGGCAAAATAAAATTTCAAGACTTTTGGTTCTGCCTTCTCAAGTGTGATAGAAAATCAAAAAGATTTCATAGATGGCCTTTCTTTCTTAGAAGGTGTTCATGTTTTGATTTATCATATGGAAGTTTCTCATATTTCAAACAGCTCAAAAACTGGACTCAAACTGCAGTTTGGGCTAATATCCAAATCTATGTAACCCATTAATCAGCCAACTAGCTAAATGGCAGGTACTTAATCAGATACAGATTCTTCAATTGGCAAGGAGCCCAACATATTTTTAGTGCTGTTTATTTACTCAAGTAGAAACAAGCATGGGTGTTTTGAGCTGATTTCTCTAAGTGGGAGCTGTTGCTTCCTGGTTTTTTGGTTTTTGGTTCATTACAAGGCTGCTTCCCATTTTAGAGTAATTTCACTAAATGTCACCCTCTTCCCCCATGTTTACAACTGGCTGCCCTATACAGAATGAAAAATGGAGGTGCAAAGCCACATGCTTGACCTTAAGGGACCTGACATTTGATTATCTATATCTTACCCTGTGGGAGAAGAATTGCATTGACTTCCATGATCCTATGCTCAGCTTGTAATTGATTTTTATTTGACCTTCAGCATTTAGATTGATTCTCCAAAGAACAGTGAGATCATCTGGTTTATATGTTTGTTTGTTTTTTTTAGAGAATCTGACTGCTGCACTTGCTTGCACAGAATGACAGAGGCTCTGTTAAAAAGCCTCTTTGACTTAGGAGCAGAACCACAGCACTGATACAACTACTTCTAGTATGCTGAGAGACTCCTCTATCATTCTGGCCAATCTGCACAGTGGTTATTAATACTTATAAGACAACCTCAGCCTATGGTGCTAATATGGACACACAGAGGGGCAATCCAAAATATTTTGCTGCTTGAGGCAAAGATTAAATGGTTACTCCTTCATTCCAAATATAAAATCTGACAGGTCTGGAATCTTCGATCAACACTGGCAAGAGAATAACATCTTCTACCATACATGAAGGTAGCAGACTAGTTTAGTGGGTATAGGAAGGGTCATTATATCCCAGCAGTCTGTTTTTCAAGACAGGGAAATGGCTGGAGGTTACGAGGCTGCCATTTTCCCCCAATAACATCTGAGCTGTTTTTTCACTAATGACAGGGGTGGCCCCAGGCAGACTATATTAATGCAGAGCTGAGTATGCGCTGATTCCCAGCAGTGATGTTGGATCTCACTGCAATAGTATGCCAGAGTAGAGTGGGAGGACTGTTAGAACTGCACTGTTTTGTAAAATTAATAAATAATGTTGAGTAGAATAAGCTCAGACTGGGCATTTAGAAGGCATACAATAATAATCAGATCTAAAATCAAAGATGTAATTAACATTTTCCTCTCCCTAGGAAGCATGTGTTATTTATACACAAGGGCCAAGATCCTCTCTGATATTGAGAGTCTAGCAACAGTACAGATATACTGGACAAGGGCGATTGAATCAAGCTGGGTGACAGCACAACGGATCTCTTCTGGTGCCTGGTTTTTCACTGTCATTGAGATTGGTTGGAGTGGTTGAGCTGTGTCCAACACCACTCATCTGCTTTTGCATAGCCAGGGAAAACTTTCTTCAAAGAGGTATTAGGTATCTCCTTGCACAAATATTCAGAACTGGTGACTCACAATGGTTACACAATGTAAGTCATCAAGATAATTCCAACTGTGGTTCTTAGGTATGCTAAAATTAGTGTATTATCAGTCCTCAGAGCCCGCCATAAGGGATGCATATGCCCTTGAACGGTCATGTCTTGATATATTTGCAAATCTTCCAATCAAAATAATTTCCAAGTGAAGCTGTGCATTTGTTTGAATGTAACATTTAAACTACAGCAAATCTGCTTACTTTAATCCCCTTTGCAGTTATTCAATTCACTTCAACTGCCCTTGGCTACTGGAAAAATGTCTTCAGGGCTTTATCCAGTAGATAACATTATCATAAGACCTTTTATTATTTATAACGTTAGGTCAGACTGTTTTGAGGGTGGGGTAGAGGGGAATCTGATTCAAAACTCTCAGGCAAATCCACATCCCTGGCTCTCAGCAATCTCTGCATTTGGAATTTGCACCCCATTATTCCCTTTGAACACAGGCCTGAATCCTATTCTAATCCCAACTATAGTTGATGCGTTGAATCAATGAGGTTTGCCTATGTATTGACTCACCATTCTAAAACTGAATAAATGGGTCTGCTCTGTGGAGCAGATGCATAGATTCTGGAGCAAACTCAGTGAGTCTCATGGGTGGGGAAAGCATGGCCTGTGGACTGCATGTAGCCCCTTGGGGCCTGTTTTATGGCTCTCAAATCCACATGGAGATCCCTGAGCTTTCCATTTTTGCCAGAAGCAGAAGTGACACTGCATCATTTCCAGTCACATTGGAAGGATTCAGGCTGCCCACAACTGCCCACACCTGATTTAGACCATTGGTAGTGCACATTCAGAGAAATGGAGCCCACAAGGAGGCTATTGAGAAGAAGAAAAAGAGAGAGAGAGATTGGACAGTATCAGTGTCACTGAGGGAGCCAAGACTGCAAGAAGTATAACTATATATCTTAAATATCCCTCCTCAAAATGAAGGGGGGCATTTCTGCTTCAATAAAATAATTCATACTGCCATAAAACATGGACTGTGGCCCTTTCTGCACCCTACCTTCTTCTGATGTCCTCCTGTGGGGATCCCCTTAGCAGCTCTGCCAGGAGGGGAGCATGGAGGGAGTGCTCCCCTCCACACTGACTACCTCCATGATGATGATGGAAGCATGATGGCCCCACATCTTCCTTCTGCAGTACAGCTGGATACTTTCCTAGGCTGCAGTGGGGCAGGAAGAGCAACCATTGTGCTTCTGGACCCTCCGCAGACCAGGTAAATGAGGGATGGCAGCATGATCATGGGTCATTGACGGGGAAAACCCATCAATGATTTACTCCATGATCACGCCATCTGGGAATGGGATAAGGATGGGACTGCAATGACATCATGCAGAACCATTGTTGAGATCCCATCCTTTCCCCATCCCTATAGCAGGTTGGGAAGGTGGTACAGAAAGGGCTTGTGTGAATGATCACTACCCATAGAATATTGAGCAGGAACTGAACAATAAAACAGAAATCTGAGGGAAGTGGATGAAATAACCTGCTGGTGAGAGGTATGACTGGCCATCATGCAGGCCCTCTCAATAACAACACTCTTATTCCATTCCACACAATTGCTCTTGTTTGGCAGGGATGGTCTGAGTTAATCCTCTGCTATCCCACTTTCTCAGCTGCTTTTAAAAATGTTCCCTTTTTTCCATCTCCCACTTTTCCCTTTTATCCTTTGTTGCTGAAGTCCACAATGCAGCAGAGGGGTGATGCTGGTTTCTTGTCCTTCCCGGTAGGCTGAAGCAAAAGGCATCTACTGTAGCCTCTCCTTGCCTTGGAACAGAACATCCGGTGCTTCTCCAGATAAGCAAAAGAGAATAAACATACCTTGCAAAAAGTAAGACAAGGAAAGAGCCTGACAGTTAAGAGAGGCTTTCCTTGAGGAAATTGTCTAAAACTGCAAGCATCCTTGGAAGGGTGCATGGAGTCCCCCTTAATCTCTCCTTCTCACAGACTAATAGAATCCCCTACCTCTAACTTTCCTAAAATAGGGTCAATATTGCACAGAAGCATTCCTGATTTAATGTTTCACTCCAGTTAACATTTCACTTCAGGTTTTTGTTTGTTCTTGAGATTTGCATAAATCTTATATTTTAAGGCTTAGTTTTCCTAGTTTTCTTCTCTCTATTCCCTTTCTTTTGATTTACTAATCTGCCGTCTGTGCCAAGAAAAAGAAACTATAAATTGGATAAGGTGTCTGGAAATCATGTCCTGTGAGGAACACCTAGGGAATTAGGAAAGTTTAGCTTGGAGAACAGAAGACTAGTTCTGGGCACCACAATTTAAAAAAGATATTGACAAGCCTAAACATGTTTTTTAAGTTGTGGTGCTCAGAACTAGACACAGTTCCCCAGGTGAGGTCTGACCTAAAGCTGAATAGTGTGGTACTATTACAACTCTTGATTGGGACACTCAGGTTAAGTTTGGGGTCTATTAAAACACCAAGATCCTTTTCACATGTACTGTTCACATCCTCTTTCACAAAGCATTCTTGTAAAAGGTGGATAAAAGAGAATTCATGGCAGAGGTAACTCCCATCCTGACTGCAGTATTGTGGAAGTTGTAGCCAAAATAACAACAACAACAATAATTAGCTTTCCAAGTTCTGGATCTGCTGGATTCCCCCAGTTGGAGCAAAGGGAACAAAAGCTTTTTATTTTATTTTATAGCTTTCTTAAAAGCTGTTTTCTTTGTAAAAAAAAAAAAAAATTCTCCACTCCCACTAGCTTCAGTGGAAGAAAAAAAATACCTTGCTTCCCTCTGAGATAGCTCTTTGTGTTGATTCTTGGACAAGGAAAGATGATAACAACTCTTCATCTCTCTTTCACAGTGATAGTACTGTGATTCCACTTTCAATTGCCATGGTTCCATTCAGTGGCATCCTGGGATTTGTAATTTAGGTAGATGCATTTAGATTTCTATGACAAATGCCTATAGTGCTACACCAGAGTATAAACCCCAGGATTTCGTAGAATGGAAGCATGCCAATTAAAGCAGAATCATAGTGCTATAATCTGTTGTTGTTGTTGTTGTTGTTGTTGTTGTGTGCCTTCAAGTCATTTCCAACTTACAGTGAACCTAAGGCAAACCTATCCTAGGATTTTTCTGGGGCTGAATGTGTATGACGTGCTCAAGGTCACCCAACTGGGGAATCAAACCCTGGTTTCCAGGACTGTAGTCCAGCACCATGCGGTCTCTCTAGTTTTGTGGTATGAAATGTCCTCTAGTGTCCTGCTTTTCCCCATCCTATGAGTCCAAGCCCTATACCCCTTCCCTTGAAAGAATATGGAAGGATGTCTCTTCAAGCCACATGGCCAGCTATAGAAAACCCTGCCCTGATCTTTTGCATATTGTTTATCATAACTCCAGAACTTAGCAAAGTTCCTTTTTTGAATTAATAACCTACAGAATCCTCCACACAGCACAGCCACTCACTTTGTTAGCTGTAGGATTCTGGGAATTATAGTTGAAAAGTAATTTTTGTAAGCCCTGCATATTTCTATATCGCTCTTCAATGTGAGAATTATAAAGATAGTTTAACATGAAAATTTATAAAAATCCAGTAAGACACCACAAAAATACAAACAAATCATTAGGGTAAAAGCAGTCATAAAAATCATATAACAAAACAACATTATAAAATACAGGACTAGATCTGGTCATTAATCCCAACTAGAGCAGTAAACCAATTAAGTCAACTGGAACTTCATAAGTCAACACTTATCCACTGACTTAATTGGTTTACTCTAGCAATTAGACTTAGGCGAAAGAGTCAACTCCTGAAATGCTTCAAGACCAAGAACCCCAAAACCTAAACTCATTTGCACACAGGTCACTTAAAAACATATCTGAACCTCCTCCTGTACTGTCTGACTCATGCATATACGCAATGGATGTGGAAAAGGATGTCAAATACAATTCAACTATGCTGGTATGACAAGTGGCCATACTGACAGAGGGGTTCTGGCAGTTGTAGTCCCCAAGGTAACTTTTCCAAAACCTCCTTCTGGCCAACTGATTGCAGTTAAATCATGAAAGACAGCTATGTTTTCCCTTGTTATGTGCACATATCTTAAGGACAGACAATATAAGGCCCCAAACTGCTTCATACCCTCCAACGTTTCACAGATGAAAATTGGGTCATATGTAGCCAAGCAACATCAGAGTGTGTTCAAGATGGCAAAATTTATTAATAAGGAAGAACACACGAGTTAGGAGAAACTGCAGTAGTTTGGTTTTGCCTAAGCCAAAGGGAAGGTCTCCTTGCCTTTATTCAAGAAGGATATGGACAAGCTGGAACATCTCCAGAAGAGGGTGACCAAAATGGTGAAGGATCTGGAAACCATGCCCTATGAGGAACAGCTAGGTATGTTTAGCTTGATGAAAAGAAAGTTAAGAGATGACATAATAGCCATGTTTAAATATTTGAAGGGATGGCATACTGAACATGGAGCAAACTTGTTTTCTGCTGTTCCACAGAGTAGAACACGGAGCAATGGATTCAAACTACAGGAAAAGAGATTTCACCTAAACATCAGGAAGAACTTCATGATGGTAAGAGCCATTTGACGGTGGAATATGCTGCCTTGCAGTGTGGTGGAGGTCTTTGGAGGTCTTTAAACAGAGGCTGGATGGCCATTTGCTGGGGGTGCTTTGAGTGTGTCTTCCTACATAGCAGGGGGTTGGACCTGATGGCCATTGTGGTATCTTCCAACTCTGTGAAGAGTCTATGAATCTATGATTCTCCCTCATGAGTTAATTGGGCACAAACCACTTTTGCATTTTGAATTCAATTTGCAGCAGTTGAAATAAGCTGAGGACAAAGGGACAAAATAGGAGGAGAGAGAAGCTAGGACATTTTAAAAGCAGTTGCAAAGAAAGATGGGACCGTGGGAGGGGATGCTGCCTTTAGCAGACATCTTTGTGGAAAGAACTGCACCACGTTGAAGTGCCACCAGACTGAATGGCAAGCTCCTTCGTAAAGATGGGTTTTCCAGTCAGCTTCTATAGTTCTAATCAACTGTTTGAGGAAGGGACTGAATATAGACCTCTAGTTTATGCCCTGCTGTCTTTTTGTTGGTGCTGTACAATCTTACTGCACACAACTCTCCACTTGGGATGTTCTGTGGGACAATATGTGCCGTGGGCAGGCTAGGCATGTATGTACATCTGTGTGGGCTTCTGTTTTCTTTTTCCTAAAAATGTTTTGGTGAAATTCAAGAAAGGATGAAAACCTTTAAGGCAAAATATTCCTTTTCCATCCCCATTAAACAACGGAGTGCTCTTTCAAAAACTGTTTGTAAGCTGAATGTTCCAACTAAAAAAAATACTGAGTTTATCTAGACTAGATAAAAACAAGAATCTGCAGTCAGCTGGGCAGCCTTTGAGTCATAATTTGCATGACATAAACATGAATTTTCAGGGGTGGGGTAGGGAACACACTGAATGTTTTTTTTTTTAAATCCTAATTATAGTCTAAAATGAACATAATATGTAGCTTTATTTTATGGGAAAATCACATCCACATGGTACAAAGAAGATCATCCCATGTCTAGTTGCTGCTAGATTTCTATACACAACTAGGCCAATCAAATGGTTAGGATCTTCAAGTGTTTTCCCCATAACTTAGAAAGCCTACAGCTATGCTTTCAGCAACAAGAAAAGCCTACAACTACAATCAGTCTGCAGCAACGGGAGGAAGAAGGAAGGATATGAAATGTAACCTTGGCTCTGTACAGCAAGCCATTGGTATCCACTAGGGTTTGGTTCCAGGACCTCTCGTAGATACTAAAATTCAAGGATGCTCAAGTCCCATTATGTACAATGGTTTAGTAAAATGGTGTCCCTTACATAAAATGGCAAAATCAACATTTGCTTTTTGGATTTTTTTTTGTTTTTTTGTGGGGGGTGGAAATATTTTGAAACCGTGGTTGGTTAACCCATAGATACAGAATCCATAGATATGGAGGGCCAACTGTATCTATTTATGGATCTAGGAGTAAGTCCCATCTGACTCAACAGGACTTCTGAGTAGGTATAGGATTACAATGTCAGGATTACAATGTCAGTTGACATCTTTCAGCTCTGTTTTTTAAACTACTTTTCAACATGTGGTCCTCCAGATGTTTTGGACTTTAAGACTTATCAGACTAGTCAGTTGTTTTGGGTTGCTCCATTTGAAAATGATTTCTTCTCTACACAGAAAGATCATGGGATGACAATGTATTATTTTATATCATCACTACATTTGTGCTTCGGTATTGTTAGTTCCTGCTTTTGTTTTCTTCCATCTGAAATATGACAATACTATTTACACCATCCTGTTTGCTCTACTTCTTGCTCAATGATTTTTTTTAAATAACAAAACAAAACAGGAAGCCATAATTGCACAATTTCAGAATTGCATAATTGTGTAATGATGCTATTACGGAACCACCCCCAATCCTTGCCCAGATTGAGAAGATGAATGCACAACACACTACTTCCAAAAGTATTTTCTCTATGTTTTTTCCTGAGAATTAACACTTGCCTGGTTGTTCTTCTGTATGTTGCTTTCAAAACTTTTATGTATTTAGTCTTTATTTATTCTTTAAACTTTTCCTTATTCCTGTGGTTTCTGTGAGCATTAATCCCTTTTCATTCATTTCATTTATTATGGGCAAACAGCCAGCAAAATATTAATCCCTTAGTAAGATTACATCAGAACTGCTTATATTAAAAAAATAAATACCAGAGAACTGCTACTTTTATGCTTTCAATATCACAACAAAACATAACAAGCCTTTCATCTCCAAACTGGCTACTAAACCATAGTGGGATAAGGGTCATTAATGGATTATTTCAGGTGAGAAAAGAATGTCCAGTCAGCATGGAATAGCACTAAGGAGCCACAACACTTTGCCATAAGCTTCAGGCAAAGAAGGGACTAACGCAGTGACAGTTCCAGTATAACAGTGTCACACGATAAACTCCTTTGACTTCCAGAAGCCCTAGAGAGAATGGTCAATGGTCAGTGGTTCTGGGAATGGAAGTTCTAAACATCTGAAGGGCCAGAGGTTGGGAAGCACTTCGTCCCAACTACAGTAAACCTACTGAGTTAATGGTTGAATGGTAAGTCAACACATAGATAAAATGCATGGATTCAGTGGGTCTATTCTGGTTTAAGAGGATTTAGGTCCATATAAGTCCAGCTTGGCATGAGGTGAGAAGACTGGGCAAGTGAGGGTATTGGCCTGGGGCTGAGTAACGTTGTGAGCATTTTTTTTCTCACAGTCCTTGACAGAGGAGCTGCAACATGCAAAATGACTTAAATTCCTGTGTTATTGTTGGCTCTTCTGGTACATCTGTAAAAACAAGAATTTATGCAGCAGCTAAGAAATTGCATGCAATAGGCACACTTCAGATTGCCCTCCCTATATAAGATGGTAAAACAATCTAAAAGAATCGAGAGGCTGAGGAATACAGTAAGGACCTGGATGAAAAGATGCAATAATATAATTAATAAGAAATACATCCACCATCGCTGCACCTGACATTATGGAGAAATAGGTTCTGATAGAACTTCCAGAGACTCTTAAGAAGCACAGCCATCAATTATTCAGGACAAACAGCTTTCTAAAGTCAAATGAAGATTCATGCCACACTTAAGGACTTGGCTGATACAGCTAAATGAATCTACCAGACCTATAAACAGTCTCATTTTGTTAACAAGTGAGCCTGCACAACATTTTGCTTTCATTGCTCCTCAGGAAAAGAACTGAGTTCTTTGTCCTGGAAAATCTGTCTATTGTTTTTATTACAAATTGTAATGTGGTGAATACTTTTCCCTAGGGCAAATTAATTGTCGATAACGAAACAGGTTGTCAGTTCAATTATAGTGGCATTCATCAGAAACCACTCCAGGTCTGCCTGATCTCTCCAAACATGTCAAATGTCATTACTGTGGTTAAGTGTCAAGATAGTTATTTCACTAGAATGGGGCTGTGGGGTGATTCAGCACAGTGAGTGTTGCACAGACTACATAATTTGCATTTATAATCAACATCAGACAAGTGGTATTGGGCATGTTAGAAAATAGTGACAACATTTCTCCTGCTACCTCAGGAGGACCAAATTGTTTTCATTTCTTATGGGAAGGTGCAGAACTCACATTATGCATGGAGTTTTCCTTTGAAATCACTGCAAATGAGGCCAAAAGCGAGGAGCAAAGTTTGGAAAGTTATTCATTTGGACAACTCCCAGAATCTCTTGACAGCTTACCGCTTGCTGGATGATAACTTCCCGAATGCTGGCTGTGGGATTCTGGGAGCTATAGTCCAAAAAAATATTCTACCTCCCCCAGTGTTCTCAAGTAGCATAGGAGAGCTTTAATATATACCCTTGATGGTGATTTCAACTGATCTACACATTAGCAGGAGCAATTAGGATGGACCTATCTGGGCTCAGCACCTTGCTGTTCAGCACCTGAAAAATCTTTGAGGGGGGCTGCCTGGCTTCAGATGTCAGTTTTGGGGGCTAGTATCAGGAGATGTAGCTATGGTGATGGAGCGCCATTGCTGTAGCTTGTTGTAAATAAAAAGGAAATTCAGAAGATAAAATAAGGAAAGAGAAATAGTCTTTTATATATTCTAGTTAAAAAATAAACATAGCATATGGGTTCTTAATATACAAAAGGTTAAAAGAGAACATGAGCAAGTTTGGCAAGTTAAAATACAAATACAAAATATATCAAAATATAATACAATACCACAATGAAACAGGATATGATACAAACTGCAGCAACAGCAAATCAAGAAGTGAATGTTCAGTAAGAGAATGCTACTCTTATAGAGCCTTTACAACTGCTTCCAATAACAGCAACAGGTGAAGGTCCTCTATAACACCAATAGATCAATTAACCCCATAATGACTAAAGTTGTAAGTCTTGTCAATTCCAACACAGCTATGTCTCCTGATGCAGGATCTTGCCCTTACTTTTAAAAAGTAGTCAGTTAAAGTTTATGTTCCAATTTCTCCAAAAGATAGTTAGTCATGGATAACTCATTAACATTTAACAATAACTCTTTAATTGTCGTTATTTAGAGGTAGTGCAAAGAGTTGTTCCTTTTAGTTATTTAAGAAAACCAATATGATACATGCTTCTGACCTACATTATAAGATACATCTATTCCAGTGGTCAAATACATAAAGTAACTGGAAAGGGAGACATAGGTTGAGCTTTTCTGTTCCTAGAAAGGAGTGAGGCCAAAAAAAGTAGGAGTGGAGGCAGAAAATGCTTCAAAGGCAGAAACCTAGAAAATGACCAAAAATGTCTTTGCAAGGAAACATGTGTATATGTGTGTCAAACTAGAGGAATGCATATTCACTAACAAGGGAAATACAGATCTTCTGTTCTACTGATGTAGTGAGTCATCCTTCCTACAGCAGGATTTTCTCAGATATACCTGCCTCAGATTTACACATTAATCCTTCGCTTACCTTTCATTTGCCTATCACAAAACAAAGTATCTTAAATAAAATATATGTAGATGAAGAGAATCATACACTATAACAAGCATATGTCTTTCACCACTTAGGGAGACTCTTCTGCAAAAAAAATCTCCTGACATGCTAAATATATATCACCTACTGGACTGTGACTCTAGAAAATTCAGTGTTCCAGGGAAAAAGAGAAAAAGCCAAGATAAAATCACAGAGAACAAGGAAGATAGCAGACAGAATAGCATTTTCTTCAAGTAATCCATTAAGGTATGGGACTATGAACAATCCGTGAGCTTTATCTTTATCTGCTGGATCTCCGAAGCGATGCTCCTCATAATTCACCAGATGTCTTCTTGACTGACCTATAATTCAGTGAAAGAAACTTTTATAAAATAGGAGAGAAGAGAAATTAAAAGAGATGCCCAAAAGCACAAGTACTTCAAAACATCTGGAGGTTATTTAAAATCCGTAATAATTAAAACTCATACAGCATGCTTCTCATGGGTTAGAAGAAATAGGGACAAGTCAAAAAAGTTACTACGCATGGCTCATGAGGAGACCCAAGAAAATGATAAAGGGCAAGAAGCTTCCTTTAAAGAGCAAAATGCTGGCTGAACAAAGAACAGGAATCTAATAAAACAACTGTAAGCTGGAAAAGACATCATGGAAGAAAACAAGAGTTAAACAGCTATCAAGTGGTATCTTATTGCCACGAATGCTTTATTGTGTCATTGCTAGGCAGACTTCCCATTTCAGGTCTGAGCAACAGGCAACACATTAACTGGCAATCCTGGTTACTCTGGAGCCATGATGAAATGCCTCCTTCCCTGTCTGCATAGCATAAACCAATCTATTGCAATTGGAAAGCAGAACAATGTTGACAAGGGTCTTCTGGAAAAGGATAAAAGGAGAAGAAGCTAATCAGAAAATAGCTACAATAAACCTTTCAGAAACTGTTTCTTTTTATGAGGAAAGAGAGAGCTTGAAGTGATGATCCAGGATGATAAGGTGGACCTATCGACATTCTTTGGTCAGGAAGGATCTGGTAAATCAGGCTTTAAAGGCCATCTTGACTGCCTCAACCACCATTTATTATCCCAGTGTTCTGACCGATGTGAGGAGGACATCTCTTCAGATTGCCCATCCGATTTTGTTTGATGTGGAATATGTTTACACTACACATGGATTCCACTCTTCAAACAGACTTATCCTTCCCTCTCTGTCTGTCTTTCTCTCTTTTTCTCTCTGTCTCTCTCTCTCTAACTCAGATTTCAACAACAATCTATTCTGAAAAGTTTACACTGGGTCACCAACTCCCTCAGCATCCACCACAGTCCCTGTTGTTTATTTAGTTTGTTATTTTGATTTAAAATGTTACAGGCAGTGAAAAGACAACTAAACATGATCAGCATAAATATGATCTGAACAGTGGAACATTGGGAAACATATGCAATGTGTTTAGAACTTTCCATGTAGAAAACACTGACTGGTGAGGTCCTGAGCAAATAGCTGTAGGCCTCACCTTTGCCCATTAGGTCCTGACAATAGCTGTAGGCTTCACCTTTGGAGACTGTATTCCCACACTTTTCCATCTGCTGACTGCCATTAAGTTCAAAGTCAGAGCACAAAATCTGTTTAGTCAGATGAGACTGCTTGCTGTTAAACATTCAAAGGGGTGTTCAGTATCTAGTGACTAATCTTTATGTTTGGCAAAATCTAACATTTGTTTTCCAGAGACGCTACAATTTTGTACTTTACATGTATTGGTGTAGCATCAGAGCGTAGATGGAAAAAGAAAACAATATCTGAATATTTCAATGGAACATTTAATTGAACTATGCTCAGACTATATTTTGGTGGGAATTACAGCTAAGGATGCTCCCTTTATTTTAGATAATCTATGTTATTTATGATGCAACTGTACAGTTGAGAAAACTTAATGAAAATAGTAAGATTGTTACTTCGCTGGGAAAATTCAAACACATAAAGTTAATATTTCAAATAAATATGGCAATTCCTTTATTTTAAAAAAAGGACTCCCTTCTGAATAATTCTCCATTCCTTCTACTTTCTCATCAAGTTTAATATCCAGTATGGGTCATATAGGCTGGCAGATTTTACTCCAGTTATCTGCAAGATAAAGTGCAAGAAAAACAAAAGTAATTAGTAAGAAACAGATGAAAGACTCATCTCACCCTTCATTCCCCCACACTCCTATTGTAGTCTGACTACTAATCAAGGCTAGAAGTATATTTCTACTCTAATGGTAAAAGTAAGTCACACTCCTCATTTTGCAGACATCCTATAAAGGGCTTCTGGTAATGAATTCAAAGCCTAGGTACGCTGGTGCAGATCAGGGCCTACATCAGACCAGTTTCTGTGAAGCTCATCAAATGGCCTCATTTCCCATCTTCCTCTCTAACAGCTTGACATAATGAAAGTTGTGAGGATCAGTGTTAGTAACAGGCTAGCAACAAAGCTGATTTCATGGTTTTTTGCTGGGAATGTTTTTTGAGGAAAGGTTATATGCATCATATCAATGGTTGTGCATATTTTGTACATCTTGTGACCCCCAAACCAGTCACTTTTGTTATCTAGATGAACAGGTAGATCCCAGAATACAGTGGCTGGGGGGCTTGTCCACCAAATAAGAATTCAGGTCCCCAAATAATTTTTTATTTTGGTTCCCAAAATTGTACCATTGTGGAGAGTGAGAACTGAAAGTTATTCTCAGGATTCTTATATTTCCTGTCTTCCCATTCCCTTGGGAACTTTGTCTGTCTCTTTTTTTCCCTATGTCTATACTGTGTTTCTAAAAGTTCAGCTGAAGTTTTTCCTAAAAATTAGGGCACTAAAGGGAAATTTCATTTGGAGTGGCAGAATTTGTACTGGGGGAGGCAATACCCTCATTTGCTCCCCCCAGCTACATCCCAGATAGATCCTGATAGATTACAGCTTGCTGTCAAAAGAACTAATACTGAGAAATTGGTGCCTGTGTCAAATTATTCCTCTTCCCTCTCCATTCCTTTTTGCTTTTGTTTCTTAAGAAACATTATAAGCCTTTGGGCAGGGCCTGTCTTTTTTTCTTGATGCATGGTAAGGCAGCAAGACCCTTTTCGGATGAAGAGTGAGGTAACATTTCATGAAACAACAAACAGACAATGGTAGTTTTCATTAGCAATTCCTATTAGAAGAGACTTCATGTCTTAACTGTGGCAGGGTTATCACTCCCAAAGCAGAAGTATTTCTTTCAGTCTACTCTCTTTGGGTAGGATGGTTGGTTTAAAAGAGTGCTGCCAGAAGGCAAATGGATTCTGCACATGCACAAACTCCTTCTTTAATAGTTGGTTCACCATGTTTCACAGCTGGGCCGTGCACTGATAACAGATTTCAGGTCTAAGCCCTGCCTTTTTCAAGTTAATGGTCCTAACAATTGCTTACCTCTTCTGACAAATGTTGCTTCTCCTTCAGTTCAGCTGATAAGCTCAAAAGTGATAAAGCCAAGATTCAACTAAGTCTGTAAGATTACATCAAGATTTATCGGGGGGATGAAGTTCTTAAGGAATGTTAAAGAGAGTTATAGTTCCTAAAATGCCACAACCAATAGCCATACTAGGTAGGAAATTTTTCCAATTCTGAAAATAGTATCAGATTAATCTTTATCTTACATAGACACAACACTGCTTTAACTGTCTGGCATATCTGATATGATGAGTGTGTGTGTGTAGCTTCTGTGTAGCAGCGTATACTCCCATGTTTTGTTTCAAGTAAGGATTCTAAACCACTGTACAGGCTGTGAGTATGATATTTCTCTCTTTCTCCCTCTCCTTCTTTCTCACTCTCTCTTGCTGTATGTGTTGGTTGGTGATTACTTATATTAACCTCAAAGATTGCAATCTGGCATTTTTTGTTTAACAATGCAGAGCGATCTGTTCTCAGTCAACAGTATTTGCAACTTTTGTTTACTGGAGCTTAAGACTTAAGTTCTACCATTGCACTGCCATTATTCACTATCTGTACAGTTGTAGCAGATGAGCAGCAAACAGTGGAGTTAATCCAATCACCGGAGTTGAATAACGTTTTAACCAAATGTATACATTTGCTCCAAGCTTCCATACAGGCAGGCCAGAAAATGTTAAGCTGTAAGTTCCTTACTTTCCATAGTTTAAAATTCATGTGGAAAGCCAAGACTGCAAAAAGTGCTTTGTCCACAAGCCACTGAAAATAACTACCCATCCCCTGTTATTTCAGAATATAGAATAAACAGGTTTCATATGACAACACAGGCAGTGAACATAAGCAACAGCAGCCATTCCTAGAATGAGAGCAACTTCCTGCATTTTAAACTGTCATTTCAATACAGGTAGTTTTTTATGAAATACAGATTTTGCAGTGGAAAATTAAGAAAGCAAGAGTGTTGACTTGAGAGAGGGGGCGGGAGGGAGGGAGAGAGAAAGGGAGGGAAAGAAAGATTCTAGCTATTGCTATCCAAGCAGCATTTGTAGGGTTGTACTTTGTTTCATCTAATGATATAGGCCAAGATAATTAAAAGTTCTTTCAGACCAAAGAGGCAGCATTTTTACAAACTATGGACTGCTCAGGCTACACAAGGATATGTTGTTGAATGTAAATCCCACTCCCTCCAAAACCCCAAGGACTCCTGTAGCATCTTTAAGACAAACAGATTTATTATAATTCTGTTGTTGTCCTCTGTCCTGCACTTTTCAGAGTTCTGCAGTAAGCTAAGATCTTTTTCAATAACAGTAGTTTCTCATTTTGTCTGATCTAGGAAACGATGGGTTCAGTTTAAATCCATGGCTTGTTCCAAAACTGGTGACCATGTTTCCTAACGTGTATCTAGAAAACAATGATCAGTTGAATACTTCAGGGCAGAATACTTCAGAACTGCTTTGAATCCCATATGGGAGGAAAGCAGGATTTAAATAAAAATAAATACATAGCTATTTATTTATTTATTTTTATTTGCTAGCTAGCTAGCAAATATTTATATATTTATTTGCTAGCTAGCTAGCTAGCAAAAGACCAAGGAAAAAAGGGCTGCTTGAAAAAGGGCTGCTTATCAGGGCACAAGGCTCATTCTTAGCTGGGCTTAATAAGCAAAATATAAGCAAACACAGCCTATGTAAGACTGCAGTCCCTTACCACAACTGTCTTGGCTTCTACAGATTTACACTGTAGATTTAGATCAAGAATTCTGCCTCCTATACACCAAGGCATTAAGTTTTGTGATATGAGTCCGAGTAGGTGATTGATGTAATGCATCAACTAAGTCATGAATTTAAGTGATTTGTAAGTTGCCCCACTTCCTAGCCTTTAGGACCTAGAGCCAAAATATTTGCCATTGCAAAGGTGCTAACAGAGCCATCATAATACCATGTGTATCTTTCTCTTTCTCACTTTGTGATTGATAATAAAAATTAATTGTCCTTCCAGCAGCCCGTCCATTAAGCCATTAGTATTTTAAATAATTATATCAACCTGACACAAAGCAGAACAGTGAACATTCAGCTCTCATCTGTGAGGCAAAAAATACTAGCTGCCCTTTTTTCAAATCCATCTCTGTCTAGTATGAAACAAAAGCCAATGGACATAAGAGGGCGCTGTTTGGCTTCATCTCTCCAAGGAAAGTTTTGTTAAACAGAGCAGCAGAAAAACAGCAAGGCCTATAAGAGCTATGCAGCTTTCAGCATTTCATAACTCTGAAGCAGGAAATGGGGCTGTGCTCTCTAGAAGATTAGATATTTAGCCAAGCATCTGCCAAGAA
This sequence comes from Ctenosaura bakeri, assembly GCA_948474755.1. NCBI lineage: Eukaryota > Metazoa > Chordata > Lepidosauria > Squamata > Iguanidae > Ctenosaura > Ctenosaura bakeri. The sequence continues at coordinate 528,290 of CAOLHI010000896.1, forward strand.
TAAGAAAGAAACCCAGGGACTGATTTTAAAAAATCACTTTCTAGACAAACAGGGATTTCTGTTCTGGTTTCAATTAACATTTTGCGCACTCTCTATTTTTAATTCAGAGTTATTTATTGACACTAGAAGGTAAGGACTGTAGCATAAATATATGAAGGAAACAGATCTCCAGCATATACCTTTTGTTTGTGTTATAGTTAAGAGAGAGTCAAATCGCAGAAAAACATGCAGCTTCATTTTCAGATAAAGCCATGGAAGATGCTGGCTGTCAAGCTACACATGCAGAAGAAATATGTGTGCAATCTAATTGTTACGCACTTTACCTGATAAAGATGAAGCATCTAGCACTGTGTGATGTTTGGAAGATATGCATAAGTTGCCAGTGAGAAAGGGGAGTTTCTTACATTTCCCAAAGCATGAAATTTTGTTTTCTAAATTTATCCATTTCCTCTGACGTCCTTTGGAGATTGGGCAATGTACAATTTCCCCTGTTTATGCCTGTTCCCTGCTTTCATGAATTGGCCTCTTTTTTGTGTTCTTAAGCTTTTCAGTGGATCAAATTCTATAGTCATTTTAGCTGGTCCTGTACTGGAAAATGAAGTACATGTCAAACAGGATGGGCAGAGGATAGACTGGGATCTCCTGGTGGGTTTCAGAATGATTTGTAATAGATCTCAAAGGGATTCAGTCTAGTGATGTAAGAATAGTAAGTAATCAACTTTCTCTCCCTTCTAGCATCCTCTGAAGCATGTTGGGTGAGAACTCCTGAAAGAGCCTTCTCGATTACAGCTCCCTAGCAGTTGAATTTCCTTCCAAGGGAAGTTAGACTGGCAGGAGAAGACATCTCTGTTAAGGCAGGCTTTCAGAAACTGACTGGCTGCTAAGGAAAGAGCTTGAATGGGGAATCATAGAATCATAGAAATCTAGAGTTGGAAGAGACCACACAGGCCATCCAGTCCAACCCCCTGCCATGCAGGAACACCCTCAAAGCAATCCCGACAGATGACCATCAAGCCTCTGCTTAAAAACCTCCAAGGAAGGAGACTCCACTACACTCCGAGGCAGCATATTCCACTGCCGGACAGCCCTGATTGTCAGGAAGTTCTTCCTGAGGTTCAGGTGGAATCTTCTTTCCTGCAGCTTGAATCCATTGCTCCTTGTCCTGGTCTCTGGAGCAGCAGAAAACAAGCCCTCTCCTTCCTCTACGTGGTATCCGTTCAAATATTTAAACATGGCTATCATGTCCCCTCTTAACCTTCTCTTCTGCAGACTAAACATACCCAGCTCTCTAAGTCTATCCTCATAGGGCATGGCTTCCAGGTCTCTCACCATTTTGGTTGCCCTCCTCTGGACTTGCTCCAGCTTGTCAATATCCTTCTTGAATTGGGGTGCCCAGAACTGGACACAGTATTCAAGATGGGGTCTAACCAAAGCAGAGTAGAGTGGTACCAGTACCTCCCTCAATCTAGACACCATACTCCTATTGATGCAGCCGAGAATTGCATTGGCTTTCTTGGCTGCCGCATCACACTGCTGACTCATGTTCAGCTTGTGGTCTATGAAGACTCCTACATCCCTTTCACATGTACTGCTATCCAGCCACGTGTCCCCCATCCTATATTTCTGTATTCCATTTTTTCTACCTAAGTGTAGGACCTTACATTTCTCTCTGTTGAATTTCATTTTGTTCGCCTTGGCCCAGCTCTCCAATCTATCCAGGTCATTTTGAATTTTGATCCTGTCCTCTGGCGTATTAGCAACCCCTCCCAATTTGGTATCATCTGCAAATTTGATGAGCATGCCCTCTATTCCTTCATCCAAGTCATTGATAAAAATGTTGAACAGCACTGGGCCCAGGACAGAACCCTGTGGCACCCCACTAGTCACTTCTCTCCAGGATGAAAAGCAGCCATTCGTGATCACACTTTGGGTTCGGTCAGTCAACCAATTACAAATCCAACTAACAGTAGCCCTGTCCAGCCCACATTTTACTAGCTTCTTTGCAAGAATGTCATGGGGGACGTTGTCAAAGGCCTTACTGAAATCGAGATATACTACATCCACAGCATTCCCTTCATCTATCAAGCTAGTAACTCTATCATAAAAAGAGATAAGATTAGTCTGGCATGACTTATTTTTGAGAAATCCATGTTGACTTCTCGTGATTAACGTGTTGCTTTCTAAATGATTAGAAACTGACTGCTGAATGATCTGCTCCAGGATCTTTCTGGATACTGATGTCAGGCTGACCGGGCGATAATTATTTGGGTCCTCTTTTTTTCCCTTCTTGAAGATGGGGACAACATTTTCTCTCTTCCAGTCTGCTGGAACTTCTCCTGCATTCCTTTTTAAATTGCTGTGTTTCTAAAACTGTTTTAACTTAATTGTGCTTGTTTATCATTTATTATTATAAATATTACTAGTTTTATTTTAGTGGTTCAGTGCCGTTTTGATATTAGAATTTATTGTGCTTTTATTTGTACCTGCTTTTAATCATGTTGTGAACTGCCATGGGTCCCATTCTGGAGGAATGAAAGGTGTGATAAATCTCAAACAATAAATAAATAAATTGCAAATAAATAAACCTCTGCCATGGCTCACCCTGTGCTAATTGTTTGTTGGTCTCAGTGGTCCTCTCCTGTAGAATGGGAATGTTGGTTGGTTGCCTTTAACCAGCTCACCATTTTTAGAGTTTTGTGTTCAAATTCCTTACTTGTACTAATTCAGAACTGAATTGGTACTCATGTAGAGTGTTTTCTACTGTACAGCGTGCAGAATGAAGGAATATGTGATTCCATTCCCTGCATCACCATTTTGCATTTCTGTCTGGTGGATCTTGGAATTCCTGCAAAAACATAAAATAGATTCCAGAAGCTTGAAGACTGCTCATGCCTTGTGCAAATTATCCATTGAGCCAAAGGTGCTATGCTGTCTCTCTCTCTCTCTCTGTGTGTGTGTCTGTGTCTGTGTGTGCCTTCAAGTTGCCTGTTGTCTTACGGCAACCCCATGAATTTCATAGGGTTGTCTTGGGCAAGGAATACTCAGATGTAGTTGTGCCAGTTCCTTCCTTTGAAACATAACCTACAGCATCTGGTATTCATCATTGATCTCCCAGCCAAGTACTAACCGGGCCTCACCTTACTTAACTTTCAAGATCAGCTAGAATCTGGTGCCTTTAGGCTATTAGGCAAAAATGCATAAATAAAGGCAACAGCAGAGGACGTGCATTGTACACTGTGCATTCGAGCAGCTTTCATTCACTTATTCAAATAGAACGTGGAACATGTTCCAAAGTTGAATCGTGTTACTTCCCACTCACCCTCCCCAATCTCAGTATTTGGCAGCACTATCATAACAAAAGACAGACGCTCCAGTTCTACAATAACTTGGCCACATGGGAGATAAAGGATTAGTGAGGGAATTTTGATATTCAGAGGCAACGCCCCCTGTAACTGGCATGTGACACTACTATTAAGTCATACATTCCCCCACAGACTATCCAGGGAACCTGATTCTCAGCAAAAAGGAATAACAAAATACCCTACAGAGGGCAGTCCAGGAACAGCAGCCCTTTTAAAGGTTCCTTTGCTTCCACCTGGGCCTTTCTACAAATCAGAGTAAAATCAAACAAAAGAGAGACACAGAGAGAATGTCAAGGGGACAAGTTCATGACCGATAATTGCACAAACTGAAATAGAAAATGGATAAGTATTTACAAAGAGAGGAAAAAATCAAAATGCAGTCCTTGATGCAACAGCATCAAGACAGTGTGCAGTTTCTTGTTTGCCATGTGCTTTTGGAAGAGTTACCATTTTATGCTTTCAGCTGTGCATCCAAGTTTGTTCTATCTTTCAGAATAATCTTTTGGGGTTCTTTTTTTCCCCCAAGGCTGTAGAAGGGGGAAGGTAGCTCTGGAAGATTCAGGCTAGGTTCACTTTTCTGCCCTGGGACACTCAGAGAATGGTGTGGATTGCCAAAAATGCCCCCTCCCTGGCAAAAAACAAAATCCACAAAAATTCTAGAAATAGCTAGAAGTTCTCTTTTTCAAAACAGTTAAACAATGTTAAACAGTGGGAGGGCTGCAACATATTTAAAGGTGAACTGCCTCCCTTGGAGAAACAAGTCACCCTTTTTTGGCCAGAAAAGGGGGATGTGGGGAGTCTAGCGGGGTTGAGCACCTGAAAAGAGTTTTAGAGAAGCCTCATGCAGTCCCAGGGCTGTACTTTGTTCACCTCTGGTGTAGAATGTTAGAGCTTTACCCAAGTGAGCCATATTCTTTATATCTCACTCTCTCCCATTATATTAGGGCTTTATCACATGAGGCAGTAAATTATACTTACAGCTGGATATGTAGCGGCTTTGGCAGGGACTTATCACATGACATTGTTGTTGTTCTGTAGATCTCCCATGGGAGACCGTTTGGAAAGTGATTCTTTTCATTAACGCCAAAAAATCTGTTAATGACCTCCTTTCTCACTTCTGTTGTGCAATGATTTCCTGTGCAAAGATTCAATTGCACTTTTATGCTGATTTTGCTCAGTGCCTCACCATCCATCTCCTTTTCCAGCACCCTTCCGGAGTCTCTCTCTTCCATCCACCCACCCATACTTGCATATGCCTGGAAATATAAGTGGAAAAAAAGTCTTATAGTTTGAAAAAGCATTTATTTTATTAATCCATTAATTCTGTTTATCTTCAGACTTAACTAATCACTGGCAAATGAAAGCTGGCATCAATGAAAACAGATAAATCTGTTTTCATTTGCCAGCAATTAGTTAAGTCTGAATCTGGAAACCTGCTGGTCTCTGATCAGGAAACCTATGAATAATATAAGACTGTTGACATTTATATTTGCGGGGGGGATCAGCACACACACATGCACGATTGTGACAAACTAGGAAAAGGGGCAGGGATAATATCTTGGAGAAGGTGGTTGGCAGTCCCAAAAGCTGTGTGATAAGTTTTTAGCACAAACAAATGCTGTAATCCCAGAATGGTTCCAAAGGTGCAAACAGACCATTGCCAATTCAATAGCATTTTTATAACAATGCTATTTTGGCCTGATGTTATAAAGCCCATGGTCTGTACTTTACCAATATTTTCCTTCCAACAATAATCAGTCCCGTTTTTTTTAACTCACCCAGAAGAGCTTCACTTGAGATTTATCCTGTTTTCAAAAAAAAATACAGCTGGCTACTTTGCCCATATCTCTAATACTTCATTCTCCTGGGTTTTCAGGTATCCTTCCCCCTGCCCCCTGCCACCCAGCACAGCAGTTCTTTGCCAAAATGAACTTGGCTGGTGTTAAGATTATGTCCATTTGCCAGGCTTTTGACTCCAACATCACCTCTAATTAATCCCAATAACACCACAGCAGGGGTCAAGATTAACATTCTCTGCATAATTTTTAGAATTTTGTACAGCATTTAACTGTGTTTTAAGAAATCCATCTTTTCATTTTCAACTGGTGTGCCTTCAAACATCAGAATAATTGTCTTCAAACTACTTTATTAATTTGCAGAGTTATAAGGCCCCCTCTTTGGGGAGTGTATGTTCTCATTATAGGGAACTGTTCCACCTGAAAATATTCAACAACAGATCTAGAAGCACAGTTTGACTTACATCAGATCCAAAACTAAACTGATCTTATTGGCAGAGAGGAGTGGGGGCTTCCTTGTTAGTGGGATGATAAATCCACTCTGGATTTCAGTCTAAACTTTAAAGGAGCTGTCCAAGGTACAGGACCTGTTTGAGGAATGAGGATTGGTATCTCTCATGCTTTGTCATTTTGTTCAAGTTCCTTAATTGACTGTGCTTGCCTGTGTCCTCAGCTGTTGTGACTAAGCTCATCCAGACTGGCTCCCACAGTTGACCAAGCAGCAGGATTCATATGTGCTCAGAAGTAAGTGTAATTGAGTTCCATTGAACTTATGCCCGAATAACTGTGCATGGTACTGCAGCCCAAAGCTATAGAGAAGGATGAAATCCTAAAAATACATACTTGTTTCTACACCCAATTCAAAGTGTTGACTTAACTTGTGAAGCTCTACAAACCACGGACCTGAAGGAATTCTTTTGAACCCATCTGTCTCCTAAGTGCCCTCCATTACAAGACATTTTTGTATGTGTGTGATGATCCCTCTGTTCCCTCTCTGGGAACAGTTAATATTTTCTGTCTGACAGAAAGATATTTCTGTTCTGTTAGGTATGTTTTAAACATTCTAGTATTCTAAAAATTTTAAAAACCCTGTGACACAGTCTCCAGCTCTTGTGCCTGGTGACCATTTTAGACTTTGTGCTCTCTATTATGCTATCCTATAAGGCACTGATCTGCAGGATGATCTGCAAGAACTTTCTGACAGCCAGAGCTGTCTGGCAATGGAATATGCTGCCTCGGATTGTGGTGGAGTCTCCTTCTTTGGAGGTTTTTAAGCAGAGGCTGGATGGCCATCTATCGGGAATACTTTGATGTCTGTTCCTGCATTGCAGGGGGTTGGACTGCACGGCCCCTGTGGTCTCTTCCAATTCTAGAATTCTATGTTCTCCTTGGGTGAATTTTATTGAGTTTTTGTGTATTAATTCTATTTTCATGGCACCATACAATGACTAAGTAATTTCACTTTGTTCTGTTTAATCTACTAATATATAAAAGTCAAAGTTTGTTTGTTTGTCTGTGTCAGGCGGGCAAAGACCTCATACGATTGGCTGTGTGAGGCAAAGACCTCATATGATTGACTGCCTGAGAAAATTCTATGAAATCCTAGGGTTTGCAGTTTAGGGAGGGCCTTTAGCATTCTCAGCCAGAGAGCTCTTGGGCCTAGCCTGTTGCTATGGAGATGAGGCCTAGCAGCAAGGAGAAAGAGGGCATTGTATTCTCTCAGCAATCCAACTTCTGTATGTTAATAATTGAATACAGATTGGATTGGGGAATATGGGGAAAAGTTACAGGTACGGGACAAGACAGTTTGGGGAATTAGAGACACAGGATCTCAAATCTTTCTAACAAGTATTACCTATGAGAAAATAAAATGCCAGGTATATACACCAATAAATGAATAAAAAGCAAGTGCTGGGAAACACAGTGGGTCTTACTTCTGAGTGAATGTGCAGAAGATGAGTTAGCTCAGCTCTAAAGGCATGCTATTACTTTTTATTTTTTATTTTATTATTTGTTTGATTGCTTATTTATAGCCACTCTCAGACCATTTCCGCATGGGCTAATAGAAACGGTGCAGAGCGTCCTCCTCCACTTAAAAGCACAGAGCGTGCCATTCCATCCCCGCTCTCCGGTGCAGATTTCCAGGCTCACACCAGTGCGAGCCTGTGATCTGCCAGGGGCGGGCTTTAGGCTGGTGAGCTTCAGCGGTTGGTTGAGACTCTTGACCAACCGGAAGCCGCCATTTCATCCCCGGAGCAGAGCGGAGCGATGAGCACGCACTGCTCCGGAGCAGCGCAGACTGGACTGGGGAGCCAAGAAGTCCGGTAAGTAGCGGCACGGGGTGATTCCCTCGCCCCGTGCAGAAATGGCCTCAATCTAAAGATCTCAGTATATTGTACAACAAAATCAGCTTGACCAATTTAAGTAATGTAAAAAATAAAAAGAGATTGAAAGCATGTTAAACAATTTAACAAGTGCCAAGAAGACAAATTAAAACTGATTAAAATAATTTAAGATAATTTGAAACCAGGTATATGTGTGGATTTGTGTAATTAGGACCCAGAGATTGAAGTACACTGGAATGAAGTAAATTTGGCACAGATCTGGCTTCTACGGATATTATTTGTTAAGACATTTCTCACAAAACAAAGTGGACTTGGAGTCATAGTGCAGAAGATGCCCTATGTCAATTTAAGACTTATGTTCATCCCTACTGAAAGCAGTAGGTAACACAAGTCTCCATTCTGGCATGCTGGCGTAATGAATTAGAAAGGAATGGGGAATTTGCATCCCTCCAGATGTTGTTGGACTGAAACACCCTCATTATTGGCTATGCTGGGTAGGGCAGATGGAAACTGGGGTCTAACAATATTTGCAGAGCTACCCATCTGAACCTTCCCCAGTTTACTAGACTAGGATTGAGAGAATCATGTTTGAAACCTCAGCTATTAAAATTACTGGGTGATTTTGACTGCTCACTATTATTTGGCCTAACCTAATTTGGAGGGTAGTTCTGAAGATAAAATAGAGGCAGGGAGAGTATTTGGTGGGAGGGCAAGCTACAAGTGTACATTTTTTTTAAAAAAAGGAAAATGAAAATACTTTCTTATTTCTGAAATCACTTACTTAGTTTCCCCACTTCTTCCTATTTTAACACTGCTAATAAAACTCTGTATTTTTCAACTTGATTTTATTAAATGTTATATTAGAGTCATACTTGGTGTAGTGTTCTGAGCATTGGATTACAGTCCTGGAGACCAAGGTTTGATTCTTCGCTTAACCATGGGTGATCGTGGATGCATCACACACTCTCAGCCCCCAGAAAACCCTATGATAAGTTCTCTTTAGGGTCACCGTAAACCAGAAACATCTTGAAGGCACAACTAATAACAACATCCTCTAAAGACTAGGTTTAGCTGGCGTACCAGCTGGGGCCTCTCCTAGAGAAGGCAGATCTGGGTGCAGTAATCCATTCTTTAACTGCATCTCAATTAGACTGTCGTCATGTGCTTTCCCTTGATCTGCCCTTCTAATATGTTTAGAAGCTGCTGTTAATGCAAAATGCAGCTGCCTGGCTGTTGTCCAATGTGGACTATTGCAGTCCTATATCACCAGTCGTCAACCAAATTCACTACTTTCCAGTTTACTTTCAAGTTCAAGTTACTGGTTTTGATCCACAAACCTTTAAACAGCATAAAAACAGAATATCTTCTTTCTGTTGGAGTCTTCTCATAGGCTCCGGCAGAGTCCCTGTCACATGTCCCACCACCCCAAAGTATTTGGTTGTCAAATACACGAGAAAGACCTTTTTCTGCAAGATCATCTTGACTGTGGAACTCACTCTCAAGAGAAAACAGCCGGACTTCATACTTACTGCATCTTTGCCAAGTTGTCAAAATGCTATTATTTCAACAAACCTTTGGGTTTTACTTTGGTTTTGGCCTGTTGTTTTTTTTAAAAAATGTTCTGTTTCTTTTTTGCCTTTATATTGTGGTTTTACTGTACATCACTTTGGTGGACATGGTGGACAGAAAGGGAAGCTAGAAATGCAGTCAGTCAGTCAATCAGTCCTTGGACTTTCCTTTGACAGAAAACACAGTGTATATGTTTTAGCAAGGCTTCAAGGGCAGTAATGCAGTTTGGACTAGAAGAGAGCTAGCGTATATTTCAGAGGAAAGGAAGGGATGAGAACAGGCAGAGGCATAAGGGAATATATTTGAATTTCAGCACTTAGAGAAGAATGAGTAGAATGAGTAGAATGAGTAGATCAGTTTCTGATCAATTCACCACATCATTCATCCCAGTCATTTGATATTTCTAAGTATTTCCTCTCACAAAGCTCTTGTTGGATTAATTGAGAAGGACAGTTTCCCACTACACATTAACTAATATGCCATCAGTTATTGTTTTGGAATGTTATGGGAAGGGCTTAAAAACATTTCCAAAATGGGAAGCCTTAGCCCATGAGGCTGCCAGAAAGGAAGGGTGTATGGGGAAAGAAAATCCAAGAACAGGAAAAAGTTACACCCACTGCCAGTGCGAGACATATTCTTTTCCTAATCATAACTGCTCCCAAAGAGGGGTTTTACTGTTGCTATAAAAAGCTGGACACACGTGTGTAGGAGATTCCCACAAAAAAACAAAAAAGTTAAGCAGGGCTGTGTCTAGAGCTGATGATGTAGCCTAGCTGGAAATGGACAGCAAGAACGTTAGGCAAAGAATGAATAATAAAGCCTGAAAGCAGCTTTTTTAAAATCCTGACAAGGTCCTGACTGAACAGATGGAAAGAATCCCCACCCATCTGGATGATGAAGGTGGTACTGTATGTAGTTTGTTGGCCTCAAACGGAGACTGCTTGCCAAGGAGTTTGCCTTGGCTGGGTTTAAAAACAAAACAAAAAGCAGAGCTATGGCAAAACAAATTGGCTTGGAGTCATGGAGCGGGGGCGAGGGGAATGTTTTGGACTTCAGTTGTCAGAAGCTCTGGCCAATGGGAAAGAATTGTTAATGTTGTACAAAATGTTTGGAGGGCTAAAGGTTCCACAGCATTAGTCTTTAGAGTAAAGTGACAGAGCTACAGGCCCCTTTTCATATCACCCATGCTTTGAAGTGTAAGATTAGACTTTAGAAGCTTGGTTGCATATTATCACAATCACTACCACAGTCCTGTCATCTTAAAGTTTAAGAAGCCATGCAAACTGAGGCACAGGTTTTGCTTTCTGTTCACCTTCTCATTGCCTCATAACCATCACTGAGGCTGGGGCAACCATCACCTTAGCACTGGACACCTCTTCTCATTAGCCCTGGCCCAACTGCCTTGCTCACATTTGTGCAAAACATTGTTCTTGGTATATATATATATATATATGCGCGTGCGCGTGTGTGTGTGTGTGTGTTTGTGTTGTCTCCAAGCACAGACATATACATAAATACACAAAATGGTCTAAAATGAATTTTGATCATTACTTTTTTGGGATTACAGCTCCAAGACCCCCACACACACACATACACACACACACAGCATAGCTACAGTACATGTTGCCTCAGGGATTCTGGGGCACTGAAATGGGGAGAATGGGCTCATGTCTTGTTTGTGAATTTCCCATGGGCATCTGGTTGGCCAGTGTGAGAAAGAGGATACTTGCCAAGATAGGCCTTTAGCCTGATTCAGCAGGGCTCATCTTACAATTTTTATCCTTTAGAACAATCTGCAAGGCTCTGAGGTATTATCCCTGAGAAGCAAACTGGATCACATCCAAAGGAAAGGAGATGTGTAATGCCTATGAGAAAAACAGATGTTTTCCTCCCCTGTTATTTTTAGAAACAGGAAGGCAATGAATTGCTGGCAGTTCCATTTTCAATCATCTTGGCCAGGTAAGTAATAGAGCTGCTATAACTCCTAGAGGAGTAAATACTAAGTATATAGTAAGCAGCCACAGACAGGCCACATAGCACAAACAGAATCTGATTTTGCGATTAAAAGATTCTAGTCCTCAAGGGTGCAAACATGACCACGTTATAGAATAAGGACCAATCCACAAAGAAGGGTTGCTGTTGTTGTGTGCCTTCAGGTTGTTTCTGATTTATGATGACCCTAAGGCAACCTTATCATGAAGTCTTCTTGGCGAGATCTGTTCAGAAGTCATTTACTCTGAGGCTGAGCGTGGGTGAATTACCCAAGGTCACCAGGAGTTGCAGAGGTTTGAACCCTAGGTCATTTCTGCACTAGACTGTTATAGTGCTGTTATTCCACTTTCCTGTGGAATCTGAGGAATCCCTTTGAAATCCCTTTGAGGCTCTCCCTAAACTGCAAACCCCAGAATCCCATAGGATGTTGAAAGTGGAATAATAGCACTATAACAGTCTAGTGTGGAAATGTTCCTAGTCTCCAGAGTTTTAGCCCAGTGCTCAAACCACTACACCATGCTGACTCACACAAAGAGAGTCTGCTGCTGAGATTTCTTATGGCCCCTGGGGGCAAATATGCCATTGGGAGCCCTCCCTGCATTCACATCAGTAATCCCGAACTCTTGAAATACCAGAATGTCTTTTGTGAAGACTCATTTGTTTTTTCCACATGCACACTGGCCAGGAACCCAGAGAGGGGGCATTTTTCAACCTATTCCCCCAGCCATGTTGGCAACAATGGTGTGCTTCCATTGGTTCTCCCATCCCTATGAACCCAAATTATAATGCTTGATTCATTCCTTGAGACTGTGCCAATATGACTAGAAAGAAAACTTTAAATTTCTTTTGACTTGGAAAACTTCCCTTTTACAATATAGTTTCCATGATCTTGCAACCAACATTGTCCCTGGTTGGTCTTACTATAGATATGTGATTTGTAGGGGCACCTGACAAAACATTGCCCCAAGATCATAGAAGCCACAAGGGAAATAAATAAACCCAGTTAAACCTGATTCAAATAACAATATCATGATAGGGCTGACCTAAGGCATTTTGCTGCCTGAGGTAGAACAGTAAACAATCCCCTCTTCTTGTCAAGATTAAGGCCACCTATAGCCATATGAATTATTTTAGTGCAAGAGATGGAAAATTCCATAAGTTTCCTTTCCTTTCCTTTTAACAGTAAAAAATACATACATGCATGCTGTCATACATGCATGCAGTAGTAACAAATGAGATAATTCAGGACACCCAGAGGGTGGTGCTGGGGGCAACAACCTCATTCTGCCTAATGGCAGGGCTGTCTGTAATGTCAGAAGATAGCCATTGATAAGATTTACAGGCCTGCACAGTAGATGCTGGTGAACAAGCTCCTGTTTCTGGTCTTCTGCCAGTCTGTCAATAAACCAGAATTATGAAAAGCTAATGTACGCTTAGCCATAGTAAAACTGTCTTCCAGAATCCAGATTCATAGTTAGAGATATTGAATACTCACAGACACAGACATGTTTGGTTGGAAATACATTTTAAAACAAATTCTCCAAGTCTAAAGCTATAACCTGGCCTCCTACAAGACCATTGCATTCCATACAATTTGAGCATTTGTGCCAAAGCTCAAATATATTCTATTTGCATGTTACTGAAGGCTGCTAAAGGCAGCCCTCTTTGTCTAAGCAAGGTGACAGAGATTATTTAGTTTGCATTAGGTTTTGCTACCTTGATAGTGCACTTCCCATGTTAATAATAACACAAATAGGTCACCACATGATTATCCAGGAGCAAGGTTATATTTCTGACCTTGTGTGTGGCATCAGGCACATCATCACACAGTGACCTGGATGTCTATCTGCTGATGCATATATCTGCCCTGTCCAAAGCTGTCCTGCCATCTGTAGGCCCAACACCAAGGACTGAGTCCAGTACTGTGACCTTGTGCCCTAGTAATTATACAATTACATGTATACTGTGGAAACCATCTTTAGTTCAGATTTAAAGAAAAGTTACCCTAAGAAGCTGCTTGTGCAGTTTCTTTATTCGTCTCCTCCTAGTAGGAGCCGCAAGAATTTTGCCCTCTAGATGTTTTGGACTATAATTCCCAGAAACCTTTATTGTTGGCCATGCTGGTTGGGTCTTTTGAGAACTGAAGTACAAAATATCTGTGGAGCAAATGATTTCTAACCCCTGATTTGCACTATGGAAGCCTGCAGTTGTTTTAGTAGTAATAGCAGTAGTAGCAAGAGCCAGCATGATGCAGTGGTTTGAACATCTGGAGACCAGGGTTCGAATTCTCGCTCAGCCAAGGAAACCTACTGGATTACCATGGGCAAGTCACCCTCTCTCAGCTTCAAAGGAAGACAAAGGCAAACCCCCTCTGAACAAATCTTGCCAAGAAACCCCCATGATAGATTCATCTTAAGGTTGCTATATGTCACAAACAACTTGAAGACACATGACCACAAGTAGTATCCCATTTCCGCATGAGACTGTTATAGCACTATTATTCCACTTTCAACATCCTATGGAATCCTGGGGTTTGCAGTTCAGGGAGGGGCTGAGCGGCCCCTCCCTGAACTGCAAACCCCAGGATTCCATAGGATGTTGAAAGTGGAATAATAGCGCTATAACAGTCTCGTGTGGAAATGGCCGTAGTATCAGCAGGGGTATGAAAGAACCAAGAGGAATGGAGTCTGATGAGTATCCTGGATATCATGTTGGGGACCCCAAATGTACACAAAAATAATGTTGTCTGCCACTAAATTATGTCACCTATCACTGAAAAATTAGGATCTCTTGCTTCAATCAGTGTGGGAGACCAGGACAAGAAGTTTTTATAGAACTCTGGCAATTTCCACACTAGACTGTTATAGTGCTATTATTCCACTTTCAACATCCTATGGAATCTTGGGGTTTGCAGTTTATGGAGGGCCTCAAGGCCCCTCTATAAACTGCAAACCCCAGGATTCCATAGGATGTTGAAAGTAAAATAGCACTATAATAGTCTAGTGCGGAAATGACTTCTGTCTGCCCTATTATCATTAAAAACATAGTTGTCTTTCCTGTAGTTCATTACATAATTGGGTGATGATATATAATATGCCACCTGACCTGACATAGGTTACATCCCAGGTTCAAGTTCAGAAATTATGAAAGTGTACTCCAAAGCACTTTGTTTCTATGCTCAAGCAAATATCTGGGTTGACATCCTGCTAGTGACATACAATAGTGCAAATACAGCTTACACTAATATAAACCACCTGTTTTGTTTTTATGGAGGATGGAATTCTTCATTGATCGTGAAATGACCAAAACAACCATAACTGCATTGGCAATAGTAAAACATTTGCAAAAACAAAATATCATTTGTAGGGACTTTTCAAGCCTCACTGGAGGTACCTACAGGTGCCTGTTGTAGCATGTCCTCCTACAGGGAGACACATCTCTGCTATTTCCCCCACTTCTGACATGAAAGTGCCTGTGTTGGGAGTCTGTATCATACAAAAGGTCTGTTTGGGTGTGTAGCATCAGGAGACACAGCTACATGCCAGGCATACATCTCCTATGGGGCTTAGCCCTTGTCTTTTCCCAGTTGATCTACTGTAGAATTACAGTACGTATATTTTTTTCAACAGGTAGCAAGATGCACAGAATGAGTTTCAAAAGTAGTCAACAAAGTTATATTTCTTCAGTTATGTCACATTCCATCTCTAGTCATCCTCAAGCGGCATGACCATCTTTTGTATGGTGCATAGATTCATCACTGAGTAGAAAGGTTTTTGTTTTATTTTCTTCCAAATTATTTTAATTTCAGGCTTCAAAAATATAGATAGTAGGAATTAAAAAGTATACTGGGAAAACAAAGCAAAGTGTAATTCCCCCTCTAAGAAGAGTTAAAATTAAAGAAGTGTATCGGAAACAGACCCATATTTGTGATAGTATTTATTGGTTTTGTATGTTGATTAATAACTCATTAAAAACATATACAATCTAGGGCGTCTTTCCATAGGATCAGATTTATTGTCTGAATATTTTTGTTAGTTTAAGCTGTCTTTCCTATTATTAGAGTTGCAATCATGTGTTTGATTTGTTAATTCACCCATAAGAGCTATGTTCCAAACATGAATTCATCACCTTGTAATGTTTATTTATTACAGCCATATTATGATAGGAGATTGGAAACGTTACTTATTGGATTATGGCTGAGGGAGGGATCCTTGGAGCTGGGATCCAAAAGAGTAAATTTCTTGTGCTGTGGTTGTTATTAAGAAACTTATAACAGGGCTTTGGTCATTATGAGAGATTTTTTGTTACTTTTTAGGAGGTTATTTTGCCTTTAAGTTACTTTTTAGGCCTTCCAGTACTTATCACACATTTTGAAACGAGCTTAGAGCTCTGTTTGTAAAGAGATTTTCTCAGAGCCCACCTCTGTATAGAAGTTTGAGTTTCTCAGTTGGCCTGCTGTGGGAGACCACCCTTTCCTTCTCTTAATTCATGGCTGTGCTCCCAAAATAAAGTCTGAATTCAGTGGTCAGGCTCTAATGTTGCACATCAGGAAAGCACTGAGGCAGAGGAGAGTTGCTTCTATAGTCTGGACTGCACTCTGGATTCATGCCTAGAAGAGTTCACACCTGCATTTCTTACATTTGCTATGTTTGCATTCCCTTAGTAACATTCTCCAAACAAGAATTTTCAGTCCTCCAAAGACATTTCCCTTCACTCTGTGAATTTCTAGCACTGCAGAGAGTGAGACATTGAAAATCATTCACACCTCGCACTCTCAAATTAGCTGTGTTTGCATTCCCTTGGTAACACTGCCTGCCCCTTTATTTTAGATTCCTAAACTGTGTTTCTAAATGCTCAGCTGAAGTTTTCAGTTACAGCAATTTGGGATCTGAAGGAAAATGTCACTGAAGAAGGTCAGAAATCTTATATAGGGGTAGGGACAATCCCCCTCCCATAGCTACACTCGTGGTTATGCTTAAGAGGTAAAGTTGCTAAGCGACTGCAACTGAGGCTGCTGTTTAGAGAAGAAATAAAAAGATAGATGGGGAATACTAAACTGACTATTAAATCAATTGCTTTAAGATAGCTGCAGTCTGGCATTCAAGCTGGCAGGTGTGGCCTTAGGAGTACTGTGATAATTAGGACCAATGGTGTGGTAGAAGCAGGACTTGAAGTGTCAGAGTGCCAGGGCTGGCAGGCGGGCTGGCTGGCTGGCTTGCTTGCTTTCTATTAGTGAGCAGCAGTGATGACACCATCTGACACTCCCCTTAGATTTCTCTTTCCTTCTGACTTTACCTGTAATCATCACAAAAACTGGAACAGTAGGCTTTTGCCAGCAACAACATATCTGCATGAACTACTCTTGCTATGAAGCAAAAAATAGTTTGATTTTTGTCTTGTAATGTCAGTTGAGAGCCATTAGCGTTACAAAAGACCTGCTTCTGGTTGAGATGAAAATGCATAGATAGGATTTGTTGATAATATAAATACTGCTTTGGGTCCCATATTGGGAGGAAAACAAGATGTAAATTAATTAAGCTGCCTGTATTTTTGGACTTTCTTTAGGCATGTGGCTATCGGGGCTTCTGACCATTACACACATTTGTGATGGTAAAAGCATTCTGCCAACATGAAAAAGGATTGGAAGTACTCTTTAATGGTGCACCTGGGAACTAATTAAAAATTACCTGTCCTTCAGAGAAGCTGTCCCTTAATGTATCCATGTGACTCAATGTTTTCGCTGGCCATCTAGGAAATTCTTTTCTTTCTTTAATAATCTTGTCTAACCAACTGCACTTCAAAGCTGAAATTTAGATGTCATCCTGGATTTCCAGGTTTCAGCCATGGCCAGGACTGCCTTTGCACACAATTTAAGCCATGTTTAAATATTTGAAGGGATGCCATGTAGAGGAAGGAGAGGGCTTGTTTTCTGCTGCTCCAGAGACCAGGACAAGGAGCAATGGATTCAAGCTGCAGGAAAGGAGATTCCACCTGAACCTCAGAAAGAACTTCCTGACAATCAGGGCTGTCCGACAGTGGAATATGCTGCCTCGGAGTGTAGTGGAGTCTCCTTCCTTGGAGGTTTTTAAGCAGAGGCTTGATGGCCATCTGTCGGCAGTGCCTTGAGGGTGTTCCTGCACGACAGGGGGTTGGACTGGATGGCCCCTGTGGTCTCTTCCAACTCTACATTTCTATGATTCTATGATTCTATAAATCCAGTGCACCAGCAGCATCCATTCCAGGAAGCGTTGAATTTGGCCATAGTAACACGGGACTGAGTTGGATGATAGGAACATACTGTAGATAAGGCTGCTTTTGAGAAATGCTCAGAAAGAGCAGCTGGTCCAAAATACTGTTACCAGACTGTTGACTGGGATTCATTGCTCATAAAGAGCTTACACGTCCCTTGCTACAGGAATTCCACTAGCTACTGGCCTGTTTCCAGGCAAAATTCAAAATGCTGATTACAACCTAAATTTGAGTCAATTTACACAACATGTGACTTGGTTCCAGAGTATTTGAAAGACGATATGCTCCCATATAAGCCTGCTACACTTTGAGATCTTCAAGAGAGACTCTTCTGTCAGTCTCAACACCTCCAGAGGTATATGTGGTAAGGACACAAGAAAGGGGCTCCTCTGTGGCTGCTCCCGGATTGTGGGACTCCCTTTCAAAGGAAATTAGGCCAGCCCACTTCTTGTTGTCCTTCCACTGGCAGGCAACGTTCTTGTTTCTTAGGCATGCCTTCAGTAACTAGCTGCCTATTTTGATCAGGGGTTTTAAATGGATATGCTTGACTTCTGTACATTTTAATGTTGGATGAGGTTAAATAATTTTAACTGAATTAGTGTTTAATAACATAATTTAATAACATATAATGTTTAACAACATATAATGTATTTTAATATGTGTCATTTATTGTGTTTTTAACAGAACTTTAACATTTTTTTGTTGTTGGAAGCTATCCTGCATCCCAGCCCTATGAGACAGGCAGGATATAAATCAAATAAAGAAATAATAAGCTGTAATGGTCCAACAGAAATATTCTTACTCTAGCCATGGCAACCTGACAATTTTTGCTTCTTGAGACAAAGGGCAAGATTGTGCTCCTTCATTGTGCACACAGAAACCAAGTAGACTAGTAGTTAATTTTTACTGTAAACAGTGGCAATGCTGTAGTATTACTGTACCACACCCAAGAATAGCAAACTAGTTCAGAATAGGCTGTGCGTGTGATGCATATGGCTTTGACACCTAAAACCTCTACATCACACTCTGTTAATAATAATGTTAATATTAAAGTATTGATGTTAAAGTAATATTAAAGTTATTAATGTGGAAGAATATAGAAGCTAAGAGAGGATGCAACAGCTTGCTTAGTCTACAGGGAAGGGCAAGATGCTGCCTCCCTCCTTTCCTCACCCTCCTGCAGAGTTAACTGCCAACAAACCTTTGCACTTTGAATTGATTTTGCAGCAGGTAAAATAAGCTGAGGATCAAGGGAAAGTGAGAAGGTGAAAGACAAACTGGGACATTTTAAAAGAAGCTGAAGAAGTGGGATGACATAGGATTAATTAGGACTGTCCCTACCAAACTGGAACAGCTGGAGGGCATAGGAAGGTTTACTTTTTAGGACTACAGTTTCCAGAATTTCTCAGCCAGCAAGGCCAGACGATTTTGGACACTGTGGTACCAAAAAAGCAAAATTTCTCACTTTTGAATGGATTGAACCACAGTGCTAGTTGTAATAGTCTGAACCAGAAAACTGAGTAAAAGAAAAACTCCAGCGAAAACTAAAATGAAAAACTGGTCCGTGTCTCAAAGCTTGCTTTGGAATGATTTGGTGTAGTTGGATTCTAACAACACAGGGATATTTAGGAGTATGTTAGGAATTCCCAACAGGAAGCTGCTCATGTTTACCTTTTAATGACTTATGAAGCTGTCATATGCCATTCCTTCCTGCTGTTTAATAACACTTTTGAAAGAATTCTTTATGAAGATGGATAGTAGGGTAATTCTGCAGCTGAGGAACTGGCATGCTGTCAAAGAAAGCAGAGGCCAGTTTACTATCAGTGACACTGCATTTTTCATTATCTGCCACTGTCTTCCATAATAAATTTGCCATTAAATAAAAATAAATTGACCACTTGGGAGAAGATATTATTAATGATAATGATGATCTTTACTGTTGCTGTATTAGCCACAGGCTATTGCAACTTGCTCATGAATAAGTGGTGCACGTGTGTGTTGTGTGTATAAACACATGCACATATGTTGTGCCTAAAACTTAAACAGAAAAAGACTGATTTGATTAGATGAGTCACAGCATAAAATTAAACAAAACAAAGCATGAACTATACTTTATATATACATTGCATAATATAAATACCAATTACAGAAAGATAAACAGAGAATTAGATATGATTAAAGAAGGGTGCACTGATGTGCCAAGATTTATTACCACCCATCCCCCGGTAGACAGCCAGATTATGAAAGCAATTAATGCATTATGCTGCTCAATAAAGTTGTCTCACAGTTAATGGAATTTGTACAACTAGAGGGGCCTGAGTATTGTCATAGAGGTGTGACTCGGTTTCTAATCAAACCAAAGTGATAGATCTGAGCTCACCCCGGGAACAATGTGACAGAATATCAAGGCAAAAAGCTGGAAGCAGGCCTACACAATGTATGACATCCTTTCCCCTTAAGATAACTGCCAAAGTCAGTGCAACATTGGCAAGTTAACACAAGTAATATTTTCCTTGCACTCCCCTAACCTTGGTGAAATCTTGGTTGAGGGTACCGAAGACATATGAGTAGCCATACATGGCTGCTGACTGGTGGATTGTTTGTTGTTTTGCCACTATTGTTCAGAGCATGTCATTCAAATAAAAAGTGCAAACCTAAGAAAGGAGACCGAGGAGGAACAGAAGAGAGGAGGTCTTTAACCATCGTAAAGCAGCATGCACCAATGGAAGCCAGTAGCATGCTAAAAAAAACAAAAAGCAAAACAAAAACTAACAAAACAAAAAACAAAAAAACCCCACCAAAACCAAAACAAAAGAAAAACCTGTTTCTTTCCAAGGTAGTGCTCTTACCCTAAGAGTCTCCAATTGCCCTGAGGCCTGGATAAGTGAGACTAGGCTTGAGATCAGAAAGCCTTGGTCATGAGTCATCTGACCTGGATGTACAACTTTCACAGAATTAAATATGGGTATTTCTACACCAGAGAGCCAACATGCTATAGTAGTGGTTTCAATACTGGACTATGATCCTGGAGAGCAGGGTTCAATTCTCTGCTTGCCTATGGAAATCTACTGGGTAACCTTGGGTGCATCACGCACGCTCAGCTCCCAGAAAACCCTGTGATAGGTTGCCTTAGGGTCACCATGAGTCAGAAATTACTTCAGGGCGTACAGTAACAATAACAATAATCTCTACACCAGCATGGCTGTTGTCAAAATGGGTCAAGCCAACTGCAATCACATGGAAAGGAAGAAATGTCCACTCCTGTGACTGCATCCTCCCCAACTCTGCTCCCCCACTCTTTATATGTGGGAGGAAATATCTGTAGGGGACAGGGATCATCCAGATTTCAGGGCCTGGCCCTTTTTCTCCAGTCCTCAGGTGATGGGGAGGAATCTCAGGGTGAGAGTGCTCTCTTGAAGGGTGCATGTGCTTATATATATGTATACATGCATGTTATATGTATGCACACATGGATTATTGTGTTGCTGCAGGCTGCTTTGGAATGGATGATATAGATTCAAGAGGGTCCAACTAGCTGTCTCTTCCCCCTCTTCAACATCACTAGGGGGTATCCCCTGTATCTTTGAGCTTTGGTCTTGAAACCTCTGGGTGTGGTGTTCTCCCTTAGTAGGACAAAATGCAGAATATGCAGGTAGTCTTATCCCACATTACAATACCTTGATCGTACAAAGTTCCATATCAGAAGGCAAATCAGTGAAGATACACCAAGGCTCCTCTCTACAAACACTCCCCTCATCAAAATTCATCTTGCATCTGGTGAAGTGGGCTAGAGTCCCTGAAAGTTTATGCAGAAATTTATCCATCTCAAGAGTGCTACTAGACCCCTCCGTTCCCTTCCTCCCTTCCTTCTTATGCTATAATGCACTAACAGGACTACCTCCTTGAAAACTCTCCTTAGTCATAGCCGGGTCACAGTGCATAGCTCTACTCTTCATTCTGTGCAGTTCTTAAGTGTGTGGGAGAATGCCTAAACAAGGCATGTTCACCATTCTGTGGAAAGCCATCAGGGGTATTTTGAACTCCATTTCTTCTGCTACTTTGGGATATTCTGTCAGTGTAGACCCTCTAGTGTGATACAGTGGTTTGAGTATTAAACTAGAACTCTGAGGG
The DNA here is from genome assembly GCA_948474755.1 of Ctenosaura bakeri. NCBI lineage: Eukaryota > Metazoa > Chordata > Lepidosauria > Squamata > Iguanidae > Ctenosaura > Ctenosaura bakeri. The sequence goes on from CAOLHI010000896.1 coordinate 549,734, forward strand.
ATGAGAATTCAAATGCCTGCTTGGCCACAAAAACCTACTGAGTGACTATGATCAGGTCATGTTCTTTCATCTTCAGAGGCAGGCAATGGTGAACTGCCTCTGAACAAATCTTGCCAATAAAGGGTTGCATTAGGGTTACCATAAGTCAGAAATGACTAGAACACAAGCCATTTCTGCACTAGATTGTTATAGTGCTGTTATTCCACTTTCAACATCCTATGGAATCCTGGGGTTTGCAGTTTTGGGAGGGGCATTTAGAATTCTCAAGGGCCCCTCCCTAAATCGCAAGCCCCAGGATTCTATAGGATGTTGATAGTGGAATAATAGAACTATAACAGTCTAGTGTGGAAATGGCCATGGAGTTGGGAGGGAAGAGAGTTGACCACCTCTCCAAACACAAATCAGTTATTCATTCATTAAGTGATCTAGTCAGAATAGCATTACCTGCTATTTTAGGAGAAAACCATTATTTTAAAATGAATTTCCAGAATGAAAGGAATGTTAGTCTGTTGAAGCAAAAATAGATGGAGAGAATGTTTTTGTGGCACCTTAAAGACCAATTAATTTATTGTGACATCATGAATGGTCCATATCATCTGAAGCTTATTCACATTGCATAATTATTGTGCTTTGATTTCACTTTTAACTGCCATAGCTGAATCTGATGGAATTTTGGGATTAGCAGTTTGAGGAGAGTTATTTACAAGTCTAGCCAGTGTGGCATAATGGTTTGAGTGTTTGCTATGACACTGGAGACTAAAGTTTGATTCCCTGCTTGGCCAGGGCACTCCACTGGGTAACCTTGGGCATGTTACACACTCTCAGCCCCAGATAACCTCTTGATAGGTTTGCCTTGGGACTAACGTAAGTGGGAAATGACTTGAGGGCACAAAACAACAACAACCACAATTTATAATCCTCAGCAAAGAGTTCTAGTGCCTCTCCAAACAACAAACCCCAGGATTCTATAGGATGCAGAGATGGAAGGTAAAAGTGGAACCATAGTGCTATAGCTGTGTTATGTCAAAGAGTCATAAATTTAATAAATTTGTCAAGCTCTGAAGTGTGACTAAACTCCTTGTCTTTTCTAAAAACTGTGATTCCCCCATTTCTAAAATAGGATAAAACCCTAGAAGTTTCTTTTATTTGCATTCTAACAAAAAAAGTAGAAATCCTCAAGTTTGTCTGGAAGGTCTGCTCCAATGTTTCTTAACCATTCAGGTCCAGGGGGTTGTTACCCTGTTTTCTGGGGGTCCCAGAAATGTGCTCTCAATTATATAAGTTGGGGAAATTAGCCAAGAGCACAAGCTAGCAATACGAGAGGCAGGGCAACGGAGCAAGATCTTTTGTCCAATGTCTATGGGGTCAGGCCAAGTCAAGGAGCAAACTGAAGTGAAATAATAATTGTGGTTTTTATTAAAATACGGTCAAACAGTGTATGCAACACACTCACACAGATAACTATAGAAATAAAGGTTGGAATGGGTTAGAGGGATTTTTAAGAGGAATTGTTGGTTTGGGTAATACTACACCTGTCCTGAAGCCCAGGTAGTCTGCAGCAGAAGTTCGGAGGTATGGAGTCTCAGTACGTGGAACTGAAGGGAAGGCTCGCCAAGCAAAGCGGCAGCAAGGCTGGATGGAAGTCGGGAGCGATCTGAGCAATCCAAAGAAATACTCAAAGTCAGGGGTTTTTATAGGGGAAAATGCGGCCGCAGGCTAGTCCATACTTGGGGGAAAACAATGAGTTTTGGGCTAGAGACAAAGCCTCCGAAAGGTCAGAATTTAGCATGATTGAGTTAAGTCCAAACTGATAGAGCAGACAGTATGCTAACGCAGAGTGCTTGACAGATGAAGATTCATCTAATCAAGCTGCATGCTCGGGGCAGGGAGTTCTTTGTAAGCAGCATGCATACATAATAGAGTACTTGCCTTTCAGGTCTCTTGAAGTGTCGGGACGGCTATTTCTGGCCTTGCCTGTATTGTTTGGAATATTACAGCAATTAGCGGCCGTGCCTGTCTGCGAGCTTGTCCGGGGGACCTCGTAGCACGTGGAGAGGAATAGGTAAAGAAAACCAAATTATTGATATCAAAGTGATATCTAATATCCTTCAAGTCCGGGCTAGAAACTGCGGTAACAGGGTAACAGACCTTACTTTACAAATCTAATGCAAGCTATGGACTTCATCTCCAGAAAAAGTGCATTGAAGTATATAAACACAATTTTCCATATACCTTATTGCAATGGAAATTGCTTTTTTTTCCCCTCATAAAACTAATCTGGGATGTTAAAAAAAAAAATTAACCTTAAAACTCAGTGACCAGAACAGCTGCTGCTGCTGCTGCTGCTGCTGCTCCTCCTCCTCCTATCTCTGGACTAGCAAAAGTCACCCACTCTAATCGCAGGCCTTTTCTGTACTACATTCTTATAGCGCGATGATTCCACTTTTAACATCCTATGGAATCCTGGGGTTTGCAGTTTCGGGAGAGGCCGGCTGGCCCCTCCTGAAACTGCGAACCCCCGGATTCCATAGGATGTTAAAAGTGGAATCATCGCGCTATAAGAGTGTAGTGCGGAAAAGGTCTCAGTCATGCTAACTTTCAAAATATTCTGATTAATTTGTACTGATTAATTCGTACTGAGGGAAAGACACTCTGTACACTAAATCAAGCCTGCAGAAATACAAAGGCATGAAATCCTGTATCATTCTTTCTGTGATTTCATAACATTATTCTGTAGATAAAATATATACATTTTACAAAGTGTATCAGTATCCTTCCGTAAAGATCATTTAGGTTTTTTTGTCAAGTATTCTAGATGTGAACTGTAATATTTACTTATTCAGTAAGAGGGGTCTGGGGTAGAGAAAAGAGTACAAAACCTGTATCAGGTCATGTGAGGAGGTCAAGGGGGATGGGGAGGAGGCAAACTTTCCACATTTCAATTTCTGAATGTTTCAGCAGCTGGCAACTCTCCCCCCACCAACAGAATAAATCCCACTGAAGAGGAAAGGGCAGGTGAAAAGATAATAGACATTAATTTTTATGAGTCGACCTCTACCCCCCAGTTAGAGGGCAGGGGGGATCGTTAAAATATCTTGCTGCCAGGCCACCCATCCTCCTGTACAAGGCCTGCCCAGTAGACTCCAAAGGCAATTGGCAGTTTCTTCATGATCTATTATAAACTTGGTCTTTAAAAGCAGATTACTAGATCTAATGTCAAGCAATAATGGTTAATCTAAGGATGTAGTGTAATTCCCTGCTCATATGTTTGCTTCTTCTGATGTTTGCCTGTCCCCATGTTTTTGTAGCCATTTCTACAGCCACAGACTTAGGTGGGGATCTTTAGTCATTTTAAGAGGGTGGGGCAAAGCTCAAGAGGAAGATATGAAAATTTCCCAAGATGCCTCCCAATGGCCTGGCTGCCAAATCCCCCTCATGTACCAGAACAGGACAGCAATGAGGGCTCAGAAATGAATACTCCCAGCCTGTAGAATTCCCTTCCATTGACAACCATATAGTGTTTTATTCGGATGAGTGTCTGGCAGCATGAAAAACAGTAATGGAATTCGTACCTGTTACAGTGATTTTTATGTGCTTTTAAATCACTTCTAATTTAATAGTGTTACCCCATAATTTGTTCAATTATGTTTAAAATGCAATTATATTTTTATCTGTAGCACCTTCTATAATCTTTTTTGAACTTCTGTAAGTCTCAGGTTTGGTGAAAAGATGGGAGATTAATTATATGCATTAATAAGTAAATATATTATGATGAGAATATATCTAGGGAGCTTTATAAGGATTTAAACAAGGTAGCTGGCAAGATAGAAGAACTAAAGGGGCACGAGTGAGCTTCTCTCTTAATTATGAGATTTCACTGAAAAATGCAAAAACAGAAGTAGTTCCTCTTCTCTTCACCCCACATCTTTTGCCTTGTATTGTACTCCACACCAGGTTCAGGCTGAACTTTGAAATAATCAGAAAATCTGCTGAGCCCTAGTTTAATCCACTGCTGTGAAAAGTTAACCAGCTAACGTCAAGTCTTCAAGTTGCTGTTAAAGGTGCAAGAACTGGGCTATTTGTTTATTGTTTTTTCTTGAATGGTGGACAACCCTAGTGTGTGACAGAACTTCGTTGCTTGAAGAGAAGAATGAGACTGTGCCCTCTCTCTCACTCTGTGCACCAAGCCAACTGGAAATTGACTGGGGAATCTTTCTTTATCCTTGGAGAAGAGATAATCTGGAGGCAGCAGGGTGGCCTTAGGGCAGATTGCATTAATACGCAGCTATGTCCTCCAGCACCTTGTTACCATCGCCCAACAACTCCATACTTTACAAGTACAGTGGCCCCTCCATTTTTGCAAGGGTTCAAGGTGCAAATCCCTCAAGAAAGTGAAAAAAATGCGAATAACACTCCTCCTACCAACAATGCCCCTCCTCTCTCCTTCTGGGGCACCCCCCTCCTATTCCCTTGTCTTTTACACACAGGGACCAGAGGCAAGGGAATAGGATGAGGGAGCTCTAGACATACACACATCCCTTCCCACCCCATTCCCTTGTCTTTTGCCTTGCTGTGCCTTCTCAGAGTGAGGGATAGAGGCAAGGGAATAGGGGAGAGCTCCGGAGGGGAGAAGGAAGACTGGGTTGTGCCTCCCCCGCCATTCCCTTGGCTTTTGCCTCTGTGCCAGTTCTCAGTGTGGGGGCCAGAGGCAAGGGAATGGGAGGGGGAGCTCCAGAGGGGAGAAGGAAGGCACATGCACATGCCTCCCCCATTCCCTTGCCTTTTGCCTTGGCGTGAGTTCTCAATCCAGGGGCCAGAGGCAATGAAATGGAAGAGGGAGCTCCAGAGGGGAGAAGGAAGGCATCCATATGCTTCCCCCATTTCCCTTGCCTTCTTTCTCCATGCCCAGCTAAATGCAAGGAAGGGAGGAGAATAGGAGAAGGGCATGCACACGCCTCACAAATAATCAAATTCATCTGCCAGTGTGGAGGAAAGACTGTATCCTGATTTGAGAGGTATAGTCCTAATTACCGTAATCTTCTTTCATTCCATTTTCAGCTGCTTTTTAAATGTCTCCGTTTCTCTCTATTCCTTCCCCATTTCCACCTTTGTCCTCAAGCTTATTTACTTTGCTGCAAACTAAGTTCAACTTACAAAAGTAATTTGCATTCAGTTATCTCAGTGTGTTGGGGGAAGGACAAGAGGGTGTGGAATCTTGTCCTTTCCAGTAAGTTCAAGGAAAAGCAAATTGCTGCTGTCTCTCCTAGCTTGTGCATTCTTCCTTATTAATGACTTTCGACATCTTGACCACATTCTGATGTTGCTTGCTTAACACTTGTCCCAGTTTTCATCTGTAGAAAGCTGGAGGCTACACATCACCTGTGTGAAACAAACAACCCTTCTCTCCCTCCCAATTAGACAGTCTCTGAACCAGGGGGGTAAAAATGAAGGGGGGAGAACAAAACTATGAGTAGGGTTGTTGTTGTTTGGTTTTAGATCATTTGCTAGAAAAGCAGTGATGAAGGAAACCCCAATTATTACCAAATGCGTCCAGCTGATTTTTCTGACCTGCTCTAAGCCATAACCCCAAAGAAGCCATTCCCACCTTCAGATCACATTCATCAAATTTTGATTAGCAAGCATCCATAGACAGTCTACTCCTTCATGCATGGAGATGATGTCCATCCAGGAGCTTGGGCCTGCAGCTTTCAGAATTCACTAGCAGCATAGCCAGAAGGATGGAGGCAGGATGCAGAGCCACACCATACATTCCTTAGTTCCATTGCATCTGTTTGCGTCAGACGTGGAAAATGCTCCAAAGCACCTGTTGCCTATCCAGCTCTGTCTCTTCCTGCCTTGGTAATTTTCATTCATCTGCTGTGACCAGCAAGATTCCAGTTTTTCTCCAAAGCAAATGAGGCAGGAGGCTGGAGGTCCTGGAAACCTTTTTAGCCAATTTACAGACCTCTGTGGGAGGAAATGCTTAAGCCTAGCTTTATGCTTTCAATAGTGATTCAGTGTATTGGCAAATTACATTTAAGAAGGCAAAAAGGCGACCAAGGATGGTTGGATTTTCTGTTTGTTTGTTTGTTTGTTTGTTTGTTTAAGCAGGAGAGTTTGGCCATTATTGTCATCTTCCTCTGTGTAAGTTTGATAATCAGACACATCAGTGCAGGGGATTCTCAGATGAAAAAGAAAAATATGATTGCAATTTCATTCCAAACCCAGACAGTTAGATCAGCATGCTCCAGCAGATCCAATCCGTTGCACTGCTCTGAAAGTGCTCATGTTTATCACTGTCATTATAGTATCCATCTGCTTTCACTTGAAGGACGACACATGTTTTCTTAATCAAAGCAGTTGCTCTGTTGTGTTTATGGAAGATCATTATTTTCAACTTTAGACCTTCCTAATCCCAGGAGAGAAGCCCTAACCACAAGTTTGCTTCTATGCTGTATGACATGCAAGTGACCAACAATTTCAAATTGGTCTCCTGAGATTACAGAGTGGGCTGTTTGCCCAAAGTGGAAGAGGAAAAAACAGCCTCTGACATCAGGATTAAATTGGCTCCAGAAATTTTGGCAGCAGGCAGCCCAGCCAGTGCAACCAGATATTTTGTCATTTCTTGAAGGGGCTCTCTGTTGTTGTTGCTCTGTGTGTTTGTGGTGGTGGTGGGGAACAATCCTAATGATGTGGCAAAAATTTAAATGGGAAAGGTGGGTCAGGAACTCCACTTTTGTTGTATTCACCCCACCCAAATCTTTCTAGATTTAGCCCTGGATCATCTCCAAATGTGCCCAATTGGTATGAAGTGATAATTGCCTTAACTACTACAGGGACACAGCCCATCCACAGAGATGGCTGCAGGCAATTTGTCTTTTAGGTGTGTGTGTATGTTCCTTCAAGTTGCCTGCCAACTTATGGCAGCCCTGTGAATTTCATAGGGTTTTATTAAGTTTTCCCAGTTCCTTCCTCTGAAATGTGGCCTACAGCTGGTATTCATTGTACTAACCAAGGCTGACCCTGCTTAGCTTCCAAGATCAGACAGGATGTGGTTTCTTTAGGGTATTTAGGCCACTTGCCTCTTAGAGCAAAAGCTAATTTGGATCGCCCCTCCATTTCACATACAGAAACTGACTGGACTGGCACTTGAATCTTACTTCAACATTGGTGATGGGACAGCATTTGCTGTTACTCCTGAAAGCAGCAGGCTAGTTTAGAGAATGCAGGACTGGCTATCCTCTGAGAGAGGAAGGGCTAAGGGAGCTCTAGAGAAATGTATGGGGATGGCTGCCTGGTTGCTTCCCAGTATTTGCTGCCTATGGCAGTTGCAGTCCTCTGCGTACTTCCACTTATTTCAGCCATCCATATATTTTGTAAGTTGCACAAATGGAGCCGGGGGGGGCAGCAGAGCCTAGAGACCCCATCTTAATAAATCACTAACAGGCACTAACATAGCTCATTATGAAAGGGAAATAACTGAAATGCTTCCCAGCCATGCAACCCCCAGCATCTTGCTATACCTGTATTGCCACCCTGGTATTTTTAACAGGCCACTAACCCAAACAATTCTGGTTTAGGTTATTTGTAGCACCAGGAGCCCATCCAGTGTGTCAACATAGCATAACCATTGGCTGATAGTGTTCTGGGACAATCAGAATTGTAGATTTTTCACCATGGGAAGAAATACAGGCAGAATGGATACTATTCAGAATGTCTGGGCACCGTTCTTACATCTTTTTCCACTGAGGTTTTCCATGCATTGGGGGACTTGAGAAATTGCTTATTATGAACCTGGGTGGAATGTGTGGAATTTAGTCACTGTAACTTGCAGCATAAGTACCATTAGCAATCTATTACAGAATAATTAACAAAAAATAGTAATTGAAACAATACTGTAAGCAACCAACCAACCAGTATTCTTCAGGGTCATATTCCCACTTACCCTTAGATATGGATTAGTTAATCTTGAATACTTTTAACCACATATTTCTTCACAACAAGGGTAACTAAGACATACATTTTGGATCTATTTAGGGAAAAGAGACACTGGGGAGAGGAAAATGTGGCCCTCCAGATCTTGTTGGTCTGCAAGTCCCATCATTCCTGCCAGCATTACTCAATAGTTCAAAAACGGCTAAAAGGAAGGTTGAGGAAACTACAGACCAGTCCAGTCAGCCTGACATCAAATATTAGAATGGATTATACAGGAGTTTCTCTGCAAGTATCCTAATGACAATGCAGTGGTCAGTAGGAGCAAGAACAAATCCTGCCAAACTAATCTTATACCTTTTCTTTTTAATCAAGTCACAGTTTAGTAAATGGTAGGAATGCTGTGGATTTCATTTATCTGATTTCAGAAAAGCATTTGGTAAGGTCTCCTGTAATATTTTCAGTAGCAAACTGATTAAACGTGGAATATATGGGAATAGTGTCAGATGGATCCGTAACTGGCTGGAAAACTGTGCTTAAAGAGTAATCATCAGTGGCAGCACTTCAAAGTTGAAGGAGGTCTTGAGTGGACTGCCCCAAAGTTCTATCCTAAGGCCATTAATCTTCAACATTTTTATCAATGACTTAGGTAACAGGTGGAAGGAATCCTTATCAAGTTTGTAGATGGCACAAAAGTGTACGGGGATGGTAGCTGACACACTGGAAGATAGGAATAGAATTCAAAAGGATCTTGATAAACAGACCAGAAATTTAATAAAATAAAATTCAGTAGAGATTAATGCAAAATACTACATTTAGGCCACAAAAATCAAATGCCTAGGTATAGGAGGGGGAATACATGGCTCAGCAGTAACACATGTGAAAAGGACCTTGAGATTATTGTTGGTCATGAATGGAGGGGAACTAGCAGTGTGATGCTGCAGCAAAGCAGGCAAACACTATTAATAGAAGCATCATTTCCAAGTCAAGAGAAGTAAGAGTCCCGATCGGGCCTCATTGGGAGTACTGTGTTCAGTTCTGGCCGTCCCATTTTAAGAAAGATACAGACAAGTTGGAGGAATTTCAGAGAAGGGCAACAAAGATAAGAGGTATGGAGAACAAAACATACGAGGAAAGGTTGAAGGAGATGGGCACACTCAGCATGGTGAAGAGAAGACTAAGGATTAACATGACTGCACTCTCTAAATGCCTCAAGGGTTGTCACAGAGAGGAAGGGACAGGCCTGTTCTCTGCTGCCCCAGGGTCTAATGGTTTGAAGTTTACAGGAAAGTAAATTTTGATTGAACATTAGAAGAAACTTCTTGACAGTGAATTCAGTTTAGCAACAGAACCAATTAAGGTCTCCTTCTCTGGGCCTTATTAGGAGCTCCCAATGGCAAGCGCCTTCGGCGCGCGCACTTGAAGTCCTCTACTTCAATCCTCCAAGTTTAACCCTTGGCAAGCGGTAGAGCAGACGTAGCTTATACAGCTGAATTTCAGAAAGAAAGCCCAGCTGTTCTTTCTAGAACTACGTCCTGTACTACTCTCTGTAGTTTCAAGGATGGAAAGTGAGGGAGCTACCGCAGTCACCTGTAACACTTGTGGGATGTTCCTTTTCTTGCCACAAGATGTTCTTGGGTACATCTGCACCAAGTGCAAACTGGTGACCTTCTTGGAGGAGAAGTTTTGCCAGCTGGAGGCACGAGTTTCTGATCTTCATCTTATTAGGGAAGGTGAGGAGTTTTTGGATAGGGCAGAGAAGACCTACCAGAATGCACGGAGAAGCTGCCAGATCAAGAAGTCAGCACACTGTGCCAGGAAACGGAGGCTTGGGTGAATGTCACACGGAGGAGTAGAAGGACCAGGAAGGTAACAGAGACTCGTAACCTACACAATCGCTTCAAAGTTCTTGGCCTTACGAACAATGAGGAGCACCACGCGGAGGGAACAGAATGTCAACAAGAAGGAATCCAACTTCGGCAACAGGAACTAGATCAGTGCTCCCAGCCTCAACAGAATGCCCAGGCAGTCCTAGTAGAACATGCTCGTTGAGGAGCCCAGAACAAGCCTCAGAGGAGGCGAGTTCTGGTTGTTAGTGACTCTTTGCTCAGAGGAACCAAAACGGCAATTTGCAAACCGGACAAGCTCAATCGAGAGGTCTGCTGTCTTCCTGGGTCCAGGATCAACCACATAACAGAGAGGCTAACCAGGCTGGTCAAACCCACTGACCATAAGCCCCTCATTTTGGTTCATGTCGGAACCAATGACACTGCAAGGAGCAGCTTTTACCACATTGCAAAGGACTACGAGCTTATGGGGATGAAGCTTAAGGACCTTGGTGCGCAGATGGTCATTTCGTCTCTCCTCCCTGTTCAAGGATATGGCGCATGTAGGGAAAGGGCAATAGCAGAGGTCAACAAATGGCTTCACACATGGTGCCGCCAGCAATGGTTTGGGTTTTTGGAACGTGGCCTGAATTTCCATGAACGTGGACTTCTGGCGAGGGATGGGCTGCACCTCACAAAACTTGGCAGGAATATTTTTGCAAACAGTCTCACAAGGAGGATTAAGAGGTCTTTAAACTAAGTTCCAATGGGGAGGGAGACAATATTATTCAGGGCAAGGACTCGGCGAGCACAGGGGGAAAAGGCCCAAATGATACTGGACAAGTAGTACAAGAGGCCAATGGCAGGAAGAGTAGAAACAATAGTACAGGACTTGCAGGAAGGGCCCAGGGACTTAAGTGTCTCTACACTAATGCAAGGAGTATGGGAAAAAGCAGGATGAACTTGAACTCCTAGTACAACAAAATAAATACGATTTGATAGGTATCACTGAGACCTGGTGGTATGAGTCTCATGATTGGAATATAGGAATAGAGGGGTAAAGCCTATTTTGTAAAAATAGACCAAACAAGAAAGGAGGAGGAGTAGCCTTGTATGTCAAGGATATTTTCACCTGTGAAGAGATCCAGGACTTAAACCCAGAAAACGAGGTCGAGAGCATTTGGGTAAGAATTAAGGCAGCGAGAAACAGTAGGGATACTCTGAGGACTTTGATGACGCCTTCCTCAACCAAATGACTGTACATTCAAAAAGGAGAGATACAGTAATAATAGGAGATTTCAATTACCCGGATATATGCTGGCAGTCAAACTCTGCCAAGACAGCAAGGTCCAGCAAGTTTCTTGCTTGTCTTGCAGACAACTTCATGGTCCAGAAGGTGGAAGAGGCCACAAGGGGATCAAATATTCTAGATCTGATCCTGACCAACAGGGATGACCTTGTTAATGAGGTAGAAGTGGTTGGATCTTTAGGGGGGAGTGACCATGCTGCCTCAGAGTGTAGTGGAGTCTTCTTCCTTGGAGGTTTTTAAGCAGAGTCTAGATGGCCATCTGTCGGGAGTGCTTTGGGGGTGTTCCTGCATGGCAGGGGGTTGGACTGGATGGTCCGTATGGTCTCTTCCAACTCTACATTTCTATGATTCTATGGACATCTTCAAAAATAGGCTAGACAGCTGCCTTCAGTGAAAGCTTTTATCTGCAGATCCTGCACTGAGCAGAGGACTGGGCTCAATGGGCCCTTCCACCTCTATGATTCTATGACTCTATATAACTGAACATAAATGTTTGTAAATACCCTAAAGGTACCAGATCCTGTCTGATCTTGGAAGCTAAGCAGGATGAGCCCTGTTTAGCATTTGAACGAGAGACAGCAAATGAATACCAGATGCTGCAGGCAATATTTGAGAGGAAGGAACTGGCAAAACCATCTCTCTGAGTATTCCTTGCCTAAGAAAACCCTGTGAAATTCATGGGGGCTCCATAAATTGCCGCGCGCACACACACACATACCAAATTTTCTGCAATATTTAGCTGTTCAGATACATTTTATTTTGTAATATAATTTACTTAATTTACTTAATTTACATCCCACTTTTTTCTTGGGACAAGACCTCAAAGTAGAGGTGAGCAAATGCTGTTGAACTTCATCTGCCACCAACCCTCACGACTGGCAATGCTGACTAGAGATGATGGGAACTGCAGTCTAACAAACATCTGGAAAGTGCCCATCCCTTTGCTCACCCTGAACTACCTCTATTTCAGATTCACATTAGACCAACAAGTAGTTAAATGAAATTAAATCCTCTGTATTTCATTTAAATCCAGGCTTTTTTTGAAGGAAAAAAATTGGCAGAACAGTTTCTAATTGATATTATCACTAATATCAGTGACATGAAAGGACTTGTTTTGGCTTTTGTTTCATTGTAAATAAAGATCTAAGTCACAAAATCACTTTGGATGGTCCACAGAGCTGTAGGATGACCAGGTGCAGAGATTCTGCTTTGGGCTAATCCTCTCCCTCCCTCCTTGGCAGTTAAGCATTTCCTGGTGTGCACGGTAATCACTGGCAGCTGTCTTGTCAACTCCCTCCTCCCCCCCCCAAAAAAAACCCTAGATAATAAGGCTGGCAAATGATTAGCATTTTCACATCTTTCACTATTTATATATTTTCCTTAAAGAAAGTCCAGATAAATGCCATGTTTTTCCTTAAAAATTATCTGCATTCCAGAAAAAGAAAAAATGGAGATAATGTTATTTGTTGAAGCAAAAGTCATGGCTGCACTGAAATGTACAGACTTCCCCCACTTACCTGACAGATATAGGGACTGGAAGACTGTCAGGAAATGGAATTGGTTGAAAAGTGGAACCGATGTACTCTACTGTAGGGAGCATGAAGGACTTCTGGAGGCTCACTTAGTTTCCGGGCACAGTACAAGGTGTTGGTTTTTACCTTTAAAGCCCTTCATGGCTTGGGGCCAGCCTACCTGCGGGATCGCCTTCTCCCATATAATCTGCCCCGCACACTAAGGTCCTCTGGGAGGAATTTACTGCAGCCAATCAGAACTAGGTTGGCTGCGGTTACCCAGAGGACCTTTTCTTCTGTTGCTCTCAAATTATGGAATGGCCTGCTGGAAGAGTCCCGGCACATTACCAGTCTTGACTGCTTTAAAAAAGCAGTCAAGACTGTTCTCTTCCGACAGGCCTTCCCAGACTAGCATTTCCATCACCTCTCATCAATTGTCCTTTTGTTTTTGATTTTGTTTTTAATCTGTTTTAATAATTAATGTATTTTAGGGGGATAGAAGGGTTGGTGGGTGGGGAGGATGGGGTACATTTTAATGTTTTAATGTATTTATATATTCCTGTAATGCCGCCTCGATCCACTGGGAGAGGTGGGATAAAAATAAATATTATTATTATTATTATTATTATTATTATTATTATTATTATTATTATTATTATTATTTGTTATCGATTGCATGTGTGCTGCTTGCAAAGTCTCTCAGCTTCCCCCCTCCTTTCAGCTTGCTTTCAAAGCAGCACCTACATACAAACAGTTCCAAGTGAGTCTCCATCGGCAATAAGAACTGATAAAAGAGTGGAACCCCCATAAGATTAATGAAACTTGTCCTTAACTTGGAAGTATCAAAAGAGCAAGTCACCAGATAACAGGGTGTCAAAAAGGTAGGGGCTTCCTGTACGAAGTTACTTCAGTATGGTTGAACATGTTTCTCATTTGGGTAGAGAAAGGTGGAACATGAGTCTGATAATTAGGCTAGCAAATAATAAATATGGTGGTTTTGGAGTATTCTTTTAAACAGGGATTTCAGCCACAGTAGGTTTCTATATGCGTAAGTCGGTTTCTTCCTTTCCATACAGTAAAAGTAAGCAAGTTAACCCTGGAGTTGCAGTGCCCCCCAAGTCTGTTTGTATGGCCCCCAACCATTTCAGATCAGCCCTTTTCTGGCAAAACATGGGGTGACCTACCTCTTCTGGAAGGCTATAGATACCCCTTCATATGGCACAGTTGTATCACTATGATGCCACTTTAACTGCCATGGCTGCATCCCAAAGGATCCTTGGATTTGCAGTTTGGGAAAGGGTATTTAGAATTGTCAGCCAGAGAGTTCAGTTTCTTCACCAAACCATAAATTCCAGGATTCCATAGGATGCAACCACAGCAGTTAAAGTGAAATCAGAATGCTATAACTCTACAGTGAGGAAGAGTCCAGGAGTGGTGATTAATCTTTTAAATAGATCATAGCCCTCCCCACACTGTTTGACTTTAAAAAAATGGTGCTTCTCAAAAGCAGAAAGGACTTCCCTTTTTATTCTTTGGACAGTTCATGTGACCTCTCCATAGGCTTCCAGGGCAGAAAATTGGCCCCCCAAAGCCACTAATGTTTCCTCCCATGTTATCCAGATTAGCCCCAGTCCCTTGATCTTTTCTGTACATAACTGATCATCTGCAAATAGTACAGTTTAGGTCAGTAACAAAATGGTGCAGTGCTTCCAGGATACTGCAAGCCAAGAACTGTGAACATCTGGTCCTCCAGAGAATATTGGACTCTATTTCCTATCTGCCCTAGTTAGTCTGACCAATAGTGAGGGATGACTGACTGAATAGCATGGATGAGAAATGGAGTCCAACATCATTCTCAAGACCAGAGGTTTCACAACCTCTGCTATAAGTTGAATGGAGCTTGAGTAGGCTATTCCACATTACCTGATGGAGTTCCTAGCTGGAGTTTGAGAGTTTCCAAATCTGAACATTGATGCTCAATCATTGGGCTTTCTTTTGCTTCCTGCCATCCTTCAGGTTGTGTTATATTATATATACATACATATACGTGTGTGTGTGTATATACACACACATACATACACACACATGCATACATACATAATTCTGCAAATCTTATGATCTCCACATCTTCTTGTTTCCAGTGTCCCCATGTTGACACCAATCTTATCAGCGTTTCCTGAGTTCACTTTTTACAAAGCATAAGAGTAAGGCAGAGCTTTCCAAACTGTGGCCCTTTTTGCATGGCATTTTCCATGCGAAAGGACACCTGGAGCATCGCGCGACTGTGAGGGGCGATCCGCACAACGCACTCACAATCACGCGACGCTCCAGGGTAGGGCAGGTGCCGATCGCACATCTTTTCATTTTCAGCTAGAAGCTGAAAATGGTGCGTGATCGCACATTGCTCCCAGGACCCGCATGCACTTACCTGGCATGCGGAGCTTCTGGAGCCGCGTCAGTCGCGCTTCCTGCCCCAGCGCAGCCTGGGAAGGTCCCACGCTGCACTGCAGAAGGAAGAGGTGGGGCTCTCACGCAAGCAGGCAGCTCATGCAGAGCCAAAGGACTCCGGACGCGAGAGCCTCTTGCCAGAGGCTGCTCACGTGATCCCCGCACCCCAGCACCGGAAGACAGTAAGGTGCGGAAAGGGCCTGCGTGTTGCAACATATTCAATGTGTCAACTGAAGTGTGTAGGTATGTTGTGCAAATGTAACAGGTGGGGAGCTGCCTCTCCTGCTGCTACAATGGGCCAGGCCCAGGTGAAGGGGCTGCCTCTCCTGCTGCTGCCACTGCCATTGCCCTAGACCAAGGAAGACCCCAGTGAAGGTGGCAGTGGGCCAGGCTTGGATGGAGGGGCGGCGTCTCCTGCTGCCACCATCCTAGGCCAAGGAAGACCTTGGCAAGGGTGGTGGCGGTGGTGGGCCAGGCTCAGGTGGAGGGCTGCCTCTCCTGCCACAGCTGCAGCTGCCCTGGGCTGAGGAAGACCATGGTGAGGGTGATGGCAGGCCAGGAGAGGATGGAGGGGTTGCCTGCACTTACTGAATGACTTACTGATTTACTGTGTCATGAAATGGTGCATGTCTATGGCCATTTCCGTGCTAGACTGTTATAGCGCTATGATTCCACTTTCAACATCCTATGGAATCCTGGGGTTTGCAGTTTTGGGAGGGGCCACATGGCCCCTCCCAAAACTGCAAACCCCAGGATTCCATAGCATGTTGAAAGTGGAATCATAGCGCTATAACAGTCCAGTGTGGAAATGGCTTAAAAAATGTGTCACTATCATGAAAAGTCTGGAAAGCCCCGTCTTAAATATATTTACCTTGTAGTAAGTCCAGCAGAGGTGGTACTCAGACCTAAAGTGCATTCAGTGAACCTGCTGATTCCAAGGATCGAGAAGATGGAGTGTAAGTTTACACTCACAGAATTCCACAATGATTATGCATTAGTGAATTGAAACACTGCACAACTTAATGTGCAATCAATGCACATTTAGATGTACCATACAAAACATACATCTGTGTATACAAAGTACAATGGCATCACAGGCTCGGTGGTACTGCACTTGCAACTCTGCTCCACCCTTCAATTGAATGTGTCTGTTCTGCATCACCAAAAAAAAAAAAAGCCCAACAGCTTCTGTAGGGGAACTTGCCCATGTTTAAGTACTAACAGGATATCAGCTGATTTTTTTTTAATGTTATAGCAAAGGACACCTTTGTAGGTGATGGTTCATTTAATGTAGATGATGGTTGATGTAGATGTAGATGGTTGATGTAGATGATGATGATTTAAACTGGGTTAGTGTCTCCAGTTGATTTGCTTAAAATAAATTAAATCAAGATCATTCTGTGCATGAAAGGGTGCTCAGAAAAAGAACACAACTCAATGAGGTAAGATCCTCTCAAGTTGTTTTTCAACTGTAGGATGAAAGTTGTGAGATCTTCTTTCTCTTTCTTTCTTTCTTTGCTCCCTACAACTGAAAAAAGCAGATTGGAGAAGGAGATCTTCATCTCTATGACATGATGCCACATTGTGCCAGATGGACATATATTTGATATTTAGTGCTGTAACAGCAAGAAAAGAAGTTCTGTACATCATAAACTTGATGGAGGTAATTGAAAAGCAATGTTTTGTCAAACTAATCATTCTGTCAAGAAGTCATTCAAGAAAACCAGCTATAATTCTGTTCCTAGCAGAAACATACTTATACGAGATGTAAGGAGGGGCAAGAACAGTTTTGAGGAAGGGCTGTAGCAAATTATAATGTTCCTACACATCATAAAAGGAGAAAGTTCTTTCTCATGAGCAGCCTTTCTTTTGAAATGTCCCTTTAAAGGGCTGGCCTGTGAATAGAAGACCAAGATTTTTAAATTTTCCACTGCCCTCAAGTCCTCCTTTGTTGCTCATGTTTTCTTTTTATTGAGAATAGTGATGCCTTTTACTAGGGAGCCAGAGCTAGACTGTAGATTAGAAGCTATTTAGCTACATTCCAGTCTATTTGAAATGTATTTAGCAATTCTCTGTTGTTCTGTGGGATTTGTCATAAATCTTGAGTAAATATACTTAGTGCAAGCTCAGAGGACTGAAGTTTTGAATTCTCAGAGGGTTCAGATCTTTGAGCCTTAAAAACTTCTCTGGTTTAAAAAGAGACAAAAGGAAAGAATCCATTTGTCAAAACAAATGTTTTAAGAGCAGGGTGCTGACAAGAATACCAGGCATTATCTCTTCTGGGAAGTAATAGTCCTCCTTGCAAACTTTGTGCGTGAGAGAGTGTGTGTGCACGTGCCTTCAAGTCTCCTGTGAACTGAAAGAGACCCCATGAATTTTATAGGGTTTGCTTAGGCAAGAAATAATCAGAGGCGGCTTTGCTAGTTCCTCTCAAATATAGCCTGCAGCACCTGGTATTAGCAGCCTTCTTTCTCTGATGAGCAAGACCTATGCTGGGAATTAGAATATGGAACCATCATATCTTGAAATGATGGCATTGCTAGCAAATTAAGTAACAGCATCACTGAAAAACCTCTGGAACTTAACTCTTTGAGTTTGTTCTGTTTCTGCTTGTCTCTGTCAAATAGCTTCCAAAGTTGCCTTCAAAGGGCTCTACCCTGTGGATGAACATTTTCAGATACAAATGTCTGGTCTAAGTTGTAAAAATATCTGGATCACTTTGAAGTGACAGTTGTGAAAAAGAAGATACCAGGACAAGTTGAGCTGGTGTCCTGGTACCAGGAATGAACATGATGTAACCATGAGAAGTAGAAACCTGGCTGCTGCAGCTAAAGCTTGGCCTTGAACCTGGGAAGGAAAACAAAGTCTGCTACAAGGTCAGCCCAAGATAACTTGCAGACTGAAATGAAGGGCAAATGGTGTTATTCCCACACCAAGCAAACGAAAGCTGACTGGACTGGCAGTTGAATCTTACTTCAACATAGCTGACAGGATAGCACCAGAGATTAAACTGCTCTGCACTCCACTAGAAGGAAACTGTTGCAGAGTTCATGAGAATGGTCTGCAAACTGGACCTGGAAAATGAAAATAAGCTGAATTTATAGGAGTGATTTGTAAAGTTCATGAAAAGACTTCATGTTTTGATGATTCTATGGCTTCCGCTAACATTTTTATCTAGTGCACTACCTAGAAGCCATCTTTGAGTTAACTAATATAAAGACTTTCATATATTTTTTTATAATTATGGTTTCCTTTGCCAGCAACTGGTGTAGTTTTGATCAAGGCACAACATAAATCTGAGTTACCACTATCCCTTATCAGAAAAGGAGGGCAGCCACTGTTTTTTGTCCCAGAGTGCTTTAGGTAATTGGACACCAGTGACTAATTCATTCCCTGAACAACCTTCATCTTGAGACCGAATATAACTTGCAAAGTCTCGTGGTTATAACATACTTTTGTATTTACCTAGCATTGCTCAGGATTTTATTTTCTCATAGGTAATACTTATTAGAAATATTTGAGATCCTGTGTCTTTAATTCCCCAAACTGTCTTGTCTAGTACCTGTAACTCCCCATATTTCCCAATACAGTCTGTATTCAGAGTTATTAACATACAGAGGTTGGGTTCCTGTGGGAAATATACTGGCCTCCTCCCTGCTGCTAGGCCTCATCTCCATAGCAACTGACCTATTCAAGACAGGCTCAAGAACTCTCTGGCTGAGAATTCTAAAGGCTCCTCCCTAAACTGCAAACCCCAGGATTCCATAGAATCTTCTTAGGCAGCCAATCATATGAGGTCTTCTTTGCTTGACACGGACAAACAGACAATCTTTGACTTTTATATATTGGATGGACTAACTGTTGGTCTTTTCTTTTTCTTCCCTCACCCCCTCCTTTTCATACTATGTAGCCTAACAGAGAACCTTGGAAAACTTGAAAACTTGAACACTCTATTAGCATTTTGATTGATCATAAACTGTTACTCAGCTGCCAGCTTATGACTTGCTTTTTCTCATGACTATCCTTGTTTTTGTGGACTTTTCCCAATCGTGGAAGCATTAGGCTCTTTTATTGGGCTCTGCCATTGGGCAGAGTGAAGTGGGATGCCTCCAGCAGAAGATGAAAGAGAAGCAAATTCTCAGGTGTTCACTTTTAGTTGCTGCTGCTGCTGCTGCTGCTGCTGCTAGTGCTGCTAGTTTATTGTTGTGTGCCTTCAAATCATTTCCCACTTACGATGACCCTAAGGTGAACCCATCACAGGGTTTCTTGGCAAGATTTGTTCTGAAGGGGTTTGCCCTTGCCTTCCTCTGAGATTGAGAGAATGTGACTTGCCTATAATCAGTGGGTTTCTGTGGCTCAGCAAGTATTGGAATCAGGGACTCCAGAGCTGTAGTCCAACTCTCAAGCCAATGCCAAAACTACTACATTACACTGCTGCTACTATTCTTACATACTACCAGGGATGGGAAAAGGAACTTGCGAGATTTTCTGCCTCGTGTGCCAAAATAACTTAGATACCATTCAACACCACACACTTTGACCTGAGTGAACTGTAGTACCACTTACTACTTTGCCTCAGGTAGCAAAACATTTGACTCCTACAGAGGAGGAAAGTCTCTTCCATCACTCTGCCACAGAGTTCTGTGTTTGTTTGTGTGTGTTTGACTTGTTCCTCCTCCTCCTCCTCCTCCTCCTCATCATCATCATCATCATCATCATCATCATCATCATCATCATCATCATCATCATCAGGGCCTCCCCAGTCCTGAGGAAAGGATATTTCAAAAGCCTACAAAGAAGAAAAATGAATTTTCCTTCTGTGAATTAAGTTAAAATCCAAGTCAAAGTATGGAGTGAGTTGTATGGCTATAGATCTAATCCTGATGGCCCTTTCCCTCTAGGAAAAAAGGAGGGGGAGGGGGAGGGGAAAGGGGAGAGGAGACTGAGGAACCAGGGTACCACACTTCACAAATATAGTGCTATATTGCACTTTAACTCTGTGGCAATATTGTATGGAATGCTGGGGTTTGCAATTTGGTGGGGCACTAGAACTCCTTGGCTGAGAATTCTCAGTGCCCCTCCCTAACCTGCTAGCACCAGGATTCCATAGGACGGAACTACAGCAGTTAGAGTGGAAAAGGGCCCTAGGTGTTCTCTGTTTTTCACATCAGCCACCATAGAGGAGGGGGGATCTCAGTCCTTTACGCTGTTTATAGTTTGCTTAGACACAATGGTGTAGAAGTAATGAGTGCAGATGCTCATCATGACAGCCCCATGGCCATGCCTCCAAGGAACGTTGAGAAATGCAGGCTGCTGTGTTGAGATCCATATCAACAAAAATTTCAATTTCCACTAGGAGCAGTTGTTTTGTAAAGTTAATGGATCTCAACAACTTGTTTATGACCAGTCTAAAATATTTTGTTGCTGGAAACACCTACCTCTGATACTTTAAGGACTGCGGATTAGCTCAGAGAAAAGGGGAATCCTAGAGTGGGTGACAGAGGACATAATCATCTCTGCTAAACAAAAAGCACCAGAGCTGAATCTTTGATCCAGAACAACACTGCTTGTGTGGCTCATGACCCATCATGTTAGAGTTGCTAGACTGGAAACTGGAGAGGGCCCCTGTACTTTTAATGGTTGTGTAGAAGACAGAATTTCAGTAGATGTTGTTTGTTGCGCTACCATACCAAATACAAAGAATCCATCAACCAGCAACATAGCTTAGAATCCAGGGCATCAAGTACAAATCGACTCCCTGAGCACGACTGCTACCACCATCTTGTCTGTCAGAGCAGGAATTGGAAGCAGTGGCATTAGGCCTGCATTAGTTGGAGTCCTCTGAGCAAGTCCCTGGACAGTCCAGTGGTACCTATGCCCCTACCATCAGCCATGCATGGTAGCCCACTGAACTCCCTATTCTGGAATTCAATGAAACCCCAGAACAGGGCTTAAAAATGCACATTAAACACCAGTCTGGATTCGTCCTTCTGTATTTTTTTAATTGTTTAGCACAACCAAGCCTGGTCAAAGTTACATGTCTGAACAGAAAAATGGCAGGCTGAAGGAGGCTGCTGAAAGTCTATTTTTCCCCTCAAAGTCATCATCCCCGAAGTTGCTTTTTCATCTGTTAGGAACACAGGAGAGAATCTTTACGACTTTCTCCACAGTAGCTGAAACTAGACTTTAAATGGGACAGAGTTCTCTCAAAGGTGGGCAATCCTCTCTTTTAGTGCCCTATAAAAGTTAATTTTCTCATATGCAAGAGTGGACAAAGCTTGGAAGTAAGACAATAACTAGTTACAAAAAACAGGAAGTCTGGAATGGCCCCTGCATTGCTGTCCTTCAGTCAGTAGGCAAAGTTTTTTTTTTAATTCTAAGAAGCTTTTAGATTTTTTGAAATTATTATTAAGAAACAGAGAATACTGTATTGTTTGTAATGAATTGTTTTTCAGCTTTATCCTTTTCAGGTGTGTATTTTAAATTGCTTTAATATTGTGCATAGTTTAGTTCTATTTTAATGTTGACTATTGTATTTTTAACCTATATTGTACTTATTTTAAATTATAAGGTGCCTTGAGTCCCAGTTTTTCAGGGAAAAGAGGAGCGTTAATAATAATAATAATGACTAGATATGTGTAATTACATCCCCAGGCAACAAAGTTACATCTAAATCATGTTATGATTGTAACTTAATGAGAGAAAACTACAGTGTGGCTACAAATCTAATTTTTCTTTATTGTTGCAGGCCTGTGGCCTCACTAAATGGTGGAGGAGAAATATCACATGGTTCAAGTGGTGGCTCATGCTCTGTTGTGAGGGTTGATATAGATTGGTGGTGAATGTGTTTCAGCTTGTAGCATTCAGATCTTTTAACAACTAAATATCTCTTTTAGTGACTTTCAAGAAACAGGTAAATGCAGATGGAAAAAATATTCATTGGGTAGTAACGAAAAACCAACAATCTCAAACCTATATTGAAAGCACCTTTTGGTTCACCCACAAAGGCATCACCACAAGATGGAAGTACTTACATTTTTAAAACCATGAACTTTTGTTTCATATAAAAAGAGAAATCACCAGAATTAACTACCTTTTGGACCTTGAAAGTGTGTTTACAGCTGTCCACATTCTGACTGCTCCAGTTTTGATCTGAAGAAAAGTAGAAAAGAAACACACAAGTTCCTCTGCTGTCAGAAGCTGGAGAATTTCTGTGTGGTGTTCTGTGCATGATGAGCAAGATCTTGCTGCTTTTGCAGGGAGCATACACGGGGTACCACAAGCTATCTGATGTGGGGGATCAGCTATTTTTTGCTCAATATGCCAAGGAGCAGTATCATATTTTTTCCATTGTTTTTTCTTTCTTCCCTGGAAGGTTGCCATGGACTTGCAGCTGATGGCTCACAGGCCAGCACTGGTCCATGGACCTCTCTTCCAAGTAGCATTGCATTAGAAGCTGTGGATGAGCCACTGCAAAGTGTAGCCTGGCTTTTGCTTGAAAGCAAGCAGGCAATGGGTGACGAAAGCTGCAAGGAGGAAAAGTTCAGAATAATCCAAACCAAACTAAAGGCTACCAAGTTAGCAACAGAACAAACTTTTTCAAAAGAGAAAACTTGTGCTCAGAGGAGAATATGAGGCTTTTGAACATGTTTAATCCTACACAGAGCTAGCTTCAATCTATCATGGAAATGCTTAGCTCTTAAACTGGTAATATGCCAAGCATTTCAAATGGTTTAGTTAGCACAAGTGATTGATCCCTTGGGTCCTGAAGGGAAAAGTTAACAATAATTAGACTACTAAATAATCAAGAACTCATCTTGTAGAATCAGGAGAAGGGCTGGGAGCCAGTTGTCTCCAAGGTTTCCGTTGGTCTCTTGTTGGCTACCCTGTATGCTGTGTGTATGCCAAATATCCAATTAATTATGTGTGACATTAACAAATATGCTCTGAGCTCACACTACACCATTACAACAAGATTTACACACCATCTTTTCAAATTGGTTAAACAAAGTTATATATGTGATGATGAGAGATTGTGTAGTTCAGTAGTAAAAATCCTCAACTTGAGCTTGAGAGATCTAGAGTATAACCACAACATGGTTGTCGTGACCAGTGATGTAGACTCAAGTTGATTGACTTGGACTCAAGACAGACTCAAGTCAAGCTTTTAATTCTATTGGTAGTGCAATTATATGTTGACTTTTGTACAATGTGAGCTTTCATCTTTTTAAATCTTTTGTAAGCCACTTTGAACCCCAGGGCTGGGGAAAAGGTGGCATATAAATGAATGTGACCATCATCACCTTCATCAAGAGAACAGGGACTGTATCATCAGATAATGTGGCACATTCCAAGAGCATAACTTCTTGAATTGTGCTATGGTGATCCTATCTGTGGTGACTTTGTTTGCATATTTGATCAAGCCATTTGGAATTGCTCCCAGAGCAGCTATCATTACTGGAACCAAGGGTGTTTTCTTACATCTCATTGATTCCTAATTTCTTGGATAGAAACTGAATTATTGATGGTCCAAAACTCCAGCCAATAATACCAGGTAGACTGTAAAACTAACAAGATAGCCAAAGGCCTACAGACAAAATACAAAATACAGCCTGAAGGCTTTTTGACCAGCTCCACAACCGCTATTTGTAGTCCTGTCCCTTCACATACCTGTTGAAGAACATCTGGAGGGACCATACAATCTTCCTGTCCTATCCTATCCCACACAGTTACAATTCTTGTAGAATCCTGGGGTTTGTAGTTTGTGAAGCTCCAGAGCTCTCTGGCTGACAGTTCTAAATTCCCCTTTCTTGGCCAAAAGAAGTAAAGTAATGATCAAGGTGGGTTCCCATATGTTTTATAATTTTTGTTTCATGGTTTTGCTTTCACTGAGCTATTAAGGCTGCAGTTGGGGAAATGGGAGGAGATCGTATAACTCCATACAAAGAATTCCTTGTATCTAGAAATACTAGCGGTCAGACAGAAGGCTTTGATAACTTCTCTCTGGTATCTGGATTTCAAGATGGAGGGATTTTAAATAAAAATGTGAGGAGCATTTAAACTTATCTGGGATAGCCCAGATGCAGATCAGTTTCCTAAAGTTTAGGGATGGGAGAAAAATTCTTTTCAGTTTGTTTTTGATAAGGATTAGCTAAAATGTGCAAATTCCTTCATATTTATGGATAGACCAAAAAAACCCTTGTGATTTTAAAAATGCAAATGTGGAAGAAGCCAAATATGATATATTTGACTTTCCAGACCTAGGGCTTTAGGTGTCTATTCCTTAAAAAGGCTGGGTTTGAATCTGAGTCTTCAGGCATGTCAGCTTTCAGCAAGGCTTGCTTATCCTTTCATAATAAGTTTAATCATAAAATAGGACTCTCTCCTGCTTATACAATAAAGCTCTTTGTCTTCATCATCTATATGGCAGGCAGTTACAAGATGGTCCCCTCTCTGCTGAGAATAGCTGTAATTACTGAATTTGGCCAGTGCAAGTGGGCTGAAATTACTTTCTGTTTTGAAAAATGTATTGCAGTTTGCAATGAAATGGGGAAAAACAACATTTATAAAAAAGTGAATTCTGGAGAAAGTGAACCTGTCTCTGGTAGTGGTCCAAATAAAGGCCTAGAAATGAAAATCCCTAGTATTGTCAACCCTATTCCAGAGCTTGTAGAAACTAGTTTTCTGCATGAACTCTCCCAAATGGCCATGCTTCCTGTAGGGGTTCTGAGATTATAGTCCAAAAAAATATCTTTCCCAAACCTTGTCATAATGTTAATGAGAGAACAATTCCCATAAAAAGAGGGTATGAATGGTCATGGACTACTTTAGGCTTTGCACATCGAAATACAGTATTAAAAAACCACATA
Organism: Ctenosaura bakeri; assembly: GCA_948474755.1. Lineage (NCBI taxonomy): Eukaryota > Metazoa > Chordata > Lepidosauria > Squamata > Iguanidae > Ctenosaura > Ctenosaura bakeri. Next base: position 574,629 of record CAOLHI010000896.1, read on the forward strand.
CCACTGCCTCTTACTTATTCTACAGGCAAGGGAATCATGCATCCGTCAAAATGTTGTTGGATTCCAGCAGCCTTAGCCATCATTACTAATGGTGAAGAATGCTGGAAGTTGCAATCAAACAACACTTTCCCATCTCTGCCATAACATATTTAGGTTCTGAGTTAGCAGTTGGAGTGCCAGGCACTAATGTCCGGATTTGAGTTTGAGTCCTGCTCTTTATCATCTTAGCTGTTTGAAGATATTTTATAATGCAGCTGAATCCCTTTTGGTTTTGCATTGACCAATCCCCTGCTGAGTAACCCTAATGAAACCAATGAGACATTTCACAAGCAATGAAATGTTGTGATCAGGCTTTTGCAGAGGAAAACTGAATTAGTTATATCTTCAAAGTGCACAAGAGATTCTGTTTCATGTACTCTGAAAGCCATTCAGGAAGATTGTCTTTGCCTATGGAAAGGAAGGCCCTTAATTAAGGCAATCATCATGCTAATGGATGGCGGTGGAATAAAGGCTGTGAATAGAAGTTAATGGTAAAATTATGTTGGCAGTGATTTTTAATGGAACATTTACTTCCTTGCTTTTGTTCAAAGCAAATTAGTCACTTAAAATTACTACTTTCAGAAATTAAAAATAATACAGATATGCCTGAAATATTGGTAGCACAGATTCTGCTACAAATTCTATGAAATTCAGAAGCACATTTCTTATGGTTGTTGTGCGGACACTTCTGTGTTATAAACACCAAAAAAGAACAGTTGTATCAGATTAGAAGAGCAAGAAGCAAATTGGAAAATGCTCCTGATAACTGAAAAAGTAAATTCATGAAATGTGTTTGGCTTTAAAGAAAAGGTGGGTATACATAAATGGCACTGCACATGTTCCATAGACAAATTAAGTTATACGTTTTCTGAGCCTGGAAAAGTTACTTTTTTGGACTATTATCCAGAATCTCCCACTGAGAGTGGTCAATGCTATTCAATGCTGACTTAGAGATGCTGGGCACTGTGATTCAAAAAGTTTTTCCTAATTTTTCCTCATTTTGATAGTGCCTAGAAAACACTATCCTCTACATCTGCAAACTCGTTAAGCAGGACAGACATGCACTGTATCATGTTTGAACTGTATGAGTTCAAGATGTTTCACAGCTTCTTGAATTTTCATTTTTCATTCTTGCACTGAAGATTAGAAGTCACCCTTTTAAGATTTCTCTGACATATCCCAACAAAATTGATTTCCATGCAGTAGCTAGAACCTGAAATGGAACTATCTTAGAAGGACCCCCACACTATTCTAAATGTGGAGACCAGTTGCAGACCCCGTTGTGATGTTACTTTGTGAGATACTATATATTTCATGAAGGAAAAAGTTGAGAGCCCTTGAAATCTGCATTCAGCTTCAACTTTTGTTACATTACAGCAGGGAGAACTGACATGTGGCCTTCCAGAGGCTGTTAGACTATACTCTCCATCATCCTCATAACGGCTAGGATTGATAGGAACTCCACTCCAACATCTGGAAGGATATCCGTTATCCACTTCTGCCTTAGAGGAATGGTTCTTACAATCACATATCATGTGAGCAACAGATAATCTTGAATGTATTATCATGTTTGTGCTTTTTTTTTTTACACAGCTCAAATTAGCAAAAGCAAGGAAGAGAACATAGTACAAAGCATTTTGTGACATAGGACAACACAGAAGGCATTGTCCCCTGATATGTTTAGGACAGTCCCACTATATTTATTTTCTCATTTTCCTAGGCCAACTACAGTGACACATCTGACATGGAGACCCTCCAATATGTAGGGAGGCTCTGTATGCAGATATTAACCTTGATTTTCAATGATTCTGACTGTCATGGAGAGCTACTTCAGTTAAATGAGGTTCTCCTCTTCAGACTTGTCACTGTTCACCTGAGCAAAGCAATGGGGGGAGGCAAAACTAGCATACTCCTCTTCATGCATATTCACTCTTTTACTGAATGCGTTAACAGGGCCTGTGCGTGCACATGTGAACAGTTCCTTTGATTTGCCAGATGCCATGACCAAGAACCACCATCAGTTCTGCTCAGCCTGGCCAACGGTAAGGCCAGAACACATGGAGGGCCTGAGTTTTCCTACACACACCCTCAAAAGAGACAAGGGTACTAATTTGTTCCTCTGCCATGCAAAGAATTGTAAAAGATACTCTATGTATTAGTGTGTAACTGATATTAAACGATAAATATGTGGGTTGCCCTTAGGACAAATTCTAGAGTCTATAGTGTGCCAATACCTTTACCAGGTCAACATAAAATACACAAACGTGTTGATGCAAACTTTCAAAACTGAAATTCCTTCATCAGGCAAAGACAGTTTAAAAAATAATGTGGGTGAAGGGAGGAAGAGAAAGTGGAGGAAGAGAAGTGGCAGTGTTAGGGTCTACATCTTATCTTCAGGTGGTATGAGCACAAGGATGTGTGGACTTATAGGCTGCAAAGACCGTATCCCCAGTGGCCCTGGATTTGGCAGAAAAAATACATACAAGATTGGAGCCCTAAATTCTGGCTCCCCACCTCAGAAGACCAAGGGTCTCTTAAATAAAACTCCAAACTGTCTCTGTCTGGTTTGGAGCAACTTGGAGACTACAGGATCCTTACACTGCCACTTCTCCCTCCCTTTCCATGCAAGACCTTTTAAAACCATCTTTGCCTGATGATGGTACTTTGGTTCTAAAAGCACTGAGATTATTGTGTGTGTTTTTTGGTTGGTCTCATAAGGATATTACCACAGTAATACTAAACTACTCAACAGTGAATACACAATAGTATTATAGGTGGCATAGCTGTTATTTTTATTGATCCATCTAGCCAGTGAAGCTAATATTTGCATTGGTAACCAGCCACATGTGCTTCTCAGTATCTAAAGATTTTCTAAAGTTGAGTGGTATCTAATTCAAACTTGGTCCTCATAGGCAGAGACTGCCATAACTAATTTGTATATCTTAACGCCCCCACCAGTATTTAGCTTGAAGGTCAATATTGGTACAGTTTTCGATGAAAAGACTGTGGGACCCAAAGGGAAAGTTATGGCTCCTGCACCGCTCTTTCCCAAGGAGGAAGAGTCTCTGCGCACAGCTAGAGCAGTGCTTTGTGACTGCCTGTATTAAACCAATGAGGTAATCCAGGGAGAGCTGGGGCTGTAGAAAGTGGGTGGTCTTTGCAGATGGAGGAGCTCTCTCTTCACCCTCTGCATCTCCCTTTGGCCCAAGCCAGTTCCTGCAGCTGGAGCAAAGGCAGGCTGCAGACTGTCCCCGGCACATTTCTTCATTTCTCACTTGAGTGCTCTTCTTTAGTTGCTTTTCAACTGCCCACTTTATATCGGCTTCATTACACCACCGCTCCATTTGTCATGTAAATTGGGAAACTCAGGGAAGTTTTTCTTTTGGCCTTGTCTACGGAAGAATACCAAGAGGTATTCAAAACGTATTAACACAAATCAATGGCACCAATAAAAGCAGGATCTCCTTAGCAACATAATCTTGATTGCAAAGGGAGAACTGAGAGCATTTAGCAGAACAGTGGTCCGCATGGAATACGCATTTGTCTGGAAGAATGCGGCACAAAGCCTAAAAGAGAGATGCTGAAAAAAAAAATCCAAAATTAACTCACACTGAACAGTTACTCTTTTTTTTTTTCAGAAGTGCACAATTGGCTACATTAAATCTATCATGGGCTTTTCTGCTCAGAAACATTGTATCATACCGCTTTGCAAACTGAAATTACAACACCCTGCCTGCTTCAGAGTAGCTCCAGGGTGTTTTTTTTTAATTATACATATAAAGAGGCTGTTAGGGATTTTTTTCTCCTGGTATAGAAAGTAACTAAAAGGACTCCTAAAAGAGGAAAGCATCACACAAAGATAGTAGATTGTTTAAATTCAAGGTCTTGTGTATAGTGCTGGACAGCACTGGGAGTGCTGCACGTTACGGCCCAGAATTTCAGACATCATTGAAATTCGTGTAATAAAGGGGGCTACCTAATAATGTTTAAAAGGGGTTTGGAACAAACTGAGAAGTATTCTGAGCTCTAATGTTTTACATATCAGTAGAAGTAGAAGGTCGCTGCTCTCACTGAATTTTGTATGAATAGCTAGACCTTATTTCTGATTATATATTTAAATTCTAACATTCTTCTACACAGGCTAGGAAGATGGAATTTGACAGAACGTAAAACTTTGTCTACAAATTAAAAATCTAAAGAAGTGCAAATACTGTTAAACTGAATGAGACATGATTATAGGAAATGAGAGATTTTTCTCTACCGTGAACGGTCATTCTAGGGAGGCTGAAGGAGCATCCACACAACTGGGTTGATTCCTTGTGCTAATCTGGTCTGACAGGAGTTCTGAAAATTCTAAACTATTGTTTCAGTTACTCCCCTCCTTCCCTTCATTTTTGTTTTCATAGCCTTGCATACTGAAGTGATTGACAGTAGCAGGACAGGCAGAAAGTACGTTTGGGGGAAAAAAACCCTCAGGTGGAGATGGATTGTTCCTTCAGTCTTCCTGGAATGACTGTTCGCAGTAGGTAAAAGCTTTGTAACTTCTGCTTTCATTCTCAGGTAGGCTGGAAGAACAATGCACACAACTGGGGTATACCCAAGCCCCCACCTCATGGGCAGGCCTAACTACTATCCTGCTGCAGCACTCCCTCGAGAACTGTCCTCCCAAAAGCTGCCGTGTCCTGATTTGAACTTGTTTTGTAGTGATGCACAAATGTAAATGGCTCCTTCCTTCCAGCTGATCTACACACATCCTCCAAAGACACTGCCACTCTGCACACTACAGTTGTTGACACCAATCTTGTTCAAGGAGCCCAGACATGCAAGGGCTGATGCACATTTGCACCATCACAACATAAGTGAATACAACTTTTTATCCATCTGGATAACTTTTGTTGACCAGCTTTGTTACCAAGTGTTCTTGGGTGAAATGAGACAGATGGTGCCTTGGTTTGTCTTTTTGTTCTGTTTATGTATACTTTTACTGCTTCCCTAACATCTAGTGAATGCCACTTCCTCTCCTAAGGGTGAACTGGATTCGGGAGAACCAAGTTCAAAACTAGGGCAGAAATAGAGACATCACAATGAGGAAAGCTAACTGCTCCATAAAATCTTTCTTATACATATACAAATTTTGTATATGACTTTTGTATTATTTTGTAGATTTACCCAAAATTAAGCAATTTTTTGAGCATTTATGGCTGAGAAATCTGTCTTGAGTCTATGCTTGTTGCATTATTCAGCTAACTTGCTGTTTTTTTGTTGTCTCTTTTGAGAGTCCTGCTCAGTATCCCCATTTGCATTCAAATCTAATGTCATTTAACACCTTTAAAAACAACCCTTCCTTATTACTCTCCCATTTCTTCTTCAGAATCTGGAACAGATTTACTGCTTAATTGATCCTCACCCACTTCATAATCAGATTGCATTTCCAATACAGATCAATTACTGACAGGCATATTCTCCCTAATCTCGCTCTAACCTGTGTCTCTACAACCACATTTTGACTTACTTTTGCATTTTACAAATTTTAGCAGAAAAGCAATGGCTACCTGCTCTTTCCTTTGTTTCTTAGATTCAAGAGTTTGTGTTTGTAATAATGCATTTGATTTTACAGTATTGTCTTCATTAATATTAAAAGGAGAAATTATATTAAGAAACAGAGATGGTACCTGTTGTACAATTCATTCCTAAATTATGAGCATTTAAATTAATTAACAGATTTAAAGAATCATTTTGCCCCAATGAATTCATTAGATTTTTAAATTGATCATATTATTTATATTAAATTGTTTATGTCAGGGGAATTAATTGCATGTAATAAACTCTTGGCCGTGTAACATTGCCTGAATTCCTGCTGTACTTCAGCCCTAAATCACTTATATTAGCCCTTGTTGCTGCAATATCGAGTTTGTTAACTTGACTTGCTTGGCTTGGTTCTGCTAGGACGCTTCGGCTTTCTTGAGATTTTGCTAAGTTGTACACTAATAAGCACAGCTGGTACTTCATTGATTTTGTGTGTTCACATTTAAACAAGGTCTTCTTGCTTCCACTTAACACACTCTAATCTGCTGACATGTCCTGATTACCAATCATTGTATGCAATTGCATGCTTGGAGTCTTGGCTGTCCCTGATTGGGTACTTACCTTCCTTGGTTCTGCTCCTTCCTTCTGGGTGGAATGTAACTTTTCAAAATGGTGACTGAAAGTCATGGTTGAGCTTTCAAGTTCTCCAGACCCCTTGCCAGCTCTGACAAGATCTACTCAATAGGCTTTTCAGTTTTAACTTCTGTTTACCCTTTTTCTTTTCTAAATTTACCACTATGTAAGTTGCCTTGTTCTTCTTATTTGGTGCCGCCCACTGCTATGGAGATTGGCATTCCAAATCACTCTCATTACAGCTGTCAAATATTCTCTTTTAACAGTGACTCTGAACTCAGAGATCTGTCCCTCATTTGCCACATCTTTAGTGCTAATTCTAATTCACACTACTTGCCCTCTGAGAACTGCAGACTCACAGTCACGGGGAAGCTTAATACTGGCGAGTCTCTTTCAAATTGCACCACTCATCAACAGTGACACTGCACCAAACTTGGGGACCTGTCGCTCACTGGCCACCATGTCTTTGGCATGGAATAGATCATGCTGCTCACCCTCTGAGACCTACAAGCTTGCAGTCATAGGAGACCTTAATACCACAAATCTCTTTCAGATCATACTGCTCACCAATGGCATCTCTGCTCCACAGTTGGAGACCTGTCACTCACCACAACATCTTTGGCACTAATTGAATCACACTGCTCACCCTGAGACCTGCAAACTTGCAGTCATGGGGAGGCTTAATACTGGCAAGTTTTCTTCAAATTTGTCTTTGTTTCTTTCCCACTGGCCTGTGGTCTTCCTTAATTAGTATCAGAATCAGTTTGCTTCATCTTAATAAATATGCAACCATGCTGAATCCTTTACTCCCTCTCTAATTAATTTAATTTTTAAAACCCTAAAATCAATCAAGCACTCATGGAAGTGAATGTCTGAATGACTTATATTCTGTGTTGTTTTTAACCAGTCTCACCTGTTTTTGCAAAGTATGGGTACTTACATCTTCTGAATCCAAAACATCCTGAAGCCATAACATGTACAACTTCCCACTGTAATTAGTCAGCCATTTATTAGAGGACTGTCCCATTCCGTCACAATTAACTCTTTATACATTCCAGTCATTGGAATTAAAATGTTTTGTACCTACTGTAGAACTGCTGCTACTAGTTTTCTGTTGCTCCTTAACACCTTCCTGAGCTGTATTACTTCCTGAGTCTAATTGTAATGTAAGTAGCACCTTCTTCAGCAAACATTTTAAACTATCCACCTCAGTAACCCAGTCCTCATTTATACCTTCTGATTCATTTGAACCATCATCCGTATCCCAATCGACATCAAGGTACTCAGTTGTAATCTGTGTAACTTCCTTGACACCTTCATTCTCTTGAGATATAGTATTTTCACTCTGCCTTTGGATATTAATAATTTTAACTGAAGCATCGCTCTATTTTTATCTTTCTGTAATGAATTCATTCTATTTTCAATTACATTAAGTAACTGCATTGTATTAAATTGTTTCACAAAAATTCAATTATTTTTTCCAAAATTGTTCCTATTTCCTATATGAAATAGATTAAATATATTACTTCAGTCATGTTAATTAAATTCATTGCACTAAAAGCATTTTGATTGCTTAAAATATTTTGAATTTTTGATTGAATTTCAGATGCTACCAAATCTCTCAATATATTTCTAGCAAAATTAACATTGAATGAATTTGATTCTCCCAAATTCATCACACTCTTTCGCATCTGTAGCATCTACCAACATTAATGTGGATAAATACTGGAAAAAATGCTGGTTAGAATTCATTTCCTGGTCTGAGTTTGTTTAACTTAGAGCTCTCCCTCTCTCTGTCTTAACATGCTGCAATGACTGCCTGGACACTGGGAAGGTCTCAGCCAAAACGAGTGACTGTTTGTTAAACTGAGCAGTCTTCTTGTTGTGAATTTGTATTACTAAGATGGTGACCAGAAGTCATGCCTGTCCTTGAAAGCTCTGCAGACCGTGTCACAATACTGGGAAACTTCCCTGGTGCTGAGGCAATCTTAGAACTAGATTTCCTTTCTTTTACTTTAACTCTCTGAGCCAACACCATACTTTTCTCCTATGGTTCTCTGCTTCACTATCATTTCATGAAATAAATATTTTAATACTGACACACTCTCCTCCAAGGCAGTTTTTCATAAGGCCAGCTGAGCTTTTCTGCCAGCTTGACTGTTCTCTTCACCCTCTTTAACCAACATACTTGTGGTTTTAGGGGAGCTACCTTTTTTGTCGTTTCATCCTCCACTTGCTACCTTTGTTTCTACAACGGCAAACAGGACTTATCCTTCTCTAATTTCAATTTGCCCCTGCTTCTTTTTTGTCAAATCAAACATTGCAGATGCCATAACTACTAATTCTTAACTATAAGTCGTTAAGTTGGATAAGAATAACAAAAAGATAGATAGAAGGAGAGAGGAAAACAAAAGCTCAACTGGTTGGCAAGGCAGGAAGATAAAACTGAAAGGAAGGAGGGGAGTAACTGACATAACATTTTAGAATTTTCAGATCTCCTGCTTGACCAGGTTGGGACAAGGAATCAACCCAATTGTGCGGACTGCTCCTTCAGCCTACCTGAGAATTGCCATTTAACCTAATTTCTCTAAATACAGTGAGAGATTACTACCTTTAGTGAATACAAACATGGGGTGAGGATTTAGGGATTTTAATTATCAGTTCAGTCTCCTTCCTTCTCAACTAAATTGGGCACAATTCAGCTATAAGCAATTTCACAAAAATTAGGGGTATTCCATCCTCAGAAGATTCCAACATCTTTCTGAACATGAGAACAGCAAGCAAGCTCGATGAAAGAGCATTAATAAGTCTGTGTAGAAAAGAGCTCGATGTAAACAGTTCTTTGATGCTCTTATGTCTTCAAGTTGACTCCAACCTATGGAAACACTGTCACAGGGTTTTTGTGGCAAGATTTATTCAGAGATTTGCCATTGCTTTCCTCTGAGGCTGAGAGAAATGAGACTTGTCCAAAGTCACTCACTGGATTTCCACGGATGAGCAGAGATTTGACTTCTGGTCTTCCAGAGTCCTAGTGCAACACTCAAACCTCTCTATTCTATGCTAGCTGTCATTATGGACAAAAATTCTACCAACTCAGAACATTCTCCCTTGCATTTTTAGCATACTCATAAAATGTATATTTCTCAATGTGTATTTTTCATTTTTTGTCTAAAAGACTTCACAATACAATCCTAGCCATGTCTAGTTAGGTCCCAGCTCTGGCATTTCCAGGTAGGGCCGCAAAAGATCCCTGACTCAAACCCTACAAAAGTCCTACTAATGTAGACCATCCTTTCCCAACATGGTTTGTTCAGTCACGTTGGGCAACAACTCCCATTGTTCCTGAGCAATAGCCCAGGAGGACAGTGGATTGGGAAAGACTGGTACAGAAAATATCAGTTCATTGGACCAATGGTCTAACACAGTATATGGGAGCTTCCTGTCCTTCCAAGGCATCAAGCCATTAAAGAAAAACATTCTACTTGACATGATGCAAAACAACTGTGTGTACCAGAAGTATATTTCTGTTTAAAGCACCACATTCAATTTGGAAAAGAAAACAGGCCTTGAGAAGACAGCTACACAGCTTTTATTGGTTTGTGACAGATACAATTGAGGAAATTCTCTAGAGAAACTTCCAAGTGGAATACATTCTAAACTGGGCCAGGTCAAGAAAAAAGTCTTGATATGTACAAAAAGTTGTGGAGTTTGGCTCAATATTAACATAAAACAATCACAGCAGCTGTGGTTAAATATGCACACACATATATGGGCTTTTTTAATAAAAAAAACAACTATCAGTGTTCTCACCTCTTTGATTGCAAATTTCACACATGTTTAATAATATCTAACTAGAAATTTTGGATTTAGTATTTTTCAGGGAAATATGTTGCATCAGCCATTGGTCTTATATCTATTAAAGAGATCTTAGCCTACTAGACTTTTATATTGTAGTAAATTGAAATATATCTTTTCTTAATAATATTGATTGCCCTCACTGTGCTAAGCAAGCTGTTACCTGGTATAGTGTAATTATTCTAGTAAGCTCAGTAGATGTAATTATTACATATTTATCAATATACTGTGTTATATTAGATTAATGTACCCTGTGTGTCAATCATGTAGAAGACTCAACTGAGTTATGCACAGTGACAACAATCCAAAAGGCCATGGTTTCACAGAGCTCCCATTGATGGGATTTGAAAAGGCTAAACACTACGGCCAGAATCCAAAAAAACTGCTTTCGGCATGCCTGCAGGCTGTGCAATGTCGTGTGTGTATGTGTTTTAAAGTTCTCTTTGAACTGCAGACCACCTTGCTACGTGACCCATATTTTGCCATCCAGCACAGGAGGAATATTTGAAAAATACCTTGGATGTATGAAAACAGTCACATGGTTCTCTGTATTGTACAGGCCTTTTACCCTGAAATAATTCATGAAAAAAGTTTACATGGTGTCCTGAACTTCTTGGTGTCCTGAACTTCTTGTGTATCATACTTAGTGAGAGCCATCTGGGGAAATTAAAATTTTATGCTGAAATATCCTTGTAATCCAACAATTAAGTGCATTCCTAAGTAATCAACAGCCAATCCTGATTAAGCCAAAACAGAATGGCTAAATAAAGTGATGTAGAATTACACATCTATTAGATTTACTTCTGATTAAGCAAGAATATCATTGGAATGCTATCTTGTTGGCACTGTAAAATTTTCCTTAGCTTGCATTCATTAGTATACAGGATTTAGAATTAACACATTCTCACACACATTTTGCACTGAAATATGTTGGCCAATATCAAATACTGTTCATAAACTCACTCTTGCTGCAAATATCGATGTTCATTCTCATCTCTGGGTGGCATACATGCCACTTTTTAAAACCTTTCCTCAAGAATGCTAATCAGAAGCTTCCTTGGTTAACAGGTGAGAAGTAATAGGCAGAACTGCTTACAAGAATGGAATGGGAGGGCAATTTGAAGCAACCATGGTTCTAGATAATTAAGATTTTTTATGCTTTGAGTCTTACTGTTTTGTTTCATTTATTATGGCAGTTAACACATATTTTACAAACCCACCCCCAAGTTATAAGGGTATCATATCAAAGGTGACCAAGTCAGTCTGTGTAATATGCTTGCCATAGGAAGCAGCTTTTCAGATTTTTTTCATCCACTGGCTGTATCACAATTTTTTCTTTCCCAGCTCACATCAGTGGTTGCTGCCAGTGGAGGAATTTGCCATGTGATGGCCTCAACTCATAAAGTAAGCTGTTCTAATCTATACGGCCAGGTGATTTTTTTTTTTTAAAGAAAAGCTGATCTTCAAGACAAATGAATATCTACCACCCTATGTGATAAATCATGCACTAGCTGCCTTTAGGGGTGAAGGTAATGAACTGACTAGCAGTAAGCTGGCTGTATTTCAAAATGTGACACTCTATGCTAAACATTAACAGCTTGTGATAACAATGTAATTTTTTTGTCATTTTACAAAAAAGTGGCATGCTTCATCACCTCACAACTCACTCTAAATTCATATATGTTAGTATTCCAAAAATTCTGGTGTCAAGCCATTAATCCATACTTTGAAAGTGTCTTTCATAGAAACATGCATATTAAGAAAAGCATGTATTATGTTAAGCACATGATACTTTAACTCTGTAACAATCAGGGAATTATATGTTCAAATACTATAATTAGTTCAGGAAGCTTATTTAAATAAAAACCTGTAATTAAATTCCTTAGGATGACATTGAGCCTGTATGTTTGATTCAAAAGTTTCTACAAGTTATTAAGATACTCTGCTTTTGTTTCTAAAAGTTAGGATACACATGAAGCCCATTGCTAATTTTAAAACTGAGCTGTGTGACGGGACCCAGAGATGGTGAATGGAGCACAAAAAAAACTTAAGGAAAAGCTGAACTATCCTCTCTTCTAACAGCAAGGCACTTTCTTCAGACAACTAGTAATTTTTTAAATCTAAAGCAAATTAATGACCAAACCTTAAATTTCAGGCATTTTTAAATGTTTAGGAATATAAAATGCAGAACTAAATAGAATATCACAACTTGCAGCCAAAAAGAAAACATGCATAGAGTGCTATATAAAAGGAAAATCAAAGTACAAAGAACACTACCTGAGAACATAATTTGATAAAGGAAGTAAGTACAAATTAAATGAAGTTTATAACATTAACAGTGTATCATTTTCTGATACAGATGTGGTACTTGGCTCAAGAACCAAAATACAGCCAAGAATTCAAACAGCTGTTCACCGAAGTACACTCCATTAATCTTAAATGCAATTATTTTCCTTAGATACACAAGGGGAAAAATATTAGAATGGCTATAGGGTTTTTTTTTCCTGCTGTCAAAGTTTACATTTCAATCCTATACTTGTTTTCTTAGAAGCCAGTGCTGCTGTGGGACTTAGTCTACAGCGTGTTAACAATAGTAACCTTAAGCTGCTTTGTCAATTATAACATATATGATAGGATTCTTTCTTAAAGATGTCTACAAAATGAAAATAGTTAACATTTAAGCAAACATAATATGTGCACTATCTGAGGTTTGTTTTTCGCTTCCTGCCTGGAAAGCTAAAACAGAAGTTGTTGATTGCTCTATCCAATTTGGTTTGCCATACATAGTCTCAAATCTCCCATCATGACACCACCCTTCGGTAGTTGTGGGATAATGTATTCCCCAGAGACCAGAGTAGCACTGCAAATGGTAGGGTCTCCCAAGTCAGAGAGCTTTTGCTGAGGAGCCAGATTAAATGTGCCAAATACCTAAATACAATGAGGAGAAGCTACTGGGTAGCAGCAGTAGTGGGGGATGACACTGGTGGAAGATGTTTGAGAGACAAGAGCAGTGGCACTTTACCTAACTCTTGTTAGAAATGAGCAAAAAGAAGCAAAGGTAAATCACTTTCGAATGACTTCTATGAAAATCCTATGAGGAAACAATCTAAAATAAAGCAAGAGACAGTGATGAAAAATGTGACCAGGAGATTGGAAGGAAAAGCAAAAGACAACTATGAATAGTGTGATTTCTAATGACACAACTGAACTTAAACTGTAAGAACATTCATCTGCTTATTGCTCTAAATGTGAAATGAGTGAACAGAACTGCACAATGCATGTAACAGGAACATGGAGTCTGAGCAACATGAATTGGGGAAGCTACAAAATGTAAAATAAGAAATGAACATACAAACATCTTCAATCAGATAATTACATACTGTTTTACTTTGGACATGTCAATCTAAGAAGAAATAAGGTGGTGTAGCAGGATATACTAAATGTAGTCAGGGGATATAGTGCAATGTCTGACTGAATAATATCATTAAGACTTGATAGAAAACCTGTCAGTGTAACCATAATCCAAATTTATGCTCCAACTAGAGAGGGTGAAAAGGAATAAAAATTCTATGCTGGCATCCAAGAAGAAGCTGATAACAAAACAATAGAATACATGTTGATAATCATAAAAATTTACAATGCATAAGTATGAAACAGAGCAGAATCATACATGGTTGAATAATTTGGACTATGAATAAGATACAAATCAGGAGAACAACTGAATGAATTCTGTGAGGCCAGTAGTTTGTTCACTGCAAACACATTTGTCAGCAACTGTACTGTACATGTAGACTGTACATGCAGATGTCACTGGATGGCAGATGCAGCTATCCAATAGACTACATAATTGGAAGCAGAAGATGGAACACCATCACTAGAAAAAAACACAATTCTCTGTGCTTAAACAAGACCAGGAGCAAGTTATGGTACAGACCTGGAACTGCTAATATCAAAAAGAAGAATAAGGCTAAAGAAGAACATTAAATCAGTTATAGTGTCAAAATACCATCTAAAGAACATCCTCTAGAATTTAAAGACCATGCAAAGAACAGATTTGTAGTAGTAAGGGTAACTGATTAAGAGCCAATATAATGGCAGATTGAAGTTAGGAACATTATCATTGAAAGAAAGAAAAAAACTATCCATAACCAAAAAGGAAAAGCCTCATGGGATAACAGATGAAACTCTTCAGAAGGTTAAGGACAGACAAGAAGCCAAAGAAAATGTGACAGAAATAGGGTCAAAAACATGAATGCAAGTGTTTAGCAACTTTTTATATAAGAACAAACAGAAACATTATAATCAACATTGCAAAGAAATAAAAGACAACACGAAAGGTAGAACAAGAAAGCTCTTCCCTCAGATCTAAGTAATCAAGGGGAAAATTAAACCAAGAGTAAGGACCAGCTATATGACTAACGGGGGGCATGTTGTACGGCCAGGACAAAATAAATGATAGAAGTAATACATAAGCAGTGCAAATGAGAGATGAAAGGATGACAAATTGCTTCAAGGAAGACTCTTTCGATAATGGATCCACAATTTGAGAATGTGAAGTAGAGGCTGCTTTTAAAGTACTTGGAGAAATAAACCATCAAGACCAGATGACATACCAGTAGAGCTGTTTGTAGATAGAATCCATTCCAATGTTAAAAAAAAAAAACTGTCATCAAATATGGGAAAGAAAACAATAGTCCAGATTTAAAATGTTCAATATGCATTGCAATGCTAAACAAAGGAGACATCAGGGACTGTACACATCAGGTACAGGCCACTGTCAGGGCAGAATATGAAGAATATGGGCAGAATCATCTCCATAGACAAGGAGGTCAAGCAAGCCTGCATTTTATCACCCTATCTGTTTAACATTTATGCAGACTATATCTTACAGAACACAGGATCAGACTGGAAGGAAGAATGTTTAAAAACAGGGAGAAAAAAAATCAACAAATTAAGATATGCAGTTAACACTGTATTACTAGCCCAAAGTAGCAAAGATTTAGAACACCTACTAATGAAAGTTAAGAAGGAACAACAAAAGAAAAGTTACAGTCAAATATTAAGAAAACAAAAATAATGCCCACAGATGTACATAACTTAAAAGGGGGTGGTGAAGATACTGAAATAGTTAAAAGACTTCCTACATTTCAGCTCAGTCATAAAACAAATTGGAAACTGTTGTCAAGAAATCAGAAAAAAACTGGGTCTTAGAAGGGTAGCTATGAAAGAACTAGATAAGATCCTGTTTTTGCATTTCTGATTTGTATGTACATTTGTAAAAACTGGACAGTCACAAAAGCTGACAGGAAGAAAATCATCTGATTTCAGAAGCGGTGCTGGAGGAGAGTTCTATAGCTACCACAGACAGCCAAATTATTTGTTTTTGGCTGTTCTGAACTCTGTCCTAAAAGCCAAAATGACTAAACTGAGGCTGTTTTACTTTGGGCATTTCATGAGATAGGATGACTCAGTGGAAAATGTGGTAAATCTCAGTAAAGTTGAAGGCAGCAGGAAATAAGGAAACCAACATTATATCTACTGATTCTATAAAGGAAGCCATGGTCCTGAGTTTGGAAGATGTCAGCACAACTGTTGTTGACTGGGAATCTTGGCGGCCTCTCATTCATTAGGTCGCCACAAGTCTACGTTTTCAAAGAAATAGCTGTGTTAGTCTCTTGCAGTATAAAAGTCCAGGATGATTTGATATCAGTTAACAATAAAGCTCCAGATCTATGGAAGACCTCATATCAGAATGAAATACGAGCTGAAAATACCGACTAATATACTCATTTGTTTTAAATAAAGCAAACATTAAGCTATATTTAGAGGTTATGTTGTGCCATTCCACTACACCCTCAACTGAAGCAACGAAAGCATGAGTCAGTCTTTTAAAAAATTATGTGGACAGAAAGCAGAATAAAAGTGATTTTAAGATGTTTTCTTGCCTCTTGCCATTGCATTTTAATATCATTTTTTTCAAATGTGTCATGAACATCACGTACAATGAACATTTAGTTTTTAGCAGTTAAACTATATGTGCCTGAAGAGAGCTACTTTTCAGCCTTGTGCCTGTAGGTGATTTCCCTACCTCAAGTACTAGTGTATAGAAAAGATATCTTGTAAGCAAAGTGTAGTTTAAAAACAAAAATAAAAAACAAAACAAAAGAATTCAAATGATCCCTGGCTTAGATTTAGATTTGGTCATACTTATACACCCACAGAAATCATGTATGATATACAAAAATTAACTGATTCCAAGGGGTCTTCTCTAAATATTTTTGAGACTAGAGTCAATGTTTTACCATTCAACCAGACATTGCTTAATCGACAGTCACATAAGGAAATGCAAGACTGGTTAACTGTATAGTGGATTTAGAGCACATTCAGACAATTACAACCATCTGGCTATTTACTTAAACAGTGCAATATCCTGAAGGATGTGTGTCTTTCACAAAGTCATAGCCGCTGTTCACTGCATATGATTTTTTTGTTGTTGTTGATGGAAATTCTAGTCCAACACATCTGGAGAGTGCTAGGTTGCAAAAGATTATCTAAACCAGCCCAGAGACAAGCTTTAGCTTAGAATAATATAATATAGAAATACATCTAATCTGACCTATTATTATGTGCAAATCAGAACCACTAATTCAATAAAGATCATAGAATACATTCATCCTATTGCAAGAAGGGTGCAAACCGGACAATGTGAAGATGTGGTTGACTAAATGCTTGTGCAGTGAAGGAAAACCACCTCAAGGGACCCTGATGTACCACTGACTCAAAATCCAGCCTGCTCAGGAGCACTGTACACATACAGTGTAACATGCAGATAGATCTTGTACACATGCTCAGGGTCCCCATTTGCTTCAAGCAACAAGAAAACTTGGCATATGAACAAATGCATGGAAAGAACTATTTTCACAGAACTGAATGGAGACACTTAGGGCTTGAGTTTTAGAAAGAAGCTAGCAGCCATAAGGACTTTCTCAGTCAAGCAGTATTGATGAGTTTTCCATCTGGTTCTTCACTTTATTCAATCCAGACCATATTCCAGTACTGATTTTAAGGATAATTAAACTCACTCAAATCCATGAATTTAAATGCAGTGAACCAGAGATTTGCAGCATTTTGGCTTAAAATGTGGTTGATGTGAATCAGCAAGGTGCTGCTGCACACTACAGTACTGTGCTTACTGAACAAATCATGGAGCTTTGCTCCACAGTTGGTTTATTGAGTTATCTGCCAGCATACTGCTTCCCTTAGCTGGTTTCAATAAATCAGACAAGGAAGCAAAGAACACGTCATGGATGCTGTCCTGGATATGGGAACAAACCAGAAAAAAGAAGCTGCAACCAACTGCAAAGATGAGCTCCATGGTTTGTTTAGCTCATGTACCAGCACACCACTCACTCATTTCAAGCTAGGATTCCCAGCTCACCTTGTGGTAGGAGTGTATCCAGTGTCCTTAAGTCTATAGATTTAAACAGGCTTTGCTGTACCTAAGTCTGTGCTGGAATGTAGCCTTGCTTATAATAAAAAATTGTGGCCCAAGTTTTTCATTACAAAGGTGTGCCATTACCACGAAAATGTTTTTAATATATTATAGATGACTGTTCATAGAAAAGAAGGGAAATACTTTCTAATTTCCATATTCAAAATAAACAGAAAATAGACAGCCTGAAGTTATTTTTGAAATTCTGAATAAGACTACATTTTTTAAACCCTTATATGACAAATGGAATCCAGGCATCTTCAGCAAAGACCAATGAGAACAATCCAGTCAAACTTGCCTTCTTTCCAACAGGAGAAAGCTAAGCATATGTATACTGTTTTCCCACAGAAAACAATGGATCTAAGAAATGCCTAGTCTGATCTTGGCATCTGGATCACTTCCAAGCGTAAGATAAATATGTAAGATAAATATGTAAGATAAATATCAGAGAATTGTATATTGTGATATTAAAAAAGGAGTCTAGATAAAACATGATTCAAAACACATTTCTAGACTTAAAATGATTGCAAATAAAGTTTGATTTTCTATTGAAGATCCATTATGAATTTTGAAATAACTGGCAAATAAGCAATAAACATATCTGTATAATGACAGTAATATGAAACTTGTATTTAAAAGAAGAAAAATGGTATTCTTGCAGTGATGTAAACTTTTCATTTATACAATTAAGCAGGTTGCATTTGTTGGCTATTCACATTATTGCTCTGCTACATGAAGAACAGGCCCTTAATGTTACAGTCATGTCCACTAAAAATAAAGTTTCAGAAATAACTGCATTAAGTAAGCATTAAACCTAATACATGAAGATATGCACGGCCAAGAAACTAAGGACTGGCCTGATCAAAGCATATTATCACATATCCATATTTTTTTTTAAAAAATGTGCAAACAGTAAAAACAAACAGTATAAACAAGAAACGGAAAGTTAACCACGTAAACATGGAAGGAATAAACAAACAAACAAAAGAGCAGAATCTGGGGTACAGTAAGTATTATCCAAAACATTCAGTAAGCTAATAAATCAATTAACCTATTTTTGATTTACACATCTGAGACACAGATGTAAAAATCAAGACATTATTAATACATCCATAGCTTCTGGTACAATGTCATCAATGTTTTACACAAAAGAGCCCTATCCTCAACAGAAAAATTAAAAAAATAAGAAATGAGGAAGTTAGTTGCATTTCAGCCTCACAAAATCAATGAGACTTAAAAATTTAGCCACAACTAACCTGGCCCAGTGATTTCAATGAGACATAAGAACAACTAATTTTCTGTGTATGGGATCAAAATACTGTAACACTTAAAAACTCAAAACTACTTAAGCATTTATTTTAACAAATATATTTCTGACAATCTTGCATCCTTGTGTACTATTAGATCTGGTAAACAATAAAAACGGTAAAGCTGTTACATGGCATTAGCCACAATACATATGCACACTTTTAGGGCATGCACATATGCTCACACACACTCTCATACATGAGGTTGGTGCAAACATAACATTAATCTGTTTTTGTTTTTTTTAAGAAAGAAAGAAAGAAAGAAAGAAAGAAAGAAAGAAAGAAAGAAAGAGAAAAAAAACAAACTAAGAGATTGGAAACAGGTTGCAGGACTGTAAGTTCCATTTCCCCTGGCCTGCAATCTCTTAATTACAGCAGAGCTGACTACTGTTATATGTGAACCAGCCCTCTATGAAATACTGGTGATTTATGATCCTGAGTAGCATTAACCATTGGACACATGCAAAACTACCACTGATTCTTCTAGTGGAATAAGAGCAATTTCATTTCAGGTTTCTTGGAGAGGAACATCTTCAAATCAGATGGAATTTCTTCATGGGAAAAAAATACATGAATATGAACTGATGTTTGGGGTTTAAGGAAATTTTCAAGAAATGTTGCTAGTCCTCCTGCAGATTGCTGAATGTATGTCTTGCAATGAATGGGAAGAAAAACCTGATATATACAAATGTGTCATTGGTAAAATATGAAGAGATTGGGACAATATGTAAGTGCATAGGTTAAAATGATTGCCAGTTTTCACAATTTACAGATGCAGATCTCAGGGTTAAAATATCTCACTTTTTTGTTGCATGTTTACAGCTGTGTGTGTGTAGGTGCACACACATATGTTTGTATGCATATACAGAAGAATGACATGACTGGAAAAACAGGATTCATTGAGAACAGAAAGGGGATAGGTAATAACTTAAATCATGCTGACATTTGCATGAAATGACTTCTGCAAAATTTTACAAAATACACTTTGAACAAGCTGCTACAAAAAGAAAAAAATAATTACTGAATGAAGAACACCACAAGATTCTGTAGAACCAATGCTATATCACCATCAGGAGAGCACCAAGCAAGGCACCATTGGAAAAAGACAACATACTTGGGAAGTCTCTTAAGTAAAGCAAATGCTAATCTGGTCGGAAAATCGGTGTCTTTGGTAAAAATTCTATAAGAATGACCTGTGTAAAGAGAGGAAAAAAATCAGTGAATTATTGAGAGCACTGTCCATTTTAAAACATATATTAGGTTATAAAACATATTAGGAGATGAAACATTTTTCCTAAATTTTCTAGTGTAACCAAAGTAGCAACTGTGGCTGAAATCCAAATTCCCACTATAGGAATGTCTAATGGAATATATGTACCCACAGGTGTTTCGATTTGCTCTAAATATATATGCATGCATGCACATACACACACACACACGCACAGACACAAACACAATGCACATAAGAAACTTCCTCTAGGTTGAAAAGGTTGTTCACCAATATGGAGAAAAGCACATAAATCATTGGGTCAAAAGGGGCAAGGTCTTTCTAAAAGATAATACGAGAAGTTCATTCTATCTATCCTAGGTTACTCCATCTCCTAATCCACATGGAACCCACAATATACTGTGCAATATATACCATGTGTCATGTACGTTTACAACAGCACTGCTCCCCCAATCCTCTTGTTTGATTCAAGTGTGTACTATACTTTGTGTACAAGCCAAAACTCAAACTCAGATGTTTGAGGCCACACATGTTTTAATTTTTCTATTTCAGAATAACCTGGAGTACTAGAGTGTCAAGCAGTGCTAAAATATATTACACTGAAATAGAACTACAATTCAATCCAATCCAATGTATACCTACATAGAAACAGGTCTACTAAAGACAACTTAGTTGGAGCAAAATGTTATGTTCTTTGAATGGAAAACCCTTTTTGATAAAACAGAACTCGTTGATCCAATCCAGTAGGGTTTTCATCCAACCCAGTGTGCAGCCTGAGTTGTAAAATATGTTGCTAAGTTGTAAATATTTAATTTTAATGTTCATTTTCTGTATGTTTTTAGCTGTATTGTTTGTTTTTTTAAATGGAAAACAGCTCAGAGATCAAAGGACATGATACAAAATAATAACAGCAACAGTAGCAGCAACAACAACATTTTGTTCAATATATTAACATTATAGCCAATGATCCATATCATTCCTCATACAATAGTAATTATTTCCATAACTGGGTCTTCAATTTAAGCACAAATACTAAACTGTACACTGTTACAGTTGGCTTGAAGGTGAAAATGTTTTCATTGTAAGAATGCCTTGTTAGAAAATGCTGGTTTAAATTAAGACATTTGTATTAAATTAGAATGTGCTCAAATGGCATTTGAGTGAGAATGGAATTTAGAAATGTTTGAAATAGTTAAAATACAGAACAACATTCTTTCACATGTCAGTCTGTGTAAAATTTCCTTTCCTGCCTCTAATTATTGCAACATTATGTGTCTTGAAGCATAAATTAACATGTTCAATATAATAGATGATCATAAATTAACACGTTAAGTACAATAGATATTAAAAAGAAAGAGTTTGTAGAATAGAACTATGGGAGGAAGCATTTTAGGAGTCTTTTATGTCTTAAGCTAGATATTAGCCATAGTACTTCCCCCTTTTCTTCAGTGCTAACAGAGAAAATCTTTTTAAGATAATTTGTCACTAAGCACTATTTTAAATCAGTCTTCTAACATACTGTCCGTAATGCACGTATTGTGTTAAATAATAGACAAGATGTATAATTAAAAAGCATGGATGCATTAGAAATAGCTAGAGCCAGATCTGTCTGAGGGTTAGTTTTCATTGCTTAACTCCTGCTTGTATCCTTTTATACTATTATCATATTTTTCAAAACTATATTTATTTTAAAGAATACAAATAGTTTAGCTGTGCCACATTCCCTAAGTGCCACATTCCCCAAGACTCCCCAGAAAAATGTAAGAGGAGGAGTGAAGTTAAACAAAAAGAGCTGATTACTTGGGGAAGGTGTGTATCAGACAAATGAGCACAACACTAGAAATCTTTTAAGAAATCTGCAAACCTTGCCTTCTGTATAACCTTTAGAATCAGGAAATAAGAGCATCACTGCCCCCAATGCCCTCATTTCTTACTTTTAAGGCTTTTAAACATTATAGTGAACCTAGTAAAGCTCAAGCTACTTTCAAGACTATAGAGGTATGGGGGCAGTTAAAGTCTACAAAGTCTAAAAGGCTTCCTAAACTCCAGCAGCTTAGCTGAAAGGTTTTTTTCCATATGCTCAGACTCGATTAGCATTACATAAACAGCCTAGATCTAACTTGCTGTGCAACCAAAGTTGCAGTTATTCTTTTTATATGGCATTTGAAAATTTCACACTCCATCAACACACGTTCAACCCATTTTATCTTGGCAATTAATTTATTATTTTTTCCAAGACACAGTGAAGCCTTGTTTTCAACTCATTCATAACTTTATAAATCAGCCCTATGCATAAAACCATACATCTGTGAACCGTAGAAAATCCTTGCCACTCAGGCGATTAAACTCCTGACACCTTTGCTGATTAATAATCATGGAAAGAATAAGATCAGAAGTAAAATAAATGATCATTTAATAGAGAGATGCACAAAACAGCCCTTTAACTTACATATTCCATCATGTTATTCGATTCACATTTCCTTTTGCTTAGCCTCCAATGCAAGCACAGCTAGACAAGAAGGAGAAAAGGGGGAAGAAAAATGAGCTGTATTTTATTGCCAGCACAGAGACTAGCCCATTTGTCCACCTTTCATATTTCACGTTCAACAAAAGCATCTGTTTCCATACTGTGCAATTCAGACCTCAGCAGTACGAAGCTGCTCCCTGCGGCACTCACCTTGTGGTATAACCTATTGTTTTCCCATTCTAATAACTTCTCAATCGATCTTCGTGTCTGGAAGACAAATGAAAAAGAATTTACTCTTAAGTAGTTTTAGAGAAAAGTTTGTTTTGCAGCTGCCTTTGTTTGGAAAAGATGGAGGGAGGGGAAAAGAGGTAAAGGACAGTGACTGAGTACAGGGTGGTCTGCTCTACTATGAACTGTTTATATTAATTATAGCATGGGTAAAGTTTTTTTTTAAAAGAAGGTATTATTGATATAAAGCAATATTAAGAAATATTTAAATGGATGATAAATTTACCTACAATTTAAGTCTAATATGGATTTTCAGGTACTTTTAATAGTTATATCCATTAACACTACTAGATGAGTCAATAAAGATTCACTGAAACTACTGGGACTAAGTCAACCCAGGTTCAAAAGAAACAGATTGCAGATCACGCATGGGGCAGTTTCACATACAATACATTGCTCAATTGTGATACATATAAAACATACCGCCACTGACTAATTTCACATACAAATGTAGATCCTTTTGTTGATTAAGTCTTCTTCAATCCATGTGCTCTAGTTTCAGTGAAAATATTAAAATCCTTTTGCACTAAACCTGTGACTCTGAAGAAATTTAAGTATCATGACTCAGTTACATTAACATGCAAGAAGCACATCATACTGTTCATAGTCACTTGACTGCCATATCACAGACTGCTCAGCAGTAAAGCAGGATTTACTAGTCCTTATGAATAAGAAGATAAATCACGACACCAGGTGTTGAGATGAGACCAGTGCTGCAGGTGCAAAAGCATGGATCACTGAGCCTTGTGGCAAATTCAACTTTGTACAGCTGCAGCTTCCTTGCAAGAGAAGGGGAGGGCAGAAAAGGGGGAAACATCTTGCATTTCAACTATAGTTAAACAAGAGATGCTACAAAATAACACTCTGATGAAGTAACCATGATTTTTAAAAAATCCAAAACTTCAACTCAACCTATTGAATATATGCTAAAGGCAATACACCACTACTGATTTCTTCTGATTTCCAACAATTACAAGAGAACAGACCTGAGATCTGTGGCTACTTGAAAATTCAACTTTGTTATACATGAATTATAAATTTTTACTATTACATTATTCCTTGCAAAAGAGGAGGGATTCCCAAGAACTCTGGCATACTTTGCAACAGCAGCAATTAAGTTATTACATTGTAGTGTTAAAGTTCTGTTCCTTTTGGCTAATACTTTATTTTATTTTATTAAAAACAGTGCCTGCCCTCTTACAATGATCAGCAGACCTCACTTGTTTCTTTGTAAAGATAGCCTTTTAGAGTCTGCTCTCCTTTTAAATGAAAATAGGGCAGCAGTTATGGTCACACTTTTGTTAATTTAGTTGCCAGTCAGCTCCAAATCAAAAGAAAATAAGGCTGCAGAGTGTAATTAACATTCAGTTCAGTCGTTTTGTCCCTTGTCTAGCCCCCTGAGCTTTGTTCAAATTGCCATCTGAATGCTGAAGGCTGTAGGGAAATCGATTTGATTCTAATCGCACCATGAAAAGAACATGATCTAACTGCTTTCAGCCCTCCGTAAATCTGTACTAGGTCTTTAGCACAATGCAACTTCCAATTTAAAAAGCACTGAATGTCTCGTCAATGACTTTGTGAAGAAAAAAGAACAAGGAGCAGACATAAAAATTCCAATAGTTGTTTAAGCATTAAAGCTCATTTGCATCACAGCAAACCTGAAAAGGGCTGACCTCTCAAACCGCCTCTCAGGTCTATGAAGTTGTAGCCTTGACAAGCTCACATTGACAGAGCTCATTGACTCTGAAAGGCTACTCTATCAATGGTGAAAAATGGCAATAGGTTCTACTCCGAGCAGGCATCTGCCTGCCCACCCGCTGCTAAACCAATGGCAAAACCGATTCAAAAATGTGAAGCTACCTTGTAATCTTCCTTGCCAGAACCTTTTAAATAATAGATTAAGACTGTTGTACAATTTAAATTTCATTGCTTGCGTGGAGGAGAAGGAGAAAGGATGGGGAAAGAGAACAGCTTCCCAAATACAAGTACAATTAAAGCACTTTACTTTCCAAATAGGAAACTGAACACAGAATATTCAATATAACACTCTGAAGAAGCCTGCCATACTTTTTATGGAAACATATTTAATGTTTAATTATTGTTGCTCTTATTAGAGGGCAATCTTAAGTAGGAAGATTGATAGGATACTGATTTTTAACATATCATCAGGGTTAATTTTAAAAAAGTAAAGAGACAGTTTATCTTCAATACGTATACTGTCTGCTTGATATTAAATTGTTATTAAAACTTTTTAATGTTCTTTTAACACAGCCTAACTATCAAAAGCTTACAGTAGGTAAAAGTGATGTATATCTGAGGTCTATAAGAACACCTAATATTCATAAATTGCAACTTGTACATACAGTTTGCAACATTTTTTTTAAAAAATCAGTCAACCAACTTTGGTTAAACAAAAGATGAATGAAACTTAAAGTGAAACATTAGCAAGTACTTTTCACCCTGGGAAAGAAAAGGTGAATTAAAGAGCATCACAGTTTCCTGCACCAAGCTTCTTTTCCCCTACTTGACAGGTGAAA